>CM055880.1:8206720-9406720 GCA_029582165.1 Portulaca oleracea
CCCAAAAACCATCCCCTTTTATCCGTCTCCTCCTACTCAACCACAACCACCACCACAAATATAGCCGACCTACTGTCACCAGTACCTTTGCCTCTGTGAGGCGAGTACCACAGCCACCGCTACTTGTATCATCATCACCATTCTTGTACCTACGCCACCACCCTACTTTTTTGTCTCTATCCTTTTCACACAATAATCACCACCAACATCATCACTATAGTCGTTGCCACCACCATTACCATCGATGGCATCTTCACAACCAGTCGATTATCAACTCAACCACATCCACCTCTACCACTAACCTCACCAATAAACACCATCCCCCATTAAGTCCTTCGCTTTTCTCTCTTCCAACACCATTTGGGAGAAAATACCCAAACATTGTTCGAATTTCAAACTCAAACAATTTGTATTGTCTCAACTTGGATTGAAATTGTCTAATTTGAATGGAGTATCTTAGCCCAACTGTTTGCATGGAATTCATTCTAGTTCAATATGTTCTGATTTTTGAAATCCGGTTCAGGTTCAGGTTCATACTTGGTTTGAATATGTCTTGTCAAACAACCAAACATCAAGCCCTGAACTCGAACCCGATTTAAATTTTTATTTGGATAGATTGTCCAAATTGATTGATCTTAAATTACCAGGAAAGTGATGAATCCTGATTTAATTTGGGTGAGACTAATTCAAGTATCTTGGATCAGACATATTTTTGCCAGTGTTAGTTTAAAGAGGAGATCTTTATGGTTTTTGTGGTTCTAGATTAATGGAATTCTTTCTTGTAGTTGAACTTCTTAAGGCTCTAACCTTCTTAGCTCTATTTCGTTGATGGCTTATCTAAAAAATCGACGACATTTAGATATCAACAATCCCATAGACCCTCCTTAAGCTCACTTCTTTGACAAATTTTCGATTATACTAAACACTTGGGAATAGGCTCAATAGTTCCTCTGGAGATCCAAAAATGTCAACAAGATATAGGAGCTTAACCTTAGGTTACGATTGACACAATAAAACATGTTGTATATGTTGGGGAGATTCAAGGCAGGAGCCCACTTCAACCAAGGCCTATGTTACACAAGTTAAGTGAGGTTCCATCTTAAAATCAGTTAGTGTTAAGAGGAGTATCCCAGTTGACTTATATACCATGCGCTTACCCTTTGCTTTTCCTATGTGGGACATCTCACTCATGGGTAAATTCCAACAGTATATATAGTTGACATTATGGTCTAAGAACCAACTTATCAAACATTTTTGCGAACAAAACTTCTCTTTCTCACTAGTGAGTGAGTTAACAATGCTTGTTCATTCAACGTAATAGTGGTTTGCCAAGTTTGTCGTCAGCCCATGTTTGTTCACATAAACACAAGAAAGAGTATTGTAACAATCAAAACTGTCCCATTTGGGTAAGTATAGCCATCATAATAGATATATGTATAAATATTGTTAGAAACTTGAAGGAGAAGCATAAGTTACTTATGATTTGTAGGTTTGTGGTTGTCCCATGCTTGTTTACATGAATACCATTGGCTATAGAGTAGTTTTCCCGATTGAGGTGTTGCTGTTGTAGCTAATCTAGACTTGCTTGTGTAGAGAATTGGAGGGGAACAATGACTTTATTATGTTTACGTATCCAAACTACTTTCCAATCTCAAGCATCACACAAGCTATGGCACTTCTTTTGCTACTTTGATTCATTTATCCCTTTGTATGGCTTAAATTGACACCTCAACATCCCCATGCTTATTTTGGTTGGTATGGCTCCATAAAACCATCGCCAAGTCTTCGTTGGTCCTGTTAGTTTCATATGGCAAGATGCGTTTAAAGTATAAAATAATCATTGGACCTTTAACCATCAACTCAATATAGTTGTCATAACTAGCTTGTTTGAGTATTGGTGATCATAATGGCTATTTGAGTTTATTTGACATATGTCAACCATTGCCACGCGTATTGATGTAAACAAGCATAAGACAACCACAAACCTAGTAGATCACAAGTGACTTGTGCTTCTTCCTTATGTTTATGATGGTATTTAGACTTATATTTATTATGGTTACTCTCTTTATCAAAAGGAGACAGTTTCAATTGTTGTAGTACTCTCTAAACAATAGTTGTAACTTGATGATACAATCTATATCTCTATTTGAAAGAATTCAAGCATATGGATGTTATTGCTAAGAGGTTGGAAGAAATGGTGTAGGAATTTCACATTTGCCTATCTCCATAACATAATTTCAACTTAAACATTGATAAAATTTAAAAAATACATCGACAAATTTTGGAATAAAATTAAAAATCTATGATTAAATTGAGGGAAATTCCATTTGGTAGGCTTCAACTTTTGCCTATTCTAAGTTGTCAACCACTTAGCGAAATATTGATGAATATTTTTTCGCATTGATATGCCAAAAAAAAGTGAAAAATATAGTTATTTTCAAATGAAATTTCCCTAAATTTAATCATATATTTTTAAATTTTATTCCAAAATTTTTCGATGTATTTTTGAAATTTTATCAATGTTTAATGCACATTCATGATGACACAAAAAGTTAACCTTGATTCCCGATTTTGTCAACTTATGATACCGGTGCGTTTGGCTTTGCATGCATGCTTGTTGCCGCATTTTTTAAGTTTTGAATGGTAAAAAAAAGACAATTCCTCTTACAACTCTCTCTCAACTGTCATCCTATCTGTTGAATGGAGGCCGGTCACAGACAGACTCAAAATACAGGTGTCCCTGGAATCCAATGGCGGATGTTGCTCCAGCCAAATCAATTCTTCAAGCTTTCAATTTGTGAATTACATTCCCTAATCCCAACCATGCAGACGAGTCAGGCGGTGAATTGCAGACTTGGGAACTCGCATCTCGCTTGTGTCTCTTATCATGGAATCCAATCCTACTGTCGACAACCCTAAAGATTATGAAGGGGCATTGCATGATGTGGAGGAGGAGCAAACACATATCTGGAATTTCGAGCGGTTTACAGGTCAGTTTCTGATTTGAACTTCATTTAATTTCTTCAGGTGAAGGCAACTGTAACAGATACATATTCAATTAGTTAAATATAGTTTGTTATTGACAAAACACTTACATCATCTAATTTGTTCTTAATTAATAATTTGTTGGTACATAATTAGTTGTTGTTGTTTGTGTTACGTTTTTCTATATTTCTGGTTCAATGGCTCATCATGTGCATCGTAACTAGGGAAGATGAGGATGAAGGAGTTGTGAGACTATTTCATTATTTTTGTTACTCGAAGTTGGGGCCATGGTTTTTGATTCGTGGATGATTTAATACTTTATTCTTAGTGTTAATGAATTTATTCACGCTTCGCAATGGACTGAGTCTATCTATCTATATATGCCATCATCACTCATAATTCAAGCAAAATAGTACTAGCTTTGAGCTTAGTGATTGTCCCTTGAATTTGCATTTTGAAACCTCTTTGAGGTGTACTAGAGGTGTATCTATGCTAGAGTAGACGACAGCTGGGATCAGTCATAATTCAAGGTTGAGTTCTTATTTATAATGAGCGAGTTCCGGGCAAGTCTACCAATAAGTTATCATTACGTGGTGCTACCCTAGTTGATTTTAGGCATTGATATTAGTTGCCCTCTTTTTACTATCATCGCCCCCCTTGGTTCACTTTAACTCCAACTCGTTCTCTCCTCTTCCTCATTCTGTCTCATTCTCTCATAATTCTCCAAATTAGTTATGGTTTTTGAAATTCAACCTAAAATCTCAATGTAAGGGGGAAGATCATCGGTCGGCGAAGAGATTAGTTTGTAAATTCTAAAATTTTAAAATTACGTTTGAAAATTCGAAAAAACGGCAGCCGAAACCCCAACCGCACGCCATTTGCGGCGAAGCCGAGGCCAGCTCCACGCACGACTGTCATAAGTTGACAAAATCGGGAATCAAGGTTAACTTTTTGTGTCATCATGATTGTGCATTAAACATTGATAAAATTTAAAAAATACATCGACAAATTTTAATTTGGAATAAAATTTAAAAATATGTGATTAAATTTAAGGAAATTTCATTTTCTAGGCTTCAACTTTTGCCTATTCCAAGGTTTCAACCACTTAAGGAAATATTGATGAATATTTTTTTTCCATTGATATGCAAAGAAAAAAGTGAAAAATATAGTTATTTGCAAATGGAATTTCCCTAAATCTAATCATATATTTTTAAAATTTTATTCCCACATTTGTCGATGTATTTTGTTAATTTTATCAATGTTTAATCCACATTCATGATCACACAAAAAATTAACCTTGATTCTCGATTTTGTCAAATTATGATTGCGGTGCGTTTGGCTTTGCCTGCATGCTTGCTGCCGCATTATTGAAGCTTTGAATGGTCGAAAATGACAATGCCCCACACAACTCTCTCTCAACTGCTATGCTATCTGGGGAATTGGGATAAACCACAGACAGACTCACAATACAGGTTTCCATGGAATCCAATGGCGGTTGTTGCTCCATCCAATTCAATTCTTCATGCTCTCAATTTGTGATTTATATTCCCTTATCCCATTCATGCAGACGAGTCAGGCGGTGAGTCGCAGACTCGGGAACTCGCATCCTGCTTGTCTCTTCTATCATGGAATCCAATCCTATTGCCGACAACCCTAAAGAGTATGAAGGGGCATAGCAGGATGTGGATGAGGAGGAGGTGGCACATATCTGGGGTTTCGAGCGGTTTACAGGTCAATTTCTTCTTTGAACTTCATTTTATTTCTTCAGGTCAAGGAAACTGTAACATATACATATTCAATTAGGAAAAAATAGTTTGTTATTGGAAAACACTTACATCATCTAATTTGTTCTTAATTAATAATATGTTGGTACGTAATCAGTTTGTGTTACTTTTTTTGTGTTTCTGGTTCAATGGCTCTCCATGTGCATCGTAACAAGGGAAGAAGATGATAGAGGAATTGTGAGACTATTTCATTATTTTATTTACTCAAAGTTGGGGCCATAGTTTTTCATTCATGGATGATTTATTATTTTATTCGTTAGTGTTAAAGAATTTGTTCACGCTTCACAATGGACTGAGTCTATCTATCTATGTATGCCATCATCACTCATAATTCAAGCAAATTAGTACCAGTTTTGAGATTAGAGATTGTCCCTTGGATTTGCATTTTGAAACCTCTTTGAGGTGTACTAGAGGCGTGTCTATGCTAGAGTAGACAATAGCTGGGATCCGTGACAATTTAAGGTTGAGTTTTTGTTTATAATGAGCGAGTTCCGGGTAAGTCTATCAACAAGTTATCTATGCGTGGTGTTACCTTGTGATTTTAGGGCATTAATATTCGTTGCCCTCTTTTTACTAACATCGCCCCCCTGGTTCACTTTAACTCGAACTTGTTCTCTCCTCTCCCTCATTCTCCCTCATTCTCTCATAATTCTCCAAATTAGTTACGGTTTTTGAAATTCAACTTAAAAACTGAACGTAAAGGGTGGACCATCGCACGACGAAGAGTTGAGTTTGTAAGTTCCAAAATTTGAAAATTATGTTCAAAAATTCGAAAAAGACGCCAACCGGAACCCCAACCACAGGCCATTTACAGCGATGCCGCGGCCAGCGCCACACGCCAGTGTCATAAGTTGACAAAATCGAGTATCAAAGTTAACATTTTGTGTCATCATGAATGTGCATTAAACATTGATAAAACTTAAAACATACATCGACAAATTTTGGAATAAATTTAAAAATATATGATTAAATTTAGGGTAATTCCATTTGGTAGAACTCAACTTTTAAATATTCCAAGTTGTCAATCACTTAGGGAAATATTGATGAATATTTTTTTCCATTGATATGCCAAGAAAAAAGTGAAATGGAATTTCCCTAAATATAATCATATATTTTTAAATTATATTCCAAAATTTGTAAATGTATTTTTTCAATTTAATCAATGTTTAATACACATTCATGATGACCAATGTTGTCAAAATCGCGAGTTGACTCGTAGGATCGTACGATCCTACGATCCAACTTTACCCTAACGATTTGGATCGCATCAGGATCGATCAGTGAGTAGACTCGTACCAGGATCGGTGTAGGATCGTATAGACTCGTAGGATCGTACGATCCTACCGATCCTGTTTTTGCCTTGTAAAAATTGTTACTTGAGTGAGTATTTGGGCTAATTTGGGATTTTGGGTTACAAAGAAAATAACCCAGCAACTTCAGTGGCCCAATAGGCCAATAACCCATGCTCAACACTCTACACCCACACTTATGATTTTACAAAATAAATAAAAAAAGAAAATCAAAACGCTGTTTGGCACTTGCTAATAAAAAAGAAAATCAAAACGCTGTTATTGTGAAGTGTAATTTGTACAAGTTGGATTGAGTATAGATTTGTTAGATAGTGGGTTTGTCTTAGATTATTTAGCTAGTTAATAATGTGAAATGTGAATTAGTATTTATGTTTAGTGTTAACAGCTTGCTATTTTTTCTTTAATCTTTTCCATGTTCGTTGATTTTCTATTTACTTGCTTTGTGAATTGTGAAGTGTAGTTGTGTATTTGTGTTTGGTTATATAGGATACGGCTCCAGATTATGGTTCTAAGAAGACTAAAACAAAGAGTAAAAATGCTTTGGGTCACGTGGCATAGAAATGTAGTATTATGGTCATCTCTACATGGTGTTTAAGTAATTAAGACATATTTTAGTTTGTGTTTGGGACATTGTTATCTAATTAGAAACATTAATTAATGTAGTTTGGTAAACTAAGTATCATGTAACGATCATGACTTTCAGGAGTACCCAACATAAGAGATCGATACTTATGATGCTCAATGAATGGTCATATATTGATGAATCTACTTGAATTATGTTGATTTAGTCCTTTTAATAGGTGAAAATGAATTTACAGATGGTAAAATAGCCTTGTATGTAGACTCTTACGATCCTCGATCCGATCCTACGATCCGATCCTCAGAAGCCCTCATCGATCCTGCTTAGAATCCCGATCCTGACAACCTTGATGATGACACAAAATGTTAACCTTGATACCCGATTTTGTCAACTTATGATAGGGCTATGTTTGGCTTTGAATGCATGTCTGCTGCCACATTATTGAAACTTTGAAAGGTCGAAAATGACAATGCCTCACACAACTCTCTATCAACTGCCATCCTATCTGGGCAATGGGGGCCAGTCGCAAACAGATTCACAATATAGGTGTCCATGGAATCCAATGGTGGTTGTTTCTTCAGCCAAATCAATTCTTCAAGCTCTCAATTTGTGAATTACATTCCCTAATCCCAACCAAGCATACGAGTCAAGCAGTGAGTTGCAGACTCGGGAACTCGCATCCCGCTTGTCTCTTCTATCATGGAATCAGATCCTACTGCCGACAACACTAAAGAGTATGAAGGGGCATTGCAGGATGTGGATGAGGAGGAGGAGGCACACATCTGGAGTTTCGAGTAGTTTACATGTGTGTTTCTGATTTGAACTTCGTTTAAATTTCTTCAGGTGAAGGCAATTGTAATTGATACATATTCAATTAGGTAAAAATAGTTTGTTATTGGCAAAACACTTACATCATCTAATTTGTTCTTAATTAATAATCTGTTGATGCGTAATTAGTTGTTGCTGTTTGTATTACTTTTTTCTGTGTTTCTGGTTCAATGGCTTTCCATGTGCATCGTAACTAGGGAAGAAGAGGATAACGGAGTTGTGAGACTATTTCATTATTTTATTTACTCGAAGTTGGGGCTATGGTTTTTGATTCGTGGATGATTTATTACTTTATTCTTAGTGTTAATGAATTTGTTCACGCTTCACAATGGACTGAGTCTATCTATCTATGTATGGCATCATCACTCATAATTCAAGAAATTAGTACCAGTTTTGAGCTTAGTGATTGTCCCTTTACTTTGCATTTTGAAACCTCTTTGAGATGTACTAGAGATGTGTCTATGCTAGAGTAGACAATAGCTGGGATCAGTCATAATTCAAGGTTGAGCTCTTGTTTATAATAAGGGTGTTCAGGGCAAGTCTATCAACAAGTTATCATTACGTGGTACTACCCTTGGGCATTGATATTCGTAGCCCTCTTTTTACTATAGTCGCCCTCATTCACTCTCATTCTCTCATAATTCACTCTCAACAAGTTATCATTACGTGATGAAACCTTAATTGGTAACATATCTTGTAGATCATAATTTTGGGGGGGGGGGGGCGAGGGTAAATCCGTAAATAGAGAAGCAAATATTATTAATTAATTAATTGAAAAATTAAATAAAATCAATTTAAAATAACACAGGGTGACATGCAGATGAACAACCTGGATAATTACACACAATGTGGCTAAAGAATACAAGTGCACCGGCTTCATATACGATGCACACGCACAACTGCCTGCATTCTGGAATGGGCGTAAATGACGACTCGCACGCAAAATCCCACCACACCACCGCATTCTTTATGGGGACTTGTGCAGACGAGTCAGGCGGTGAGTTGCATACTCGAGAACACACATCCTGCTTCTCTCTTCTATCATGGTATCCAATCCTAGTGCCGACAACCTTAAAGAGTATGAAGGGGCAATGTAGGATGTGGAGGAGGAGGAGGAGGCACAAATCTAAAAATTGTGCGGTTTACAGGTCAGTTTCTGATTTGAACTTCTTTTAATTTCTTCAAGTGAATGCAATAGTAACAGATACATATTCAATTAGGTAAAAATAGTTTGTTATTGGCAAAACACTTACATCATCCAATTTGTTCTTAATTAATAATTTGTTGGTACGTAATTAGTTCTTGTTGTTTTTTATGCTTTTTTCTGTGTTTCTGGTTCAATGGCTCTCTCTATGTGCATCATAACTAGGGAAGAAGAGGATAAAAGAGTTGTGAAACTATTTCATTATTTTATTTATTCGAAGTTGGGGCCATGGTTTTTGATTTGTGGATATATTAGTATTTGTTCGTTAGTGTTCATGAATTTGTTCACGCTTCACAATGGATTGAGTCTATCTATCTATGTATGCCATCATCACTCATAATTCAATCAAATTAGTACCAGTTTTGAGCTTAGTGATTATCCCGTGAATTTTAATATTGAAACCGCTTTGAGGTGTACTAGACGTGTGTCTATGCTAGAGTAGACAATAACTGGGATCATTCATAATTCAAGGTTGAGTTCTTATTTATAATGAGCGAGTTCAGGGCAAGTCTATCAACAAGTTATCACTACATGGTGCTACCCTGGGGCATTGTTATTCGCCGCCCTCTTTTTACTATAGCCGCCCCCTTGGTTCAATTTAACTCCGACTCGTTCTCTCCTCTCCCTCATTCTCCTTCATTCTCACATAATTCTCCAAATTAGTTACGGTTTTTGAAATTCAACCTAAAAACTCAATGTAAAGGGGTAGATAATCG
This sequence comes from Portulaca oleracea, assembly GCA_029582165.1. Taxonomy (NCBI): domain Eukaryota; kingdom Viridiplantae; phylum Streptophyta; class Magnoliopsida; order Caryophyllales; family Portulacaceae; genus Portulaca; species Portulaca oleracea. Next base: position 8,216,128 of record CM055880.1, read on the forward strand.
TATGACGAAGAGATTGGTTTGTAAATTCTAAAATTTGAAGATTACGTTAAAAATTATACTAAAAATTCGAGCGTTTGCACCTTAATTGGTACAATCGCTTGTTGATCATAATTTAGAGGGGGGTAAACCCGTAAATGGAGTAGAAAATATTAGTAATTAATAGAAAAAATAAATAAAACCAATTAAAAACAACAGAGGGTGACATGAAGATGAACGACCTGGATAATTACACACAACGCGGCTAAAGCGTAGAAGCGCACCGCACGACACTACCAGACGCATGATCAAATTTTCAATGCATCCGTCTACAAATACGATGCACACGCACCACTGCCCGCATTCTGGAATGGGCGTAAACGAGGACTCGCACGTAGAATCCCACCACGCCACTGCATTCCTTATGGGGATTTGTGCAGACGAATCAGGCGGTGAGTTACAGACTCGAGAACTCACATCCCGCTTGTCACTTCTATCATGGTATACAATCCTAGTGCCGACAACCCTAAAGAGAATGAAGGAGCATTGCAGGATGTGGATGAGGAGGAGGATGCACAAATCTAGAATTAGAGGGGTTTACATGTCAGTTTCTGATTTGAACTTCTTTTAATTTATTCAAGTGAACATAACTTTAATATATACATATTCAATTAGGTAAAAATAGTTTGTTATTGGCAAAACACTTACATCATCTAATTTGTTCTTAATTAATAATATGTTGGTACGTAATTAGTTGTTGCTGCTTTTGATGCTTTTTTATGTGTTTCTAGTTCAATGGCTCTTAATGTGCATCATAACTAGGGAAGAAGAGTATAAAGGAGTTGTGAAACTATTTCATTATTTTATTTACTCGAAGTTGAGGCCATGGTTTTTGATTCGTGGATGATTTATTATGTTATTCGTTAGTGTTAATAATTTTGTTCACGCTTCACAAGGGATCGAGTCTATCTATCTATGTATGCCATCATCACTCATAATTCAAGCAAATTAGTACTAGTTTTGAGCTTAGTGATTGTCCCTTGAATTTTCATTTTGAAACCTCTTTGAGGTGTACTAGAGTGTGTCTATGCTAGAGTAGACAATAGTGGGATCGATCATAATTCAAGGTTGAGTTCTTGTTTATAATGAGCGAGTTCGAGGCAAGTCTATCAACAAGCTATCATTACATGGTGCTACAGGGCATTGATATTCTTCGCTCTCTTTTACTATAGGAGCCCCCTTGGTTCAATTTAACTCCGACTCGTTCTCTCATCTCCCTCATTCTCCCTCATTCTCACATAATTCTCCGAATTAGTTACAGTTTTTGAGATTCAACCTAAAAACTCAATGTAAGGGGGTAGATCATGGGACGATGAAGAGATTAGTTTTTAAATTCTAAAATTTGAAGATTACGTTAAAAAATTATACTAATTTGGGGGGGGGCGAGGGTAAATCCGTAAATAGAGAAGCAAATATTATTATTAATTAATAGAAAAATTAAATAAAATCAATTTAAAATAACAGAGGGTGACATGCAGATGAACAACATGGATAATTACACACAATGTGGCTAAAGAGTACAAGCGCACCACACGACACTACCAGCCGCATGATCAAATTTTCAGTGCACCGGCTTCATATACAATGCACACGCACTGCCGCGTGCGGAATGGGCGTAAACGACGACTCGCACGCAAAATCCCACCACACCACCGCATTCTTTATGGGGACTTGTGTGATGCATAATGAGACCAAGGGATGATCACATTACACACAATCTAAGGATCTTTAAAAACGAAGATAGGAATCTCCCTTCTCAAAGTTCCAAAGAACCAAAAATGAAATAGAAATGGATGAAAAAGATGGAAAGAACTATGAAAGATGATTTCCAAATAAATGGAAATGATGAACGAATGGATGATGGATGAATGTAGAATGAATGAGCGAATGAATGAACGTTTGAAAGCGAATTGAATGATGAATCTATCTTGTGAATTAACACTTTAGACGTTTGAATGTAAGGTAGAAACAATGAGAATGCAATTGAAAGAATTCAAATGAATCAAACGAAACTCACTAAGAATGATAGAATGATAATGACTTTTGAAGATTCTTGGAGGATACAGCCACACCACCTTCAAGAGACCTTCAATTCCTTCCTATCACCACCAAGGACGCCAACCTTGGATAGAAGAAGGGGATAGTTCTCGTCCTCTCTCAAGAGAAGCGAAGAGAAACTAGCACAAGACTAGAGAACACATCATGTGTTTGATTGTATTTGATATATGATTGAATGAATGAATACAATGGCACCCTAGGGGGTCTATTTATACTACTCTAGGACCCCTTGGACGTGTACCTAGGGTTCAAGAAACCAAGAATCAACTATTACATCATATATCCTATTTATGACATCATACACTCTAAAATACAACTCTAGAAAGAAATTGCTATAACTCCTTCAATACTTGTCCGTTTTCAATGATTCAAAAACCATTGGAAAGCTTATTGAAAGATCTCCAATCTGTCTTCTGATGATTTCCTCAATAGACGTGTGGATCTAGAATTATAAAGCAAAATATCGAATCGTACTTGATGGAGTCTTTTCTTTCGTGAGAGATGACTTTTCAATAAGGACTTGAGAATGATTTAAGCTCATTTGATGTCCTCCAAATGTGAGTAACTCCATATAAGCTTAGAAGTGTGAGGACTAAGCTTAGAGTACCTTCAAGGTCCTTTACGCCTTCTACCTTGATAAACCCAAGACGACATTTGTAGCTTCAAACCGATTAAGGTCCTTGTAGCTAGACCTTGATGTATATAGCTAGGCAAATATACATCATTGTGCGACAGTCGAGCGGTGAGTTGCATACTCGAGAACTCACATCCTGCTTATCTCTTCTATCATGGTATCCAATCCTAGTGCCGACCTTAAAGAGTATGAAGGGCATTGCAGGATGTGGAGGAGGAGGAGGAGGCACAAATCTAAAAATTGTGTGGTTTACAGGTCATTTTCTGATTTGAACTTCTTTTAATTTCTTCAAGTGCATGCAACTGTAACAGATACATATTCAATTAGGTAAAAATAGTTTGTTATTGGCAAAACACTTACATCATCTAATTTGTTCTTAATTAATAATATGTTGGTACGTAATTAGTTGTTGCTGCTTTTGATGCTTTTTTATGTGTTTCTAGTTCAATGGCTCTCAATGTGCATCATAACTAGGGAAGAAGAGTATAAAGGAGTTGTGAAACTATTTCATTATTTTATTTACTCGAAGTTGAGGCCATGGTTTTTGATTCGTGGATGATTTATTATGTTATTCGTTAGTGTTAATAATTTTGTTCACGCTTCACAAGGGATCGAGTCTATCTATCTATGTATGCCATCATCACTCATAATTCAAGCAAATTAGTACTAGTTTTGAGCTTAGTGATTGTCCCTTGAATTTTCATTTTGAAACCTCTTTGAGGTGTACTAGAGGTGTGTCTATGCTAGAGTAGACAATAGCTGGGATCAGTCATAATTCAAGGTTGAGTTCTTGTTTATAATGAGCGAGTTCAGGGCAAGTCTATCAACAAGCTATCATTACATGGTGCTACCCTGGGGCATTGATATTCTTCGCTCTCTTTTTACTATAGGAGCCCCCTTGGTTCAATTTAACTCCGACTCGTTCTCTCATCTCCCTCATTCTCCTCATTCTCACATAATTCTCGAATTAGTTCTGATTTTGAGATTCATCCTAAAAACTCAATGTAAGGGGGTAGATCATGGGACGATGAAGAGATTAGTTTTTAAATTCTTAAATTTGAAGATTACGTTAAAAATTTATAGTAATTTGGTGGGGGGCTAGGGTAAATCCGTAAATAGAGAAGCAAATATTATTATTAATTAATAGAAAAATTAAATAAAATCAATTTAAAATAACAGAGGGTGACATGCAGATGAACAACATGGATAATTACACACAATGTGGCTAAAGAGTACAAGCGCACCACACGACACTACCAGCCGCATGATCAAATTTTCAGTGCACCGGCTTCATATACAATGCACACGCACCACTGCCCGCATTCTGGAATGGGCGTAAACGACGACTCGCACGCAAAATCCCACCACACCACCGCATTCTTTATGGGGACTTGTGTGATGCATAATGAGACCAAGGGATGATCACATTACACACAATCTAAGGATCTTTAAAAACGAAGATAGGAATCTCCCTTCTCAAAGTTCCAAAGAACCAAAAATGAAATAGAAATGGATGAAAAAGATGGAAAGAACTATGAAAGATGATTTCCAAATAAATGGAAATGATGAACGAATGGATGATGGATGAATGTAGAATGAATGAACGAATGAATGAACGTTTGAAACGAATTGAATGATGAATCTATCTTGTGAATTAACACTTTAGACGTTTGAATGTAAGGTAGAAACAATGAGAATGCAATTGAAAGAATTCAAATGAATCAAACGAAACTCACTAAGAATGATAGAATGATAATGACTTTTGAAGATTCTTGGAGGATACAGCCACACCACCTTCAAGAGACCTTCAATTCCTTCCTATCACCACCAAGGACGCCAACCTTGGATAGAAGAAGGGGATAGTTCTCGTCCTCTCTCAAGAGAAACGAAGAGAAACTAGCACAAGACTAGAGAACACATCATGTGTTTGATTGTATTTGATATATGATTGAATGAATGAATACAATGGCACCCTAGGGGGTCTATTTATACTACTCTAGGACCCCTTGGACGTGTACCTAGGGTTCAAGAAACCAAGAATCAACTATTACATCATATATCCTATTTATGACATCATACACTCTAAAATACAACTCTAGAAAGAAATTGCTATAACTCCTTCAATACTTGTCCGTTTTCAATGATTCAAAAACCATTGGAAAGCTTATTGAAAGATCTCCAATCTGTCTTCTGATGATTTCCTCAATAGACGTGTGGATCTAGAATTATAAAGCAAAATATCGAACTGTACTTGATGGAGTCTTTTCTTTGCGTGAGAGATGACTTTTCAATAAGGACTTGAGAATGATTTAAGCTCATTTGATGTCCTCCAAATGTGAGAGTAACTCCATATAAGCTTAGAAGTGTGAGGACTAAGCTTAGAGTACCTTCAAGGTCCTTTACGCCTTCTACCTTGATAAACCCAAGACGACATTTGTAGCTTCAAACCGATTAAGGTCCTTGTAGCTAGACCTTGATGTATATAGCTAGGCAAATATACATCATTGTGCAGACGAGTCAGGCGGTGAGTTGCATACTCGAGAACTCACATCCTGCTTATCTCTTCTATCATGGTATCCAATCCTAGTGCCGACAGCCTTAAAGAGTATGAAGGGGCATTGCAGGATGTGGAGGAGGAGGAGGCACAAATCTAAAAATTGTGTGGTTTACAGGTCATTTTCTGATTTGAACTTCTTTTAATTTCTTCAAGTGCATGCAACTGTAACAGATACATATTCAATTAGGTAAAAATAGTTTGTTATTGGCAAAACACTTACATCATCTAATTTGTTCTTAATTAATAATATGTTGGTACGTAATTAGTTGTTGCTGCTTTTGATGCTTTTTTATGTGTTTCTAGTTCAATGGCTCTCAATGTGCATCATAACTAGGGAAGAAGAGTATAAAGGAGTTGTGAAACTATTTCATTATTTTATTTACTCGAAGTTGAGGCCATGGTTTTTGATTCGTGGATGATTTATTATGTTATTCGTTAGTGTTAATAATTTTGTTCACGCTTCACAAGGGATCGAGTCTATCTATCTATGTATGCCATCATCACTCATAATTCAAGCAAATTAGTACTAGTTTTGAGCTTAGTGATTGTCCCTTGAATTTTCATTTTGAAACCTCTTTGAGGTGTACTAGAGGTGTGTCTATGCTAGAGTAGACAATAGCTGGGATCAGTCATAATTCAAGGTTGAGTTCTTGTTTATAATGAGCGAGTTCAGGGCAAGTCTATCAACAAGCTATCATTACATGGTGCTACCCTGGGGCATTGATATTCTTCGCTCTCTTTTTACTATAGGAGCCCCCTTGGTTCAATTTAACTCCGACTCGTTCTCTCATCTCCCTCATTCTCCCTCATTCTCACATAATTCTCCGAATTAGTTACAGTTTTTGAGATTCAACCTAAAAACTCAATGTAAGGGGGTAGATCATGGGACGATGAAGAGATTAGTTTTTAAATTCTAAAATTTGAAGATTACGTTAAAAAATTATACTAATTTGGGGGGGGGCGAGGGTAAATCCGTAAATAGAGAAGCAAATATTATTATTAATTAATAGAAAAATTAAATAAAATCAATTTAAAATAACAGAGGGTGACATGCAGATGAACAACATGGATAATTACACACAATGTGGCTAAAGAGTACAAGCGCACCACGACACTACCAGCCGCATGATCAAATTTTCGATGCACCGCTTCATATACAATGCACACGCACTAACGCCGCGTTCTCGAATGGGCGTAACGACGACTCGCACGCAAAATCCCACCACACCACCGCATTCTTTATGGGGACTTGTGTGATGCATAATGAGACCAAGGGATGATCACATTACACACAATCTAAGGATCTTTAAAAACGAAGATAGGAATCTCCCTTCTCAAAGTTCCAAAGAACCAAAATGAAATAGAAATGGATGAAAAGATGGAAAGAACTATGAAAGATGATTTCCAAATAAATGGAAATGATGAACGAATGGATGATGGATGAATGTAGAATGAATGAACGAATGAATGAACGTTTGAAACGAATTGAATGATGAATCTATCTTGTGAATTAACACTTTAGACGTTTGAATGTAAGGTAGAAACAATGAGAATGCAATTGAAAGAATTCAAATGAATCAAACGAAACTCACTAAGAATGATAGAATGATAATGACTTTTGAAGATTCTTGGAGGATACAGCCACACCACCTTCAAGAGACCTTCAATTCCTTCCTATCACCACCAAGGACGCCAACCTTGGATAGAAGAAGGGGATAGTTCTCGTCCTCTCTCAAGAGAAACGAAGAGAAACTAGCACAAGACTAGAGAGAACACATCATGTGTTTGATTGTATTTGATATATGATTGAATGAATGAATACAATGGCACCCTAGGGGGTCTATTTATACTACTCTAGGACCCCTTGGACGTGTACCTAGGGTTCAAGAAACCAAGAATCAACTATTACATCATATATCCTATTTATGACATCATACACTCTAAAATACAACTCTAGAAAGAAATTGCTATAACTCCTTCAATACTTGTCCGTTTTCAATGATTCAAAAACCATTGGAAAGCTTATTGAAAGATCTCCAATCTGTCTTCTGATGATTTCCTCAATAGACGTGTGGATCTAGAATTATAAAGCAAAATATCGAATCAGCACTTGATGGAGTCTTTTCTTTGCGTGAGAGATGACTTTTCAATAAGGACTTGAGAATGATTTAAGCTCATTTGATGTCCTCCAAATGTGAGAGTAACTCCATATAAGCTTAGAAGTGTGAGGACTAAGCTTAGAGTACCTTCAAGGTCCTTTACGCCTTCTACCTTGATAAACCCAAGACGACATTTGTAGCTTCAAACTGGATTAAGGTCCTTGTAGCTAGACCTTGATGTATATAGCTAGGCAAATATACATCATTGTGCAGACGAGTCAGGCGGTGAGTTGCATACTCGAGAACTCACATCCTGCTTATCTCTTCTATCATGGTATCCAATCCTAGTGCCGACAGCCTTAAAGAGTATGAAGGGGCATTGCAGGATGTGGAGGAGGAGGAGGAGGCACAAATCTAAAAATTGTGTGGTTTACAGGTCATTTTCTGATTTGAACTTCTTTTAATTTCTTCAAGTGCATGCAACTGTAACAGATACATATTCAATTAGGTAAAAATAGTTTGTTATTGGCAAAACACTTACATCATCTAATTTGTTCTTAATTAATAATATGTTGGTACGTAATTAGTTGTTGCTGCTTTTGATGCTTTTTTATGTGTTTCTAGTTCAATGGCTCTCAATGTGCATCATAACTAGGGAAGAAGAGTATAAAGGAGTTGTGAAACTATTTCATTATTTTATTTACTCGAAGTTGAGGCCATGGTTTTTGATTCGTGGATGATTTATTATGTTATTCGTTAGTGTTAATAATTTTGTTCACGCTTCACAAGGGATCGAGTCTATCTATCTATGTATGCCATCATCACTCATAATTCAAGCAAATTAGTACTAGTTTTGAGCTTAGTGATTGTCCTTGAATTTTCATTTTGAAACCTCTTTGAGGTGTACTAGAGGTGTGTCTATGCTAGAGTAGACAATAGCTGGGATCAGTCATAATTCAAGGTTGAGTTCTTGTTTATAATGAGCGAGTTCAGGGCAAGTCTATCAACAAGCTATCATTACATGGTGCTACCCTGGGGCATTGATATTCTTCGCTCTCTTTTTACTATAGGAGCCCCCTTGGTTCAATTTAACTCCGACTCGTTCTCTCATCTCCCTCATTCTCCCTCATTCTCACATAATTCTCCGAATTAGTTACAGTTTTTGAGATTCAACCTAAAAACTCAATGTAAGGGGGTAGATCATGGGACGATGAAGAGATTAGTTTTTAAATTCTAAAATTTGAAGATTACGTTAAAAAATTATACTAATTTGGGGGGGGGCGAGGGTAAATCCGTAAATAGAGAAGCAAATATTATTATTAATTAATAGAAAAATTAAATAAAATCAATTTAAAATAACAGAGGGTGACATGCAGATGAACAACATGGATAATTACACACAATGTGGCTAAAGAGTACAAGCGCACCACACGACACTACCACCAGCCGCATGATCAAATTTTGATCTGCACCGCTTCATATACAATGCACACGCACTAACGCCGCATTCTGGAATGGGCGTAAACGACGACTCGCACGCAAAATCCCACCACACCACCGCATTCTTTATGGGGACTTGTGTGATGCATAATGAGACCAAGGGATGATCACATTACACATAATCTAAGGATCTTTAAAAACGAAGATAGGAATCTCCCTTCTCAAAGTTCCAAAGAACCAAAAATGAAATAGAAATGGATGAAAAAGATGGAAAGAACTATGAAAGATGATTTCCAAATAAATGGAAATGATGAACGAATGGATGATGGATGAATGTAGAATGAATGAACGAATGAATGAACGTTTGAAACGAATTGAATGATGAATCTATCTTGTGAATTAACACTTTAGACGTTTGAATGTAAGGTAGAAACAATGAGAATGCAATTGAAAGAATTCAAATGAATCAAACGAAACTCACTAAGAATGATAGAATGATAATGACTTTTGAAGATTCTTGGAGGATACAGCCACACCACCTTCAAGAGACCTTCAATTCCTTCCTATCACCACCAAGGACGCCAACCTTGGATAGAAGAAGGGGATAGTTCTCGTCCTCTCTCAAGAGAAACGAAGAGAAACTAGCACAAGACTAGAGAGAACACATCATGTGTTTGATTGTATTTGATATATGATTGAATGAATGAATACAATGGCACCCTAGGGGGTCTATTTATACTACTCTAGGACCCCTTGGACGTGTACCTAGGGTTCAAGAAACCAAGAATCAACTATTACATCATATATCCTATTTATGACATCATACACTCTAAAATACAACTCTAGAAAGAAATTGCTATAACTCCTTCAATACTTGTCCGTTTTCAATGATTCAAAAACCATTGGAAAGCTTATTGAAAGATCTCAATCTGTCTTCTGATGATTTCCTCAATAGACGTGTGGATCTAGAATTATAAAGCAAAATATCGAATCAGACTTGATGGAGTCTTTTCTTTGTGTGAGAGATGACTTTTCAATAAGGACTTGAGAATGATTTAAGCTCATTTGATGTCCTCCAAATGTGAGTAACTCCATATAAGCTTAGAAGTGTGAGGACTAAGCTTAGAGTACCTTCAAGGTCCTTTACGCCTTCTACCTTGATAAACCCAAGACGACATTTGTAGCTTCAAACCGATTAAGGTCCTTGTAGCTAGACCTTGATGTATATAGCTAGGCAAATATACATCATTGTGCAGACGAGTCGAGCGGTGAGTTGCATACTCGAGAACTCACATCCCGCTTATCTCTTCTATCATGGTATCCAATCCTAGTGCCGACTTTAAAGAGTATGAAGGGCATTGCAGGATGTGGAGGAGGAGGAGGAGGCACAAATCTAAAAATTGTGTGGTTTAGTGTCATTTTCTGATTTGAACTTCTTTTAATTTCTTCAAGTGCATGCAATCAGATGTATACATATTCAATTAGGTAAAAATAGTTTGTTATTGGCAAAACACTTACATCATCTAATTTGTTCTTAATTAATAATATGTTGGTACGTAATTAGTTGTTTCGCTTTTGATGCTTTTTATGTGTTTCTAGTTCAATGGCTCTCAATGTGCATCATAACTAGGAAGAAGAGTATAAAGGAGTTGTGAAACTATTTCATTATTTTATTTACTCAAGTTGAGGCCATGGTTTTGATTCGTGGATGATTTATTATGTTATTCGTTAGTGTTAATAATTTTGTTCACGCTCACAAGGGATCGAGTCTATCTATCTATGTATGCCATCATCACTCATAATTCAAGCAAATTAGTACTAGTTTTGAGCTTAGTGATTGTCCCTTGAATTTTCATTTTGAAACCTCTTTGAGGTGTACTAGAGGTGTGTCTATGCTAGAGTAGACAATAGCCGGGATCACCATAATTCAAGGTTGAGTTCTTGTTTATAATGAGCGAGTTCAGGCAAGTCTATCAACAAGCTATCATTACATGGTGCTACTACCTGGGCATTGATATTCTTCGCTCTCTTTTACTATAGGAGCCCCCTTGGTTCAATTTAACTCCGACTCGTTCTCTCATCTCCCTCATTCTCCCTCATTCTCACATAATTCTCCGAATTAGTTACAGTTTTTGAGATTCAACCTAAAAACTCAATGTAAGGGGGTAGATCATGGGACGATGAAGAGATTAGTTTTTAAATTCTAAAATTTGAAGATTACGTTAAAAAATTATACTAATTTGGGGGGGGGCGAGGGTAAATCCGTAAATAGAGAAGCAAATATTATTATTAATTAATAGAAAAATTAAATAAAATCAATTTAAAATAACAGAGGGTGACATGCAGATGAACAACATGGATAATTACACACAATGTGGCTAAAGAGTACAAGCGCACCACACGACACTACCAGCCGCATGATCAAATTTTCAGTGCACCGGCTTCATATACAATGCACACGCACCACTGCCCGCATTCTGGAATGGGCGTAAACGACGACTCGCACGCAAAATCCCACCACACCACCGCATTCTTTATGGGGACTTGTGTGATGCATAATGAGACCAAGGGATGATCACATTACACACAATCTAAGGATCTTTAAAAACGAAGATAGGAATCTCCCTTCTCAAAGTTCCAAAGAACCAAAAATGAAATAGAAATGGATGAAAAAGATGGAAAGAACTATGAAAGATGATTTCCAAATAAATGGAAATGATGAACGAATGGATGATGGATGAATGTAGAATGAATGAACGAATGAATGAACGTTTGAAACGAATTGAATGATGAATCTATCTTGTGAATTAACACTTTAGACGTTTGAATGTAAGGTAGAAACAATGAGAATGCAATTGAAAGAATTCAAATGAATCAAACGAAACTCACTAAGAATGATAGAATGATAATGACTTTTGAAGATTCTTGGAGGATACAGCCACACCACCTTCAAGAGACCTTCAATTCCTTCCTATCACCACCAAGGACGCCAACCTTGGATAGAAGAAGGGGATAGTTCTCGTCCTCTCTCAAGAGAAACGAAGAGAAACTAGCACAAGACTAGAGAGAACACATCATGTGTTTGATTGTATTTGATATATGATTGAATGAATGAATACAATGGCACCCTAGGGGGTCTATTTATACTACTCTAGGACCCCTTGGACGTGTACCTAGGGTTCAAGAAACCAAGAATCAACTATTACATCATATATCCTATTTATGACATCATACACTCTAAAATACAACTCTATAAAGAAATTGCTATAACTCCTTCAATACTTGTCCGTTTTCAATGATTCAAAAACCATTGGAAAGCTTATTGAAAGATCTCCAATCTGTCTTCTGATGATTTCCTCAATAGACGTGTGGATCTAGAATTATAAAGCAAAATATCGAACTGTACTTGATGGAGTCTTTTGCTGCCGTGAGAGATGACTTTTCAATAAGGACTTGAGAATGATTTAAGCTCATTTGATGTCCTCCAAATGTGAGAGTAACTCCATATAAGCTTAGAAGTGTGAGGACTAAGCTTAGAGTACCTTCAAGGTCCTTTACGCCTTCTACCTTGATAAACCCAAGACGACATTTGTAGCTTCAAACTGGATTAAGGTCCTTGTAGCTAGACCTTGATGTATATAGCTAGGCAAATATACATCATTGTGCAGACGAGTCAGGCGGTGAGTTGCATACTCGAGAACTCACATCCTGCTTATCTCTTCTATCATGGTATCCAATCCTAGTGCCGACAGCCTTAAAGAGTATGAAGGGGCATTGCAGGATGTGGAGGAGGAGGAGGAGGCACAAATCTAAAAATTGTGTGGTTTACAGGTCATTTTCTGATTTGAACTTCTTTTAATTTCTTCAAGTGCATGCAACTGTAACAGATACATATTCAATTAGGTAAAAATAGTTTGTTATTGGCAAAACACTTACATCATCTAATTTGTTCTTAATTAATAATATGTTGGTACGTAATTAGTTGCTGCTTTTGATGCTTTTTTATGTGTTTCTAGTTCAATGGCTCTCAATGTGCATCATAACTAGGGAAGAAGAGTATAAAGGAGTTGTGAAACTATTTCATTATTTTATTTACTCGAAGTTGAGGCCATGGTTTTTGATTCGTGGATGATTTATTATGTTATTCGTTAGTGTTAATAATTTTGTTCACGCTTCACAAGGGATCGAGTCTATCTATCTATGTATGCCATCATCACTCATAATTCAAGCAAATTAGTACTAGTTTTGAGCTTAGTGATTGTCCCTTGAATTTTCATTTTGAAACCTCTTTGAGGTGTACTAGAGGTGTGTCTATGCTAGAGTAGACAATAGCTGGGATCAGTCATAATTCAAGGTTGAGTTCCTGTTTATAATCAGCGAATTCAGGGCAAGTCTATCAACAAGTTATCATTACATGCTGCTACCCTGGGGCATTGATATTCTTCGCTCTCTTTTACTATAGGAGCCCCTTGGTTCAATTTAACTCCGACTGCTCTCTCATCTCCTCATTCTCCTCATTCTCACATAATTCTCCGAATTAGATACAGTTTTTGAGATTCAACCTAAAAACGCAATGTAACGGGGTAGATAATGGGACGATGAAGAGATTAGTTTTTAAATTCTAAAATTTGAAGATTACGTTAAAAAATTATACTAATTTGGGGGGGGGGGCGTGGGTAATTCCGTAAATAGAGAAGCAAATATTATTATTAATTAAGATAAAAATTAAATAAAATCAATTTAAAATAACCGTGGGTGACATGCAGATGAACAACATGGATAATTACACACAATGTGGCTAAAGAGTACAAGCGCACCACACGACACTACCAGCCGCATGATCAAATTTTCAGTGCACCGGCTTCATATACAATGCACACGCACCACTGCCCGCATTCTGGAATGGGCGTAACGACGACTTCACGCAAAATCCCACCACACCACCGCATTCTTTATGTGGAATTTTGTGAGGCTTAATGAGACCAAGGGATGATAACATTAAACACATTGTAAGGATCTTTAAAACGAAGATAGGAATCTCCTTCTCAAAGTTCCAAAGAACCAAAAATGAAATAGAAATGGATGAAAAAGATGGAAAGAACTATGAAAGATGATTTCCAAATAAATGGAAATGATGAACGAATGGATGATGGATGAATGTAGAATGAATGAACGAATGAATGAACGTTTGAAACGAATTGAATGATGAATCTATCTTGTGAATTAACACTTTAGACGTTTGAATGTAAGGTAGAAACAATGACAATGCAATTGAAAGAATTCAAATGAATCAAACGAAACTCACTAAGAATGATAGAATGATAATGACTTTTGAAGATTCTTGGAGGATACAGCCACACCACCTTCAAGAGACCTTCAATTCCTTCCTATCACCACCAAGGACGCCAACCTTGGATAGAAGAAGGGGATAGTTCTCGTCCTCTCTCAAGAGAAACGAAGAGAAACTAGCACAAGACTAGAGAGAACACATCATGTGTTTGATTGTATTTGATATATGATTGAATGAATGAATACAATGGCACCCTAGGGGGTCTATTTATACTACTCTAGGACCCCTTGGACGTGTACCTAGGGTTCAAGAAACCAAGAATCAACTATTACATCATATATCCTATTTATGACATCATACACTCTAAAATACAACTCTAGAAAGAAATTGCTATAACTCCTTCAATACTTGTCCGTTTTCAATGATTCAAAAACCATTGGAAAGCTTATTGAAAGATCTCCAATCTGTCTTCTGATGATTTCCTCAATAGACGTGTGGATCTAGAATTATAAAGCAAAATATCGAACTGTACTTGATGGAGTCTTTTGCTGCCGTGAGAGATGACTTTTCAATAAGGACTTGAGAATGATTTAAGCTCATTTGATGTCCTCCAAATGTGAGAGTAACTCCATATAAGCTTAGAAGTGTGAGGACTAAGCTTAGAGTACCTTCAAGGTCCTTTACGCCTTCTACCTTGATAAACCCAAGACGACATTTGTAGCTTCAAACTGGATTAAGGTCCTTGTAGCTAGACCTTGATGTATATAGCTAGGCAAATATACATCATTGTGCAGACGAGTCAGGCGGTGAGTTGCATACTCGAGAACTCACATCCTGCTTATCTCTTCTATCATGGTATCCAATCCTAGTGCCGACAGCCTTAAAGAGTATGAAGGGGCATTGCAGGATGTGGAGGAGGAGGAGGAGGCACAAATCTAAAAATTGTGTGGTTTACAGGTCATTTTCTGATTTGAACTTCTTTTAATTTCTTCAAGTGCATGCAACTGTAACAGATACATATTCAATTAGGTAAAAATAGTTTGTTATTGGCAAAACACTTACATCATCTAATTTGTTCTTAATTAATAATATGTTGGTACGTAATTAGTTGTTGCTGCTTTTGATGCTTTTTTATGTGTTTCTAGTTCAATGGCTCTCAATGTGCATCATAACTAGGGAAGAAGAGTATAAAGGAGTTGTGAAACTATTTCATTATTTTATTTACTCGAAGTTGAGGCCATGGTTTTTGATTCGTGGATGATTTATTATGTTATTCGTTAGTGTTAATAATTTTGTTCACGCTTCACAAGGGATCGAGTCTATCTATCTATGTATGCCATCATCACTCATAATTCAAGCAAATTAGTACTAGTTTTGAGCTTAGTGATTGTCCCTTGAATTTTCATTTTGAAACCTCTTTGAGGTGTACTAGAGGTGTGTCTATGCTAGAGTAGACAATAGCTGGGATCAGTCATAATTCAAGGTTGAGTTCTTGTTTATAATGAGCGAGTTCAGGGCAAGTCTATCAACAAGCTATCATTACATGGTGCTACCCTGGGGCATTGATATTCTTCGCTCTCTTTTTACTATAGGAGCCCCCTTGGTTCAATTTAACTCCGACTCGTTCTCTCATCTCCCTCATTCTCCCTCATTCTCACATAATTCTCCGAATTAGTTACAGTTTTTGAGATTCAACCTAAAAACTCAATGTAAGGGGGTAGATCATGGGACGATGAAGAGATTAGTTTTTAAATTCTAAAATTTGAAGATTACGTTAAAAAATTATACTAATTTGGGGGGGGGCGAGGGTAAATCCGTAAATAGAGAAGCAAATATTATTATTAATTAATAGAAAAATTAAATAAAATCAATTTAAAATAACAGAGGGTGACATGCAGATGAACAACATGGATAATTACACACAATGTGGCTAAAGAGTACAAGCGCACCACGACACTACCAGCCGCATGATCAAATTTTGATTGCAGGCTTCATATACAATGCACACGCACCTGCCGCGTACGGAATGGGCGTAACGACGACTCGACGCAAAATCCCACCACACCACCGCATTCTTTATGGGGACTTGTGTGATGCATAATGAGACCAAGGGATGATCACATTACACACAATCTAAGGATCTTTAAAAGCGAAGATAGGAATCTCCTTCTCAAAGTTCCAAAGAACCAAAAATGAAATAGAAATGGATGAAAAGATGGAAAGAACTATGAAAGATGATTTCGAATAAATGGAAATGATGAGCGAATGGATGATGGATGAATGTAGAATGAATGAACGAATGAATGAGCGTTTGAAGCGAATTGAATGATGAATCTATCTTGTGAATTAACACTTTAGACGTTTGAATGTAAGGTAGAAACAATGAGAATGCAATTGAAAGAATTCAAATGAATCAAACGAAACTCACTAAGAATGATAGAATGATAATGACTTTTGAAGATTCTTGGAGGATACAGCCACACCACCTTCAAGAGACCTTCAATTCCTTCCTATCACCACCAAGGGCGCCAACCTTGGATAGAAGAAGGGGATAGTTCTCGTCCTCTCTCAAGAGAAACGAAGAGAAACTAGCACAAGACTAGAGAGAACACATCATGTGTTTGATTGTATTTGATATATGATTGAATGAATGAATACAATGGCACCCTAGGGGGTCTATTTATACTACTCTAGGACCCCTTGGACGTGTACCTAGGGTTCAAGAAACCAAGAATCAACTATTACATCATATATCCTATTTATGACATCATACACTCTAAAATACAACTCTAGAAAGAAATTGCTATAACTCCTTCAATACTTGTCCGTTTTCAATGATTCAAAAACCATTGGAAAGCTTATTGAAAGATCTCCAATCTGTCTTCTGATGATTTCCTCAATAGACGTGTGGATCTAGAATTATAAAGCAAAATATCGAACTGTACTTGATGGAGTCTTTTGCTGCCGTGAGAGATGACTTTTCAATAAGGACTTGAGAATGATTTAAGCTCATTTGATGTCCTCCAAATGTGAGTAACTCCATATAAGCTTAGAAGTGTGAGGACTAAGCTTAGAGTACCTTCAAGGTCCTTTACGCCTTCTACCTTGATAAACCCAAGACGACATTTGTAGCTTCAAACTGGATTAAGGTCCTTGTAGCTAGACCTTGATGTATATAGCTAGGCAAATATACATCATTGTGCAGACGAGTCAGGCGGTCAGTTGCATACTCGAGAACTCACATCTGCTTATCTCTTCTATCATGGTATCCAATCCTAGTGCCGACCTTAAAGAGTATGAAGGGGCATTGCGGGATGTGGAGGAGGAGGAGGAGGCACAAATCTAAAAATTGTGTGGTTTACAGTCATTTTACGATTTGAACTTCTTTTAATTTCTTCAAGTGCATGCAATCATATGAGATACATATTCAATTAGGTAAAAATAGTTTGTTATTGGCAAAACACTTACATCATCTAATTTGTTCTTAATTAATAATATGTTGGTACGTAATTAGTTATTCTTGCTTTTGATGCTTTTTATGTGTTTCTAGTTCAATGGCTCTCAATGTGCATCATAACTAGGGAAGAAGAGTATAAAGGAGTTGTGAAACTATTTCATTATTTTATTTACTCGAAGTTGAGGCCATGGTTTTGATTCGTGGATGATTTATTATGTTATTCGTTAGTGTTAATAATTTTGTTCACGCTTCACAAGGGATCGAGTCTATCTATCTATGTATGCCATCATCACTCATAATTCAAGCAAATTAGTACTAGTTTTGAGCTTAGTGATTGTCCTTGAATTTTCATTTTGAAACCTCTTTGAGGTGTACTAGAGGTGTGTCTATGCTAGAGTAGACAATAGCTGGGATCAGTCATAATTCAAGGTTGAGTTCTTGTTTATAATGAGCGAGTTCAGGGCAAGTCTATCAACAAGCTATCATTACATGGTGCTACCCTGGGGCATTGATATTCTTCGCTCTCTTTTTACTATAGGAGCCCCCTTGGTTCAATTTAACTCCGACTCGTTCTCTCATCTCCCTCATTCTCCCTCATTCTCACATAATTCTCCGAATTAGTTACAGTTTTTGAGATTCAACCTAAAAACTCAATGTAAGGGGGTAGATCATGGGACGATGAAGAGATTAGTTTTTAAATTCTAAAATTTGAAGATTACGTTAAAAATTATACTAATTTGAGGCGGGTAAATCCGTAAATAGAGAAGCAAATATTATTATTAATTAATAGAAAAATTAAATAAAATCAATTTAAAATAACAGAGGGTGACATGCAGATGAACAACATGGATAATTACACACAATGTGGCTAAAGAGTACAAGCGCACCACACGACACTACCAGCCGCATGATCAAATTTTCAGTGCACCGGCTTCATATACAATGCACACGCTGCGCCGCGATACGGAATGGCGTAACGACGACTTCGACGCAAAATCCCACCACACCACCGCATTCTTTATGGGGACTTGTGTGATGCATAATGAGACCAAGGGATGATCACATTACACATAATCTAAGGATCTTTAAAAGCGAAGATAGGAATCTCCTTCTCAAAGTTCCAAAGAACCAAAAATGAAATAGAAATGGATGAAAAGATGGAAAGAACTATGAAAGATGATTTCCAAATAAATGGAAATGATGAGCGAATGGATGATGGATGAATGTAGAATGAATGAGCGAATGAATGAACGTTTGAAAGCGAATTGAATGATGAATCTATCTTGTGAATTAACACTTTAGACGTTTGAATGTAAGGTAGAAACAATGAGAATGCAATTGAAAGAATTCAAATGAATCAAACGAAACTCACTAAGAATGATAGAATGATAATGACTTTTGAAGATTCTTGGAGGATACAGCCACACCACCTTCAAGAGACCTTCAATTCCTTCCTATCACCACCAAGGACGCCAACCTTGGATAGAAGAAGGGGATAGTTCGTCCTCTCTCAAGAGAAACGAAGAGAAACTAGCACAAGACTAGAGAGAACACATCATGTGTTTGATTGTATTTGATATATGATTGAATGAATGAATACAATGGCACCCTAGGGGGTCTATTTATACTACTCTAGGACCCCTTGGACGTGTACCTAGGGTTCAAGAAACCAAGAATCAACTATTACATCATATATCCTATTTATGACATCATACACTCTAAAATACAACTCTATAAAGAAATTGCTATAACTCCTTCAATACTTGTCCGTTTTCAATGATTCAAAAACCATTGGAAAGCTTATTGAAAGATCTCCAATCTGTCTTCTGATGATTTCCTCAATAGACGTGTGGATCTAGAATTATAAAGCAAAATATCAGCTGTACTTGATGGAGTCTTTTCTTTGTGAGAGATGACTTTTCAATAAGGACTTGAGAATGATTTAAGCTCATTTGATGTCCTCCAAATGTGAGTAACTCCATATAAGCTTAGAAGTGTGAGGACTAAGCTTAGAGTACCTTCAAGGTCCTTTCGCCTTCTACCTTGATAAACCCAAGACGACATTTGTAGCTTCAAATGGATTAAGGTCCTTGTAGCTAGACCTTGATGTATATAGCTAGGCAAATATACATCATTGTGCGACAGTCGGTGGTGAGTTGCATACTCGAGAACTCACATCCTGCTTATCTCTTCTATCATGGTATCTAATCCTAGTGCCGACCTTAAAGAGTATGAAGGGCATTGAAGAATGTGGAGGAGGAGGAGGAGGCACAAATCTAAAAATTGTGTGGTTTCTGGTCATTTTACGATTTGAACTTCTTTTAATTTCTTCAAGTGCATGCAAATCGTGAGATACATATTCAATTAGGTAAAAATAGTTTGTTATTGGCAAAACACTTACATCATCTAATTTGTTCTTAATTAATAATATGTTGATGCGTAATTAGTTATTCTTGCTTTTGATGCTTTTTATGTGTTTCTAGTTCAATGGCTCTCAATGTGCATCATAACTAGGGAAGAAGAGTATAAAGGAGTTGTGAAACTATTTCATTATTTTATTTACTCGAAGTTGAGGCCATGGTTTTTGATTCGTGGATGATTTATTATGTTATTCGTTAGTGTTAATAATTTTGTTCACGCTTCACAAGGGATCGAGTCTATCTATCTATGTATGCCATCATCACTCATAATTCAAGCAAATTAGTACTAGTTTTGAGCTTAGTGATTGTCCCTTGAATTTTCATTTTGAAACCTCTTTGAGGTGTACTAGAGGTGTGTCTATGCTAGAGTAGACAATAGCTGGGATCAGTCATAATTCAAGGTTGAGTTCTTGTTTATAATGAGCGAGTTCAGGGCAAGTCTATCAACAAGCTATCATTACATGGTGCTACCCTGGGGCATTGATATTCTTCGCTCTCTTTTTACTATAGGAGCCCCCTTGGTTCAATTTAACTCCGACTCGTTCTCTCATCTCCCTCATTCTCCCTCATTCTCACATAATTCTCCGAATTAGTTACAGTTTTTGAGATTCAACCTAAAAACTCAATGTAAGGGGGTAGATCATGGGACGATGAAGAGATTAGTTTTTAAATTCTAAAATTTGAAGATTACGTTAAAAAATTATACTAATTTGGGCGAGGCTAAATCCGTAAATAGAGAAGCAAATATTATTATTAATTAATAGAAAAATTAAATAAAATCAATTTAAAATAACAGAGGGTGACATGCAGATGAACAACATGGATAATTACACACAATGTGGCTAAAGAGTACAAGCGCACCACACGACACTACCAGCCGCATGATCAAATTTTGATGCACGGCTTCATATACAATGCACACGCACCGCTGCGCGTTACGGAATGGGCGTAACGACGACTTCGCACGCAAAATCCCACCACACCACCGCATTCTTTATGGGGACTTGTGATGCATAATGAGACCAAGGGATGATCACATTACACACAATCTAAGGATCTTTAAAAGCGAAGATAGGAATCTCCCTTCTCAAAGTTCAAAGAACCAAAAATGAAATAGAAATGGATGAAAAGATGGAAAGAACTATGAAAGATGATTTCCAAATAAATGGAAATGATGAGCGAATGGATGATGGATGAATGTAGAATGAATGAGCGAATGAATGAAAGTTTGAAACGAATTGAATGATGAATCTATCTTGTGAATTAACACTTTAGACGTTTGAATGTAAGGTAGAAACAATGAGAATGCAATTGAAAGAATTCAAATGAATCAAACGAAACTCACTAAGAATGATAGAATGATAATGACTTTTGAAGATTCTTGGAGGATACAGCCACACCACCTTCAAGAGACCTTCAATACCTTCCTATCACCACCAAGGGCGCCAACCTTGGATAGAAGAAGGGGATAGTTCGTCCTCTCTCAAGAGAAACGAAGAGAAACTAGCACAAGACTAGAGAGAACACATCATGTGTTTGATTGTATTTGATATATGATTGAATGAATGAATACAATGGCACCCTAGGGGGTCTATTTATACTACTCTAGGACCCCTTGGACGTGTACCTAGGGTTCAAGAAACCAAGAATCAACTATTACATCATATATCCTATTTATGACATCATACACTCTAAAATACAACTCTAGAAAGAAATTGCTATAACTCCTTCAATACTTGTCCGTTTTCAATGATTCAAAAACCATTGGAAAGCTTATTGAAAGATCTCCAATCTGTCTTCTGATGATTTCCTCAATAGACGTGTGGATCTAGAATTATAAAGCAAAATATCGAACTGTACTTGATGGAGTCTTTTGCTGCCGTGAGAGATGACTTTTCAATAAGGACTTGAGAATGATTTAAGCTCATTTGATGTCCTCCAAATGTGAGAGTAACTCCATATAAGCTTAGAAGTGTGAGGACTAAGCTTAGAGTACCTTCAAGGTCCTTTACGCCTTCTACCTTGATAAACCCAAGACGACATTTGTAGCTTCAAACTGGATTAAGGTCCTTGTAGCTAGACCTTGATGTATATAGCTAGGCAAATATACATCATTGTGCAGACGAGTCAGGCGGTCAGTTGCATACTCGAGAACTCACATCCTGCTTATCTCTTCTATCATGGTATCCAATCCTAGTGCCGACCTTAAAAGAGTATGAAGGGGCATTGCGGGATGTGGAGGAGGAGGAGGAGGCACAAATCTAAAAATTGTGTGGTTTACAGGTCATTTTCTGATTTGAACTTCTTTTAATTTCTTCAAGTGCATGCAACTGTAACAGATACATATTCAATTAGGTAAAAATAGTTTGTTATTGGCAAAACACTTACATCATCTAATTTGTTCTTAATTAATAATATGTTGGTACGTAATTAGTTATTCTTTGCTTTTGATGCTTTTTATGTGTTTCTAGTTCAATGGCTCTCAATGTGCATCATAACTAGGAAGAAGAGTATAAAGGAGTTGTGAAACTATTTCATTATTTTATTTACTCGAAGTTGAGGCCATGGTTTTTGATTCGTGGATGATTTATTATGTTATTCGTTAGTGTTAATAATTTTGTTCACGCTTCACAAGGGATCGAGTCTATCTATCTATGTATGCCATCATCACTCATAATTCAAGCAAATTAGTACTAGTTTTGAGCTTAGTGATTGTCCCTTGAATTTTCATTTTGAAACCTCTTTGAGGTGTACTAGAGGTGTGTCTATGCTAGAGTAGACAATAGCTGGGATCGATCGTAATTCAAGGTTGAGTTCTTGTTTATAATGAGCGAGTTCAGGGCAAGTCTATCAACAAGCTATCATTACATGGTGCTACCCTGGGGCATTGATATTCTTCGCTCTCTTTTTACTATAGGAGCCCCCTTGGTTCAATTTAACTCCGACTCGTTCTCATCTCCCTCATTCTCCTCATTCTCACATAATTCTCGAATTAGTTCTGATTTGAGATTCAACCTAAAAACTCAATGTAAGGGTAGATCATGGGACGATGAAGAGATTAGTTTTAAATTCTAAAATTTGAAGATTACGTTAAAAATTATACTAATTTGGGGCGAGGTAAATCCGTAAATAGAAGCAAATATTATTATTAATTAATAGAAAAATTAAATAAAATCAATTTAAAATAACAAAGGGTGACATGCGGATGAACAACATGGATAATTACACACAATGTGGCTAAAGTACAAGCGCACCACGACACTACCAGCCGCATGATCAAATTTTGATGCACGGCTTCATATACAATGCACGCACTGCCGCGTTCGGAATGGGCGTGACGACTTCACGCAAAATCCCACCACACCACCGCATTCTTTATGGGGACTTGTGTGATGCATAATGAGACCAAGGGATGATCACATTACACACAATCTAAGGATCTTTAAAAACGAAGATAGGAATCTCCCTTCTCAAAGTTCCAAAGAACCAAAAATGAAATAGAAATGGATGAAAAAGATGGAAAGAACTATGAAAGATGATTTCCAAATAAATGGAAATGATGAACGAATGGATGATGGATGAATGTAGAATGAATGAACGAATGAATGAACGTTTGAAACGAATTGAATGATGAATCTATCTTGTGAATTAACACTTTAGACGTTTGAATGTAAGGTAGAAACAATGAGAATGCAATTGAAAGAATTCAAATGAATCAAACGAAACTCACTAAGAATGATAGAATGATAATGACTTTTGAAGATTCTTGGAGGATACAGCCACACCACCTTCAAGAGACCTTCAATTCCTTCCTATCACCACCAAGGGCCAACCTTGGATAGAAGAGGGATAGTTCTCGTCCTCTCTCAAGAGAAACGAAGAGAAACTAGCACAAGACTAGAGAGAACACATCATGTGTTTGATTGTATTTGATATATGATTGAATGAATGAATACAATGGCACCCTAGGGGGTCTATTTATACTACTCTAGGACCCCTTGGACGTGTACCTAGGGTTCAAGAAACCAAGAATCAACTATTACATCATATATCCTATTTATGACATCATACACTCTAAAATACAACTCTAGAAAGAAATTGCTATAACTCCTTCAATACTTGTCCGTTTTCAATGATTCAAAAACCATTGGAAAGCTTATTGAAAGATCTCAATCTGTCTTCGATGATTTCCTCAATAGACGTGTGGATCTAGAATTATAAAGCAAAATATCGATGTACTTGATGGAGTCTTTTCTTTGTGAGAGATGACTTTTCAATAAGGACTTGAGAATGATTTAAGCTCATTTGATGTCCTCCAAATGTGAGAGTAACTCCATATAAGCTTAGAAGTGTGAGGACTAAGCTTAGAGTACCTTCAAGGTCCTTTACGCCTTCTACCTTGATAAACCCAAGACGACATTTGTAGCTTCAAACTGGATTAAGGTCCTTGTAGCTAGACCTTGATGTATATAGCTAGGCAAATATACATCATTGTGCAGACGAGTCAGGCGGTGAGTTGCATACTCGAGAACTCACATCCTGCTTATCTCTTCTATCATGGTATCCAATCCTAGTGCCGACAGCCTTAAAGAGTATGAAGGGGCATTGCAGGATGTGGAGGAGGAGGAGGAGGCACAAATCTAAAAATTGTGTGGTTTACAGGTCATTTTCTGATTTGAACTTCTTTTAATTTCTTCAAGTGCATGCAACTGTAACAGATACATATTCAATTAGGTAAAAATAGTTTGTTATTGGCAAAACACTTACATCATCTAATTTGTTCTTAATTAATAATATGTTGGTACGTAATTAGTTGTTGCTGCTTTTGATGCTTTTTTATGTGTTTCTGAATCAATGGCTCTCCATTTGCATCATAACTAGGGAAGAAGAGGATAAAGGAGTTGTGAAACTATTTCATTATTTTATTTACTCGAAGTTGAGGCCATGGTTTTTGATTCGTGGATGATTTATTATGTTATTCGTTAGTGTTAATAATTTTGTTCACGCTTCACAAGGGATCGAGTCTATCTATCTATGTATGCCATCATCACTCATAATTCAAGCAAATTAGTACTAGTTTTGAGCTTAGTGATTGTCCCTTGAATTTTCATTTTGAAACCTCTTTGAGGTGTACTAGAGGTGTGTCTATGCTAGAGTAGACAATAGCTGGGATCAGTCATAATTCAAGGTTGAGTTCTTGTTTATAATGAGCGAGTTGAGCAAGTCTATCAACAAGCTATCATTACATGGTGCTACAGGGCATTGATATTCTTCGCTCTCTTTTACTATAGGAGCCCCTTGGTTCAATTTAACTCAGACTGCCTCTCATCTCCTCATTCTCCTCATTCTCACATAATTCTCCGAATTAGTTCTGATTTTGAGATTCAACCTAAAAACTCAATGTAAGGGGGTAGATCATGGGACGATGAAGAGATTAGTTTTAAATTCTAAAATTTGAAGATTACGTTAAAAATTATACTAATTTGGGAAATGAGGTAAATCCGTAAATAGAGAAGCAAATATTATTATTAATTAATAGAAAAATTAAATAAAATCAATTTAAAATAACAGAGGGTGACATGCGGATGAACAACATGGATAATTACACACAATGTGGCTAAAGAGTACAAGCGCACACACGACACTACCAGCCGCATGATCAAATTTTCTGCACCGCTTCATATACAATGCACACGCACCACCGCCGCGATTCGGAATGGGCGTAACGACGATCGCACGCAAAATCCCACCACACCACCGCATTCTTTATGGGGACTTGTGATGCATAATGAGACCAAGGGATGATCACATTACACACAATCTAAGGATCTTTAAAACGAAGATAGGAATCTCCTTCTCAAAGTTCCAAAGAACCAAAATGAAATAGAAATGGATGAAAAGATGGAAAGAACTATGAAAGATGATTTCCAAATAAATGGAAATGATGAGCGAATGGATGATGGATGAATGTAGAATGAATGAGCGAATGAATGAAAGTTTGAAACGAATTGAATGATGAATCTATCTTGTGAATTAACACTTTAGACGTTTGAATGTAAGGTAGAAACAATGAGAATGCAATTGAAAGAATTCAAATGAATCAAACGAAACTCACTAAGAATGATAGAATGATAATGACTTTTGAAGATTCTTGGAGGATACAGCCACACCACCTTCAAGAGACCTTCAATTCCTTCCTATCACCACCAAGGACGCCAACCTTGGATAGAAGGGGATAGTTCTCGTCCTCTCTCAAGAGAAACGAAGAGAAACTAGCACAAGACTAGAGAACACATCATGTGTTTGATTGTATTTGATATATGATTGAATGAATGAATACAATGGCACCCTAGGGGGTCTATTTATACTACTCTAGGACCCCTTGGACGTGTACCTAGGGTTCAAGAAACCAAGAATCAACTATTACATCATATATCCTATTTATGACATCATACACTCTAAAATACAACTCTAGAAAGAAATTGCTATAACTCCTTCAATACTTGTCCGTTTTCAATGATTCAAAAACCATTGGAAAGCTTATTGAAAGATCTCCAATCTGTCTTCTGATGATTTCCTCAATAGACGTGTGGATCTAGAATTATAAAGCAAAATATCAGTACTTGATGGAGTCTTTTGCTGCCGTGAGAGATGACTTTTCAATAAGGACTTGAGAATGATTTAAGCTCATTTGATGTCCTCCAAATGTGAGAGTAACTCCATATAAGCTTAGAAGTGTGAGGACTAAGCTTAGAGTACCTTCAAGGTCCTTTACGCCTTCTACCTTGATAAACCCAAGACGACATTTGTAGCTTCAAACTGGATTAAGGTCCTTGTAGCTAGACCTTGATGTATATAGCTAGGCAAATATACATCATTGTGCAGACGAGTCAGGCGGTGAGTTGCATACTCGAGAACTCACATCCTGCTTATCTCTTCTATCATGGTATCCAATCCTAGTGCCGATGACCTTAAAGAGTATGAAGGGCATTGCAGGATGTGGAGGAGGAGGAGGAGGCACAAATCTCAAAATTGTGTGGTTTACAGGTCATTTTCTGATTTGAACTTCTTTTAATTTCTTCAAGTGCATGCAACTGTAACAGATACATATTCAATTAGGTAAAAATAGTTTGTTATTGGCAAAACACTTACATCATCTAATTTGTTCTTAATTAATAATATGTTGGTACGTAATTAGTTGTTGCTGCTTTTGATGCTTTTTTATGTGTTTCTAGTTCAATGGCTCTCAATGTGCATCATAACTAGGGAAGAAGAGTATAAAGGAGTTGTGAAACTATTTCATTATTTTATTTACTCGAAGTTGAGGCCATGGTTTTTGATTCGTGGATGATTTATTATGTTATTCGTTAGTGTTAATAATTTTGTTCACGCTTCACAAGGGATCGAGTCTATTTTTGATGCTTTTTTCTGTGTTTCTGAATCAATGGCTCTCCATTTGCATCATAACTAGGGAAGAAGAGGATAAAGGAGTTGTGAAACTATTTCATTATTTTATTTACTCGAAGTTGAGGCCATGGTTTTTGATTCGTGGATGATTTAATACTTTATTCTTAGTGTTAATGAATTTATTCACGCTTCGCAATGGACTGAGTCTATCTATCTATGTACCAGTTTTGAGCTTAGTTATTGTCCCTTGAATTTTTATTTTGAAACCTCTTTGAGGTGTACTACAGTTGTGTCTATGCTAGAGTAGACAATAGCTGGGATCAGTCATAATTCAAGGTTGAGTTCCTGTTTATAATCAGTGAATTCAGGGCAAGTCTATCAACAAGTTATCATAACATGATGCTACCCTGGGGCATTGATATTCTTGGCCCTCTTTTTACTATAGGCGCCCCCTTGGTTCAATTTAACTCCGACTCGTTCCCTCCTCTCCCTCATTCTCTCTCATTCTCACATAATTCTCCAAATTAGTTACGGTTTTTGAAATTCAACCTAAAAACTCAATGTAAGGGGGTAGATCATCAGACGACGAAGAGATTAGTTTGTAAATTCTAAAATTTGAAGATTACGTTAAAATATTATACTAAAAATTTGAGCGTTTGCACCTTAATTGGTACAATCGCTTGTAGATCATAATTTAGAGGGGGGTAAATCCGTAAAAGGAAAAGGAAATATTAGTAATTAATAGAAAAAATAAATAAAACCAAATAAAAACAACAGAGGGTACATTGTAGATGAACGACCTAGATAGTTACACACAACGTGGCTAAAGAGTACAAGCGCACCGCACGGCACTACCAGACGCTTGATCAAATTTTCAATGCGTCGGTCTTAAAATGCGATGCACACGCACCGCTGCCCGTATTCTAGAATGAGAGTAAACGACGACTCGCACGCAATATCCCACCACACCACCGCATTTTTTATGGGGACTTGTGCAGACGAGTCAGCCGGTGAGCTGCATACTCGAGAACTCACATCCTGCTTCTCTCTTCTATCATGGTATCCAATCCTAGTGCTGGCAACCTTAAAGAGTATAAAGGGGCATTGTAGGATGTGGAGGAGGAGGAGGAGGCACAAATCTAGAAATTGAGCGATTTACTGATCAGTTTCTGATTTGAACTTCTTTTAATTTCTCTAACTGAATGCAGTTGAAACATATACATATTCAATTAGGTAAAAATTGTTTGTTATTGGCAAAACACTTACATCATCTAATTTGCTCTTAATTAATAATCTATTGGTACGTAATTAGTTCTTGCTATTTTTGATGCTTTTTTCTGTGTTTCTGGTTCAATGGCTCTCCTTGTGCATCATAACTAGGGAAGAAGAGGATAAAGGAGTTGTGAAACTATTTCATTATTTTATTTACTCGAAGTTGGGGCCATGGTTTTTGATTCGTGGATGATTTATTATTTTATTCATTAGTGTTAATGAATTTGTTCACGCTTCACAATGGACCGAGTCTATCTATCTATATATGCCATCATCACTCATAATTCAAGCAAATTAGTACGAGTTTGGAGCTTAAGTATTTTCCCTTGAATTTTTATTTTGAAACCACTTTGAGGTGTACTAGAGTTGTGTCTATGCTAGAGTAGACAATAGCTGGGATCAGTCATAATTCAAGGTTGAGTTCCTGTTTATAATCAGCGAATTCAGGGCAAGTCTATCAACAAGTTATCATTACATGCTGCTACCCTGGGGCATTGATATTCTTGGCCCTCTTTTTACTATAGGCGCCCCCCTTGGTTCAATTTAACTTTGACTCGTTCCCTCCTCTCCCTCATTCTCTCTCATTCTCACATAATTCTCCAAATTAGTTACAGTTTTTTAAATTCAACCTAAAAATTCAATGTAACGGGGTAAATCATCGGACGACGAAGAGATTTTTTTGTAAATTCTAAAATTTGAAGATTACGTTAAAATATTATACTAAAAATTTGAGCGTTTGCACCTTAATTGGTACAATCGCTTGTAGATCATAATTAGGAGGGGGTAAATCCGTAAAAGGAGTAGGAAATATTAGTAATTAATAGAAAAATTAAATAAACCAATTAAAAACAAAAGAGGGTGACATGCTGATGAACGACCTGGATAATTAAACTCAACGTGGCTAAAGAGTACAAGTGTACCGCACGACACTACCAGCCGCATGATCAAATTTTCAGTGCACCGGCTTCATATACGATGCACACGCACCACTGCCTGCATTCTGGAATGGGCGTAAATGACGACTCGCATGCAAAATCCCACCACACCACCGCATTCTTTATGGGGACTTGTGCAGACGAGCCAGGCGGTGAGTTGCATACTCGAGAACTCACATCCTGCTTCTCTCTTCTATTATGGTAGCCAATTCTAGTTCCGACAATCCTAAAGAGTATGAAGGGGCATTGTAGGATGTGGAGGAGAAGGAGGAGGCCCAAATCTAGAATTAGAGCGGTTTACAGGTCAATTTCTTATTTAAACTTCTTTTAATTTTTCAAGTGAACGCAACTGTAACAGATACATATTCAATTAGGTAAAAATAGTTTGTTATTGACAAAACAGTTACATCATCTAATTTGTTCTTAATTAATAATCTGTTCATACGTAACTAGTTGTTGGTGTTTTTGATACTTTTTTCTAAGTTTCTGGTTCAATGGCTCTCCATGTGCATCATAACTAGGGAAGAAGAGGATAAAGGAGTTGTGAAACTATTTCATTATTTTATTTACTCGAAGTTGGGCCATGGTTTTTGATTCGTGGATGATTTATTATTTTATTCGTTAGTGTTAATGAATTTGTTCTCGCTTCACAATGGATCGAGTCCATCTATCTATGTATTCCATCATCACTCACAATTCAAGCAAATTAGTACCAGTTTTGAGTTTAGTGACTGTCCCTTGAATTTTTATTTTGAAACCTTTTTGAGGTGTACTAGAGGTGTGTCTATGCTAGAGTAGACAATAGCTGGGATCTGTCATAATTCAACGTTGAGTTCTTGTATATAATAAGCGAGTTAAGGGCAAGTCTATCAACAAGTTATCATTACATGCTGCTACCCTGGGGCATTGATATTCGTCGCGCTCTTTTTACTATAGGCGCCCCCCTTGGTTCAATTTAACTCCGACTCGTTCCCTCCTCTCCCTCATTCTCTCTCATTCTCACATAATTCTCCAAATTAGTTACGGTTTTTCAAATTCAACCTAAAAACTCAATGTAAGTGGGTAGATCATCGGATGACGAAGCGATTAGTTTGTAATTTCTAAAATTTGAAGATTACATTAAAATATTATACTAAAAATTCGAGCGTTTGCACCATAATTGGTACAATCGCTTGTAGATCATAATTTGGAGGGGGGTAAATCCGTAAATGGAGAAGGAAATATTAGTAATTAATAGAAAAAATAAATAAAACCAATTAAAAACAACAGAGGGTGACATGCTGATGAACGACCTGGATAATTACAATCAACGTGGCTAAAGAGTACAAGCGCACCGCACGGCACTACCAGACGCATGATCAAATTTTCAATGCACCGGTCTTCAAATACGATGCACACGCACCGCTGCCCGCATTCTGGAATGGGCGTAAACGACGACTCGCATGTAAAATTCCTCTCTGAGGACCTCATCACATTCGGCGGCAAGGACCTCCATGCCAACACGCATATTTGTTTGAAAGAATAATTAAAATTGAATCAGGGAAGTATCTTTTAAATCCAATCTTAATCTTTCCTACCTTTTCTAAGTTGACATAACAACGTTTAATATCTCCTTTTTCAGATATTAAAGCAAAGGAAAGAACTCGCTGAGATTGCAAATCATATGGAAGATGATGGAGACCATCTCACAGAACAGTCAACAACAGCAACTCCATCAGCAAAGGAGGCTTCCAAGGGATCTTCACCAGCCATTGCAGCAATTACAGCAGCAGCAGCAACACAAGGAGGAGGAGTACTTGTTGTTTCACACAACTCAGCAGCTAGGACAGCCTATCCAGCAGAAACGGCAGGCTTCCTAACCCCAAAGAAGACAATGAAGTCATCGGCGCGATTCACACGGTTCCAATTTTGTGAGAGGTTCTCAGCATCTACAGCAGCCACCACAGCACCAACAGCATCCATCCAGGCTTGCTACACCATTGTAAAGTAAGTTCTGGCATCTACAACCACTCAGCCCATCAGCATTGGTCATCCAGACCAATTCCAGTTCCCAGTAACAACAGTCCAAGCAGCTGACTTTCTCAATATTGTATCTCTTGATTGAGGAAGTTTCAGCCAATGTTTTCCAGAAGTTTTTTGTTCCTTGCCATGTCCTTTTCAAGTCTAAGCCAATTCCCAGCATGATCAAGCATGGCATAGTAAGATTCAGAAGGCAGAAAGACCAATCCTAACAGGGTTGTCTTTTATCGATTTTCGAACCCGATCCACGGGGCTATGTGTTTTGTTTTCTGTCCATAGGGGTTGTTTTGGTCTTTCCAGCATGTTATTAACCTGTTGAGATTACTTCCAGATTAATAGTTGCGCGGGAATTACCACAGTACATCAAGTTTTACCCCCTTAGTTTGGAAAGCTTCTCATTGGTCCATTTTGCCACTCTTTTGGCATTTGGTCCAATCAGAGTTTAGCTCAGTGTTTTCCTTTTATTTTCTTACAGTTTGTACTCGAGATCATTAGGATATAATCAGCTGTATTTGTTTCAAGCTTTGTAGCTTAGGATAATCAGGGAGATTAGGCAGAATGCTTATGCTTAAGCAGCTGCTAATCAAACTGATAGTTTTCTTTATATTCTGAAGTTTCCTATCAATGAAGCCATCTCAGTGTTCAATTCAATAATATTCTCGAGTGTCTTAGTACCTTTGAAAGTTTGTGAGTGTCCTATAACTCTCAATCTTGGTTCAATCAGTTCCTGTCACTGGAAATTGGCAAATCCAGCAAGTGTGAACTGAGCTTGATCATCCATGCTTTGGTGTATATGTAGAGGCATGTATGTGAGAGTCCCTTGCCCTTGATTGCAGTTGTGGTGTATCTGTATCAACTATAAGCAAGTCTATCCCTTTTATTCTGTTGTTGGGTTGTCTTCTATTCCAGCTTGTTACTTTCTATCAGTTATTGCAAAGTTCAAGCATCCAGCTGTGTGTATGTGTGACTGTATGGTGTGTTCTAGCTCAACACTCTGATCTTAGTGAGTTAGCATACATCAGAAGATTGAAGATAAATTTAAGAAAGGAAACAATCCTCTCCTAAGGAAAGAAGACGTTGCTGCTTGAAGCCCTCAAGTATATATACTGTCCAACCTCTTCGAAGAAAGACAATGATTTCCAAGGAAGACAATTGTGTAGGAATTTTGGTTGGAAAATTCTGAGTTTTAGGAATATTTTGTGTGAAAATATTCTGAGTTATAACCACTGGAAAAGTGGTGAGGTTGTAGACAGTGAGTGAATTCTGGTGAGGGCCTCTAAGGCTATTTTTCTAAAGTGAGATAGGGTTCTCATTTTAGGTGTGTCCTTTCTCTGTGATCGCCTCTTCTGTGAGGCCTCGGCTGCAGAAGTCACCTCCGAAGTCTTCTGCCTTTGTAAGCTCTATTGAGGACCTCACAATCCTCAATAGTGCTGAGTTGTAACCTCCTTCTTTTTCTAGCACTTTAATTCCTTTAATAAAGAAGTATTATTCAGTTTATAAAAGTGCTATTAACGTCTTTGTGGTGATTAAGTACAGAAAGTCTTATACAACCCTATTCACCCCCCTCTAGGGTTATTTCAATTGGTATCAGAGCAGGTCCACAAATTCAAGAGTTTAACCACTCGTGGAAAATATCATGGCCGGTATCAATGAAGCTCCTCAAGGACGTTCGTGGACAAGAGCTCCACTAATCTATTGCAGTTTAAATTCAAATTATTTTGAACGTGTATCTAACTGCGAAACTGCAAAATAGGTTTGGGATTATTTGAAAACCTCATATGAAGGCACAAGTCAAGTCAAGGACACCAAAGTAGATATCCTTGTCCAAAAGTATGAGGCCTTCAGAATGGAAGAAAATGAGACTATTGAAGAGATGTTCAAAAGATTCAGTAGCATCACCAACCACCTCATATCACTGTGAAAAACCTACCCAAATGAGGAACAAGTTAGAAAGGTCCTCCGATGCATGCCTAGAAGAAAATGGGGTCCAAAAGTCACAACCAATGAAGAAGCTCAAGATCTCAAGGCCCTCAAGATGGAGGAACTCATTGGAAAACTATTGGCCTATGAGATCCAATTGAATGACCTCTCAGAACCCAAGAGAATTGCCCTCAAGGCAGTACGTGAATCTGACATTGAGTCAGATAATAATGAGGAATATATAATGGCAATGATAGCTAGAGGGTTCAGAAGATTATACAAGAAAAATCTTACCTTTCGAGAAAACATCAAGGATGGACAAAACAGAAAGGCAACCTCAAAAGGTAAGGCCTTAATAAAAGAAGAATCTAACCCATTTATTTGTTTTAGTTGTGGCAGCTCAAAACACATTGTGAAGGACTGCCCTCACGCGAGAAGAAACAAAGACAAGAGAAACAGTCGGCCTCAACGGCAAAACCATAAGGCAATGATGGCAACATGGAGTAATAGTGAGGCAGAAGAAATAACAAATGTCTATCTGATGACTCAACTCAATGAGGATCCAGAAGCGTCCTCATCTCAAGATGAGGTAAATATTGATGACCGCCTCAATCTCTCACCATTACATCTTGCTCATAAACTTATGTATATTTTAAATATTCGAAGTCCTTGATAGAAAGAATCAAGCATCTCACCAAGCATGTTCAAAGTCTTAATGATGCCATAGAAAGCCCAAACTCTCAAAATGACCTCATGTTCACAGAAAACAATAGACTATCTCTTGAGGTCAAAGACTATTATAAAACCATCACTCAATTAACCAATGAGGCAGTCACCAATTCTCATCCTTACCAAAGCAAACTAGTTTCCACAACCCCCTCTTCTCACCCTCAAACTAAAGCTCCCACAAGTCATCCTCCTAGAGGACCTCTCCTTCCAATACCCAATACACCACCTCTCAAAAACTATTGGTCCAAAAGTCCTCCCTTCCATACCAACAAAGGACCTCTCCTTCCTATCCCAAACATTCCGCCTCTTAGAGAAAGTCATCATAGAGAACTCCAACAGAAAATAAAATAAGGACCTCATCAACTCCCATGTCTAAAGGGACTAGACCTCCATGCATTACCAAAATTTGGGTCCCAAAGACCTCATTGCAATGATCTCATCCTTGGTTAGAGACCAAGAAAGGTATGGTGTCCTCTACTGCAGGTATGCCTCAGATACATTACCAGAGATCCAACCAAGTTTTGCAAACTGAAAATCAACAAGATTTGAAGAGTGCACTTTGGAGACAAAAGCCAAGACAAGATCCTAGACATTGGGAAGGTTGCGAAACAACGCCACCCGTACCATCTGAGGGGGAGCCCTCTATCATGAGGACCTCAACCTATGCACAAGCTGTCAAATTAAGGGGGAGTCCTATCATTCATCCTCCCTACATGTGGTCTCTCTCCTCCTCCCAGGTTTGACAACTCACGGCATGCTTGGACCTCTGATGTCCTCATCAGCATGTCCTCTCGGGTACCTCAAAATTTAATCAGTGTACTCTCCTATCCCTCCTTCACCCTCTCTATTCCTCTCTTTATTTTGGCCACACAATTTAGTGCGTGTACTCTCCTGTTTCTTTTATGTCCGAAAGACAAAAGGAGGGAGAATTAAATTTGTTGTATTGCTATGCTATATACTATGTATCTATGCAAAAGGACCGCAAAGAAAATTTTGTCTTTCAAACAAAAAGAGGGAGATTGAAGAATTCCATCGCTCTTTGAGGACCTCATCACATTCAGCAACAAGGACCTCCATGCCAGCACGCATATTTTGTTTGAAAGAATAATCAAAATTAAATCAGGGAAGTATCTTTTAAATCCAATCTTAATCTTTCCTACCTTTTCTAAGTTGATATAACAACGTTTAATATCTCCTTTTTCAGAAATTAAAGCAAAGGAAAGAAATCGCTGAGATTGCAAATCATATGGAAGATTGAAGATAAATTCAAAGAAACAATCATCTCCTAAGGAAAGAAGACGTTGCTGCTGAAGCCCTCAAGTATATATACTGTCCAACCTCTTCGAAGAAAGACAAGGATTTCTAAGGAAGACAATTGTATAGGAATTTTGGTTGGAAAATTATGAGTTGTAGGAATATTTTGTTAGAAAATATTTTGAGTTGTAGCAACTGGAAAAGTGGTGAAGTTGTCGCCAGTGAGTGAAATCTGGTGAGGGTCTCTAAGGCTATTTTTCTAAAGTGAGATAGGGTTCTCATTTTAGGTGTGTCCTTTCTCTGTGATCGCCTCTTCTGTGAGGCCTCAGCTGCAGAAGTTACCTCCGAAGTCTTCTGCCTTTGTAAGCTCTATTGAGGACCACACAATCCTCAATAGTGTCGAGTTGTAATCTCCTTCTTTTTCTAGCACTTTAATTCCTTTAATAAAGAAGTATTATTCAGTTTATAAAAGTGTTATTAACGTCTTTGTGGTGATTAAGTACAGAAAGTCTTATACAACCCTATTAACCCCTCCCCCCTCTAGGGTAATTTCAGCATCCTTTATGGGGACTTGTGCAGACGAGTCAGGCGGTGAGTTGCAGAATCAAGAACTCACATCCCGCTTGTCTCTTCTATTATGGTATCCAGTCCTAGTGCCGACAACCCTAAAGAGTATGAAGGGGCATTGCAGCATGTGGAGGAGGAGGAGGAGGAGGCACAAACCTAGAATTTCGATCGATTTACATGTCAATTTCTGATTTGAACTTCATTTCATTTCTTCAAGTGAACGCAACTGTAACAGATACATATTCAATTAGGTAAAAATAGTTTGTTATTGGCAAAACACTTACATCATCTAATTTGTTCTTAATAAATAATTTGTTGGTACGTAATTAATTGTTGCTGTTTTTGTTACTTTTTTATGTGTTTCTGGTTCAATGGCTCTCCATGTGCATCATAACTAGGGAAGAAGAGGATAAAGGAGTTGTGAAACTATTTCATTATTTTATTTACTCGAAGTTGGGGCCATGTTTTTTATTCGTGGATGATTTATTATTTTATTCGTTAGTGTTAATGAATTTGTTCACGCTTCACAATGGACTGAGTCTATCTATCTATGTATGCCATCATCACTCATAATCAAGCAAATTAGTACCAGTTTTGAGCTTGGTAATTTTCCCTTGAGTTTGCATTTTGAAACCTCTTTGAAGTGTACTAAAGGTGTGTCTATGTTTGAGTAGACAATAGCTGGGATCAGTCATAATTCAAGGTTGAGTTCTTGTTCATAATGAGCGAGTGTCGGGCAAGTCTATCAACAAGTTATCATTACGTGGTGCTACCCTGATTGATTTTAGGGCATTGATATTCGTAGCCCTCTTTTTACTATCGTCGTCCCCCTTGGTTCACTTTAACTCCAACTCGTTCTCTCCTCTCCCTCATTCTCTCTAATTCTCTCATGATTCTCCAATTTAGTTATGGTTTTTGAAATTCAACCTAAAAGCTGTAAGGGGGTAGATAATCGAACGACGAAGAGATTAGTTTGTAAATTCTAAAGTTTGAAAATTATGTTCAAAAATTCGAACAAACGCCAGCTGGAACCCCAATGCACGCTATTTACGGCGACGTCGCGGCCATCGCCACACGCCTCTGTCATAAGTCGACAAAATCGGGAATCATGGTTAACTTTTTGTGTCATCATGAATGTTCAATTTAAAAAATACATCGACAAATTTAGGAATTAAATTTTAAAAGATATGATTAAATTTATGGAAATTTCATTTGGTAAGTTTAACTTTTGCCTATTCCAAGTTGTCAACCACTTAGGTAAATATTGATGAATATTTTTTTCCATTGATATGCCAAGAAAAAAAGTGAAAAATATATTTATTTGCAAATGGAATTTCCCTAAATTTAATCATATATTTTTAAATTTTATTCCAAAATTTGTCGATGTATTTTTTAAATTTTATGAATGTTTAATGCACATTCATGATGACACAAAACGTTAACTTGATTCCCGATTTTGTCAACTTATGATACCGCTATGTTTGGCTTTGCATGCATGCCTGCTGCCGCATTTTTGTTGTTTTGAATGGTCGAAAATGACAATGCTTCACACAACTCTCTCTCAACTGCCATCCTATCTGGGAAATGGTGGCGGTTGCAGACAGACTCACAATACAGGTGTCCATGGAATCCAATAGCGGTTGTTGCTCCAGCCAAATCAATTCTTCAAGCTCTCAATTTGTGAATTAGTTTCCCTAATCCCAACCGTGCAGACAAGTCAGGCGGTGAGTTGCAGACTCGGGAACTCGCATCCCGCTTGCTCTTCTATCATGGAATTCAATCATATTGCCGACAACATTAAAGTGTATGAAACGACATTGCAAGATGTGGATGAGGAAGAGGAGGCACATATCCGGAGTTTCGAGCGGTTTACAGGTCAGTTTCTGATTTGAAATTCATTTAATTTCTTCAGGTGAAGGCAACTGTAACAGATACATATTCAATTAGGTAAAAAGAGTTTGTTGTTGGCAAACCACTTACATCATCTAATTTGTTCCAAAAAATTACTCCGAGGTACCCTAACTTTTAAAGAAACTATTTTTTGGTACCCCAACTTTTGAAAACTAATTTTGAGGTACCCCAAGTTTTAGGATTAGTAATGACGAGGTAATTTTCTGGACAAAGTCCAAAGGGTTATGTAAACTGACCGAAATACCCTTAGTTTTTTTTTTTTAGTGATTGATTATAATGCCCTTTTAGTTTCCCCCTTCACTAAATGGGTACATGATTTTTATCCTACAATTTTGAGACGACTAGAAGCTGTTGTTAGTGGGTACACTTGCTTTCTTATGTTTCTATACATCCATCAAATCCAATATCTCTCTTAATTAATTTTTAAGGGTCATTAATCAGTTTACATCGATTTAATGTGCCAGAATCTGATGTAAACAATAAAGATTAGCAACAATCAAACATATAAACCCTCACATAATCATCAAGTTCACGAATTCGTCGCGCAAAATCAAAATAGCCCAACCCCAACAACGAGAGAAACAGAGATTCAATAGGTCACGAGTTCATAATCACCAGATTCCCATAACCACATCACTAAACCCTAAAATTTTAACGTTGGGTTTGCCATTATTAATTATATACAAATTATCTTTTTGTATGTATTCTCATACCCTTAATTAATTTTTAAGCTGCAATTCATTTGTAATGTTGGGTTTGCCATTTCCATTCATTTGTCATCTTTCTACTTAATTAATCGAGAGTGCAAGGACTGGGTCTTCTCCCTGTCTCTGAGAATCATACTTGTGTAAACTTGGTTTGGGATTAATTCTTTCAGAGATTCAACATCTGGGTTGTGCTTTGAAGGGGTGTTTGAATTCGATCTGTGTTTTTTTTTCAGGATTTCTTCTTATTTATGTGTTTTGGGGGGCCAGAAAGGAATGCAGTGAAAGAAAACTCAAGTTGCTGCTCATTCGGATGTCTGGTTGTTCAGGTGAGTTCGTCAAGGAATGCAGTGAAAGAAAACTCAAGGTTTGTACTCTAGAAGACTGTTTTTCTGTTTTTCAAATGTGTATTCAACCCTAACAAATAAAGGGTATTTTCGTCCATAAAAACCCTTAACCAATTTGCTACCTAAAACTCAACGGTGAATTCAAATCATTAGCCGGAAATTCACCTAATTATTACTAATCCTAAAACTTAGGGTACCTCGAAATTAGTTTTCAAAAGTTGGGGTAGCTGAAAAAGCATTTCACCGAAAGTTAGGGTACCTCCGAGTAATTTTTTGAATTTGTTCCTAATTAATAATCTGTTGATGCGTAATTAATTGTTGTTGTTTGTGTTATTTTTTTCTGTGTTTCTGGTTCAATGGCTCTCCATGTGCATCGTAGCTAGGGAAGAAGTGGATAAAGGAGTTGTGAGACTATTTCATTATTTTATTTACTCGAAGTTGGGGCCATGTTTTTTATTCGTGGACGATTTATTATTTTATTCGTTAGTGTTAATGAATTTGTTCACGCTTCACAATGGACTGAGTCTATCTATCTATGTATGCCATCATCACTCATAATTTAAGAAAATTAGTACCAGTTTTGAGCTTAGTGATTGTCCCTTGAATTTGCATTTTGAAACCTCTTTGAAGTGTACTAGAGGTATGTCTATGTTAGAGTAGACAATAGCTGGGATCAGTCATAATTCAAGGTTGAGTTCTTGTTCATAATGAGCGAGTGTCGGGCAAGTCTATCTACAAGTTATCATTACGTGGTGCTACCCTGATTGATTTTAGGGCATTGATATTCGTAGCCCTCTTTTTACTATCGTCGTCCCCCTTGGTTCACTTTAACTCCAACTCGTTTTCTCCTTTCCCTCATTGATGAAGATCAGCCCGCACAACCTTATTTGGTGTCAGCATGCTTTGAGGCCATCCATGAATTCCAGATGAGCCTTGACAATACTGAAGGTTATTCACCCTTTGTGAGGCCATCTTTACTGTCTGAATGCCTCAGAATTGAGACCTCACCTTTCATAGTGCCTTCCATGATTGTCCAAGAGTTGTTCATAATGTCCAGAGTTACATCGTCTGAAGGTTATTTGGGTTCCACAGAGCTATCTTGTTCTGGACATGCATATATTGAGGACGTTTATCTAGAGCATTGAGGGTGTTTATCTAGAGCCGATTGTTCTTTTCAACTTGGTTTGTGTTTCTCTTCCCTTTGGACGTCTAGGAAGTTTATTGCTAAGTTCTCTTAAATGTCAAAGGTTGATCCAGTTGGAGGTCATTAGTCTTCTATGCAATTTGAATATGCGCATGAGGACCTCCATCTCGAATCTGCTAAGAATTTGGACGTCCAAGGACGTTCCCTACTGGAGGAAGACTATTTACATCTTTTTGACTTCACTTCCTGAGTTGTTGAGGTCTTTCCAATTCAGTGAGGTGTTTGTCATTGAGGTCCTCTATGAAGACATCACTTTCGAGCTGTTGAGGTCCTTCCAGCTCGTGAGGTGATTCACCAACCTTGTTTTAATAGTTGGCAGCCACGAATTTGGTATCCAAGTGAAGAATGACGCTCCAACGAGAAAGCGCCATGTGTGATGTTTCTAGTGCCTTCCAAATGGTCTAGAAGCTGTATAAGTTAGTTACATATTATGGAGAGGAATGCGTGGAAGCCTAGGGTCTAAGCAAACATGTGGATGATGGAAATCCACCCATATAACTCATAAACACTATGAACCAATTTTTAGAGTTTTTGGATTAATGGAGATAAACATGAAATTAAAAGATATGGACAATTCTAAAGAGAGAAATCCCACCAAATTGAACTTAGATGTTCAAACACTTGCACAAGGATCTCCCATAAGCAAAGAGTCTTGAATCACCCAAGAAATCTCACGAAGAGTAGAGGATAAACACCCACTCACAAAGAAGAGAAATCACAAAGCAACTTCCACCCAAAGGATTAGCTTTCATTGTAATAGGGTTTGAAAACCCACAATTACAAACTCTCTAATTGAGAGGAATTTTCTTGAGTCTAACTCCTAAACATTAATCATCAAAATCTATCTTGGAAAATAAGCTAAGGGGGTATTTATACTAGTGCTAACTAAGCCTCAAAACACAGTCGTTTTGGGCTAAAAATACGCGTCAAACAGGGATATCGCGGGCGCGACGGAAAGAGTCACGGGCGCGACCGAGCGAAGTCTTTGGGCGGTCGATCGGCGTGAGGTAATGCGGCGGGTGCGGCGTGTGTCGCGCGGGGTAGGTCGCAGGGGCGAACTTGATCTGTCCAAATTCCTTATGTTGGCCTTCTGGGCGTTGCAGGTGCGAAGGCACAGGTCGCGAGTGCGCGACAGACAGATGTCGCGAGTGCGACGTAGTTGGTCGTGGAGGCGACCTTGTTCTGGGGCAGTTTTTCCTGCCAACTTCAAACGCGCATAACTTCTTCATCCGGGCTCCGTTTTGGCTCATAAGGTATCGATGGAAAGGTCTCGGTGTGTACTTTAAGCTCCCAAAATTTCAATCCATCGGAGTTGTATTGAAGGAGTTATGACCCAAATAGTGAAGGCACGCCATTTGAACGCCTTTGCACGCCTTTACCCCCTTGTGTTTATTTTTGCCGATGGTTCCAAAGCCCCTTATAAGGCTCGGGAATGGTCCGATAAAGACGAACCAAAAGTGAACCGATCCCCATATGGTTCATATTATCTTATTATGATGTAATTAGTTTAATTAAGCAAGATTAATTAGGACGTTTTCTTTTTGCTCAAGAAACTCCTAATTAGATGTCTCAGCTGGTTCTATATGTACCCCCCCGTGAGGTCAATCAAAAAAAAAAAAAAAAACAACTTGATATATGAATTTGATGAAATAGAAGAGCCTTCGAGCCTCTTGTTTGTGAGTGACGTTAAACTCTCAATTTTGGTTAATTCTACTTCAGTATCTAGGGTTTGGCAATCCTAGTGGTGAGTGTAGAGCTTGGTAATTTCAATGGTGTTGTGCCCATATCCATTGAGGTCATAAAGTCCATTGCCCTTGTGATAATCGATCAGGGTGTGTCTGTACTGATCGGTAACCACTCGATTCTATCCTTTATTTTCTGCATTTTTTCCCTCATTATCCATTTCAATCCATTTGAACGAGTCTCAAAATCCCTCATGAGTTCTTGATGTTATTTGGTAACGTGAGGTCCTTAAGCTGGTTCTTGATGTCATTCGATCACATTTCATACATCATCTATATGATCCTTATTGATCATACTATGTTTTGGAGCTGTTTGCATTCGAGTATTCATTGTGAGGTTCTAGAACTCCAATGTTGTGTGTCTATGTGGTGTCTGTGAGATCATCACTCTGATCTTAGCGACCTTGCATAGATCATAATTGGTATCAGAGCTTCCTATTTTCCCCATTTTATTCTGGTCATCTGCTTCAATCGTAAACCCTCTATTCATAAATGATGTCTCCCAGCTTGCTGAGTTAGAGGTCATCGAGCTGGCATACATCACTCATTCACTCTCATTTTCTCATAATTCTCCAAATAATTCAACCTAAAAACTCAATGTAAGGGGGTAGATCATTGGACGACGAAGAGATTAGTTTATAAATTCTAAAATTTGAAAATTACGTTCAAAAATTCAAAAAATATGCCAGCCGGAACCCCAATCGCACGCCATTTACGGTGAAGCCGCGGCCAGCGCCACACGCCACTGTCATAAGTTGACAAAATCAGGAATCAAGGTTAACTTTTTGTGTCATCATGAATGTGCATTAAACATTGATAAAATTTAAAAAATACATCGACAAATTTTGAAATAAAATTTAAAAATATATGTTTAAATTTAGGGAAATTCCATTTGGTAAGCTTCAACTTTTACCTATTCCGATTTGTCAACCACTTAAAGAAATATTGATAAATATATTTTTCCATTGATATGCCAAGAGAAAAGTGAAAAATATAGTTATTTGCAAATGGAATTTCCGTAAATATAATCATATATTTTTAAATGTGCACTTTGATACAGAAAAGATGCACTTTGGCAAGGAAAGAATGTGCATTTTGATAAGGGAATGATACACTTTAAAAAAGAAAAGATACACTTTGACACGGAAATGATGTACGTTGACATGGAAAAGAGCACTTCGACATGTTTGCCATAGAAAAAGATGCGCTAACAAAAGAATGCTAACAAAAGAATACATAGTATGACAAAAAAAAAATACACATTGACATGGAAAAGATGCACTTTGACAACGGAAATATATCCTTTGACAAAAGAAAATATATTGTCTGCAAACTATAATATGGAGTGGCAATAAATACATCTTGACATAGAAAAAATACATTTTAATACAGAAAAATTATAGTAAAAATTCGAGCTTTCACAACTTGGTATATTTGCTTGTAGATCATAATTTGGGGGGTAAATCCGTAAATGGAGAAGCAAATATTAGCAATTAATAGAACAATTAAATAAAACCAATTAAAAATAATAGAGGGTGACATGTAGATGAATGACTTGGATAATTATACACAACGTGGCTAAAGAGTACTACCTTCATTTTTATTTATCTGTTGTTTAGGAAATTGCGCTAAAAACTTTAACCGTCAATATCTTCATATGTATAATGATTCATCATGCAAAATTAATATCATTAGATTTGATATAAAAAATACTATTAAAAAAAACATAATATTATATT
This sequence comes from Portulaca oleracea, assembly GCA_029582165.1. Lineage (NCBI taxonomy): Eukaryota > Viridiplantae > Streptophyta > Magnoliopsida > Caryophyllales > Portulacaceae > Portulaca > Portulaca oleracea. The sequence goes on from CM055880.1 coordinate 8,259,869, forward strand.
TTTTATAAAAATTTTATAATAGAAAGTGTTGATTAAATATCGACACTGAAGCGCACCGCACAACACTATAGAGGCATGATCAAATTTCCAGTACACCGCCCTTCGAATACGATGCAGACTCACCACTGCCCGCATTCTGGGATGAGCGTAAACGACGAATCGCACGCAAAATCCCACACACCACCGCATCCTTTATGGGAACTTGTGGGTCGTCGGCCACAGTACCTGCAGTGTCCCTGATCAACAGAAAATCCAATGCTTCCTACTTTTCTTGTGTGTCTGCATGCGATCGAGCATGGACCCCAGTCGGTAGTTTGGCACCTCGGAAATTATCTCTGTCGGATTCAGTGCTTTGAGTTGTCAATCGGTGGGTTAGGGTTAATTTCACAAGTCCCAACCATTCAGATGGGAGGCGCCAAGTTGTCGATTCATGCAATTGCAATCGGTGGGTTAATTAAAAACAACAGCAGAGAGGAGGAAGCTGGGGATGACATTAAAGGAGGGGGAAATCTGGAATTAAGGGCGGTGTAAAGGTCAGTTTCTGATTTGAGTTTGATATGATTTCTTTGGGTGGGGGTAACTATTAAAAAAACCAAGTAGAATTAGGTGAAGTTAGTTTCATAATCATAAAACACTTTGTTAATAGTAAGAGTTAATTAATTTGGTGGTACGTATATTATTGGTTTTGGTGCCTCCTTGTTTATGTTGACTTGGCATTAATAATGTCGTTAGTCCTGTTTTTATGATGGGTTTTGTGTGTGTTTGTGGTTTAATGGTTCTTCATGTACAAGGTAACTAGGGAAGAAGAAGATAAATGAATTTTGAGAATTCAGTTTTTTGGGGCACCCAGAAAATCCCATGAGTTATTGAATACTATTTCATCATTTTATTCACTCGAGATTGGGACCATAGTTTTTGGATTCATGAGCTGAAGATTGTCCATTGGAATGTGTATCTGAAGTCTCTTTGAGGTACTTTGGAAGTGAGTCTATGCTATAGGACAGGATACTCTGGTGTAAAGTGTAAACTAACCGGATTTGTACAAGAACCTTGTTTCTAGTTCCACCATGATTGACCCTTGTTTCCTGCTGATGAAAAAGAGTGGAGCGAATTTAGGAAAAGTCTACCTGCACCATCGAACTTAACAGTTCGGTACCAAACTGTCCATGGCAAAATAACTCATCAATCATAGAATTTTTATCAATGAAAAGTATTTACTTTGTATTAAGACTTGAACGTTGATGGGGAGTGTGAAAAATGCGTGATTGCCATTTGGTCCCCTTGATTACCTACAAGTTATCTTGTAACAAAGCCCTAACTGAATTATTAGGCACAAATTTATTGTCGAAAATCGATAGAATACTTCCTTACTATGGGCATGGACACATAAACAACATAACGAGAATGGAACTTATTGTGCCGTGCTACTTTCTGCAGAATGAAATTAATTTAATCTTAAACATGGATGTTACCGTTGGTGATAACCAGGGAAATGCTGAGGACAAAACAAAAAGCAATCAAAAGGAAAGCAACTTCAGGTTCCATACGAGAAAGACTTAGCTGTGGGTGCAATCTGCATGATTTAATGAAGAGGGTAAGAATATATTAGTATTTACTGAATTCCTTTTGTGCAAGTGTACGTCTTCTTTTACTTTGATTTAAGAAGCCATTTTATGGCTTGGTAGCCCCATGGTTAACAAGCATATTTTGAAACTTTTGTTTTAGTTTGCAGTAAAGAAACGATGTAGTGAATAGATATGTAGGTAGGAAATTAATGCAAAGCTAAGTTTGTTGTAGCATATGCTCCTTAATTCTAAGAATGTGATCCACTTATTTATTCACTTTAGTGTTCATTCTTTAGTTCCACCACAGTAGTGTATTGGCCTATATAATGACAACATTCAACGTGACTCAAACAAAAATTCCATCTGATATATACTTAAAGTTAGGGTTGTTCATCCAGGAACCTGGATCGAGAAGACCGAGGGTCGAATTGAGGAAAGTCCAGGAGCAAGACTGGACGAGAAAAGTTCGATCCTGGACTGATCGACTAAACTTTCTTTTTACCTTTGGGCCTAGACATAGGACCAAGTAGCCTAAATCCTAAGTGGGATCAAAAAAATAAAAAGACAATGAAGCAACTTGCACTCCTGTAGTGAGCTGCTCTGCTCATTACCAAGTGAAGATTTCAGTTGACAGTTGACACTAATATGAGATACATAATTGGTTTGCTGGACCAAGCAGCAACTACTAACAAGAGACATAGCATCACAAAAACTATGAACAATTAGCTATAAATTTCTTTTGTTTAGCACTAAGCACATACTAGCCTTGTTAGCAAACATTATATTAACCAGGAAAACCATACATTGGTCGCCAAGCTGCAAAATGTACTAATACCATTTTCCTTGGAAAACCACTTCTCCTGGAAAACGATTTCCTTAGAAATCATTTTCCTTTCAACCAAACGCACCCTAAATTTCTTTTGTTTTAGCACTAAGCACATACTAGCCTTGTCAACAAACATTATATTAACCAGGAAAACAGTACACTGGTCGCCAAACTGCAAAATTTACTTCTCCTAAGTATATTTATCATAATCATCGTGGTTCTTTTGCACTAATCATCATCAAGGAAAGCATTGATAAAGTCATCAATTTGCTCTGCGTGCACACACAACTTTTGATCCAATGAGAAATAGTGGAATCCCCAAACTGAGCGAGTCACAAATGACCGAAAACTGGTCCATACGATACAATGCCAAGCAAGTCCATATTCTCCATAAATTCTTGCATGAAAGAACGACATATGCACCAAAAAATCACTGCAGAAACCTGTCTTTGACCACAAAAAAGCATCTACAGCCATCACTGTTCTTTGGGAAGGTAAGTAGGACTTACCTTCCTCCTACCTGTCTTACCTAGTTTTATTTACATTGAATACATTACCTATATTACCTAACATATATTTAAGCATTTATATATTTCTACCTACACCACCTTGCTTATCAATACCTGCCCAATCCTACACTATCTAACCTTACTTACCCTATCTTCTACTTACCAATGAAAAAAACAAGGTCTCACCTAAAAGGCCCACAAAGAAAAAGGGGACCTAGACACTATTTGAGTAACACCCAATCAAAGACAACAAAGTCATCAATTTGGCCTTTTCACTCTGATTCCAACTTCTAGCAAGTACAATGAACAATAATGAAATTTGATTGCTTAAAAGTAAACAACTTAACAACAATTAGAGGAGGAGATTCAACTTTAAACAATTGAATAAATACCTTGCTAAAGTCGCTATAAAGGAGAGGTGGGAAACACTGAAATCGGAAAAGAAGGAAGGGAATTGAAAACGCAATGACTCAAAAGAAAAAAAGGAGGAGATTCAACTTTGAACAATTGAATGACTTGCTAAAGTCACTATAAAGGATAGACAGGAAACATTGAAACCGAAAAGAGGAAAGTGATGAAGGGAACCGGAAAAGAGAAAAGTGAGGAAGGGAATTGAGAATAGTCGACTCCTCAAAAGAAAGAAGAACACAAAAGAATTTCGTATTTTGGTAACTTTCGTCTAACCCTGAATGCTATTAATGGATTCTATAACAATAGTACTCATATTCGGAAAGTAATAATGAAAACGGCTAACCAATAGTAGATTCCACGACTGGCACCATGGCAACCAATAAAGCAAATAATTGACTCACCATATCATTCGAAAAAACTGAAACCACGACTGGCACCATTGCAACCAATAAAGCAAATAATTGACCCACCATATCATTCGAAGAAACTAAAAAGGTCAAAAACCTTGGCCCGAAGACTGACCCTAATTTATTCACTTCGATCAAGTCCAATACTTGGTTTTTTTTGGTCCTCAATTTAAGCTTTGTTCTTAAAAATATACTAGACCTTAGATTGAATTCCCAAATAACATGTGATATCAATTGTATGGGGTTTTGTATCTCCCTTTCAAACAATAAAACCTCTATTTTCTCAAGATGCTTTAGAGTTGAAATATCATAAAATATATTTGTAGGGAACCAAACATCCATTCTCAATGATGCCATCAAGTATATTTGTTCTTTGAAGCTTTAAGTAGTAGTCTCTTTCTACCTCCCCTCCGACTTGAATTACTTAGGCCAATTTAGGTACCACCTTTTTCCTACAAGGAAATGGAAGATGCATTGAGCTTTAGTCAAGAGAGAGTCATCCTAATGGATTGTACCTTAGTTTATCTGTCACAAAAGTCAAATGGCTTAAAGTCTATACTGATTTCACAACAAGAGAAGTTATTTTGGCAACCCAAATATTTGTGGTCCTAGTCTAATTTTTGTTGCCCTTTAACATGGGGCTACAAAAAAATTGTCACGATTTGATAGTTTTATCCTCGAATCACAAAATATGGGCTACAAATTAGTAAAAATAGTAGCACAAGGTGGTTGTGGTGGACAACCAAACTTTTTTGTTGTCTTAGTAACTTTTGGCAACCATTTTCTTTTAAATTGTTGCCCAATCTATATCAATTGCAACAAAAAAAAGTTTTCTTGCTACATATAATGTATTTAACCACAAAATTATTTGGTTGCCCTATTTTAAATTAATACAATAATAATTTTTTTGTTGCCCAAACTACTCTAAATTCGTTGCCTGAACATATTTTTCTTGTTGTGAATTTGTTTCTTTCTTTATTTTATCTTTTGAAAGGAAAAATTTTACTATGGGAAGGTAAACTTAGTCAGTCAAGCTCTTGTGAAAAGGATTTAGAAAGTGGAGAAACAGAAAGTAAGTGAAAATGTTTCCTAAGTGAAGATACACTCAGTTAGCTTGGTCAAGAAAACACATCATCAATGTTCCATTGAATTTTACCATGAAAACAAGAGTGGAACATAGGGCAAATATTTCCATAGGGTGGTGCCCAATAGATCAGTTTATATTATGTTGACAAGCTGTATGATTGAGAAAATTAAGCTTGTTTGCACTTCTAAATATAATGCATTAGCTAAGTGGATAGAATCGACAAACAAGCCTACCACAAACATATCTGTCACTGGTCAATCCTACATATGAGATTGGTGCGTCTCAATTCTTTAATGCGTCCATGGTCCTACATTTCAACCAAATCTAATTTTATTGATAGCCTCTATAATGAATCGAGCGAATCTCAAATCACCATCATCTTTAATTAAGGATATATCTTGGGCCCGATTCACTATGGCCTAACACTGGTACTGGGTCTGGTTGAAATGAAGGACATTGGCTACATTTAAAAATTGTTTGGTCATACCACTCCCTTATGTAAGACTGACCAGGGACGTATACATTTGTGTTAGATGTATCGCTTGTAGACTATTTCGTCCACTTATTAAATTATCTGCAGAAATGGAAGCATTTGACTTGATTTGCTAAATAATACGGTTTGCCATAATAATACATCATGATCTATTAGGTGCCACTGTAACAATTGGTCCCATGTCCCAACTTTGTCTTCATGGTAATGTCAAGGTTGGTTGAGTGTATCTTCAATTCTTCTCCCAAGAAACATGTTCTCTTTTGTTTCCCTTTCCTAGATAATTTATAGGAGCTTGGCTAACTAAGAATATCTTCACATGATAAAAGTTATCATTCAAAATAGTAAAAGAGATGAAGCACGAATGATAGAAATCAATCTGGCCCAATTGATTCTAAAAAGGTGGGTGATATGTGGCAAACCTACTATGGTAGAGTCTTCTACTACGGTAGAGTCTGTTAGCATGACGACACTCTTGGCTGATGCCCCCTGTATTGTTGTATATGCACTTCCCTATTGGAAAGGATAGCACTTATGTTAGGCTTAATAATTCAAGTTGGAGGGAGCTGCAGAAAGAGAGATTATTACTTCAAGAGGATGGTTCAAACAATGAATAAACATGATGAAATTATCGAGAATTGATGTTTGGTTCCTCTACAATGACATTTTACAATGATATTTTGGCTCTAATGCAACATGAGAAGACACGGTTTTCAAAGCCTTAGGATGGTACAGTACTAGACACCAATGAGATATACGTGTAATTAGCGAATCCAGTTTAAAGTACAATATAATTTATGAAGCAAGCTTAAACATGACATTTAAGCATATATCAGACAGGATGTTTGTCTAGGGCACTGTTGTAAATTCGCAAGCCAATACACTAGTGTACTGTCTTATTACAGAACATATTATTAGGGACTCAAGGGGAGACTACATTGAATAATTTTACTGGATCATCTTCTTGAGATTAGGAAGCATATGTTGCATCGATCTTAGCTTTGCGTTGATTTGTTGCCTATGTCCTTGTTCATGGTGTAATTTCTTTAGTGCAAACTGAAACAAATGTTTCAAACTTTATGCTTATTAAAAACCATGAAGCTATGCTGCCATCAAAATGGCTTCTTTGATCAAAGTGAAAAAGAAGACACTTTCACAGAAAGAATTCAGTGAAATTGCCATATTTCATCCCAATTGTAGCTGTTAGCTAAGTCTTTCTCGTCTGGATCATATGTCAGCGGTAGTTCAGTTCAATTCAATTCATTCGGTTCGGTTGGGCATGTGCTAATTTTCCTGTGGGCATGTACTCTGTTTCTATAAGACAGTTGCTATTTGGTTTATTTTTTTTTGGGGGTGGGGGGTGGGGTATGGTTTTTAGGGCAAGTTAAATTTTGTTCACATGTGAACAATATCTTAAGGGTACGTGATTTTTTCCAAATGGCATGTGGTCTTTTCTCAAGGCATATGGTTTACATTTTTGGGAAAATAATACCTTTGTGGGAGGGCATGCGGTGTCTTTTGAGATCATCTGTTTAATTTTTATAAGCATGACTCATGTTTTAGAGCAAGTCTTTTAGATGGATTTGGTCGCACAATTCAAGCCCAAAATTGATACGTAGAGTCTGAGATTAATGGAAAATTGAGGTAATTTTTGTTCCCTCTTAGTAACTATTATGTTTTAGGTTTAATCAACAAATTTTGAATGCTGAATTTATGCCTGAAATTATTAATTGTGTTGGAATGGTTGGATTGATTTATGTAACCGAGTTGGAAGTTGGTTGATATTTGGGTTGAACATTAAAGTTTGTTTGGGACGGTGTATGTGAGGAGGGAGTTCAGGTTGGTTTGGAAATTGGAATATTGGGTTGAATGCTGAAATTCGTGGACTATTGATTGATTATGATGGATATTGCCATACTTGTACTGGTATATGTGTAGAAATTGGGTTGCTTTATGATTTGATGGAGCTCAATATATGTGTTTGGTATGCGAAAAGGTTTAATTTAAGGTTACAATGGAACTGATGTGGCTAATTAAAAGTATGGTATGCATATATGACATTATAAGTATGGTATGTACATATGATATATAAATGTCATATGGGAGATATGTGTGTACAACAAGACCTTCATGCTTGAAACCAGGATGGTGAACACCTAGCATGCAATATTTAGCCTTTTTCAATACTAGATTACTATAAACTGAAAAGTTGGCTAATTGTCTACCATTGTATGTGAAATTTAGTTGTTTTTCTTCATAAGTAAGCCCTATTATGCGTAATTATGTGTGGTTGATGCGAGACTGCTAAGTATGCTTAGAATGGTTCCAATCTGATTAGTTATACGTGAACTATTCATATACGGAGGTCGTATGAGTTACATGTATCAAATGAGACCTTTTGTGCTTAAAGTTAGGTTATCGAGTATCTAGTATTCGGTAGCCGCTCCTTTTTATTCTAATTCAATGTGTAGATCGAAAGGTTTGTCAATTGTTAGCATTGCATGTGAATTGCGCGCATGTGTGCCTATTTGTTTGATTATTTGAGATTTATATGAATTTGAAAAGTATTTGAGAGCTTTTCCTTCAAAAAGAAAAAATCAAATTGAGCACTTAGGAGTGTATTGAAATATATTTGCATTTCAGGTCTTCGCTATTTACTGCATGGATTTACCTTACTTGAAGAAGGTTTATTTAAACTTATATATGAGTTTTTTGGATCCAACTATGCATATCTGTCCAAGTATTTTGAGTTTTAAATGATATTTCGAGTGTTGTAAATGTATTACTCTACAGGAGCAGTAGGAGTCTTGATATTTATGTGTGCTTTGATATTATTGTGTGATTTTTTATTGTTTATTTCATTAGAGGAGTTGTTTTGGGCATTTATGAACACTTTCATGAATGTTTGACTTTCTTATGTGGGAAAAGATTGGATGATGGTCAGTTGATTTTGATTTGAATGAAAGGTATATTCCTATTTATATTAGATTTTGGAAAGCTCGTTTGGATGAAAAGTGTTTGATATGACATTTTTGTACCATCTATGACTATTGACATGGTTTTTGGACTAGGTGTATTGCACTAAGTATTATGGCACTAATTGGAAAGTCGGGTTACTACATGTAAAAGAGGAACCAAATAGGGTAGGTATATAAAGTCCATTGACGTTATGAATTTCACGGGACACTAACTGTCACAAGGAGGAACCGACCCGACTGGAAAGTGCTGAAAGTGTCCTACGCCCATGGTATTGGTATTCCATTACAGGGAAAGAAGAAAACTTTATACTAAACAGTTGGTTTATTGGAAACTATTATATATTATGGTTAGGATGTGTGGAAAAGTCAATTTGAATAACTGTTGATACTTATTTCAATGTGTGAGTTACTCTTTATGTATTGAAGGTCTTATGCTCTTAAATTTTAGAAAGGTTTTGAAAGGCTTTGAAGGGATAAATATTATTCTACTGGAGAGTTGGTAAATTTATCAATTGTGTTCAAATGTGTTGAAACTATATTTTGAAAGGGTCTTGTGATTTAAATAAAGAACTTATTTTATTGCTAATGGTTATATATTTATGTTTTGAGCCCTTTGGTTGCGCTCTTTAATTAGAGTGATACGTACATTGCATGTGACTCTTGTTTGATTGTTTATGTTGGATGCTAAATGGAATGTGTGAATCACTAGGGGGGATTGTACATTATTAGAAAGATTATTTATTACTGAGTTGGATATGGCCTATTGGAATGCTAGAGCACTTGAAAAGTTTTCTAATGGCTTCCTGACCTCTTTTGTGACTCAAAAAGTTATCCCATTACCCTTTAGTTGACTTGGAAAATGTGGGATTGTATAATTACCTCACATAAGCCATGTAGATCTTTGAAGGGAAACCTTGTACCTAGGTGCTTACTTGATGAGTTATGAAGTGATCAAGAGATGCATTTGTATGCGGTTGTGATTGGGTGAGTACATGATTAAGGTGACTCCTATTTTTAGGTTGCTTAAATTTTAATGGTTGTTCCAGGATACAAGTTACCTACTGAGCGTGATTTGCTCGTACCTCTCTTTCCCTCCCCCCCCCCCCTACAAGTCTATATGAAAATGAGGAGTTGACTACTTATTTAGAGACTGAAATATTTCTAGTTGTATATGTGTATAGAATGCAATTGTTTTGTATGTAATTTGAATTCTTATTGTAAACATATATGGAATGCTTGGGATTGTTTCATGTATTTAGATTGAAGTTCGAGCGTGTGGCTCGTGATACAGATGGAGTTCTACCGAATTTTTTTCCAGTAAATTTTGAAAATTAATTTCTAAATTCCCTTTTTACCTTTCTCAAACCTTAAAAAGGTTGAGATTGACTGTAAAAATAGAGACCGGGCTATTACAGAAGGCACAATTATGCATGGCAGGAGGTAAGTGCACAGTAATATTATCTTTGTTGAGTTAATAATATGGATTCTATTCTGTCACCAAGATATGGAACTGGAGAAAAGTGGGTGTTGCTTCTAATAGATCCTTTCAAGTAGTCCCGACAATTTCTAACCCGACTCGAACCCGCCCGAAAATTATGGGTTTTGAACACGATTTTTTCAACTAAACCCGAAGTATACCGAACACAAAAAATAGCGGGTCAAACCCGATCCGCCTGTTTGACCCGAAAGTTTTACTTTTTAAGTTAAACTTTATTAAAATTTGTGACTTTGCATTCAAACTTTTAACTATTAAACTATAAGCGCAACTTATTTTTTTGTTATTTCTCTTATTTAAGTTAAAATAGTTACAATAATCTATCGTTGTTAGAAGATAATTATATTTTATTATGTATATTGTACAAAAAGTAGTATTTAGAGACCATTTTTGAAAAAGAAAAGCAAAAAAAGGTCGCAATCATAACCCGTTGGGTTGATCCAAAACTGAAATATACCGCCTGTATTTTCCCGAACCTGGAACACACCCGACCCGTATTTACCCAAACTCGATATACGACCGACCCGAAACCGCCCGCCCGCCCGAATTGACAGGTCTACTTTCAAGGGAAGTGTGCAAACAATCTTCATCTTTATTTGGTTAATAATATGGATTGCAAGTTTGCATGCCTTGTGACAAAGAACACCCATGGTTGGGGAAGACAATAGCTGTTATATGATCCATTGTGGTGTCTCTACTTAGGTGTATTACTTATATATATATTTTTTTAAAAGATTCAGCGATAATAATTATAAAATTCATTATAAATTCATTAAATATTATTATAAAATTATCAATATTTTATTCAACACATAAAAAAATCGATATATTCTAATGAATGACGTTGAACGGTATAATTTGCAGCGAAGACCATGGATTACTTTCCATAATCAATCAACCTAATATTTTGAAGTTGCACATATAATCATGTTAATAATTATAGTTTGTAGCAACATTTTAGTTATGCAATAGAGATGTATTGCCTCCGTTTCTAAATGAGTGTCAAATTTTCTAACTATCTTGTCCCTTTTTATTTGTCAAATTACTTAACTTTTACATTTTTAACGACTATAATATCAATTCTACCTCTAATAAATAAACTCTTTACCTCATTTCAAAGGTATTGTTAACGGTATTTTCGACAATTCAAAAACTCACCTCGTTCTCATGTTTATTGGTTTTGATGAGTTAGTTTTTGTGACATACAATTAAGGATAAAGGTTGTATAATAAATTTTGAAGGTTGCGTTTTGCTTGACATCTTGTATACTTAAATGTAATATGGATAGCTAGTGTTTTCATTAATACATTCGTTCTAAAGCTTACATATTTGGGGGCATGTGGTATATTGTAGAGGGCATGTAATTAATTTTTCGGACATGTTGTATTTGTTGCTTTTCGGTGTTCGTGGTATTTTCTGAGGACATGTGACATTTTATTAGGGAGCATGTTTTCCGATTGGCATTTCATATTGTTAGAGTATAAAACGATCATTGGGCCTACAACTGTTAGATTAAACTTTTGGTTGAGATAGTTCTACATGGTATCAGAGTCAGGCTTGAGCAAGAGGTCTCAAGTTCGAATTTCAACACCTCCCATATTTATTTGTATAAGGCAAAAGAGACTTTTGTAGCATCCATGTTTCAAGCCCCAAGAGCATTCGCGTGATGGGATGTGTTAGAGTATGAAACAATTACTGGACTTTCAACCATCGGCTTAAGTTTTTGATTAAAATGGTTCCACACTTCCACATGGTATCAGAGCCAAACTGAGCAAGTTCGAATCTCAACACTCCTATGTTTCTTTGCGCAAGGTAATCAGAGCTTTTGTAGCATTCACGCTTCAAGCCCAAAGGGCATTTGCGTGAGGGGGCGTGTTAGAGTATAAAACCATCATTGGGCTTACAACTATTAGCTTAAACTTTTGTTTAAGATGGTTTCACACATATACACTGATGATGAATTGGATCATGGGATCAATTTTGAGTGGCATTCGAAAAGGATAAACATCTTGGGGTTACATATTTTAAGTATCTTGTCTTTGTATAATAGTTTTTTTTTTTTTTTTGTTTATAAGTAGAGGCTTCTTAGCTAGACTTTATTCATCCAAAATGTAAATGCCAAAGAGCAGAATAATAGAACAAAGCCCACAATGAAAATGGGCTTGCCCATAGTGAGCCGCTCAACACTGTCAACAATCCGAAAATGCAACAAAACAATCACACCTCATGTCCACTTTGCATGCATTACCTACAGATACAAAAGAACCACTCCACAGACACAACAAAAACCACCCCAAACATTCACTACCCAGCCTGTAAAGTATCAAAGGCTCTCACCTCATGTGTACTTGCCATTTCCAGCTAAACCACTCCACATTCGCAAATACAAAGTGCTACCCCATGTTGCTTGTTTGCATACATATCACACCCAGATTTACTCCCCAATTCTTCCACAACATATATGTTGCTCAAAACAATACCACTCCCCACTCCATCTTCAGAAGCCTTCCCTTAAGCTCCCATGATGCTGAGAAATGACGGTAATCTGATGTAAATTGTTGTCAAATCTGATGAAAACTCAAACTATAATGGAAAGAGAGATGGTATAACATGGAAGTTGGCAGCCAAGAAATCAGCAGGTTAATCGATCTTATCTTTTCCACATTGAAGCCCCTACACAAATTCTCCACTTGATCGACTGAATTACAAGTTCCCTATCCTTCTCTTGTTCTTAAAAAATCATAGCATTCCTGCGGTTCTAAGTTGACCAAATTATGGCAAAAAAAGTTGCTTTCCATTGGTTACTTCAAATAACTTGTCTGAATCCAACGTGCATCCATTTGTCAAACATCTCCTTCAAATTCTCAGCACAGGTTACACTATAGCCCATATCTTGCATAGTCTCTCTCCATACGGGCCAAATAAAGGGGCATAACAAGAATAGGTGATCAGTATCTTCACCCAAGTTTCCACAAAAAGGACAAACATTCAATTGCTCATCTATAGTCCCCTTTATGGCAAGCATACCTCGTGTGTTCAGTTTCCCCATCAATGTGATCCACAGGAGGATTTCGATTCTGGTTGGGGCTAGCTTCATCCAAACAGAGCAGATAACCAAGTCAACCGTACCTCAACATTCGCAAGAGCTACTTTCTCAATCTCACCTACACATGACTTGACGGTGTAAGTTGTTGCCCCTAACCAAGTAACACTATCTTTGACATTTCTCCTTGGTTGGTACTGTTGTAATTTCCCCTTCAGTTGTTGTTCCTGTAGTAGCTCCTCCAAAGTAAGCTCACGTTTCCAAGCCAAAAGCCATCTCCAATTTTCACCTTCAAACCACCCTACATTCTTGATAGAGTTTTTCTTATGAGCTGACACAACAAATAGAAGCGGAAAAGTTTCTTTGACAGTAGCCTATTCGAGCCAAATGTCTTCCCAGAATCTAACTTCACTCCTATCCCCCACATTTATTTGTACATTGTTTCTGAGCATTTGTTGAACATGTGAACTATCAAAATCACACTTCTTTTTATGTCATTCCAAGGGTTAGCCATCCATGGTTTACATTTGGATGGTAACAAAGCAAAGTCTTCACATTGGATTGCCTGTACATTCCATAATCTCCCCTCCTTGGAAGCATACCTCCACCACCACTTGAAACGCAAAGATGCATTTTTTATCAGTAAATTTCCAACTCCCAATCCCCTCTATCTCTGGGTCTCTGGATCACTTCCCACCTGACTAGAGCACAACCACGACAGTCACTTCCACCTGCCTAGAAAAACCTTCTCTGAATTCTGTTTATCGGTTCCGCTACTGATTTTAGCATCTTGTAGATGGATAAGTGATATAGAGGCAGGCTATTAAGAACAACTTTTATGATCACCAGTCTTCCTGCTTTTGATGAGCAGTTGGCCTTCCAGCTCGCAAGCTTGTTCTGTATTTTCTGGCTGATATGGGTCCAAGCACTCTTCCTTTTCATGTTGGCACCTAGAGGAAAACTCAAGTATGTAATAGGTAGTTCAGTTATTATGCACTCAAGTTTTCTGGCCATTCTCCTTTTCCACCCATCTTACATCCCAAACACAATGAGGCTTGACTTTTTGTAGTTGATAGCAAGCCCTGAAAATTCTTCAAAACTCTGTAAGATCACCTTTATGTTCATCAGGTCCTCCTCTCTGGCTTGACAGAAAATTATTTTATCATCAGCAAATTGTTGGTGGAACACCCTAATTTTCCTTGCTCCCACTTGTAAGTCCTTAAAATCACCATTTGTCTGTCCAAATTGTAGCAATTTATTTAGGACTTCTACCACCAAAACGACCAGTAATGGAGATAAGGGATCGCCTTGTCTCAATCTCCTCCCCATCTTGATAGGCTTTGTTGGTGCCCCATTCACCGAAATGGATATGCTGCCACTCCTCACACACATCCGTGTCCATGACATCCATTTTTCTCCAAATTTCATCTCCTTCAGAACTAGCTCCAGTGCCTCCCAGTCTATTGTGTCATACGCGTTCTGGAAATCGAGCTTAATTAGTACTCCTCGTTTCTTCTTCCTTCGCATCCAGTGTACGACTTCCTCCGCAATTAGTGCACCGTCCAAAATCTGTCTCCAGATATGCATGCAGATTGTTCTTCACCAACTGGATCACTGAGAACACATTTGAGTCTACTGCTCAAGATTTTTGCAATAATCTTATACAAGCTTCCTACCATACTAATCGATCTTTACTCCGTAATATCTGGCACCTCCTTCTTCTTTTGTATCAAAGTGACCTGGGTTGTGTTAATTATTTATGGGAAAACACCATCCTCAAAGAATTTCAGGATAAAGCTGCTGAACTCATCTCCAATGACTGGCCACATCTTCTTAATAAATTTCATGTTGAAACCATCATATCCCAGCGCCTTTGATGGGTCACAACTTCTTAGGGCGTCCTAAACTTCTTCTTTTGTCACTGTTCTCTCCAGCCATTAGGCTTAGTGCTCCTGTAATCTATTCATACCCAAGACAGACAAATCAAAGTCATTTCGTTGTCTTTTCTAAAACTGCTTACTGAAGTATTCCCTGATTGCGTTTTTGATCTGGCCTGGTTCCACGAAAATGCCACCATCAATTCTGATTTCCTAGATTGCATTTTTCTGCCTTCTAATGGTTGTCAAAGTATGAAGTATCTCGTATTCTTGTCGCCTTCCCTGAGAAATTTACACCTTGATTTATGTCTCCAATGTATCTCCTTCTGAATTTCAAGGTTATGAAGTGCCAATAGTGCTTGTCTTCTAGCCATATAACACTGACTCAAGTTTCTTATGAGCCCCACCTCATCAATCTTCCCTAGATTCAGCTCCACTTCTTTGATTTTCAGGTCCACATGCCCATAGACTTCTCTATTCAAAGTCCTAAGTGGACCTTTGATAGCCTTAAACTTCTCATGGATTGGTAAAATCAGTTAGTTGTACCCGTTCATTCTCCAAGACAGCTGCAAAAGCTGGATGATCCAACCATCCATCATTTGTTCTGAATGAAATTGGCTCCCAATTTAATTCCTCTATTTTCAATATTACTGGAAAGTGATATGGCATTTCCTTGGCCTGCAAAACGCTTTAATCCCTGGGAAGGTTGCAAGAAGGTTGCAATCTATCTTTATTCTATCAATCTTGATTGTCTCATTTGACCTCATATAAGTGTATGGCTGACTAGTAGGTATGTCCCATAACAGCTCCACAAATTCAATCACCCCTTGTGTCACCTAAGTGCATCCTCTTCGCTCCTGAGGTATAAGGACTTCATTGAAGTCACCCATTAAGATTAGTGGAGTTTGGCACCCATTCTTCATCATTCTTAACTCATGCCATTGCATTCTTCTCTCTTCCAAGCTTTCAGCCCCATACACAACGCATACAACACATAATAAATCCTCTTTGCTCAACTTTCCTTCAATGCATATCCACCTTTGTCCCTTAGAGACCTTAGTGCATGTAAATCATCTTTTTCCCACAACATGATGATCCCTCCAGCTCTAGCTTCTGCTACTATATCTACATACCCTACATCCATATTACCCCATAGCTGTCGAGTACCCCAATGGTTGAACTTGCTATTTTGTCTCCACCAACCCCATGATTTGTAACTGTTCCTCACTTATGATGCTCTTTATAGACCTTTTCTTTTCTACTGATCATATCCCCCTTACGTTCCACACCGCTATCCTCATATCACTCTTGTTCAAGGAACACTCTTCTATCTACTTTCTTATTCCTTTTGAACTGGCCTTTCTACGACAATTTCACCTTCAAATACTTTTCAACTTGTTGGTTCTTTCTAGCTTTCATAAAACCCGATGATTGCCCAAATTTTATGGTTTTCATTGCAATAGTCTTGTGTGTCTTCTCTACGGTTTCAGTGTAATTGCTGTCCGAGTAGGATGATCCTTCAGACTCAGTACTCTTTGATAAGGTGTTTTCTTCAGTCTCCTTATCACTCCTTGAATGATTTTCCTCTTGACTCTCTCGCACCATTAATTTTTGGTCGATCCCAATTTGGTTGTCTTCCAGGTGTTGATAAGCCGCAGTCCTATGGGGTTCCACATTGTTTTCTTGGTTATCTCCATTCATTGACTGCTCATCATGGGAGTCTTTGGGCATAAGAATTGCTTTCTTGTAAATAAATACCTCGCTTTTGTTCAATTATAAATAATAAATAACCATTTTGATGGAGATTTGTAGCTTCATTCAAGTAAATACAGATTAAGATCGTAAAAACATGAGCTTGTAACATATCAGAAGACCTGTAAGTGGCGAAAGAACAATAAAAAGGATGAGATGATCGGATTTCGCTTCCAGAAGATCTTCCCTGCTGTTAGGTTGTGGAATCCA
Source organism: Portulaca oleracea (assembly GCA_029582165.1). NCBI lineage: Eukaryota > Viridiplantae > Streptophyta > Magnoliopsida > Caryophyllales > Portulacaceae > Portulaca > Portulaca oleracea. Next base: position 8,276,519 of record CM055880.1, read on the forward strand.
CTGTATATGGCATTCTTACTGAGATTGAATGTTGGGGAGTTGGGCTCTAGTTGTTGTTGATGCTATCTATTGGAATTTCCCATAGTTAATGCCATATCATTCTCACAATCATTTTACTGAGTCAGTTCAATCTCACCCCAATCTTTGATTCCCAATGCCTGAAATAGTTCATCCTTTAAATGCTTTGTCTGCTTTGCTAGCCTTTTCACCTCCTTCATGTAACCACTTTGGAACATCCGCTGAATAATTGCATTGGAAATGATACCCCCACACCTCGGTAATCTGGTTGGATCAATTGAGTCATTGAATGCCCTTTGGTCTTCCATGGCGGCCATGGTGTTCGTCGGTGTTTCCAGAACCACCTCTATTCCTGGTCCCTGATCACCATTCCAGACGGGGGCAAGGACTTGGAGCAGATTTCTCTGATATATACTTTGAACGAGCAATCCTGAATATCTAAGATTATTTCCCTTTCAATCTTCTCTGACACATCTGTTAGGACTAGTGCTAGCTTGAGTTACCTCAAAGTCAATTGTGGACTCAATACCTTGACTCAGTTTCAATAGTCTCCCCAATGGTGCAAGGCATGTTTGAAAGTTATTCCAGCAACATCCATAAGGGGGGATACTGATGATATCTACCCAAACCCTCCGTGTATCACTTGTCTCATATATTGTCCACTTCCTGATGTTTGAAAACCATTGTGACATTTGACTAGCTTTCGCCAGTGCTTCCTCCATATGGACTGTTGGGAAGGTGACGATCGTCTTAAGCCCATTCAACACCGTTATCCTTGATGCTAGCTCGAAACATGATAATGGGTTTTAGTAGTGCTAGTTCTCTTGGCTCATTGTTGGAGCAAACCAAGTTTCTAGTTAGCCACTCTAATACATCCTCATTAACTTCACTAGTCAGGCGTCCTTGTCCCCTGTTTTCATCATGCTCATCTCCCCCATAGTCGATACCTCCTTTTCGTACCCATTCTTTTCTTATTCTCCTCCTTTTATTTTTCTTCTTTCCTTCTTTCTTAATTCACTCAAATCCTACTTCGGCTTACTAACCTTTGATTCAGCAATCTGATGCATCTCTCCCCATCCTCCTCCCGCCATACATGTACAAACCCAAAGTTTGTTTGGAAGCCCTTCCTCCAAGGAATATATATATGTCCTTCATTCCTTCTCAAAAATGCCTTTTAAGGACATATTTGTCTAAACTCCTTGGCAAATTCCCTACGAATATGGATATCCCAGCTTTCCTTTCCTTTGGTCCTTTGTTTCTTCCTTTCTCCCAACCACTCTCTCTCTAGAACATTTTCTTCCCTTTCTCTCTCTAGAGGCCATTTTCCTCAAGGAAAAAATTGAATTAAATTGAAAAAAATTATATGATTAACATCTATAACTGTAATAATACATATAAATGGTATAAAATCACACTTTTATCTATATTTTTTAAAATTTACAAAAAAAAAAGAAAACGTCTAAAATATGCCTCACGGATGGGCTTCATTCGTTAAGGTGTCAATTTTAATTATTGGCATAGCCAACACATGTCAACCTTCTAATAATTGATAATTAGTAGTAACTGTCAAAATAATTGAGGTTAAAAATGATAATAAATATTAATTTCATAAGGAGTAAATCACTTAAGCAGTGTCTTGCCCCAAAACACGTTTCATCACTCTTTAGCAATATATATTTTTCTAGTAGAATGACAATGGACCGACCCTAAATTGTATCCTTGATCGATTTTCATACTTGATGTGCCTATAGTATTTGTGATTTGGTAAGGCTGATGATATGCACTTTGTGGGCTTTTACGGGGTGGGGAGGGGCTTCCATTGTTCTCATAGGCGCATCCCCTTTTTCTTTAACCTTAATATATATATATATATATATATATATATATATATATATATATATATATATATATATATATGACATTGTTTCTTCATATTCTTAATCTTTTATTTAGTGATGTGATATTATTAACTTGTAATAATCGATAGCCATCAATAGTATCAATATTCAATGATTTTAAATGAAAGGTTGTGAACATGAGATGCATTGTTTTGGGCATTTAGTTTAACTTTGCAAACTTCCAACTATTTTTGGGTTCTTTTGGTGTTCTTTTTGAGATGAGACTATTATATTGTGTCTTTATTTCTTTGTCAATGGAAATCTCAAGGTGATAAGTTGGGATATTGTTCGGAGTCTCACTTCACCAATCTATGAATTTGGCAATTAACCTTCTATTTCCTTTAGTTTAATGGAAGGATAAAGTTTAAATTATTGTGAACAAGTTATGTCATTTTGTTGATCTATCTGTGAACATGATGGTTTGGTGTGGATGTCGTACATGTGATTGGTGTTAATTCCGGCCTTTGAGCATATGTTGTGTTTGTGAGTGTATTTATACTTCGGTGTAAGCCCATTATATTGTGTTTTAATTTCCTTGTCAATCAAAATTGTAAGGTGATAAGTCGGGAAATTGTCAAGTTCACGGGGAGGTTCTGTCAGTTTTTCCCCATCACCAACTACGAATTTTACGATTAATCTTCTATTTGCTATAGTTTAATGGAAGGATAAAGGTTTAAATGTGATCAACTTGAAGGAGTTGATATATTTGTGAAAATGATGATGTGATGTGGATGTTGAGTGTGTGGTCTTGTTTTGATCTTTTAATCATTTTTTTTCTCTATTGTGTTACTTATGCCCTTGGAGGGTTTTGGCCTTCATATATCTGTCGAAATTTGTGGCTTGTGTTTTTGTCGTTTATATATTTTTCGCCGGATATATTTGTTTTTGGCCTTGGTATATTTGTGGCTCCTACTTTTCCCCTTTTGTTGATATATTTTTGAAAAATTACATTACATGACGAATATAAAAAAAAAAATAGCGGAGCTTGACATATAGGACATTTCCCCGGAGGCTAGGGAGTTGTACTACAAGTTGGCTGGATGGATACAATGGCAAAGACAAGGCTGTTTTTGGGTCTGGTAGCGCTATTAGGATGCTTTATCAAAGGTCGTCCCTGACATAGGGCACCTCATCCACTCCAGCCGATTGCACGCCCTTTCCCTGTGCTTTGCTTTAGGACTAGGTGCAGTCGTAGTAAGCCATCATCTCTCAAATGCAGAGCCAATTGATCCAAATGACACAGTTTATGCAGATGAAGTAGCGGCGGCAGCAGCCTAGTCTCAACCCTTATCTCCAACCCCCTTTACATCCTTACTTACATTATAGAAACTTAGAGATTGTAAAAACCTCGTAATTAGTATATGAAAACTTATCGCGTATATTATGTTTGCACTTTTGGTTTTATAATGTTATGCATGAACTTACTCACTTCCTTCATGAATGTGATTGATAATTAATTAATAGAAACGACCGATAATTTACTAATGTCAGTCTGATAATTTATTAATAGTAGCAATTGATACATTGTTTCTATTAATAGTAGGCGAAATAATAATGAATCGTACCTCACAGCCTTAAAAAAATAAAGTAATCCAGAGAGCGTTAATTTACCGGCCTCGCTATTGGTCGCTACACAACGAAGGATAATCGACAACCAATAAGTACAGAGACCAACAACTATCAGTCGATGAGAAATTATTGGTCAATAATATTAGTGATCCATACATATCGGTAGCGTTGGGCGCCAAGCGACCAATATGCAACGAGTGATAACTATCGGTCGCCCCTACAACAACCGATAGAGCCTCCTAGCGACTAATAATACTGGTCGTTGTTGGCCTTTTATCTTTTAGTGATTGTAGCTGGATTTTGGGTGATTTGTAACATTAATTTTGTGATTATTGAATGTAAGATATTGAAGTCGAGGAGAAGCCAAGATGAGAATGAGGTGTGAACTATCCTAAATGAGGTATATGCTAAGCTAGCAACCTTACAAGCCATCATAGTCTAAGGGAATTTTTTGAGGTTCTCCAGTCCCATACGACCATCCGCATGAACAAAATAGAATAGGTGGACAAACACATCCAGACCGGGCACGACCGTGCAGGACGGGGCACAACTGTGCTGAGTCACATGGCTGCCCATGTCACGTTTAGATGTTTCCGCATGTTCTGTTTTGACTGTGTGGATGGCGCATGGTCGAGCAAGACTGTCGAACCTCAAAAACTTCCCTTAGGATGTGCTCGTTCGCATGGTTACTTGCATATACCTCCTTGGGGCTCTTTCACACCTAGCTCTCATCCCAATTTCTCCGCAACTTCTATATCATACATTCAACTATCACAAGGTGTCATAAATTCACCTACAATTGGCAAAATTTAGTACTTTTAGCTACAACAAGCAAAGATGAGCTAAACCAAGTCGAATTTGTTGAAAAATGAGTCAAATCAGAATTTTGAGCAAATTTTAAGTGCATGCCTCTAAAAGTATATTTGCATGTTGTTATAGTTTGGGGACATGAACTTTCAATTTAATTTGAGGCATGCAATTATAGTACGGGTTTGAAGTATAATGTTTAGAATTTGGACATTCACGAACTTTTTCCGAAAACATGAGTTTGGGTACATACCTTGAAATTGTAACTACATGTCTACCAAACTAGAAAATTGAAACGAATAAATTATGTTCACCTTTGCTAACAAATTATAATCGAATGCTCATAAAATCAAGGGGCATGTAGTACTTTTTCCAAAGTATCTAATATACAATTGGGGGGCATGCGTACATACTTTGAGGGCATATGATACTTTTTTTTAAAAGAATCTTATGTACAGTTAGAGCCTAGAGGCATATAGTACATACATTAGGGCATGCAGTATCATTATGAGGGCATCCTATATGCTCTTAGTTGAGATTAATGTGCTCCTTTATCTAGAACTCATCCGACGTTATTGGTCAAAGGATTAGCTTCCAACGTTACTGCACATAATACCTCGCTATCTTCAGTTAGATCAACCCAAATTTGACCAGTATTGCCTAGCAAACTTGTAGTGGGCTTGACTGTATCCTTTGCTAACATTGCAGTAATATACCTTTCAACCAGTTTATTAGAGATGTACTAGACAACCTTTAACTTCTGGATTTATGGTTATGCGTTTGAGCTCGTTCTAATGCTTAAATTGGTTTTGATCCTTCATATTCTTTTCTTTGAATCTATCTTTGTTCGAAGATACAACATATTTGAAAAAATTAGCTTCAAAAGAACTACGAAAGAGAATATATCTAATCTTTCAATCAATTCACCACTTTAATCCTCAAACTTATTTTGGAACGAGTTCGAAAACTTCATTTCAAAGGGAAAAAAGGCCAAAAGAATATACGCCTATGAGCATAATACATCCATATAATTTTGTAATACTAGCTATAGAAAGAGCTTTATCCCTCAACATCGCTATAGTAGTAGCACAATTGATGGATGGTTCACTCTTCTTATTTTTGAAAACAACTAGACTAAGAGTTGTGCATATGTTATAAAGGTAGCTTGTCATACCTGTAATGCCAAGTTCCTTTTTCTATTTAATGACTTTCCAAGAGCTAACCTTGTTGTGCCATTGATAAAAAATACATACCAGTAGACAATTTAAGCCAAGTTAGAAGCCAAGTTCTCAACTCAATTACAACTGGACAACTAAAGAAGAGATGTCGAATGATGTTAGCTTGGTTTCATAGAGGGAACGAAGCAGGGATATTGGGTTGGAATCTTGCCATGTATATTCATCTAGATCACAAAAGGAATGCCTCGGAGTGTTAAACATGTTGCATGCGACCCTTGCCCATTTCGAGTAAGCGTGATCTCCAAGGAGCCATTTATATCCTGCCCTAAAAGAATAATGGTTATGTAGTGAATAAACTTGATTGTTTTCCTTAGCTGCACAAATCTTCTTGAAATACCATTAGGAAGTAGCTTTGGGAGTATAGGCCCTCATATGACTCATAAGTTCTCATAGGGGCCGGCAAATGCTTTTTGTGCTTTAGGTGATTCCTATGATATTCTTTTCCCATTTCCAATAAACATAATCTCCAAAGCACCCTTTATATCCTTCATCGAAAGAATATTTGTTATGTAGGGTATTGGCAGGCTTGATTATGTCTTGAATATGCAACCAATAGAAAACAACTATAGGAGTATAGTTCCTCATATGACTTATCAATACTTGTAGGGTCAGATCCTTCTTCTTGTACTTTACATGATTCCTATAGCCTTTCTAGGGCTATGAGAACTTCTCAAATAAAAAGATTCACTAGTAAGATTTCATACATCTTCATTTCTTCATTCAACACTTCAACACACACATTCTTATGGACATGAACATGTTCCATAATAGGTTTGTCATCAATAATTACAACCACTTGCTAACTATGTACTTCTTCCTTTCGAATATCATCAACCCTTTATTTGATATCTAGCTTGCTCCATATGATTTTTTCAACTTAAAGTTCACAAATGGATCAAACATAGGGTAGGTCAAGTTGTTGATAAGATAATTATGCATGTTTATTGTCCTTCTGTTGTTTCTTTTAACATCTACATCAAGAGGAACAATTGTCTTCTTCGGGGTAACAGAGGGTCTTTTCAGGATCATTGTCCTGATATGTGGTGTTTGGTTCATCAAGATATGGTGAAGACAACATATATTCAATTTTGAGTTGTTAGGGATAAAGAAATAATTTTTGGTGGACCATTAAATTGGTTTTATTTAGAGGCTCAATTTTTTTTAGAGTTCAAGAAGAGACTTTTGAGATACAACTATTAAAAGTAATGACTTTCAAACTATTGAAAAAATATGGCAAAATCAAGTCTACGAGAAGGACACGAGTAATTAAGTCACGGGCAAGCCACTATTGGTGGCACTCGTTACAATCAGTCGTTCCCTAAGGCTACCTCAATACCCTTGAACACATGCACTCACGTCCAATTGAGTTTGGTGTATGCAAATTTTAGGATGCCCAAAAGAAGACGAAGTAGAAGAGGAGAGGATTTCTTTTTGCATTAGTTTATTTATTGGAGTTACTGGAAGCCTTCTTTTATAAGGAAAAGGAGTATAGAGAGTTAATTCTACAGTAATGGCAACGCAAAAGGAGGCGGCAAATTTGGGATAAGGAAGAGAATAATTAGTTGACTAGTTAAAGGAGATAACTAAAGAGATGATTAAAAGCTTTGATCCAACCAAACAAAAATAAGGTGTAGTTGCATCAGATAAGTTCAAAAAATAGCCCAAATCCTCGTAAAAAGATAAAAGAAGGCCCACAACAACCTATACAACTTGTTTTTATATAACATCTTTAACTAGTAAATACACCGCAAGTTGTATAGGTTGTTGTGGGACTTCTTTTAGCTAAATCGCTAGAAACAATTTGTCAAAATAATAAAGATGTTTTTCTTTTGACAAATTGTTTCTAGACAGTAGCTAATATGTACTTCTATCTGAATTATATTTTCTTTTTATTTTATTCTATATTATTATTATCTATGTGATCCTAATAACTTCTAAAATATACTATGTTTTTTTCTCAAAAAATCTTTATTATTTATCTAATACTATATTCGTATTAAGCTAAGCAGGGGCGAAGCTAGGTAAATTTAGTAGGGAGAGCTGCATAATATAATACATATAAATTTTTATATGCAATTGATAAATAAAGTTATTGTATTTATTTCATAAAATCATATTGTCAAGAAAATTTTGTAAATCTTGTACAACTCCACAATATAAAATTAATTTACTCACGAAAAAATAGTTAATTGAAAAATAGTTTTCTTACGTTTCACGACAAAGTTACCAAATCCAACAATTGCCAAGCAATCGATAGGAAAGTATTTGATGGAATATGTGAAAATATCAACAAAAATAAACAAGCGTATTTATAGGAAATCTGTGAAATTATAATAAAATACAATAAAATAGTATGTCATTATACTAATTTACATAATGTGACAAATTTTCACTGTGATATATTATCTCTGTCCCAAAATATTTATTTATTTGACTAAGTTTACTATTAATTATTAATAAATTATAATAAATTAAAATATAAATAATTATTATTTTTATATTATAACTTTATTATAAATTATGAATAATTAACAGTCAAAATTTAATTAGACTCAAAACCTGAAGCAGAGCATGATAAACAATACTATTGTTATGTCTTTGTTTGTTTATTTAATTGGCACAATTTTCCAGCTTTCACAAACGGCAGCTTTGGACATTATCTTCTAGCTGCTATCGGCGGTCAACAATACTCTGTGTAGCGTAACAATTGGTTTGGCACTTCGCGGTTAAGTCTCTGTCAACATTCTACAGTATATGCATTTGACCCTCCATCTTCCTTAGTCATCACTGACGTTCATATGACATTCTATTTTTTATTATTCCCCTCATTAGTCATCACTGACGTATATAACATTCTAATTTTATTATTGCATGTCTATTTTAAGTAATTTAAATATTATAAATACTCAAAAACCGCTTCATTTCTTAGTTTGTCTCCCCCTTCTACTCCCTACATTTTTCATTCACCACATCTTGTTTCTGAATCGCCCCCAGGAAAATGAAAATATTTTTTTATTAATTACTTCATGGGTTTTAATAATGTTGTAGTTTTTCAATTTATATATTTTTTATTACATGTTAACTAATTGTGATGGTTCATATGCAATATGTATGTGTACTCGTGTTTTCTGGCTGAGTTATTTTCAGGATTGGATGGATAAGTTTGAATAAGTTTGGATAAATTAAGATAAGTTGGGATAAGTTATGATGCTTTATTAGAGAATTATGTTTTTAGAGTGGATGATTTTTTGGGGAATTGTGTTAGATTTGGATAAATTTGAATAAATTAGGATAAGTTATAGGAGAGTTATATCAACCCTAACAAAAGAACATTACTTTAGATTTAACTCTACTTGTCAAAGTTTGCAATTGTGGACATATTCTTGTTGGTGGAGACCAGTGGAAAATGGGAAGCCATGAGTGCAAAGGGAATGAGAAGAAGTGAAAAGGTGTGAGTTTTTTTTTTCCAATAACAGAAAGTGACTTCATTTTTACTAGAGAATTGAAAGGAGTATTGAAACTTAGAAGGATTGTCCACAAGGGTTGTGCTTAGAAACTAATTTGTGTAACATATGATTTTGTTTATTTAGGGTGATTTACATTATTTTAATTACCTTAATATAATTTAATTTATTAATTTTTCAATTATGTTTTTGAAACCTACTCGATATTACTTATCCGAATTATTTATTACTCATCTTGATTCTCATGTATATCTTCCACAATATTGCTTGATGCCTCTCAGCCATACTAAGGTTTGGTCAGTTTTCATAGCTTATGAGATGTTAATGTGGTGTGGCTTTATTAAAGAAGTGTTAGTTTAGTTGATTATTTTTTTATCTTTTAAGTTCCTTATTAAGATTTAAAATTTAAATATTTTTTTAAAAAAAGATCTATTTGAGTAATTTTTGGGATTCATGAGCAATCAGTGACAGATCTAGGCATATTAATGTTAAAAGTAACCCATATCTTATATACTCACTTGATAAATATATATTTGATTTTTAGATGAATTATATTAAATTTAAAATCATTTTTGGAGGGTTAGGGTGGTCAAGGGCACCTTCCATATTACATTGAGATCTAGCTGCCAATGGAGCCATATTTACTGTGTATGATTTGATACTCACCCTTTACCTTTGACTATCCAACTTTTTGAGTAGCTTTGAGATCAAGGTTAAAAAACTATTAGAGGTGAAGTAGTTTTTTATATTGGCTTTTAGACCAAAAAAGCTAATTTTCAAAAAGTTACTTGATGAAGCTTTTGGAGATAGTTTTTCACAAAAAACTACTTTACGAAACACTTTTCCTAAAATCAACTAATCCAAACAGCTAATCCAAAAAGCTATCAATTCTGGTGACAATCATTCATGGTTTGGTAGGCTCCTTTTACCTTTGACATATAAAGCTTGTTACTTTGTTAATTAGTATTTATCATTTTCTTTCAGGGCCATGGTTTGGTACGCACCTTCTACCTTTGACATATAAATTTTATTGTTTGATATCGATCGCTGCTTTACAGCTTCGTTAATTATTTGATTTTTTTTTTCTCGTGTTCTTTCTAGGGCTGAGTTGGTTTCGACAAAGGCGTGAAGGATCAATGGTTTCAAGGTTTATTTTGGCCAACCAGCCTAAAAGGATATAAGAGAATCCTTCGTCCTTCACGAGTTGTCTGGTTAAGGTGGTATGTTTCAGCGTATAAATAATCACTATTAATATCTAATGAAATTGAAATTAAGAGGAGACCCTACTAGCTACTATTTGCCACCATTATAAAGTCCCCTTTTCTTGGTTTAGTTTGTTAGTGGATCTAGTTCTTTTATAAGCCATGGTTGTTTAAGGTGGGATTTTTGGATGTTAATATATTAAACTTTTGAAGTATTGGACAATACTATGCTAAACTTTGACATTAGATAATAATTTATTGTAGTTGGGGGGTGTTGAACAATAATGCAACCAGAACGATTCCTGTAGTGACTGACTCGGTAGTAATCCTATGTAGCAGTTGGAAGAGATGAATTGGACCAAAAGTATTTAATTTATGACATATCAGCTAATCCGCACATAAACAGAGGGAATCGACTTTGAAAAGAGATAAAAGAATATAAAATCACATTTTCTTAAATGTGTTTTCACTAAGGGACTGTTGTTGTAGTTGTATAAAATCATATTTGTTTATGTAGATTAGTTGACATATCATAAATTTAGATATTATTTAGCTAATTTATCTTTTCGGCCTGCCATATAAGATCGCCAATAAGTCAGTCACTGTCGAAATCGCTCCTGGTGCATTGTTGTCCAAGACTCCTCAAAGTTCAGTGTATTATTGTCCAATGTCAAACTTTAGTGCATTGTTATCCAATACCCCAAAAATTCAGTATATTAGCGTCCAAAAAAACATTTTAGTAAATATAAAATTAAGTAAGTTTAGGTAAACTTGGATAAATTTTAAATTAGTAAAATTTTATTAAAATTTACTCAAATTTATCCAAATTTACTAACCTTATATGATTTACTTTCTGAATTTGAACCAGATGGCACTTGTTTCACGTACTCCGTACACTTCTTTCATAAAAACATTAGTTACACTTGCGAGGTATATTTTGTATCCAATAAACTGAAATAATGAGTAAAAATACTATTCCAAGTCCAATGTGCTTAATAATAGAGAATCTTAAAAGATGAACTTTCTTTGAACCATCTTAAAAGATGGACTTCGTAAAAAAAGAAGATGTATTTGTAATAATTTAAGAATTTTTAGGTTTAAGCAATCCTAACTTTGGGCAATATGTCCAATAATCATAACTTCCAATTCATTATGTATAGTAATAACCATGACGTTGGGATGTTAGGTTTAAGTAGAACATAACTTGACATAACTTGGTGGTATAGTGACATGTTAGTGGAATCTATTTAATTTTGGATTACACATGGATAGATCTGCCACCACATCATTGTACCATCGAATAAAAGTGGTCAACTAGCTCATTCAAATGCAACATATCTACGGTTCTATCGGATTCTTACAAATATATTAGAACATAACTTAAAAATCGATTATTTACTATGATCTAAAGTGGTGTATCATTTTCTCCACTTTTAGACACTTTCAACCCCTTCAAAGTTGATACAAAAGAAATGACTCCAAGCACCTCGAAAATTAATTGACTTACGAGTCCATATTGGTTGATAACCTTACCGATGGTTCGCATCATGTATTGCTCTAATAACTTGCTTGATACTTGCATTAAACACGTACCTATTGCACCACCACTAAACAAACCACGTTATTATTATTTACCAACTAGCCAAAAACTAACAACTTTCCAAAATACTAGCTAGTTACCATCCATCTAAGTAGCTAATAGACAACTAACAACTTCTGAAAACTAGTTACCAGCCAAATGCTCAAAACAACTTATATATACCTTTAGTAGTTGGTAGGCCTCAGTGATCACATCTATGTTACCAACAGTATAAGATGGATATGGTGAGAGGGACTCCTATGGGTTCACTTTGAGGTGCCGGAAACCTTTTCTAGCCGGAACGTGATCGGCCTCTACGCCTGAGCTCGAACCAGGTGGTGCACCCATCGATTGCGGTCCGTATGAATGAGTCCCCTGCAATGTAATGTTCACACTACCTTCTCAATCATTCAATCAATACCCAGTTCAATTAGTCTAACGAATCAACATTCTTAATAACTTACAGCTCTTACAGAATCATAAAGCAGAGTCACATAGAGCAGAGTGAACCTGTTTAGGGTTATGCTGGGAAGTAGCTAGAAATGGTTTGCAAGGCCCAGAAGAGCACACGCCCGGAGGGAAAGACGGGAAATTAGGAAGAGCAGCTAGGCCGGGTGAAGGCGAAAAGCTGAGACCGGGTGAAGAAAGCTGGAAAACAGGAGCATATTGAGCAGAACAGGTGAGACCAACCATTCCACCTCCGAAAGGGCAAGGCACCCCTGGTATTCCCATTCCTGCACCGGCGGGTCGTATGGGCATATATGTTGACAGCTTCGGAGAGTTAATCCCTGGTTTTGGTCCCCCGCATGACATACACAAACTGTCGCATTCACCCGGAGCTCGTGTGGTGGTCGTCGTCATTGTCTGTTTAAGTTTAAGCAGAGGAAGACTTGGTGAGTATTGTGTTCATGAACAGGAAAGGAAAACATATGCAAGATGAAGATAGATGAGAAGATTGCCTCCAGTTGAAGCTTCAAGGCTTTGATATACTCTGCTGCATCTTCTAGGATCGAAGCTCTGTCACTCTGTCAAGATTTGAGCAATTGGAGGGAATGAGTACATCAAGAAACCTCCTTTATTATCTACCAAATCATGCATATAGTAGTAGAAATGGAAATCTTAACCGACCCAAATGGCCAACTTGAACCCAACCTAGACCCAAAGCCGAAAATACAAAGACTCATGACCCAGTCCGACCCAGACTTAAGCCCAACTTATATTTCACCTTATAGTAGACATGCAAATCTTGCAGAATTTCAGCCAATCCAAAAATTGACCCAAAAATGACGTATCCCAAACACGATTTCCGAACCCAAAACTAACCGGTACTGAATCTGACCCAAAACTGACCAGCTACCCAAATTGATAGGTATGGTACTGACCCATCCCCAGCCCGACCCGTTTGACCCAATCGCTAGGTTTACATGATAACGATCATTTCAGATTTACAGTCTATCCAAACAGCACAACGTAACATGCATACAAGGGTAAAGTTATACAGGAAAGTTATCGATTAAACTAGTTATATGTTGAGGGCCTTCTATATATACCAAATCTGTCGGCATCTATACAAGATGGACAGGAAGAAGAATCAAGGGTTAGTTATAGCTTTTTAGGTATTTTTCTTATAATAAATCAGATAAAACTGTAAGAATTAACCAGATAATTGAAGAAGCTACACAGGAACTAAACAAGGGTGGACCTTCCTACTGTGGGGCATAAGATCCTGCAGGGCCCTAATCCTCCACTTTATTCGATCTCTTCGTCTCTAATCATAAAACAACTTGAGTTAATACATACACACAAGCAATCTTACCAAAAAAGAAGAAAAAGCCCACGCAACATGAGCAAAAACATCGACCAATGCCTCACGTACCCTCTCAGATATGGTATGGTCCTCAGCAGATCGTGATCGTTTAGCGTGCTTCATGATTACACCCTGACAACACAAAAACAAATTCATCAGAACCCTCATCAAATACACACGTCTTGAAACCCTTACCAACTTACCTGACTTTGGACCTCTTCGTCTGCTACATAGCGAGACTTTCCCTTGTCAAAACTGTCGTACTTTTCCTTGCTGGAGCAACACAACAGCTCAGCTTCAACAGAAATGCTGGGCTGCAAGGGCAGTTCGGGCAGCAACCGAAAGTCATCCAAGGAATTATCTTTGAGTTGTGGAAGGACCGAAGTGGATGATGATGAAGGATGATGATGATGATGATCAAGAAAAAGTTGGGATTCATGGGCCTGAAAATTACCTAGAACGTACTCTTGATAGCCTGGGTCCATTTCACCATACACGCATGCACTACTTATGTTGGAGAGAAGTGTGTAAGAGAAGAAAGTGGGCTTAATTTATAACAAAGGTGCTGACTGTATATTTGTCGTTTTAGACTAACCATGCATGATATAATCAACCACGTTCAGTATGTGTTAATGTATGTTCAAGGTGTTTTAAACATGATCAAGCTGCATAGGACCAGGTGCAGTTATGTTAATAGCTTATTACAGGCATTGGTTGTGGGGACCCACATAATGCAATTGGTAGAATGTGTTTCCAATGAAGAGACTCATACTAGAGAGCTTACAGCGGAAGGAACAGCTAACAAGTTGAGATGGATGTTTGGCGTTTTCCTGCTAGCGTAGTAGTATACGCATGCTGTGGCCTTATTTTTATAATTGGTTTTAACTTGGTGAAATTCCAGCGGTAGTCTAGGTTTTTTTTTTTTTTTTTTTCCCTTCTAGTTGCATGTAAAGTCTGGTTGGATATCTGAAGATACCCTTTTTTTCTCAAGGTTTTCTTCACCATACAATAGAGAAAGTATTTGCTATTCTGTTTACTTGTGGACGAAGTATTCCATGATCCATGCAGGCCCCGAATTTTGTCTCACCTGAATAAAAATTAATTTTATATAGTTTACAAGTAGTAATAATTTTTAAATTAATAAACTATATTTATTTAACCATGTATCCAAATTTTGTTTACTCGTGGACGAGAGTATGTTTGATCAAGAATTCGAACCACCACAACATAATCAACTATGAAATGGGACCACCAAAATATAATAAGTATGTCAATGAGACTACTATAATACAATAGCAATTTAAATGGGACTACTAGAATACAACTAAAATAATAATTTTTTGGACAAACATACTCTTACCGGTACACGTCAACAAACCACGAGTCACCACCACTTGACTAGGTATCATCCCACCAGAAGACAATTTTATTTATTTTTGGACCACTAGAATTCAAATTGATAATAGAAATTATTGTTGTTCAATTTGTGAAGTAAGGATTATTTGAATCCAATGTTCCTATATATATATATATATATATATATATATATATATATATATATGAGGAAATTGTGCAGAGCAAAAAATAAGATCAGAGAATTTGCACAGCACAATCCTCATCGCATGGCCAAGGAATGCTACATATGGCTTCAAGGTGAAGGAGATAAATGGCCCTAGGCCAGACTGGTCTGGAGTCGGCTTAATACCCCTAGGCATGCTTTCTGTGCCTGGCTAGCCCTCCATGGAAAGCTGCAAGTAAAAACCAAAATGCATATTGCAAACTTAAACACAACTGAAATAACCCTAGAGGGGGGGATGATTAGGGTTATAAGAAATTTCTGCACTTAAATCAACACAACCAAGTTAAATAGTACTTTTAAATACTGAATATAACTTCTTTATTATTGAATGAAAAGTGCATAAGGAAGGAGGTTACAACTCGGCTGGTAAGAGGACTGTGAGGTCCTAGAACAGCTTACAGAGGCAGAAGACTGGGCAGCTGTCTTCTGATCTCGAAGCCTCACAGAAGAGGCAGTTACACACAGTGACTTCTATTCACAAAAGATCACTAAGCTCAAACAATCTTACGACCTTATGAGGTCCTCACCAGCTAGACTTCTGGTTACAAAACTCATCACAACTCAAATGTGGTTACACTCATAATTAATTTAATTCCTACACTCAGAGCTTTCTTTCACAAAACTCCTACAACTGATTTTCTTTCTTGGAAATCAAATTTTTTTAGAGTAGGGGTGTAGCCGAATATATATACATGGAGAGTGGGCAGCAACGACTTCATTATCTTTCCAGAGATAGTTGCCATTCTGGAGCTATCTTCGAAGATCCCCTTGATTTATCTTGATTTTCTTTCCATCCGTATAGCATCTAGAAAAATGGAAGCTAGCGGTTAGTGTATCATATCAAGACAAATGATGGAAAGTATTTTGTAGAGTTGGCAACAAATACTTCCCAAATTTTATGTCTTTCAAACAAAATCTTGGTGCTGTCGGATGAGGGCTTTGGAGAGTGATGTCCTCTGGGCTTATGGCGATGAGGTCCTTAGAGTGGAATTCTTCAATCTCCCCCTTTTTGTTTGAAAGACAAAACTTCCTCCTGGATGCTGCTTTTGTGCATTCTCAAGGTACAACAGAGACAAACAATAGATGCAACAGTATATGTAATAGAGTAGCATAACATAGCAATTTGTAGCAGCAGTTCATTGTAGGTTTGATACATATGCCAAGGATGTCTCCCCCTTTTTGTCTTTCGGACAAGAAGGAAACAGGAGCTCACAAAGGTTAGCAGAATGTTTGGCCAAAAGAGTTTGTAAAGCAAAAGCAAAAAAAATGTTCAGAGGAGGGAGTGGGGCATTATCCTACTCTTGGGGAGGGAGATCAACAGCAGCGTCAGCAACTTTAGGCTCCTCAGTAGCGGTCGGTGGAGTGCGAGGACCAAGCAGGGCTTCAGCCTGGTTGACCAATGTCTGTAGGGTAGAACAGAGATTGGAGCAGGCCAGAAGATTTGCTTGAAGAGCAAGACGGAGGTCCTTCAGATGTTGCACTTCAGTTCGGAGAGACACGACTTCTGATTGGAGAAGATCAAGTTGAGTTTGCAGAGGTGCAGAGGTGCTGAGGCATCGGAGATTGATGGGACAGAGGATGAGGCTGGTAGGGGCTTGAGGTCATCGGCATGCATCCAGTGTCTAGTAGTGTGAGGGTGATAGCCTAAGGATACCAGAGTATCGGTGGTGATGGTGGCGAGAGAAATGGGGGATCTGGCATTTTCGGGAAAGGGAATGTGGAATTTGCGGAAGAGATGATTAAGGAGGTTAGAGTAGGGAAGGGGACCAGTGGAACTAGAGCCAGCTTTGACAATATGGTTGAGGACCACCTCACCCATGTCTGGATGACAATCGTTGAGGACATTCAGCAGAAAGGAAGCACAGGGCTCATTAATGGTTTCTTTAGAGGTACCCCTTGGGAGGATGGTGTGAACCACAATAAAGTAGAGACAGCTTGCCTCCGACAGAAGGTTCGTGTATTGGGGGTATTTAGTGGTTGTGGGTTTACCATAAGTGGAGAGGAGTTCAGAGCGGGCGTCATTGATGTCGGTCAGAGCAAGTTTTGAGGGATCTAGGTCATTCCTAGGATGCGTTCAAGATTAATGGCTGAGAGGTGTATTTCACGCCCAAAAACAGTGGTTTTGTATGTTGGTTTGGAGGAATTTGGGGAGGTGTTCACAAGATGGGCGTAAAATTCAAAAACAAGGTCTGGGTAACAGTAGTCATCGCCATTAAAGAACAAATCACAACCAAGAGCAGAAGGGGTGGAAAGAAAGGAAAATCTTATACCTTGCAGGTTTTGGAGGTCGACCCTGTCACAGTGGAGAAGGGGTCTCTTTTTAAATGCCTCCAGACGTTTTTCAAAGAACTCTTGACTTCCAGCGGTGGCGGGAGTAGGTCGGGGAATGATGGCAAGACCATCGAAGGATGAATTGGTGGAGGCTGTGTCTGGAGATGTGGGAGGTTTGCTCGACCGAAGACGTTTAGCCACACTGGAGGGTGCCGCAGGCTTGTTGGATTGTTTCGTCATGGTGAAAGTGAAATGTGAGAGAGATGAAGGAAAATGAAGAAGGTAAAAAGAAGAGATTTGACTGTGGTAAGAAGGAGAAAGGAGGGGTGAATAGATTAAATAGAGGCGGTTGGAGGAGTGAGGAAAAAACGGTTAGGGTAACGGCAGAGGAAAGTTAGAATGGAAAGGAGGGAAAATGAGAGAGAGGATGACAGAGAAGGGACAGAGAAGGACGGCGAGTGGGACTGATGGGACGGTTAATGATGAATGGGAGTTAATTTGGGAAGGTGGGGGAAGGAAGACCTTGGGAAGGGAAAAGATATTTAAAAGGATTTCAAATCCGGAGTGAGAAAATTTGAGAGAGGAGAGAAAAGAAGATTTTGAAATCCGGATTAGTAGTGTTTGAAATAAAAAAATCAGTTTTATTTTGTAAAGAAATCAACTACTGAAAGACATATGGAAAATGTGATCAGATGGTTGATAGGGCTAAATTTGATATATAATATTGAGGAATTAAGCGAGCTGATGATGGCATCAGTCGTTCAGTTAGAATAAAAGAGACATACCTGTGAGGACTATGGGCTCCCCCTCAAGAGTTGCATGGGGAGTGCAGGTCCTCATGATGAGAGCTCCCCCTTAACAAACACCTCAGTGTTTAAGGATTGAGGTGAAGCAATCCAAGTTCACGTCGAATGTAGGTGAACTGTTCTTCAGGTAGAGGTTTGGTGAAGATATCGGCCAATTGATGTTGAGTGGGGACAAATTCAAGGCTGATGTGGCCTTTTTCAACATGATCACGGATAAAGTGATGACGAATCTCAATGTGTTTAGTCTGTGAATGTTGCACCGGATTTTTGGTGATCTGGATGGCACTCATGTTGTCACATTTGATGGGCACATTTGTGAAGTGGAGGCCGAGGTCCTCAAGTTGATGAGTGATCCATAGGATTTGAGCACAACATGATCCCGCAACCACGTATTCGGCCTCAGCAGTGGAGAGAGCCACTGAGGTTTGTTTCTTGGATTGCCAGGAGACTAGAGAGGCTCCAAGCAGTTGACATCCTCCTGTGGTACTTTTTATGTCAACTTTGTATCCGGCAAAGTCCGCATCGGTGTACCCACAGAGATGGAGGTCAGGCTGTCGGGGGTACCAAAGACCTAAGTGTTTGGTTCCTGCAAGATAACGCAAAATTCTCTTGACAGCCGAGAGGTGAGATTCTTTTGGAGCGCTTTGAAAGCGCGCACATAAGCAAACGCTAAACATAATATCAGGACGGCTAGCTGTAAGGTAGAGGAGAGATCCAATTATACCTCTATATAGCTTTTCGGAGATTGATTTACCTGTGAGGTCTGAGTCAAGTTTGAGAGTGGAGGACATCGGAGTTGATGAATTGAGGTGGTCAAGCTGGTACTTCTTGAGTAATTCCGAAATGTACTTGCTTTGATTCAGAAAGATGTCATCTTGTGATTGCTTGACTTGGAGGCCAAGGAAGAATGTTAATTCTCCGACGAGGCTCATTTCAAATTCAGCACTCATGAGGTGAGAGAATTCTTCAACAAGAGAGGTATGTGAGGCACCAAAGATGATGTCATCAACATAGATTTGTGCAATGGTGAAGCCTCCATTCTTTTCTTTGATGAAAAGAGTCTTGTCTACTTTGCCTCGTTTGAAGTTATTCTGAAGAAGAAACTTGCTGAGGCGTTCATACCAAGCTCTTGGAGCTTGTTTCAGTCTATAGAGGGCCTTATGCAGGCGAAAGACATGATTCTGATGGTGGATGTCTTCAAAACCTGGTGGTTGCTCAACATAGACTTCTTCAATGAGGTCACCATTGAGGAAGGCACTTTTAACATCCATTTGATGTAGCTTGATGTTTTTGGATGATGCAAAGGCGAGGAGAATCCTGATGGCCTCCAAGCGAGCGACTGGAGCAAAGGTCTCATCATAGTCGACACCTTCTTCTTGATTGTAACCTTTAGCAACTGACCTGGCTTTGTTTCTGGTGATAGAGCCTGTTTCATCAAGTTTGTTGCGAAAGACCCATTTAACACCAATGACTGGATGATGATGAGGTCTGGGAACTAGGGACCAAACTTTACTTCGTTCAAACTGGTTTAGTTCATCTTGCATGGCATTGATCCAGTTGGGATCTAACAGGGCCTCATTGTGGTGTTTGGGCTCAATCTGCGAGACAAAGGCGTTAAAGGCACATAAGTTCCTTAATGAGGATCTAGTACGAATACCCGTGGTGATATCTGTGAGGAGATTATCAGCTGGATGAGCTGCTTTAAACTTGTACGAGATCTCCGGTGCTGGTGGAGCTTGAGGTGAGGAATCCTGATATGATGAGGCACGAGGTGAGGGTGCAGCCTCAGGAGGTGGTGATGCAGCCTCAGGAGATGGTGATGCAGCCTCAGGAGGTGGCGATGCAGCCTCAGGAGGTGGCGATGCAGCCTCAGGAGGTGGCGATGTAGCCTCAACAGTAGGGAGCTCAGGAGGCGTCTCATCGTCACTATCATTCACAGGAGGGCGCAAAATAGCTTGACTTAGTGAGGTATCCTCATCAAAGACAACATGGATGCTTTCTTCTACAGACCTTGAGTGTTTGAAATAGATTCTGTGTGCTTTGCTGGTAGAGGAATATCCAACAAAAATTCCTTCCTCGCTTCGAGCATCAAACTTACTTGTTGGTTTCTTTCCATTGATGTGAACAAAGCATTTGCAGCCGAGGACCTTGAGGTGGCTGATGCTTGGTTTCTTCCCTTTGAACAGTTCATAAGGGGTTTTTTTCAGAATAGACCGAATGGTGCATCGATGTAGAATATAGTTTGATGCATTTATGATTTCTACCCAGAGAAATTTTGGGAGATTTTTGTCGCATATAATTGTTCTTGCCATGTCCTCCAATGTGCGATTTTTCCTCTCAACAACTCCATTTTGTTGAGGGGTTCTTGGAGCGGAAAAGTTGTGGGTGATTTCCATTTCGGCACAAAATGCTCCAAACATATCTTTGTTATCGAACTCCCTGCCATGATCTGTCCTTATTGCTTTGACAGAGTTTCCTGTGAGGACCTTGAGTCGCTTGTAGAGTTTTGAGAAGTGCTTAAAAGCTTCTGTTTTGCTTTTCAAAAAGAACACCCAGGTAAATCTTGAAAAATCATCTGTAATAACAAGAATATATGAACTTCCACCAAGACTCTTATAAGGAATAGGACCACAGAGGTCCATATGGAGGAGGTCAAGACAATTTGAGGTGGTCACAGACTTGATAGGTTTAAAAGATGTTCTTGTTTGTTTGCCTTTGGCACATGCATCACAAACCCCGATTTTTCTCATATTTATGAGGCGGAAGACCTCGGACAAGGTCTGACTTGTGCAACTTTTGTAATGTTTCCTCATACTAACATGACCAAGGCAGGAGAGGTCCTCAAGAGATTCATTTAGATCTATAACATAAACATTGTGCATACGATGACCATGCAATATGATTTGATGAGACTCTGTAGACACTACACATTCATTTTTATCAAAACTGACTCTATTACCTTTATCACAAAACTGAGATATGCTAAGTAAATTATACTCTAGACCCTATACTAGATATACATCATGCAAAGAGTTGTTGAGGTCCTTACCGACCTTCCCAATGCCGAGGATCTTGCCTTGGCTTTTGTCTCCAAATGTAACTTTCCTGGTTTTGTTGGTCTTCAGTTCGCAAAACTTGGCTGGATCTCCAGTCATGTGACGGGAGCAACCGCTGTCCAAATACCACAGGTCGCTGTGAGTTTTGAGGCACACCTGCATTAGAGGACATTATACCTTTCTTGGATTTTGGTAGACAAGTTGCAACATTAGGTCTGGGGATCCAGATTTCACCAACTTGAAAAAACTTAGAGGCCTTAGGTGAATTTGGGAGTTTGTCTCGAGAGGTTTTTGGAGCATGAGTTGTGGGAGAGGTTTTCGGAAGAATCTTTGAGGTCATTTTAGGGTGAGCTTTAGGGCTGTTTTTGTGATGTTGCTTTCTGTGAGGGGTCAGTTTAGGAGTAGGGAGGAGAGGTCCTCTTGGAAGATGGTTTGTGGAGTATTTAGCTCGAGGTTGGAAGGGAGGAGATGTAAATGCCAATTTATTGTTGTAGGGATGAGAAGCAGTGACTGCCTCATTGGATAATTGAGTGATGGTCTTATAGCAGTCTTTGACCTCAAGGGATAGTCTGTTGCTTTCTGTG
The DNA here is from genome assembly GCA_029582165.1 of Portulaca oleracea. NCBI lineage: Eukaryota > Viridiplantae > Streptophyta > Magnoliopsida > Caryophyllales > Portulacaceae > Portulaca > Portulaca oleracea. The sequence goes on from CM055880.1 coordinate 8,298,397, forward strand.
AAGAGGAGGTCGTTTTGAGAGTTCAGGTTATCTTTGGCCTCACTGAGACTCTGGACATGCTTGGTAAGATGCTTGACCCTTTCAATCAATGATTTGGAATATTTAAACAGATGCAAGCATTTATGAGCAAGATGTAAAGGTGAGAGATTGAGGAGGCCATCAATGTTTACCTCTTCTTGTTGTGAGGATGTTTCTGGTTCCTCATTCATTTGAGTCATCAGGCATACATTTGCAACCTCATCAACATCACTGTTATCCTCACTTGAGTCACTGTCACTCCAAGTTGCAAGCATAGCTCTATGTTGTTGTGGTCTGGGCCTCATGTTTCTTTTATCTCTGTTCTTTCTCGCATGAGGGCAATCTTTGACCAAGTGCTCTGTGCTACCACAACTATAACAAGTGAAGGGGTCAAATTCTTCTTTCATAGAGGTCTTACCTTTTGGTTTTCTGTGTTGTCCATCCTTGAGGTAGCCTCGAAAGGTTGGATTTTTCTTGTATAGTTTTCTGAAGCCTCTTGCCAGCATAGCCATTGTTTCTTCTTCATCCTCATCTGATTCCTCATCAGAATCCTTGGCTTCTTTAAGGGCAACTCCTTTAGGCTATATGAGGTCACTCAATTGGATCTCATGGGCCAACAATTTCCCTATGAGTTCTTCTAGCTTGAGGAATTTTGGGTTCTGCGCTTCTTCAATGGCTGTGACTTTTGGTCCCCACTTTCTCCTTGGCAAACATCTAAGGATCTTTCTGACTTGTTCCTCATTGGAGTAGTTCTTTCCAAGTGACTTGAGGTGGTTAGCAATACTGCTAAATCTCTTGTACATCTCTTCAATGGATTCTTCTTCTTCCATTTTGAAGGCCTCATATTTCTGGACAAGAATGTCCAGTTTGATGTCTTTAACTTGGCTTGTACCTTCATATGAGGTGACTAAGTATTCCCAAACCTGTTTGGCATTTTCACAGTTAGAGACACGTTCAAAATCATTTGGATTTAAACTGCAATACAACAAATTTAAAGCCCGAATATTTTTTTATTAAATTTTAAGTAAATCTCCTTAAATTATTGTACCTTTTTTGGTACTATTTTGAGCATTGAATATTTAGCAGTGAAAAATGTTTTCTTATTACCACATATTTTATAAAAGCCTTATGATGAGAGCTTCTAATGATTATCAGCGGCGAATTTAAAAGTTCAAAATATGGATGACCACTATATTATTACATTCATATGATGAAATAAAATCATAACTATTACCTCTAGTTCTACTGAAATAAAATTCAAAATATGACTACATGTGTGTGTGTGTGTGTGTGGCGCTTTTGTGTGTGTATGTGTGTGTGTATTTGTGTGTGTGTGTGTGTGTATGTATGTATTGTTTAGGCTTGTTTTTGAGCCTAAATCATACCCTTTAGTTAGTCTTCTTGCTTGTTTTCCCGCTAATGAAGTGTTTCTTATGTTTTTTCGTCCCTTTTTAGGTTTTGATCGGGTGCTAATAAAAAGTGGAGAAAGATGACGAAATGGGAGGTGAAGGGCCAAGTCTCGAAGCAGAAGAGGGCCATGTCGGACTTGAGGAGATCACCCCGGAGGAACCGAGACAAGCCATGTAAAAATCAGGGCCGAAAAAGATGTCAAGTAACCCAAGAAGTCAAGGGAGCCAACTTAGAGTTACGAATGTGACACTTGCAGGTCACGCCCACGACCCACTAAAGGTCCAAGACTTCCCAACCCGAAGAAGGTCACGAGCGTCACACTACAGGTCGTGCCTACGAACCTAGGGAAGCAAAACCCTATGACCAGCAGAAGGTCACGGGTGTGACCTCCTAATGTCACGCCCGCCACCCCAGAGAAGAAGAGTGAAGTGCGAAGAACCCAGAAAGGTGATGATCACGACCTCATAGGTCACACCTGTAACCAGAAAAGAAGCATATCCTTTGTTCCGAAGGTGGTCGTAGGCGCAACCTCACATGTAACGCTCGTGACCACCCTGTTTCTGCGCGATATCACGAAGCCAAAACAACTATGTTTAGGTTAAAAATTCCGCCTGCATATATACTTAACTCCCGTTCTTAACCTAGCAACTTTTGATTATTACTATTGCCCTTTGGAAAGAAGTAACCCTAAGTAGATCTACTTCCATTGTCTCTCAACTTTCCTTGTAAAACCCTAGTTCAAATTTAATGAAAGCATTTGTTTCTTGAAGATCTTGTTTCCTTTTACTTTATTTCTACTTTGGAGCATCTTTTAATACAAGTTTGCCACAGTTATTAACTCTTTGGTAACATGCTCTCTCCTTTTTAATGTTCGATTGGTTTGTTTATGTGCGTAAGTGTTAGTATTAGTGTTAATCTTTCATCATTAAGTAGTATCATGCTTAGGATTTTTGTTGTTGTTGTTGTTGTTGTTTTCATCATGTTTAGTGGCTAAATTCCCTTAGGTTTGGGGGTCGACTTTAAATCCCCTAGTGGGTCCTAATTGAGAGGCTTAGTCTAAATGAAGGTATTAAGCCTATTTTAGGGATTTTTCATTCCGTTTCCTTAGTGTTGTGGGATATAGATGGTTTTGAGACCTCTAAATCTATCCATCATGGCATTTTGAAAGTTGGATGGAATAGTTGTATTTATCAACATGTTCTATAGCTGATGAAGCCAATTAGGGTGACTTGCACTCTATACCTTTAGGCATTATCATTATTTGAATAATGACACAGTTTAGACGTTACTTTGGGACAAATTTGAAAGAGAACCTAGATTGGGCATTTTGTTACAATTACCCGGCTCAATACCTTGGCAATTTCTGATAGTGATCGTACTTTTTGTGCTTCCCTTGATCACTTGGTTGTGAGGTGGTTTCAAGTCCTTTCCAGGTTCTCTAGGACTCTTCTCTTGAGTCGCCAAAGTTAGGTGCTGAGAAGTTGTATGTGATTCCATTTTCATCGTAAAATCTTCCAACTTATATTTGTTGTCGAACTCCTTTCCATGATTTGTTATGATGGAGATCGATGACTTTGGACTCATGTAGTACTTGGAGTCTTTTGTGAAGATTGGATAGTTCATGGTGCACTTCTGTCTTATCCTTCAAGAAAACAACCCACGTGAATCTCGAGAAGTCACTAACAATAACCATAATATAGAAGCTTCCTCCAAAGCTTTTAAAAAGGACTAGGTCGCAAAGGTTAATGTGTAAGAGCGCTAGACATTTAGTGGTGGATACCACCTTTAGAGGTTTGAAGGATGATTTTACTTGCTTACCAATGACACATGCATTACAAATTTTGTCCTTTTGTACCTATATGGTGGTAGCCCTTTTACCATATCAAGTTGACTTAAGCTTGTGAATGGTATCTATGTTGGCATGTCCAAGTTTGCTATGCCAAAACCAGGCTACATCAATTGTTCCTTTAAGGCAAGTAAGATTAGGTGGAGGAGATCCTTCCCGGCCTAATACGTAGACATTGTCAAGTCTGGATCCTTTAAGAACGACTTCTTGATATTCCTTTTTTAATACAACGCATTTGTCTTTATCAAATAGAACTTGATTCCCCTTGTCACATAGTTGAGATAAGCTAAGGAGATTGTGCTGCAATCCTTCAACCATGTATACATTTTCAATGGCATTTTTTATGTCTTTGCCAACCTTCCCAATTCCAACTATTTTTCCTTGACTTTTGTCGCCAAAAGCTACTTTATTTGTTTTACATATGTAGAAGTCACACAGTTTTGATCCATCTCCAGTTATGTGATGTGAGCAACCACTGTCCAAGTACCATAAGTTGTTTTGAACCTTGAGGGACACCTACAAAAGCAACATCAAACCTTTGTTGGTCTATAGCACTGTCCAAGTACCATAAGGGGGTTTGTCCAGGGATCCTTTGGAGACCCATATCTATGTGATTCTCTCGGTGTGGTTTCTAGAGGAATTCATGTTTACTTGCCAAGTTAGATTGAAATGATGTACGATGGTTTTTGTAGGTGGGGGTCATTGGCCTGTGGTGTTCGTTGTATGGAGGTCTTGATGATCTGGAGGGGTTTTGTGAATGGGGTACTGTTCTGAATTCAAAGTCTTGTTTGGGATCGAGGTTCGTCTTTTTTAGGTTTTCTTTTTGTCGAAGAAGGTGATGTAAGTTTTTTCTTTGGGCACTGACCAATGCCTTCACGGTTAAAGGAGACTTGTTGTAAGCCAAGGAGTTTGTCTAGGTTTTCTTGGCCTTTGGTCAACTTGATGAGAGATGAGTAACAGTCTTGGTATTTGGCATTGAGATCAAAGTTTTGCACCTTAAGGAGGTTAGCCTTGATTGATAGCCCTTTGTAGTGTTTCTGTAGTCGATATTTTTCGCCTTCTAGGGCAGAGAATGACTTTCAAGGGAATGAATTTTGGACACATATTGGGATTCATACTTAAGAAGCTTGAGAACGCTTTTTGCAAGGCATTCCTTAGATAGGGTAAATAGCTTTTTGAGAGTTACCTCTTCGGGCTTATCATCTTCATCAAGGTCCTCTAATGATTCTGAGATATTGTCCTTGGCCATGAGACAAAGATTGGCTATCTCATCTCGATCACTTTCACTTTCACTGCTATCGTTGTCACTCTAAGTTGCAGTCATGGCCTTTTTGTTGAATTTCCTTGTATTATTGTACTTCTTCTCCTTATAGTATTTGATCAAGTGATCTGTGGCACCCTGACCAAAGCAAGAGAATGATTTAGGATCATCACGTTGAGTCCCTTTACCTCTTTGGTTATTCCGTGGTGATGGTTCTCTTTTGGATCCCTGGAGGTTGGGATTCCTTTAAGGAAGCACCTGAGCCCTTTGTGATTATTGCAAGGGTTTCTTCTTCATCTTCATTGTTTTCGTCCATGCTTGTCTTCAATGGTGTTCCTTTCTTTTCCTTAGACGGTCTTCTACTTGAAGGTGGATCTCATGGGTGAGAAGCTTTCCAACGAGATCATCAAGCTTTAGGATTTTAAGATCTCAATTGTTGTGACCTTGGGTCCCCATTTTTTCTACAACAAGTGTCTGAGGAATTTTCTCACTTTTTCTTCATTTGAGTAGTCTTTACCTAGTGATCTCAAATTATTGATGATGTTGGTGAAGTGTTTATACGTGTCCTTGGTAGACTCGATTTCTTTCATCCTAAAGGCTTCATACTGCGGAACCGGAATGTTAATCTTGGTTTCGCGGAATTGACTTATTCCATCATAAGCTGTCACCAAGGTGTCCTAGACCTGTTTAGTTGTGTCACGAGCAGAAATCTTTCAAATTCGTTAGAATCCAGACTGCAAAACAAAATGTTTAATGCCCTATCGTTTTTCTTGAGTAATTCAACTTTTGTGACAATGTATTGTTCTCTATCTTTAAGAATTATTTGAGCCTCGACATTCAATTATGTTGGTGCTGGAAAATCTCCTTTTTCAATGATTGTCCAGAATTCATCATCTTGATCTTTCAAGAAGATTTGCATTAGCCTTTTCCAATGTCGAAAGTTAAAGCCATACAACATGTGTGGCCTTGTGAAGAAGCGTCCTTGTGAGATTTCAAAGCTTCCAGTTCCCGCCATGATCTTTACCATCGAACGATTAGTCTCTTTGGACGTGGACTTGGTCTGATACCAATTGAAAAAACCCTTGAAGGGGTTTGATTGAGGTGGTTGGCTAAAATTACGCCAAGGCTACAAAATCTTCCAAATAGGGCTACGTCATCGGACCTAAACTTCTCTTCACTTCGGCTTTCGAACCACTTTACTTCTTGTTCACTTAACAAGTACAACTAGATCCTCAATCTTGTCTCCCTTGGGTACCTCCCAGGCAAGCTTACAAAAAACTCAATCAAGAAGGCACGTCCCTCTTGATTACAACTTAATCAAGACAACACCCTTGATCTACAACTCAATCAAGGCAACAACCTTGATCTACAACTCACTAAGCATTAACAATACTTGGTTACCCAATTGAGTTCCCCTCACTTTTACAAGATTTATACATTCAGACCAAGGACCTTATGATACAAGAGACTAAAGGACGTGAAATTACAAAGCGTCTCTTTGAGTGGAGTGTTCCCCTCACTTTTCTTCTCTATTGTCGTCCTCCTTTTGTACCCAAAGAGTCAGGTGAATGTTGGACTTGTAAGGCTTTGAAAGGAGTCTTCAATTGGAAAGATATCGTTGGAGATCTTCACAAAATCGGTTTCTCATTGATTTCTTGAGCCACGTAATACTTGCTGGAATTGTAGCAATCAATCCTTCTTTAAACGGTTTGATAACTTCCAAGAGAGATATGATAATAATTAGTAAATATAGTATTGGATTTAGATATGATTTTGATATCATAGAAGGAGGTAACAAATCTATCAAATCAATCAGAAAAGTATAACTCTAAGATATCTAGAGTATATGCCAATAATATTCAAATTTTGACTTTCATTCAAAACCGTTCTAGTCTTTGAGCCTGGGTCTGCTAAGGTCTCGAGGGGTTCTAACAATCTCCCCCTTTTTTATGAGAGGCAAAATTCAATTGCACCACAATATTTCTCCCCATTTTTAACTTTTATCAAAAAGTCTGTCGGAAGCTCCACCTTAATGTATGAACCATCTCTCATGTCCTGTAATGACTTAATGAATTCATTAGAACTAAGAGAGGGTGGTCCCTCTGAATTCATCGTATGCATAAATGAACCATCTCTCTTGTATTTTTCTCTATCTTTAGGAATTGTTTGAGCCTCGGCATTCAATTATGTTGGTGCTGGAAAATCTCCCTTTTCAATAATTGTCCAGAGTTCATCATCATCTTGATCTTTCAAGAAGATTTGCATTAGCCTTTTCCAATGTCCAAAGTTAGAGCCGCAGAACATGGTTGGTCTTGTGAAGGAGCGTCATTGTGAGATTTTAGATCTTCCAATTCCTGCCATGATCTTTACCGCCAAATGATTAGTCTCTTTAGGCATGGACCTGGTTTGATACCAATTGAAAGAAGCCTAAAGAGAAGGTGAATAGGGCAGGTGACATTTTCTGCCAAGGATGTGCCAATCTCACAATAGATAGGTTAGTGTAGCAACTTTTATAGATAAATGCATAGCTTACAGATTGAACGAGTGGTGGCTCAAATAAGAAGGAATTCCTTGGCCTACAGTTTAATAGGAAATTCTACCAATCTTCTTAACTCAGCACACCTCCTTAACTTAATGCTTCTAGGATGGCTTACAAGCATATCCTCACCTGACCTCTTCCTCTTGGATACTCTCTTCAACAATGTTAGGTGCGGAGACCAAATGGGAGAAGGAAGAAGGAAGAAGGGAGGAAGAAGGAGAAAAAGAAAGGTGGAAGAAGAAAAGGAGACGCTGCTTTGGTAAATAGAGGAGCTGTCAGCGGCCTCTCCAGCAGCACAAGATTCACGCACGCTGCCAGCGGGTTTTTCGCCCCCACCAGCGTCTAGTTGATCTTTGCCAGCATTTGCGTATATTTCGGGGAATCGCGTGAAGATATTTTTTGTTTCCCTTTCTTCTGTTGTTTCCTAATTCGCGGTTGTTTCCTTTTTGCTGGAGACATCCACATTGTTTAGGTTATTGCCATATTGTAACCTAGGTTTTCCCTTGTACCCCTAGTATATATTGGGGTTCAGGTTCTCCCTATTATTGATCCCAGAAAGAGTATCCCCTGAGACAAAGTGAGATAGAGAGAAACACAATCATTGTATTGTAATCCTCATATTACTAGTGCATCGATTCCGTAGTTTTTTTTTTCCATTTTGGGTTTTTTCCACGTTAAACCTCCGGTGTCAAATTTCTTATTTCTTTTCGGCTCTTATCTTACATTGTTTGTGGTAGTATGAGTACTCTTCGATCCTAACAACTGGTATCAGAGCCTACAGGGTTTGGTGAAAGAGAACTCGCTTTAAAACAATGGCAGAAGATAAGTATGAAATCAAGAAATTTGTCGGATCTGACTTCACCTACTGTAAGCTGCAGATTGTGGATCTGATGTACTCAAAGTCGCTGCATGTTCCACTATTGAAGAAGAAGCCAAATGAGATGAAGCAGGCCGAGTACGATCTGCTGGATCGGCAGACAGTGTCCCTAATCCGAATGTCGTTGTCTCGGAATGTCAGGTTTAACGTCAAGGAGAAAAATACAGCGATGGAATTGTTGAAGGCACTAGAGGAGATTTATGAGAAGCCCTGCGCAGCAAATCATGTATATTTGTTCACCAAATTAACCAGCTACAAGATGGCTGAGGGTGGGGATGTGGCTGATCATATTAATAAGGTTACTAAAATTTTATCACAACTTGCTCCAGTAAAGATGGTTTTTGCTGAGAATGTCAAAGCTTGTCTATTATTGTCTTCCATGCCTGATTCTTAGAAAACCCTTGTAACTGCTGTTAGTAGTGCTAAGAATACTAACGAGATGAAATGGTAGTATTATGAGATAACAGGTACAGGAGACGTGACGATTAAGATTGGTAATGGTAGTCTTTGGAAGTTGGAGGATGTGAGGTATATTCCTGGAATTAAGAGGAATTTAATCTCAATTAATCAACTCGATGAGATGGGCTACACTACAGGCTTCGGTAATGGGTTGTGGAAGATCGTGAAGGGTGCTATGGTAGTGGCGAAGGGATTGAGGTCCGGTACTTTGTACACCACAAGGGATAGCACTAACATGATTTCTTATGCTTCTTGTTCTAGCTTATGGCTTTGCAGGAATGAGAAGAGGGTCAATTTCGCCAAAATTGACGGGGAACCTGAGGAGGTATGGAATGACTCAGGTGACAAGAAGCCAGAGGGAGCTTAGGCGGTCGAGGTTTTTGTTAGGTTTGGTGTGCCTAGGGAGGAAACAGAGGAACCACAAGAAGCTCCATAGGTTGCATATTGGGTTACTGAAGAACCTGAACCACAGGAGCTAGATGAAAGCTCCAGCGCACCATCCACTGTGAGGAGATCCGGGAGGGCTACCAGAGATGTTGGTGAGCCAGAGTCACATACTAAGGCTGTGCAGGCGGAGGCTCGATTCAAGTGGGAGCACGCAATGGTTGATGAGATTGCGTCACTTGAGAAAACTTGGAAGCCGATGAGATTGCCTGTAGGGAAGAAGGTCGTGAAGAAGTGGGTCTACAAGATCAAGGGTAAGCCAGTGGATGTTGGGAAATTGAGGCCCAGTGCGGTCTCAGGAGGCCTCTCAGACTAATGAAGAGGTCGGTCAATACACTCGGGGAACTTGTGGTGAAAGATGAGGATGGTTGAGGTTTAAGCTCCAAGTGGGAGATTGTTGGGTGCAGAGACCAAATAGGAGAAGGGAGAAGGAAGAAGGAAGAAGGAAGAAGGAAGAAAGGAGGAAGAAGGAGAAAAATAAAGGTGGAAGAAGAAAAGGAGATGCTGCTTCGATAAACAGAGGCGCTGCCAACGCCGGCTTGATCACGCCACTCCAAAGCGACAAGATTCACGCACGCCACTGGTTCCCCAACACCGTCGTTGATCTTTTCCAGCGTTAGCGTATATTTTGGGGAATCGCGTGAAGATATTTTTTGTTTCCCCTATCTTCTGTTGTTTCCTAATTCGCGGTTGTTTCCTTTTTGCTGAAGACTTCCATATTGTTTAGGTTACTGCCATAGTGTAACCTAGGTTTTCCCTTGTACCCCTAGTATATATTAGGGTTCAGGTTCTCCGTATTATGAATCCCAGAAAGAGTATCCCCTGAGACAAAGTGAGACAGATAGAAACACAACCATTGTATTGTAATCCTCATATTACTAGTGCATCGATTCCGTGGATTTGTTTCCCGTTTTGGGTTTTTTCCACGTTAAACCTCCGCTGCCAAATTTCTTATTTCTTTTCCGCTTCTATCGTACATTGTTTGTGGTAGTATGAGTACTCTTCGATCCTAACAAACAACTCCCAAAAACAAATCCTTTTTGGGTACAAACACACCCAAACTTAACTCCAATCAAGCACACTCACCAAGATTAATTAAATCTTAGCTACAAAAAATGTTAACACTCCCTGATGAACCCCTAATCGGGTATTCTCACCAGTCAACTACTTGGCTACAATCGATTACAGATTTGAAAAATTACAATAGGAGAAATTCTTTATTCAGTGACTACTGAGGACTTGCAATCGAAGCTTCTTCTCTTGTCTTCAGTCTCTCTTTATAAACAACTTTGAAGAGGATCGTTGGCCTTGGTTGGGCTCAATAGAAATCTGTAAATGATAAGGCAAATATGTCCAATTATCTCTTTCTATCCAAATTTAGAGCTTGACTTTATTGTCCAAGGTTCTTCACAAGGATTTGCTGCGACCTTCCATCAGAGCGTCTAATTCTTTCCAAAGTTATTTGCTCCATTTTTGCGCACGATGGCAACGATTAATTTTGGGTATTCAAATCAATTGTTTGGATTCTTACCATTCAGCATTTGTCACGGAACTTCCTGTGCTTCTTAACGAGGAACTTGTCAAGGTCTCCTTGCTAACCTGTCAACGTCATTTTAGCCAACCAGAGAGTTTTGGCTTTTCAATTAATTAAAAACTCATATTAACCGAATGTACGCATCAAGGACCTATCAAGGGGATTGGCATGGTCTTTAATACTCTGACACTATAGAATCATCTCAACAAAAAACATAAATATTGGAGACTGTTGAGATTTCGACATAGGACTTCTTCCTCAAAAGACAATTATACAATATATAAAAAGTTAAGAATAAGTTCAACTAAAACCTTAAATTGATGGTTTAAATTCTAGAAATGGGTTGTACTTTAAATTATAGAATCATCTCAAGCAAAAGGTTATCCACGAAGACTCTTAAAACGTGAACATGAGACTTCTCACCGGAAAAAAAAAAAACTTTGATACTACATATAAGAACCAATTTAGCCAAACATTTAAGTCAATGACACTAAAACACAACAAGAATTTTATACTATAATAACATATCTTCATAGAATTTAATAAGTAGATGAGTTTTTTTTTTCCAATATATGTTATAAAATGTTTTTTTCACATTAGATAATTGTCCATAGGGGTGTGCATTATTCGGTTTTGAACCGAATAAATCGAGAATCGAACCAAATTGAACCGGTCCAAACCAAACCGATTTTTATTCGGTTCGGTTTTCGGTTTGGGCTATATACCTTATTCGATTTTCGGTTTATTCGGTTCCGATGAAAACCCATAAAAAATGTGCATTATTCGGTTCACAACCGAACACCGAACCGAATAAAATTCGGTTCGGTTTTCGGTTTGGACTTTACCCCTTATTCGGTTTGGCCCAGTTTGGTTCGTTTTGAACCGATAAACACCCCTAATTGTCCAACACATCGGGTCCTCTGTGGTGGGGGAATGTTAATGCCCTAAACAAGGCCTACACGTTCCATTTAATACTCCCGCATTTTAATAAACAGGAATGTTCCCCCCAAAAAATCAAACCCTGGAGAAAGGCGATGTAAAGGTAGAAAGCTTGCCACTTAGATAAGCCCCGATTGACCCTATGTTATAAAGAGTTAATTTTAATTAACTTATACTCCATCTATATTGTATCTATAATTCTTTTTTCTTCATAGTAATTCCAACTTTATTGTCTATTAAAAGCATTAAATTATACAAGAGGAGCCACCATTCCGTGCATTAGTGCTGCAAATTTAGGAGCCAAACCCTAGCCTCTTCTTTCTTTTTTTCTCTAGAAAACCTTATCCTTCATCTGCTTGGAGGGGTTGTCATCGATTCTTTTGTCGATGGTAAGCCCCAATTTGATTGATTACTACCCCAATTATTAGTTTGGTTTTACGTTTTGGCAAAGAAAGTTAGTATCTTCTTTTGTAAGAGTTTTTTGTACCCTTATTTAAGTTTTTAGTCTCTTTATAGAGTTTTTGTTCAGTTAGTGTGGTCTAATACGTTGGATGAAGATCGACTTTCAAATCGCTATAGCACGGGTTGTGAGGTTCTCCATCAATGTAAAAGATGCAGAATTATCGAAGAAAAATGTAGAGTCATCGAAGAAATCGGAGACGAACGTCAGTAAGATTAGTATTAGTTTTTTGGAAGTTGAATTTCATATCTATATTTTAGCTCTACAATTTTTCAAATACAATTTTCATTGTAAATGTCATATGACTTATTATTAATGAAATCGTTATATTTGGTTTCAAAAATAACATTAAATTATACTCTCGTTTAAAATTAATACTCCTATAAAACATTGTAATAATGCTCCTTCAGAACTGTTTTTTAAAAGCACAGCCTTTATAAATATATAATGGAGAAAGTAATTTGTACTATTACTTGGGTCATGTTCTTCTATGCGGTATTCTGTGATATGACACGGTATATGATGTGGTGATATTGTGGCGGGTTGTGGTATAATTGTGGCGGATTATTTGTATGTTGTGGTGGGTTTTATATATATATATATATATATATATATATATATATATATATATATATATATATATATATATATATATATATATATATATATATATATATATATATATATATATATATATATATATATATATACATATTGTATTGGTTGTACTCATAAATATTATAATAAAATAATATTTTAATAAAATTGTACTCATAAATGTTTTAGTGAGGACAAACCCTTGATTGGATCAGTAGGTCAGCACATTAAAGCTGACGTCAACTAAATTGATTCTTGCGGCTATTTCTCTCATCCTTATCCATACGGACCATACGCAACACTACAACAGTGTCTTCGGTTCAATAAATTTTGACAAATATATAAAATTATCATGAATTGTTTTCAAATATATCCTTAATTATATAATATTGGTTAAATATATTATTTTGATGTCCCTTAACATGAGATAGCAGGTAAAAACTTGAATTCTGGGTTTAATATGATGTTAAATTTTGTTAAATATGCTAAATTGCGTTTAAACTGTTGTTATTATAGAATAGAAAGCAACATTAATTATTTCAAAAGAAAACAGAAAAGCAAAAAGTCCTTCTAAATTTATTTAAACAAAAAACTTATTTAAACTAATTTAAAGTTATTTAAACATAATCAATAAATAACATTTTTAATTTATAATATTAATATTAATACTAATATTAGCATTACAAAACTAATTTAAATATTATTATTGATATTAATTTTATTAGTATTCTAATTAATATTTTTACTTTTATTTTATATTTACTTTTATTGATATTAATTTAATATAACATTAACATTAGTACTTATCAATATTAACATATAATAATATGTGTTACTATTGACATTAATATTTACTAGGTCTCAACACGTGCGATGCACGGAGTATATTAAAATAATTATTTTGAAAATCAAAAATTTAATAGTAATTGTAAATATAATTTAGAAAGATTATTCCAAAATAATTATAATTACTGATCGATAGTTGCACTAAAAGAAAATGAAAAAAATAATTATCTACTTTTTGATTGGTTGTAATCTCTACAATTAATCTCCTTTCTCCATTCAACGGGACTCACAAACTTTACTATTAATATTAAATAGATTATTATTATTAGGGTTTTTTGGCTAAAAATAATCAGAAGTCGGAAGTCATAGGCTGAAAATAATCCAAACTCACTTTTTGGCTGAAAATAATCCAAACTTTTAAGCTATTTACTCGGACCAAACCGAAATCAATTTCCGACGTCGGAATACTGACTGATCAACTTTTGTAGACCCCAGTCAGCATAAATTCAAAACCAAAATCAATTAAAGAAACACATACTCAGGTTGCCCAGTCAGTATTCCGACGTCGGAAATCGATTTCGGTTTAGTCCGAGTAAATAGGTTAAAAGTTTGGATTATTTTCAGCCAAAAAGTGAGTTTGAATTATTTTCAGCCAATGATCTCCGACTTCGGATTATTTTGAGCCAAAAACCCTTATTATTATTATTATTATTATTATTATTATTATTATTATTATTATTATTATTATTATTATTATTATTATTATTATTATTATAGGAAACACCAAAATAAATACTGTCATTTGCACCAAAATAATTTAATTCAGTGTCCAAAGCAGTCAAAGATTAGTGATACTTTCTTGGAGCGTTACCGTATGCTTGGAGGGTGAAGATTAGCTAGAGTAGTTGAATGGATTCGATATTCACCAAGAACAATGACCTTGAATACCCAAAGGTTGGATATGACCTTGAGCAAGGAGAACCACAACTCTAGGCCTAACACCCCACCATGATTATCTAGGATAATCCACCAATAATCACTAAAGGAATGACTTGAAACACCACCAAATCACTTGGATGAAGTTAACAAGATTTTTGAGAAAGTTGGAAAAACTCACAACGCCAAAGCATCAAATATACAATGTCTAAAAAACTGTCCAGAAAATGAGGGTCAACAAGTATTTATACAAAATGGACAAAGCCAAAACAAAGTCGTTTTGGCAGGCAAAAATCGACAGAAAATGGACATGACTCGGGCGCGCCTTGCCTCTGGTCGGCAGCAGAAAACGGAACTGGGTAGACATCGCGGGCGCTACCGTCTAGGTCGCGGCGCAACCGGCCAAGCGGACGACTTCGGCGAAGTCCGCCCGACTCGCCGAGTCGTGGTCCCGCCTAAAATTCACCGCAGGCCGCGTGGGGTCGCGAGCGCGAAACCACTGGTCGCGGGCGCGACAGACAGCTGACTCGGGCGAGTCAAAGGTGACTCGGGCGAGTCAGTCTTCTAGGCAGCTTTTCCCTGCCGACTTTAAACGCGCATAACTTCTTCATCCAAACTCCGTTTTAGGCCCGTAAGATATCGATGGAAAGATCTCAGTGTGTACTTTAAGCTTCCAAAATCTGAGACCAATCGGAGTTATAATGGAGTTATGACCCAAAGCGTGAAGGCGCATCGATTCCGACAACCCACGTTGACCATTTTCCGCTTATTCTTTCCGAATGACTCCGAACCCTTTTAAAGGCTCGAAGTAGGTCCCGATGAGGACCTGTAGCTCCACTTCCATGGTCCAGGGTCCCATTTGAAGTGGATGCCACACTCGATGTCAATCAGCTCATGGCTCCAAGGTCCCGGGTCCACCTTGAAATAGATCCCACCCCCGACCTTGAAGTCTTTTTTCTTGTTTTTCATGGAAAGGGTGCGGGAAAACTTGGTGCCCATAAAAAGTGAGACTCGGGCCTCATCCCGATACGTTCCATACTCCCCCTCTTGAAAAAGAGTTTCCCTCAACTCTTGGGAGTTAAAATCGAGGCCCTCTTCACAACTTGGCACTCTAGAACTCCAAACATTCCGATCGCCATGAACAATCACATGCACCCAACAAGCTTCGAAACCCACTATATATCCATCATCCAAATGAAAGAAAAAGGCTGGAGGCTTGTTTTGTGGAGATAAGGGATTAAGGGAAGGGATAGGGAAATTGGGTGGTGCTTTGGAACTCTCAATCTCACTAGGCTCATCAATCGGTGGAGGTGAGATGGATGAGGGTGCTTCGTATTGGGGCTCTTCATCAAGGATGAGAGGAAGAGAAAGATCGATGTTCTCATCCTCCCCTTGGCATGGAATTTCATCAAGTTCACTATGTACTTCAAGAAGCTCAAGAGGTGTCCCTTCAATGGCCTCAAGGACAATAACCCCGTTCATTGAACTTTTCTTTTTCTCAACCTTCTCGTGGCATAAAGCTTCAACATCTTCGTTAAGGGGCTCACAAGGACCAAGGGAAGCTCCCTTGTTGGGCATTAGATCGACCTTTGCTTGCTTAACTTCTCTACCAAGTGATGACTTGGTCTCATGGTTAACCTCTCGATTGTAACCGTTAGGCAAGAATCGTCGATTCATCAATCTCTTAAGCCGTGCCCATGAAGTGACCTTTGTTCGACCCTCTTTAGCTCGTTGTACCTTGACATTCTCAAACCAAATGGATGCAATCCCGGTGAGTTTTGATCGAGCAATCTTGAAGGCATGCTCATTGCCATAATCCTCAGCTTCAAAAATCCTATCCAAGATTTGGACTCATTCAAGATAGTCTTCCGGGTCGGTGTTGCCATTGAATTTTGGAAGTTTGGGCTCAACATCATAGAATCCATTCCGTGGGGGCTTTTCAACCGCTTCCCGTCGATTATGGCGTCGAAACGAGCCTCTATCATCGTCACTCGACTCGTAGAAGGGAGGTGGACGGATAGGGCTACGAAGGGACCTCCTTCGTTCACCTCAGGGTTGTCTTTGATACTCTTGGGCGAGATTGTCCATCCGCGCCGCAATGGCCTCAAGAGTATTTTGAATGTTCGTGAATCG
Source organism: Portulaca oleracea (assembly GCA_029582165.1). Lineage (NCBI taxonomy): Eukaryota > Viridiplantae > Streptophyta > Magnoliopsida > Caryophyllales > Portulacaceae > Portulaca > Portulaca oleracea. The sequence continues at coordinate 8,314,636 of CM055880.1, forward strand.
ATTCTCGAGACTCGACTTATGGGCTATAACAAGAGCATGGGTGAAGGACAGATTGTGTTTTGGGGTATTTTGTGGAGTTTGGAGGTTCTTTTGTAGTTGGATAGTGTTTGGCTAAGAGTTCTTTGTGTTTTTTTTTTCACTCAGACATTTCATCGAACACCTTGCGTGCACTATTTTTCAACTTCTTCTCAATGCTCCAAATGACTTCAAACCCAACAAATACAAACACAATGTAATATATCCCAACACAATTTGATAGCAATGGGGTTGGGGGACACCAATATATACATACAATCCACAAAACTCAATACTAGAGAACACTACTAGCACAACAATGGAGAAAACTCAAGCTAGAACAAACCATAGCTCTGATACCAGATGGAGCGTTACCGTATGCGTGGAGGGTGAAGATTAGCTTGAGTAGTTGAATGGATTCGATATTCACCAAGAACAATGACCTTGAACACCCAAAGGTTGGATATGACCTTGAGCAAGGAGAACTACAACTCTAGGCCTAACACCCCACCATGATTATCTAGGATAATCCACCAATAATCACTAAAGGAATGCCTTGATACACCACCAAATCACTTGGATGAAGTTAACAAGATTTTTGTGAAAGTTGGGCAAAACCCACAATGCCAAAGCATCAAATATACAATGTCCAAAAAAATTGTCCAGAAAATGAGGGCCAACAAGTATTTATACAAAATGGATAAAGCCAAAACACAATCGTTTTGGCATGAAAAAATCGACAGAAAATGGACATGACTCGGGCGCGCCTTGCCTCTGGTCGGCAGCAAAAAAACGGAACTGGGAGACGTCGCGGGCGCTACCAGCTTGGCCAGACGACTGACTCGGGCAAGCCGTCCCTTGACTCGATTGAGTCAGGGTCCTGCCCAAAATTCAGCTGCAGCGGTTGGCAGGGGTCGCGAGCGCGAAACTACTGGTCACGGGCGCGACAGACAGCTGACTCGGGCGAGTCAGTCTTCTAGGCAGCTTTTCCCTGCCGACTTTAAACGCGCATAACTTCTTCATCCGAACTCCGTTTTAGATTTGTAAGATATCGATGGAAAGCTCTCAGTGTGTACTTTAAGCTCCCAAAATTTGAGACCAATCAGAGTTATAATGAAGGAGTTATGACCCAAAGCGTGAAGGCGCATCAATTCCGACAACCCACGTTGACCCTTTTCCGCTTATTCTTTTCGAATGACTCCGAACCCTTTTAAAGGCCCGAAGTAGGTCCCGATGAGGACCCGTAGCTCCACTACCATAGTCCGGGGTCCCATTTGAAGGGGATGCCACACCCGTTGTCGATCAACTCATGGCTCCAGGGTCCTGGGTCCACCTTGAAATGGATCCCACCCCCGACTTTGAAGTCATTTTTCTTGTTTTTCATGGAAAGGGTGCGGGAACACTTGGTGCCCATAAAAAGTGAGGTTCAGGCCTTATCCCGATACGTTTCATTTCTGGTTTTTAATTTTAAAATATAATTCGGATTGAAAATAAATAAAAATTGAAAATAGAAAAAAAAAATTAATTTTCTATGTTGTGATTGGTTAATTCCCCTACAGTCACTTCCGTGACTCTATTTTGTTGGACTTACAATGATTTCTATTATAATATATAAACTATTATTTTATTATTATTATTAGGAAAATTGGAATCTAATAAACCAAACTTTATGTCCATTCTGATCTAACAAACCAAACTTAACTTTTTGTTAATGGCAAACTGTATTGAACATAATATTTTTCTTAGTGAACCTCCACCAATTTCCGGTTACCGAAAAAATGACATGGAGGTTTTTTTTGTTGATTGAAATGAATCTAATTGAAATAAACAATGTATTGGAAGAAAGGCTCGAGCAACTGTTGTTTGAAGTGACAACAATGGGAAATGAATTACAGAGAATGAGGGATGGAAGTCAGAACTTTGAGCGTCTGGATGAAGAAAATGTGAGGCTTAGAATCAAGCTTGACAAGGAGAAAAGGAAGAGAAAGTTGTCTTCATTTTCCTTTTATTTTTTGCCTATAAAACACTCCACATCAGCAAAAAAAACAAGATGTCATTTTTCTGATAACCAGAAATTGGTGGAGGTTCATTAAGAAAAATATTATGTTAAGTACAGTTTGCCATTAACAAAAAATTAAGTATGGTTTGTTGGATCAAAATGGACATAAAGTTTGGTTTATTAGATTCCAATTTTCCTTATTATTATTATTATTATTATTATTATTATTATTATTATTATAGGCAACACCAAAATCATTACTGTTATTTGATTTGCACCAAAATAATTCAATTCAGAGTCACTAGTGATAATTTCTGGTTTTTTTAATTTTAAAATAAAATCCGGATTGAAAATAAAAAAAATTGAAAATAGAAAAAAATAAATTTCTATATTGTGATTGACCGATTCTCCTATAGTCACTACCATGGGTCTATTTCGTGGGACCCACAATGATTTCTATTATACTATATAGATTTTACTTTTATTTTACTTTTTGGGTGTAGATAGATTCGAAGGTGAATTAATAAAAATGTGATTAATATTATTAAACAATAAAAAAATTCATGTTTTATTTAAGAAAGAATTTTAAGCTCATTTTTATTTATAATTTGTTTAATAAGATTTTATTTTTAAATAAATTTCCTGTTTAAGTAATTTAAAAAGAACTTTTTTGTATTTTCTTTTCTTTTACTGTCGACAATTTCCCCGAAAAGAATATAGAGATAACTTTAGGGAGCATTTGGTTATAATTATTTTCCAGAAAGTTTGTCAACTTTTTCAAGTTAACAAAATTTTCCCGTGTTTGTTTCTAAAATGAGGGGAGAAAAAATTCTCGCTTGCTTTTCGTCGCCCCCCTTTTTACTATTGTCGCCCACCTTTCGCATAATATTTCCAACTCACGCCCTTGAACCTCATAACTTCACTCTTCACTATCTCTCTAATTTATCTCTCTAGAAAACGCTCTCAACCATCGACCACCACAAACCACCCTCATACTGGAATTTAATCGACGAATTTGAGGTATGTTTCGAATTTGTATTTTGAGTTTGAGGTTTTATTTTTTGTAATTTTGAATTTCGACGGAAAAAACGCAAAAAAATAAAAAGGAGCGAGCAATTTGCGCGTAACGCACGGCAAGCCGCCGTGCGGCACCTAGATCCCGCACACGCTGCCTTGCCGGATCCGGTGCCGCAACGGCGGCTTCGCCGCGCTTTGGCAAAATACCAATTCTTTTTTAATTTTTTTTCGTTTTTTTAAATATTAATTTTATTAATATTAATTATGTCAATAATAGGATATTATTATTGTTATGTTTATTAATATTATTATTGTTATTTTTATTAATATTACTATTGATAATAATTGTTATTAATATTATTATTGTTAATAATTGTTATTAATATTATTATTGTTAAATAATAAATAAAAATTAAATATTATATTTATTAAAGTTATTATTGTTATTATTAAATATGATAATTATTAATATTGTTATTATTAATATTATTGTTAATCATGTGTTAATATGATAATTATTAGTGATTAATTGTATTATTATTATTAATATTGTGTTATGAAAATTAGATTAATATTAATATTGTTAATATTAATATTAATGTTAAGCATGTGTTAATATGACAATTAGTAGTGATTAATATCAGTGATTAGTGATTCGTTGTTAATATTTGATGCGTTAATATTATTTAGTGATTAAGCATGTGTTAATATTAGTGATTAATTGTGTTAGAAAAAAATTGTAATTGTGATGTAGGGTTAAGTTTATGGGTTAGTGTATATTCCGAATAGTTTATATGTAGTTGTGTTAAAAGGATGTTGAGTTTGGATGATTTTGGTTGTTATTTGTAAGTAAGTTAGCGTATAAAGTTGGTATGGGTAATTTATTCATAATCCAACTTAATTGTCAACTTATGTACTCATAACTCCAAATGATGACATAATAGTTATGTCACATCCATTTAATAACTTAGGTACTCAACAACCAGTTGATACGTAAGTGAATAGGTTATTTTGTGATGGTAGGTTAGGATAATAATTATGTTAATGTATAGTTATAGTATGTTAGTTGTATACGTCAAAAAAAGAGGTTGAGTTTTGGGTCATGTTAGTGTCCAAGGAGAGTGTGTGTTGTAACCTGATAATGTATGGTTGAGAAGGTTAACCAATGCCCCAATCGACTCGTTTATTTGTTTGGTTCCCAAAAAGTAGCCCAGCGTCGTTGAAATTGGCGAGTCTGCAGTGCTCTCGGAGTTAGAAGCATGTTAGATTCAATGCAATGTTTATTGTGCATCTGGTGGGTCAACAAGATAAGGCGGATATGAAAGGAAGCTAGTAGTGAAGTGCAGTACAAATCGTGTTGGACTTTCGTGCATGTAAGATTCATAGGTCCATCAAAGCATTGAACGATGATGCAAATTCACTGCTTTGATGGACCTGTGAATCTTACATGCAAGAAAGCCCAACACGATTTGTATTAGACCCTTCATTACTAGATTCTCTTTCAGATCCGCCTTATCTTGTTGGCCACCAGGCTGCACAATAGAAACATTGCATCGTACCGAATCTGAGACGCTTCTAACTCCCAGAGCACTGTAGACCTCGCACAATTTTACTGCTGACGGTGCGTTAATTTTTGGGAACCAAACAAATAAACGAGAAGTCGTTACGGCTGATGAAAGTCTTTTTCAACCATAGATTAACAGTTAAACAACACACTCTCCTTGGACAATAACATGATCCTCTTGCCTCGTGACACGACTTAGTTAACCAACACACGTTAACCCATTTGCGCATATTCTTGCGGCTTAAATGATTATTATGTTATGTATGTCTTCATTTTGCAGGTGATCTAAAATGGTAGGAAAGGGCAAGGGTCGAGGGTTTCTGGACCGGGCGAATCGACTTGTGAGTGGTTGGAGGGGGGTGAGTCTGGGGACCCCCACAGACGCAATGTGACTGCGTCAACTCGCCGTGTGGGTCGTGGTACGGATGCAGGTGATGCAATGGGGCGGCCCAGGGACACGGGGAGTCAGGCAGCGTGAGATTTCGTTGACCATCTCAACCAGGCCATGGATGAGTCTAGCGGCTCTGAAACATCGGAGTCGGGGGACGATGAGACAGGGGAGCCCGAGATGCAGATGATCTCGACCTCCATCGCCAATTTTACGACTACTGGGCGGTTCTGTGCCAACAGTTTCATGCCGATGAGGATTCAGCGGGAAGTTTGCCCCCGGTCGGCGGGGTGGCGGGGAAGCGATTCGCTCTTGGTGAAGCCGGGTCCGATGGCGATATCGTAAGAGGAGGCGAAGCGGCGACAACTCCTGGAAGATTGGTGGTAACGTGCCCGGGGGACCTGCAATTCCCTCATTAATACCGAGCTTTGGAGGTCACATTGCTCGGGTAATATGGGAGGGTCGCGAGCGTTCGCCCCGTGTTTTCCTTGATTGCGTCACGAAGAAGAATGCGTTGAGGGAATTGTGGTCAGTACACAACAGGATGGATCCCGCATGCCAGGCTGCACTGGGAAGGATCCAAATATTCAATTTGATGGAGTTGATGTACGACCACATTGACATGACGTTGATCTCGGCGTTCGTTGAGAGGTGGCAACCCGACACAAACACATTTCACCTTCCCTTCGGTGAAATGACGATCATGTTGCATGATGTGCAACATATATTGGGTCTTGCAGTTGATGGCTTGATGCCTGAAGGACTTCCTCGGGAAGTGGTTAACCAGTACGTGCCCGTGATTTTTGAAAAAGGAATGGCGGAGCTGAAGGTTGATAGCATTTATGATAAGGGTGGCATAGCTGACTCCCATTTGAGGTCGATTAGTTTATCGACCAGTTTTCCCATTCCCCATAGGATACGGGCGTGGTTGTTGAGCATGCTGGGAAACACTATCCTCGTGGAAAAATTGAGGGATAGAATTAGGCCGCATCCGTGGCCTAGCACTGATGTTATCATTGATCGCATTGCTTGGGGTATGGTGACCTTGGCGTTCCTTTACCGCCAGTTAGGGATGGAGAGCAGGGCCGGGAAAGCCAAGATGGTCGGGTGTTTGACCTTGCTGCAGGCCTGGATCTACGAGTACTTTCCTGATTTCAGGCCACACGCGGAGCAGCCGGTTAATGGGCCTCGGCGGCGGTGGTCCCCATCCGCCACCTGTTCGGATACGGCGCCTCACGATTGAGGGCCTCCTTGGATGCGTTGACGCCGGATCGTGTGAGTGGGGCCCCGTACGGTCCTGCCCCGTACAAGTCATGCAGCAGGACGTTATACAATGGCGGCATTCGTGCATACGACATCACTGAGCTGTACATGCCCGATCGCGTCGTCCGGCAGTTAGGGCACCTACAACATATCCCACGGAGATTGTCAGTCCCAAAGAGCGCTGAACGACCGGCGAAGGGCCCCTACAAAGTGGAATTTGTGGATGCTAACGTCAGCGCTGACTGGGTGGGGTTTCCCATATACAACAAAATGTCAGTGCGTGATGTGCCCCGCACGAAACAAGTTTCGTGGGAAGCGGATGTCGCTTACAACGATTGGTATGCGGCACATTCACACAAGTTTTTGAATAACAACGCCTCTGCCAGCCAATCGACAGTCGAGGACCTTCCGACACATGAACAGGTACACTTAAACCCTCATCATAATTTAATATTTTGTTTAATTGATTTGTTTATGGGATAGTGGATATCATGATTGGTCTGACCGCAATATTTTGTGTTTTATTTTTGTAAAAGTGGGCCTATACATGGGCCTCATTAGTGCAGCAAGGGAGGCATCAGTTCCAAGCGAACGATGAGACAGCGACAATTAATCGTGCGTGGTACGATGAGATGGTCGACTTCCACGGGCGTTGGTGTCATCAGATGCATATCGAGGTCCCCGAGCCGGAAGATGATGAGGAGGAGGAGTAGATTGTGTTTTTCAATTTCGTTGTTTTTATTATACCCTAAACTAAGTATTAATTTGTGTTAAACTAATTAACTGATTTTGTGTTGTGTTAATTTGTGTTATGTTTGCCGATAATGTTCCAATTAACTGCATCAGTTTCAATTTAAATATAATTAGCAATTCATATATACACAAGGGTACAACTATAACCATCATTGGCGTTGAGCGGCCGTAATAGCCTGCCATCTATCAATACGAGCCTGGAAAGGCTCATCCCAACCTTGAACAGTTGTGTCTCTAGCTGCTCGCCATCCAATATGAATCGGCGGTAGAGGGCAGTCATCCCGTAAATGGATTAGCATGAAGTGGTTGTTCACCCGCACAATTCCCTGAACTTTCGCAGGTGTCGTACGTCTAGGCCCTCCTCTTATGGGTAATATTGATATGCATAGTTCAGCAGTCTGCGATCGTGGACCAGGAGGTGTTGACAAGAAGATCCACATCATATTCGTCACTGTCGCAGCTGGAAATAAATCATTTGGAGCCGACATCCAATGTTCATACGGGGCTGGCCCAGCTAAGTGGCCGTGAATCCTTGAGTAGGTCTCAAGGAACATCTCCTTGCTGTTAGAAAACGCAGTAACATATGCATTTTCACTCGCCTGCAACTCAGTGCCCATTGACTACCTTGCACTTGACCACAAATGCTCATCCCCGTAACCTGCCTCGGCTACGCATCTGAACCCACAGTTGCCATCAAATTCCACATCCGTCCATCCAACGACGTATGGCAGAATGAAATGTGGCAAAGCATCCTCGAACGGGAACGGATCTTGGCGCATCTGGTTGATACCTGCGAATCATATTATCTTAAGTTATAAACAATAATATATAGTCAATATGAAAACCAAACAAGTGCTATAAAGATTAAGATATGCAAACCTGTTGACACTATCCCAACCGATGAAGAACTGGTTCCCTTTTTCCTTGACGAGTTCGTCGTAGTCTTGCTACCCCGTCCCGATGATCGTCCGTACTCAAACGCACTGGGGTTGCGTCGCGTTGATTTTGAAGTCTTTGGTCTGCCGGGGCGTGGGGGGCTTGTCTGCGGATCAGGAATATACTCACTGTCGGGATTCAACTTTCTATTGAGGACACTGTTTACGTGTCGTACAACTGCTGGGTCACTTTCCCGAACTCAGTTAGCGATTCCTCAAATCGTTTCTAAGTCTGCACTGATGGAACATCATTTGAGCATGCAGATTTCACCATCGCCAACACCGCGATTGTCTCCAAAACATATTTATCCATGTCGGCGAATTGGCTCTCGGATCGTAAACTTCCATCATAGAACACGCGCACGGGAGGAGGTGGGTTCTCGACACCAGGTGATCGCATAAGTAGCATTCTCCTTCATACCTCATCGCCAGAATCTTATTGAGCTCATACGACAAAAGGTCCAATGCGTGATGAGATACTCTTCCGTGCAAATTCTTAAAGAAATGAGATGGACCTAATTGCCTGTGCGTGCTCCTTGACTGTTCAAGCTCCCTCTTAATCTCCGTATGTTGATTCTCCAAGTGATGGTGAATCTTCGCAAACACACGATCGAAGGTGCCTCTGGAACTGCCGATATAATACTTTAGTGATGAATGCTGGCTCTCAACTCTTGAAGTGGTTGTATTCCCCATGTGAGGTACATTGTCGGTCCAAGCACAAACAAATTTTTCTTTATGACTCAGCCACGTCCCCGTAAGATAATCAACTATCGGTTTGTTTTGCCCGATCCACGCGTTAACAACGTCTTTCTACTTGACCTAGAAATCTCCAACAGTCTTCGCATGTACAATGCCGTTCCAGAAATGATGTCTGAAATGAAGCCCGAGTCCGAGCTTAGGGCCCCCTGTAAGTTTGTTTACTTTGTTCTCCACATCATTCGCAATATGCCACACGCACAAAAGTTGGTGCACATTTGGGTAAACCCTGGCAACAGCCCCCAACAAAGCATCCTGCTTGTCCGTCACAAACACGGATGGAATTACATCGGGACCCAACAATTCATGCACCCTCCACATTAGCCACTCATATGATTCCATCTTCTCGTCCCGCATGAACGAGTAAGCAATCTGGAAGTTGCGGTTTGTCGGTGTCATGCCTACGAGCTCACATAAAGGCCACTTTGCCTTGTTTGTCTTGTACGTTGTGTCAATGAGAATGACATTCGGGTACGTACGTAGCAACTTCAACGAGTAAGGATGGCATAAAAACACCTGACGAAGCTCGCCATCGTCATCATAATCAACAAATGAGACGTACCCGCCGAGTTTCGCCATGCGCAGACATTGTCCCGCAGTCGTCCTACCATCCAATTCCTCAGTGCGCATCTTTGCCCGCTCGTTGTATACTTGTTTCACGTTTACCGTAGAGGCGGGGAACCTAATCTTCAACGACGTTTGTATCGTCGCCGGTGTGCACCCCGTATTGGTCATATCCCGGACATGTTCTTTCATTTCAGAGGTTAATGGATGTCCGTGACGATGCCCTTCCTCGTACACGATGAAGGCATGATTGTGCTTCCCCCGGTCACCGTCGCACACACGAACTCGCCATTCCGTTTCGTTGCGAGTCCACGCAACAATGGCGAATTTACATTGGCACGCCTTCGTTGACGTACTCCGACGAGTCGCATCATCGAGATCATTCAGTTTCCCACAATATTTACCGTACCTCCAACACTTCAAATAACACCTTAACGGACTATCCGCATCTTTTCTCTTAGACGGCCCGCATAAACCTAAAACCTATACCCATAGCAACTCCATTAGCCCATTCTTGCAATGCATCAATACTCTCAAAAACATTTTGCGTTACAAAATGAGTGGAATAATCAACGTCGTCCCCGCCAAAGTCCTCCAAAAAAACCTACAAACAATAAAAACAATTATTATTATACTAATAATAACTGGGATACTAGAAATTCCTAATACTAATAACAATAGCTTTAACATTAATAATTAACATACAATTCTAATATTAATTAACATAATAGTAATAATATTATCAATAAATAAATAAATAATAACAACAAAATTAATAATTTTAACATAATTAACATATTAATAATAATTAACAACATTATTTATCTAAATAATAATATTATAAATAAATAAATAATAACATTAACAACACTTAATATTATTAAGAATACACTTACAAACAACTTATTTTAATAATATTAATTAACACAATTTTTACATAATCAACATAATAATTACAATTAACAACATTGATTACTTTAATAATAATATTATAAATAGAAATAACCATATTAATTAACATAATTAACATACTATAATAATAATAATAACAATACGTAAATAAATAAATAAATTAACAATACTATAATAATAATAATAATAATAATAATAACCATAATAATAACCATAATAATTAAAATAATATTAAATTAACAAACATAATTAACATAACAATTATAATTACCAACATTGATTACCTTAATAATAATATTATAAATAAATAAATAATATTAACATATTTTATACGTAAATAATAATTTTCCAATTTTACCCGGAAATGGCCGGTGCCGCGCCCAGATTTGCCGGCTGGCGGCGGCGTTGCCGCGCCCAGATCTGGGCGGCACCGCGGCCCAGCCATGCAGATCGTGCGGCGACCCCATGGTCGATGCCGACGACCGCAGACGGGCGCGCCGCCAGATCTGGCGCGCAACGCCGCGCCAACCGTAAATCAAGCGGGCGACCGCCATTTCCGGGAAATTAATTTTTTTTTGTTTTTTTACCCAAATTTAAAATTTACAAACTAACCTCTTCCTCTTCATTTGAATTATCACCTTCTCTTGACATTTTAAGTTAAATTTCAACAATAAATCAAAAATTTAGAGAGAGAATGTTAGAGAGAGTGAGGGGAGAGTGAGAGGAGAGGGAAGAGAGTTGAAATATATGAGGGGCAAAAACGTCTTTTGGGTGGGCGACAATAGTAAAAAGGGGGGCGACGAAAAGCAATACCCAAAAAATTTGAACTAGCTGGGTCCCACAATTTTCCCAAGGTGGATGGGAAAAATTTCCCCATGGGTGGCTTGGAAAAGTTTGTTTCCAATGGGAAATGGAAAGCTTTTATAACTTTATTTCCGAAAATTCCCCTAAAAACTATTCCCTCCGTTCCATATTAATTGTCGTCTATGGAAATCGTGCAGCCAAATTTTAAAATTTTTGACCACAGATTTCTCAACATACACAATGAGTTGTTATATAAAATTACCACCATTAAATTCATAACGAAAAATACTATCATAAATGTATAATATTGCAACTGTTAATGACATATTATGTAAGAAATTATCAATCAAATAATGACATTGGAGACCATAAAAATCAAAACTATGACAACTAATATGGAACGGAGGGAGTATTTTATAAATTAATATATGTAGGGTAGTTTGGACATTTCAAATGAGTTACCTACAAACTTTCCCATATTTTCAAAGGTAAAACATTATTCTTTCTCAAAGGAAAAATTTTCCAAACAACATTTTGCGGATAAAGGACCAAAAGCATCATTATATATTTGTCAAAGTTTAACGATATGCCAAGAATTCAAGTTTTATCTGCGATCAAGAGACGTCAAGATGGCATGTTTAACTAAGAAAAAAGTAATAAGGACAATTTAATATATTTATCAAAACTTTAGAGGACCGACAAGAAATAAATATAGGACAAAGTAAAAATTAAAACTTAAAGAAAAAAGCTAAATGATGAATTGTGTGGCGAATGTTTACTTGAAACTTGGCTATAGCCACTGCCTTATATATTTTCATATAAACATAAACATGTGGTGAGTTTTAGACTCCCTTAAAGCTAAAGCTGATTGATATCAAATTATCACGCGTCAAACTTTTACTTAAAATATTTTATATAATATCAAAGTTAGATTGGCTAAGGCGTTCTTTAATATGATTAGTTGCGGTATGGTAATAGCGTGGGACGATAGAATTTGAAAAAGTATGGCGAATTGTGGTGAAAGTTGTGGTAGGTGGGGTAGTTTAAGAGAAAGAATGTAAAAAGTAAATGAGAAAAGTGAGAAAAGAGAAAAATAAAAAAATATATTGATAAGGATTGTTCGGTTGTAATTTTTGTGGTTTTAAGTTAGGGTTGTCGGTCCACAGGGATGGGTGTTAGGTTTAATTTAGGTAATTGGTTTGTGTACAAGGGTTTTTCTCAATGCGGAAAGCAATAAATTATGTAAATAAGCAATAAACTAACCTAAACATGATGATAATTAAGAAAGCCATAAAAGATGAAAGCAACTAAAAGCATGAAATTAAGAAAGCAATAAAACTAAGACTAATTAATGAAATTAGGAACAAGAGATTATACCTTTGATGATCCAAACTTTCACTAATCTTCAATCTACTTGGATTTCTCCCGAACAAACAAGAAATCGTGAATTGGATTACTAAGAATCCCCAAATTCCACTCACATTGTTCGGTTGTAATTTTTGTGGTTTTAAGTTAGGGTTGTCGGTCCACAGGGATGGGTGTTAGGTTTAATTTAGGTAATTGGTTTGTGTACAAGGGTTTTTCTCAATGCCGAAAGCAATAAATTATGTAAATAAGCAATAAACTATCCTAAACATGATGATAATTAAGAAAGCCATAAAAGATGAAAGCAACTAAAAGCATGAAATTAAGAAAGCAATAAAACTAAGACTAATTAATGAAATTAGGAACAAGAGATTATACCTTTGATGATCCAAACTTTCACTAATCTTCAATCTACTTGGATTTCTCCCGAACAAACAAGAAATCGTGAATTGGATTACTAAGAATCCCCAAATCCCCACTTGAGAGTGGAATTTGTGACCCTTAATCCCCCTTTTCACTAAAAGTTGGATTGGATGTTTTTGGCTAACACTATGAACTTTCAAAGGCAAAATTAAATCAAAGCTAAGCACAAGGTAATAAAGATTAATGAAGGTGAAATTACTTGAAGAAAATTGATTACAATCAAGAATCCCAAAACTTGAAGAACAAGACAAGAGAGAAAAACTTAGAGAGAAAGTAGAGTTTAATTAAGAAATCATTAAAAACCACTAATTACAAACTAAAAGCTTCAGATAATTCCTCTCTAAAAGAGTCGCAGATATTACTCTTATAATACACTAAGTTTGTTTCACAAAACTCATCACTTTGTTCCCAGATTATACGCAGAATTTTGAATTGGCTCGGCGAGCTGAATCCTGCCGACGAGCGGCGTTCGTCGCTGTCCTCGTTTCTCGGCTTCCTTGGCACTTCGGAAGCTCGGCTACGAGCAGATTCTTGCTCGGTGCTCTGTCCCTTCAATGCCTTAGCCGATTTTCATCGAACTTTTCCTAGTTGATGCACAGAAGCATGGCTCGACCGAGCCAATATGCTGCTCGGTCGAGCAGACCTTCTGTCTCACCTCCCCTTGGCTCAATTTTACTCGACCGTTTTTGCTGCTCTCCAGGAACACTGCTCGGGCGAGCCACCATTCTGCTCGGTCGAGCAGACCTTCTGTCTCACCCCCTGATTGGCAAGTTTTTGCTCCGTTTTGTCGCCTTTTTCGATCGCTTACTTATTTTCCTACAAAACTACAAAAAACTCATAACTAGAATAACACACGGGGTTAGAACATACAAAAACTCCCTAATAAAGAGAAGAATTCGGCTCGAAACGAGACCGAACACCACTCCCACACAAGGGTTTGCTCGCCCCGAGCAAACTAAAAACAAAGAAAAGAACTAAGAAAACCTAACTCACTTTCGCAGGAATCGCGGATGCATTTAGCATATGCATCAAGCCCTTTAAACCCCCCGGCAGCCCGGGTGGACGAGGTAGATCTCGTGAGGGTTTATAGCAACTATACCCACAAAAGCCATAGAAAAAGGAGAGAGGGAAAGTGAAAAACAGAACAAGTTCAAAAGAAAAAGAAAAAAGAGACTTGCTCGTTTCAATGAATCAAGCTGTTTCAATTAAGGAAACGGTATTAATCCTCCGAAAGGAACCATTATGAGCATCTCACAACGTCTAACCCAAACAACTGCCAATCTTTAAAATTTTGAACCAAAACACTTCCTGATGAGCAAAATACCTTGTGCATATGTGCAAGTGGGCTCTAGTCGGTCCTTCCTATCCTAAACCAGACAATCAGAGTTGTGCTCATGCTCAAGCTCGGGATTATCTATCCTACTTCACTCTTGGTTTTTCTTTTAACCTCTCTTTTCTTTCTTTTTCTTACTTTGCTCTTTTCTTTTTTTTACTTTTCTCTTTCTTGCCATTATTTTTCTCAACTCTTTTTTTTCCTTTTTCTTGCTTCGCTCTTTTCTTTCTTTTTCAAAACCTACGCTCTTTTATTTCCACTCAATCCGCTTTGTGTCTTTTAGAACATTTGTGTCGGGTTTTGCGGGATTTAAATACCGGCCTTCGCAAAGGGTTACCCTCCCTGCTGGGTTTCTCCATACGTGAGTCATTGCACTTAAGGGGCATAGGGTGCCGATCCACCCAAACCAACCCATGACGGTAGGCCCGACAGTAATTATTTAATGCATTAATTAAGAGCTTGAGCAATTGAACAACTAAAACCGTCTAACTTAGGTAAGAATTCACAGTTAAAGCGAGTAAGAATTGAGGATTCCGCTTTCCCATTCCATGTAGAGGTCTAATAGATATAAGTCATGGCAATTGTCCAAGTTATGGTCGAAAAATGCTCAAACCGGTTTCTTTCAAAGAAGATTAAGAATGGCTTCTTGATTTCAACAACGAAATCCAAGAAACAAAGCAAAAACAAAAAAAACGAAAACGAAAACTTTGAAGGTTTTTCACTCCCTTTTTTTTTCCTTTTCACAAAATTTTTTCAAATTTTTCGACACAAACTACGAAAAACAAAAACAAAGACTCAAAACTAGGTGATCTACCCATGACAAATGGAAGTATCACCCCCCACTCCCACACAAAACTTCACAATGTCCCCATTGTGAGAAGAAGGGTATCATAAATAAGGTAGAAAACCTAAAAACACACAACAAACACATAATAAACAATAAATGGTGGCGACCCGAGCCCACACGGCTCCAGCAACAATGATATCCCAACATTCACACTCAAGGAGTTCGCCACCCAAAAAGAAAATCAAGCATGCATCATGGATCAACAATATATTCACAATGAGAAGGATGGTTAAAAGATGATACCTGAAGATCGCCAAGTTAAGCACATCCAAGCACACGATCCACGAACGCAATGTCAGAAAAAGAAACTTCAAATATTCACAAATGTACATGATCATTGACTAACCTTAACCCCGAATCTCACTATATGAGGCGGGAATCAAGGGTGAAATGTCGGGCCACCGCCCAGAAACATTACACAACCCCTCGCGCATGTATATCTCAAAATGAAAGCACACAACTAATGCAAAATAACAGAGGGGAGTGCGAAATGCTCACAATCACTGCTCATCACCTCCCGGAGGAGGGTACGGATAGTAGGGGAAGTAAGTCGGGTAATACTGGTTGACATAGTCGGGTGGTGCCGGTGCATGGTCGGCGATAGCATAGTGATAATAACCCCAATCTCTCCAATATTGATTCTGTTGATGGAAGTACTCATCATAGCGCTGAAAGTATCCTTCGTGCCGTTCAAGGGTCGACTGTTGCGCACGAAGGAGTTCCTGTTGACTTTCCATCAAGTTGTGCGTACTTTGTAGCAAAGTTCGCTGTTCACGGAGGTCGACACTCAGTTGGTCTAACCGACTTGCCAAGTGCCCCATCGTAATCTCCTGGGAAGTACTACCACTAGCTTCACCTTGGGTTGCCGGCTGCTCCTCTTCTTCCACATTTTCGCTCACAAATGGGTCATCGGGCCCCCCAACTCGACGGTTGCTCCTTGGATCTTCGCCACATGACCAGTTATGTTGATTGGTCACATCCAACCAACGTGCAGCTCGCGCGTGGTCCAAATGAATGGAAGTTGCATACTTATCCGAGCCATGCTTGTATATATGCTTGGTGTTGTGACGCTCAAAGATGCCCATGCGTTGCAATCTAACACCATCGATGGGGTCGGGAAAATACCTCGGAGTGAACTTGTGGATATATCCTCCAAAACCTTTCTTCATCAAAAAGTGGCAAATGATATGCCCCATTCCAATTGTAGAGGTTAGGTGTTTAGAGGTAATGTCTTTGAAGCAATGCAAGATGCATGACCCCGTGTTCACCCGCTTCCCTTGGAGGGTGTTAAAGATGATGAACAAATCATCCCTCCGCACATTTGCCCTCCCATCGTCTCTTCCGAAGACCGAATTTGAAACTATGCGATGAAAGATTCGGATCGCTAAGTTACAAAAATCACGAGACTTGGAATTTCTGGTCAAGAATAAGCAATCCTCAAGAGCATTCGCCGGTTGATGTTTCTGACGCCAACAAGTAAGACTCTTCATAGCAGCTTGCTCATCGAAATGCGCACTATCCTCATAATACAACCCGTCTGTCGGTAACCCGAGTACTTGACAAAACTCTTGCACCGTGCACGTTTTCTCCTTGTTGTTCACCCTATATCGAAACTTAGCTTGGCTTGTATCGACATCCTCAACTTGGAAGGAACTGAGGAACTCAAGAATTGGTTGATCGTAAAGAGACTCGTCAATCTTGATGAAGGACTCCCAACCCAAAACCCTTATAATGTAATCAAAACTAGGGCCACAATACACCCTCTTCACGGTGGCTTCATCATAAACGTCCGGAGCACAAAGTTTCCGGTGTTGATAAAGCTCATATCTCTCGCGATGATGCTCATCCCGAAACCGAATTCGCAATTCCGGGTTAACCTGAAGAAGCGTGGGCGGTTGGCCTTGTAACGATCTTTATCCACCGCCGCCGATGAAGACTCGGGCGGTGGGGAAGGTGTACCTTCCTCATCGGTACGGGCTCTCTTAGATCGAACCATTGTGAACTTCAAAACACACTAACAACTCAAGAACCTCCAAATAGCAATCAATACACACAACACACAAGCCCTAAATCTGAGGAACAATCACAAGTAGCACCCAATTTAACCTTAAAATCAAATTTGAAAACACTAAGTGTGAATGTTACCTCCCAAATAGGCACCAAATACCAAGTGGCAACACAAATCGGGCAAAGAGCAAGTAACCCGGGACCTTGAGACCTCCCGACCTTGGCAAAACCCTTCTTTCCCCCAAACCTCAGAATACACGCAATAGCAAAGATGTGATACGCATACAAAGAACGGCCAAAGAACAACCCACAAAGACAAACCACGCACTCCCAAAGAAGAAGAACAAACCACGCACCCTCACACAACAACTCGCCCAGCACAACCGCACTCCTCACGCAGCGTCACACAAAGAACAAACGCAAATCAACACGCACCCGACTGGAAAAAATTGAAGAAATTAGCAAAGATTAGGATTAGGGCTTGATGCTAGGGTTGGAGGAAGTGAGAGAGAGATGAGAGAAAATAAGGGAGAAAATATGAAGAAAAGGAGAGAGAATCGAATTAAAACCCCGACAGAAAACAGACTGTCACGGCCGCCTCGAAAGCGGATGTTCCGATGCGAACACAAGTTTGTCGAAGATCGCTCGAGAGCAAACAATCGCCGCCGAGCAACGCTCGACCGCTAGGTATGTGCCGACTTCTTCCCTCGGGTGCTTCAGTGGACAAGCTCGACCGAGCACAAATTTTGCTCGCCCGAGCAAGGTTTCTGTCGGCCGCCGTCTTCGATGCAGGATTCTCTTTCAATTTAGGCACAGTGGACTTGCTCGCCCGAGCAGATGTTTTGCTCGCCCGAGCAGTCCTTCTGGAAATATTTCCTTCTCTTCCTCCTTTACTCGTGAAAACTCCTCAGTAAGGCTGCTCGCCCGAGCCAAAATTGTGCTCGCCCGAGCAGGTGTTCTGCCAACAATGCAAGGAGTTAAAATTTTTCAAGGAAATAAACCTTCGCACCTCTACTAAAAATATGTTCAAAACCTCAATCTCGCAAAAACCTCCCGGGACATTTCAAAATCAATAATCTAAAAACTAACCTAAACAAAACAAAATCTTTTGGGTTTTTCAAAGATTTCACATAAAAAGAAAAGCCGGCATGCATGCCTCCCCACTCCCACACAAAAAAAGGTCACACTATGTCCTCATTGTGGCAAGAAATAAAGGAAGACAAACACCCTAAAAGAATAAAAAAAAATCTAAAAACTAACAAAAAGAATGAAAAAGAGTTTTCTCACCAACCAACTCCAAAGAAAAAGAAGGATAATACCTGATTAGATCTCAAATAATCATCACATGACTTGTAAATGGAGATTGAGTATGCAAGCCATGAAATGGTGAATATATGTGAGCAATAAATGATCCTTCCTTCTCGTTAGTGCATAGTTAAGAGAGTTAAACAAAGAAACAAACAAGTAAAAAAAAAATGAACTAATTTACAATATGTACAAAGATGTTACCTCAATGTTCTTCAATCAACATATGGGACATGGAATGTTACACACTCCACATCCACTTTCTCTGGAAGCTCCAAAAAGGGTTTCAACCTGTGACCGTTAACTTTCCACATTGATGCATTAGTGGGGTCCTTGATTTCAACAACTCCCGAGGGAAACACAGCGGTCACAATGAATGGACCGGTCCACCTAGACTTCAATTTACCCGCAAACAAATGCAAACGTGAGTCATAAAGGAGGACTTTCTGCCCCGGAACGAAGGTTTTTCTAAGGATCACCTTATCATGTAGGACCTTCGATCGCTCCTTACTTAATCTTCCATTTTCGTAAGCTTCCCTCCTTAACTCCTCTAGCTCACCCAAGTTCAACTTCCTGATGTCCCCAGCTGCTGACAGGTCAAGATTCAAGGCTTTCAAAGCCCACCACGCCCTATGTTCGAGCTCTACAGGCAAATGACAAGGTTTCCCAAAGACTGCTCTATACGGTGACATTCCTATGGGAGTCTTGTGAGCTATCCTATAGGCCCATAAAGCATCGGTCAATTTAGTGGACCAATCTTTCCTATTCTTTGACACTGTCTTTTCAAGAATTTGTTTAATTTGCCTATTGGAAACCTCAGCTTGGCCATTTGATTGAGGGTGATAGGCGGTAGTCATTCTATGCTCAACAGAGTATTTCTTAAGCAAAGCCGCGAAAGAACGATTATTAAAGTGAGTCCCCTGGTCGCTAATGATGGCTTTAGGCACCCCAAACCTAGAGAAAATGTTTTCTCGAAGGAATCTAGTCACAACCTTAGCGTCATTTCTTTTCGACGGAATCGCTTCAACCCATTTTGACACATAGTCCACTGCTAGAAGAATATACTCATTCCCAAAAGAGGTAGGAAATGGTCCCATAAAATCAATGCCCCAAACATCGAATACATCCACAAAGATCTCGGGTTGTAAGGGCATCATGTTTCTTCTAGAGATCTTACTCAAACTCTGACATCTAAGACAACTCTGGGCATAAGTATGGGCATCTCTAAAGATGGTAGGCCAATAGAATCCACTTTGTAAAACCTTATACGCTGTCTTTTTCCCACTAAAATGCCCCCCACACGGTTGGTCGTGACAAAACGAAAGGACATCCATGATAGACTCATCCGGAACACACCTTCTAAGAATTTGATCAGGACAATACTTAAACAGATAGGGTTCATCCCATATGAAATTTTTGACAATGTGAAGGAACCTATCTCTATCATGCTTATTCCAATCATTGGGCATTTCTCCCGTGACTTTAAAATTAACAATGTCAGCAAACCACGGTTCTACTCCTATCCTAAGAATGCGTTCATCAGGAAAACAAGCATCAATAGGAGACTCTATCACATGTTCATGTGCTATCCTAGAAAGGTGGTCCGCTACCGGGTTATCAGATCCTTTCCTATCACGGATTTCACAATCAAACTCTTGGAGTAACAACACCCACCTAACCAACCTAGGCTTAGACTCTTTCTTCTCCATCAAATAGCGAATCGCCGAATGGTTAGTAAAAACAATCACTTTAGACCCCAACAAATAAGCCCGAAATTTCTCAAATGCATAAACCACAGCTAGGAACTCTTTCTCAGTGACAGTGTAATTCAGTTGTGCTTCATTTAAAGTATGACTTGCATAGTGTATCACGACAGGTTTTTTGTCAATTCGTTGTCCTAAAACCACACCTATAGCAAAGTCAGAAGCATCACACATCAACTCAAACGGTTCCCCCCATGTGGGAGGTTTGAGAATAGGAGGCGATATCAAGGCATCTTTAAGTGCATTAAAGGCCTTCAAACACTCATCAGAAAAGTCAAAAGCCACCTCCTTGGCCAATAAAGCAGAAAGGGGTTTGGCAATCTTGCTAAAATCACGAATGAATCGACGATAAAACCCAGCATGTCCTAAAAAGGATCTAACCTCCTTCACACAAGTGGGGGGGGTCAAGTTCCTAACTAGGTCAATTTTTGCTTTATCCACTTCGATTCCATCTTTTGAAATCACATGGCCCAAAACTATCCCCTTTCGTACCATAAAATGGCACTTCTCCCAGTTTAAAGTCAAGTGTTTTTCTTGGCACCGACTCAAGACTCTACTCAAATTGGACAAGCAATCATCAAAGGTGGTGCCAAATACTGAGAAATCATCCATGAAAATTTCAACACAGTCATCAACAAGGTCCGAGAATATAGACACCATACACCGCTGAAAAGTAGCGGGGGCGTTGCAAAGTCCGAAGGGCATCCTACGGAAAGCAAACGTACCAAATGGGCAAGTAAAAGTCGTTTTCTCCTGATCACACGGGGCTATAGAAATCGAGTATACCCGAATAGCCATCTAGAAAACAAAAGAAGTCGTGCCCGCCACTTTTCTAACATTTGATCCATGAAAGGTAATGGAAAATGGTCTTTCTCGTAGCCTTATTGAGTTTCTGTAATCTATGCATACTCTCCATCCCGATGGAATGCGGTCGACACTAATTCACCCTCTCATTCTCCACCACCGTCAACCCTACTTCTTAGGGACTACATGTATAGGACTAACCCACTAACCGTCGTAAATCGGGTAAATGATGTCATTATCTAACCATTTGAATCTCCTTCTTAACCACCTCCTTCATTTGGGGATTGAGTCTCCTTAAAGGGTCCCTCCGCTACACTATCATCTTCCAAAATATCCTGGTTGCACAATAGATGGACTAATCCCCTAATGTCTCCAATCACAATCCCAAAGCCCTCTATTTATCCTAAGAACTCGACTAGTTTGTTTTCTTGGTCCTCTCCTAGGTTCAAGCTATGATAACCTGTAAGTCTCACTAGGGCCAAGGAAAACATACTTTAACTCGGAAGGAAGGGGTTTAAGTTCAAGGGTTCTAGAAGATGGTGGCTCAGGTTCTATGATATCAGGCACATGTTGAGAGGCAAACAGAGATTCATAAAGCAATTCACCGTCAAACACATCAAAATCACATAATGAGGTTACACAGTCGGGGTCGAATCCTAACTCAACAAGATCACTCACACAAGGGGCAACATCCAAATCAGCAGGGTTATCACTCTCAAAGTCACTAATCCAATTCACAGCATTACACTCTTGCTCATCATGTCCTAATGGTGACTTTTGTAGGTAAAAAATATTCAATTCCATAGTCAAATTCCCAAAAGTCAGTTTCATTCTCCCATCTTTACAATTAATCCAAGCATTAGATGTAGCTAAAAAGGGTCTACCTAAAATGACCGGAATCTCGTCACGAGGACTCTGAACCCTAGCTGTCTCTAACACAACAAAGTCTACAGGGAAGACAAAGGTCCCGACTTGGATCAATACATCCTCAACTACCCCCCTAGGCACTCTCGTAGACCGATCAGCTAATTGGAGAACCATTCTTGTAGGTTTTAATTCCCCCAACCCCAAGGTCTCATAAACATGTAAAGGTAGCAAATTGACACTCGCCCCTAAGTCAAGGAGGGCTCTCTCAATCTGACTGTCTCCTATGGTAATGGAAATAGTTGGGCATCCTGGGTCCTTATATTTCACTGGAACCTGACTAGACAAGATGGAGCTCACATTAGAGGCCAAAAAGGCCTTCTTAGGAACCTGAGTTGCTCTCTTCGTTGTACACAATTCTTTGAGGAACCTAGCGTAGGAAGGACATTGCTGAATAGCGTCCAACAAGGGAATGTTGACCTTGACTTGAGAAAAAGTCTCCCTAATCTTTTCAAGAAATTTCTGATCCTTAGTTCCCCTCAACCTTTGAGGAAAAGGTGGGGAAGGCTTATACGCCACCGGTTGAACAGGATTGGAACTAGGGAGCACTCTAGGTGAGGTCTTAGGACTCGGGTTGTCACCTAAGTTGGTCAACCTCTCTTCTCGCACTACCATCCTCAACTAGCTCATCACAAGGTCCAACACTCACATGTTGTTTCCTAGGAGAATCTGAAGGTAATTCTCTAATCTGATTGTCCACTTCCCTTCCTGATCTAAGAGTAATCACCGCATTAAGCCCCCTAACATGGTTTGGGTCACAAGAGGACGAACTAGAAGCTTTCCCCTTAGGGTTCGCCTCCGGTTGTCCAGGAAAAGTTCCCCTATCCCTATTAGACATCATGAGTTGGGCTACACTCTCATTCAATTGTTTCACCATTTTCGCCATGTCACTCATCGTATCCTCAACCCTACTCAAACCAGACTCTAACTCTTTGTAATTCCTATCCCCTCTATCCTCACCTTGGTATCCCGTGGAGGTCGGGTATGGGCTATCCGGGATGGATTCTGCCATCCTCGAGGTGCTTGATAAGCAACCCGAGGCGTGGTCTTGTTGGGTTTGATGTTGGTGAGGGAGGTGGGTTTCCTTGGAAACTTCCTCCTTGGTACATCGGTGGCCTCAAAACATTTTGGTTATCCGGCCCGTAAGACAAGAAAGGGTGTTTTGGCACCCCAGGGAATTGGTAGGGCCGGTACTGGTTAAACATAGCATTCACATTTTCCACATTAGTTGACACATGTTGCAAATACAAAGGACACTTAGCATATACATGGTCGTGTCCTTGGCACCAAGCACAAATCAAAGAAGATTGAGGGTTCGAGACACGGTTGCTCTACGTAATTCACTTGACGCACGGTTGGGTCTTAGACGCTAGTCTCATTGAGCTAAGGTTTTTATCATGTTCTCTAGAGAAGCAAACCTAGCCTCGCACTCCACTCTCACTCACCGCATGAACCCCTCCCCGTGCATTAGACAACTGTGCCCCTAAGGACTCATCCCTAGTGTTTCCCCATTGCATTACTCTTTCTGACATACTCTCCAAAAAATCCCAAGCTTCCTCCGCAGTTTTATCCATAAATCCCCCTTGACACATAGATTCTAAGGTCACTCGGGTTTCCTGATCTACCCCCTCATACACTATCTGGCACAGTCTCACTAGGTCGAACCCATGGTGGGGAAATTGGGACAAAAGATTCTTGAACCTCTCAAAAGCTTTCCAGTAAGGCTCCCCCTTATCCTGTCTAAACTTCAAGATGGAATTTCTCATTTGAACTGCCATGGAATTTGGGAAATACCTTTTCATAAATACCTTCAAGAAACTATCCCATGAGTTTATAGACCCCGGTTTGATACTATACATCCACCTCTTTGCCGAATCTCGCAGAGCGAAGGGCAAATATTTCAACAGAACATAATCTAAAGGTACCCCAGGTGGTGTGACCATACTAAGGTACTCCTTATACTCTGCTGTCGGATAAGTGCCAACCCCGTCCCAAGAAAAGAGGTAGGTTTTGAGTATGATCATGCAGGATCAAACGTAACTCCTCGAGGTAGGGTCGGTAACACAAAGCACGATGGAGCGGGTCATAAGATGGATAGAGCTAGTCGCTCAAGGTAACCTCGGTCCTTCCTCACCCATGTTAGGCGGGTCGACTAAAGGTTTCTCTACCCTAACTACCTACTAGTTTCCGGTTGTCGAACCCATCCTATCGAATGACGCAATTTCTCCTTTTTAGTTGGTTTTTCTATTTTTTAATTTTTAGTGATTTTTAAACTTGCTACTAAACAAGCAAAGCAATTAAACTATTCACACTATTCACAAACAAACCAATTCTAAACTCCCAAATAACGCCATCCCGCAGAATGGCGCCATTGTTCGGTTGTAATTTTTGTGGTTTTAAGTTAGGGTTGTCGGTCCACAGGGATGGGTGTTAGGTTTAATTTAGGTAATTGGTTTGTGTACAAGGGTTTTTCTCAATGCAGAAAGCAATAAATTATGTAAATAAGCAATAAACTAACCTAAACATGATGATAATTAAGAAAGCCATAAAAGATGAAAGCAACTAAAAGCATGAAATTAAGAAAGCAATAAAACTAAGACTAATTAATGAAATTAGGAACAAGAGATTATACCTTTGATGATCCAAACTTTCACTAATCTTCAATCTACTTGGATTTCTCCCGAACAAACAAGAAATCGTGAATTGGATTACTAAGAATCCCCAAATCCCCACTTGAGAGTGGAATTTGTGACCCTTAATCCCCCTTTTCACTAAAAGTTGGATTGGATGTTTTTGTGGCTAACACTATGAACTTTCAAAGGCAAAATTAAATCAAAGCTAAGCACAAGGTAATAAAGATTAATGAAGGCTGAAATTACTTGAAGAAAATTGATTACAATCAAGAATCCCAAAAACTTGAAGAACAAGACAAGAGAGAAAAACTTAGAGAGAGAAAGTAGAGTTTAATTAAGAAAGCATTAAAAACCCCTAATTACAAACTAAAAGCTTCAGCTCATTCCTCTCTAAAAGAGTCGCAGCTATTACTCTTATAATACCCTAAGTTTGTTTCACAAAACGCAGCACTTTGTTCCCAGATTATACGCAGAATTTGGAATTGGCTCGGGCGAGCCAGAATCCTGCTCGGGCGAGCGTGCGTTCGTCGCCGTCCTCGTTCTTCGGCTTCCTTCTGGCTCGGAAGCTCACTACGAGCAAGATTCTTGCTCGGGCGAGCAGGCTCTCTGTCCCTTCAATGCCTTAGCCGATTTTCATCGAACTTTTCCTAGTTGATGCACAGAAGCATGGCTCGACCGAGCCAATATGTCGCTTCTACGAGCGCACTTCCGCCTCACCTCCTCGCTCAATTTTACTCGACCGCTTTGCCGCTTCCAGAACATCGCCGGCGAGCCACCATTCTCGCTTCTACGAGCGCACCTTCTGTCTCACCCCCTGATTGGCAAGTTTTTGCTCCGTTTTGTCGCCTTTTTCAATCGCTTACTTATTTTCCTACAAAACTACAAAAAACTCATAACTAGAATAACACACGGGGTTAGAACATACAAAAACTCCCTAATAAAGAGAAGAATTCGGCTCGAAACGAGACCGAACAAGAATTGTAGTGTAATGTAGTGGAAAATTAAAGAATACGGTATCACAACCTACCGTATAAAAGAATAGGATCTAACAATTTTCGATTTAAGTGTTAGCTGTTAACATCTTACATATTATATACAAAATACAGAAAGTCTTTATAATATCTACGCTTAAAAGCTTGAAAAATATTAGAATGCGAGGCATTGTTAGAGTATAAAACTATTCATGGGGCTTCAATCAAAAGCTTAAGCTTTTGGATGAGATGGTTCCACATGGTATTAGAGTCAGACCTGAGCAAGATGTCTCAGGTTCGAATCTCAGCACCCCCATATTATTTGCGCAAGGTGAAGAGGGTCTTTGCAGCATCCACGCTTCAAGCTCAAAGGACATTTGAATGAGGGGGCGTGTTAGAATATAAAACCATTTATGGGGCTTCAACCATTAGCTTAAACTTTTGGTTGAGATGGTTCCACAGGCACATTAAAATATAAAACCACAATAAACTTACTGCTTCGGCGCTTTATAATTAAGGCATATGTATCCATAGTTTGAAAATTTTTTCAACTATGGTATTTGAAATATATAATTACCCTTAATTTAACCACTAAAAAAATAAAATTAATATATATTTACCATAATTCTTGTGACAATAAGTAGATCTATATGTTAAGTTATAATTTTTTATAAAATTGAATTTTTGTAAGGAAATTTGACCATAATTGTTTTTTTTTTCAACTATCATAGTTGAAAAGTGAAAATGTCATTAATTTTACCATAAAAATTCAAAAACAATGTAGGTTGATGAAAATAACTTGTTAAAATAATCAATCATATTTAAAAGGATAAAAAAAAATTTAAAAGAAATATGATTTATTTTTTATAAATGAATGATATATATTCAAATATGGTAGAATTTTCAAAAGAAAATATATACAGATTCTAGCTGCCTCAGATGAAGACTGTTTTTAAGTTTTAACTGTATATCGCGAGCAATCAAATCAAGTAGTCACACTCGGCATCACACGAACACAGTAAATTTCACGTGGCATTCAGTGTGGCAGACTAATGTCAAGTGTCATGTACTGAGCTTATTTCTGCTTGTCATCCTCTCAATCAGTGTTATTATCTTATAATATTTATCCTTTTACTTATTTATTTATCATTTTTTACCATTACAATAACTATTATTTTAAATTAAAGTGAAGATAATTTAAATAAATTAAAAAAAATTCATTATAATATTATTGATCTTTTCAAATTAAAAAAATGAATAAATATAATAGAACCAAGGTATAGTAATTTACTGCATTAACTTTAACGGATGATATATAGACTACATAATTCGTGTTAAAAGTTTATTTTTTTTTATTTGTCATTATAAAATTCATGTTAAATTTTAAAATTTTTTTACTATTAATTTTTTAATAAATAAATTGATTCATCATTTATATCACTAAATTCATAATTAAAAGTACTATTAGGAAGTATATAATTATATTTTTAATAAAATATTATATAAAAATAATTAAATAAAAATGAACGTTGAAATATTTGAAAGACAATTATATTTTGACTCCCAAACGTACAATACTCCCTTCATTCCATATTAATCGATATTTTGACTAAATTTGACCGTTAATTATTTAAAATTACAATGAATTATAATATGAAATTAACTGTGTAGTAAATTTGAGTAAAGTATCTTTCTGATGATGGTAATTTCATATTGTAACTCATTGTAATTTATAAGTAATTAAATGTCAAAATTTATTCAAAATGTCAATTAATATAGAACGGAGGGTAGTATAATATTTAATTCTTGGTACAAAAGTATCACATGTTTTGGTTTACTGAGTAAAATATGATCATCTGCGAGGTTTATAATTTCAAAGTTAATAAGTATTTTAAATTATCTAAAATTTATATTTTAATAATTTTAAATACTTTTTAAAGTAATGACTCATATTTATCAAGTCTAAGAGTATCATAATAATTAGTTACGTCAAAAATTATTAATGATAACCTTAAATCAATAAAATATATATTTATAACAATTTAATATGTACACCCATCATTTTAAAGCAATTGAAGTGAAATTCAATATGACTAATAAGTAATAACTATTTAGAATCAAAATATTTATCATTTACTTATAATTAAGGATTAGTTAACTTCACAGTTTTAATATATAAAACCTTTATTTACTTCTAAAAACACAAAACCTCTATAAAAAGGTTACGAAAATATAAACAATTGTGCCAATTTAGCTGTCGATATATTTATTCAGTGAAATGAACATATATCGACATATATGTGGTGTCAAATTGAGGGAAAGTACATCCCATAGAATGGGATCTTGTTTTGTTATTCCCTATTGGAGTGGGGAAGAAAAATGGAGTAAGGAGAAGAGTCGGCTTAAATATATGATTCGAAAGAATGCCAAATCAAATTAAATTGCGAAGGACAAGGAGCCACGACGAGGCAAGGAAGATATAGTTGTGCACGACGTACAAGGAGTTGATGATGTCCTTGTCCTATTCACTATTGCTATTAGTGTCCGTCCATGCAACCCAATTATCATGCACGTGACACTACGCCACTTTGCCCTATTCCTTATTTTCTCGGATTTACCGCCTTGCGTAGCCGGTGTAAACCAGAATCTCGGCCCGAGGTTTCCCCAGGATCAGAAATACATCGTTGATTATTTGTAAGCTGCGATGAGTAACAATATGAAATTATTATCATTATAAAAATATAGTATTAAAAATTATAGTAATATTAATTTTATATTATAATTTATTATAATTTATGATTAATTAGCAATCAAAATTTAATTAAATAGATAATTATTCAAGGATGAAGGTAGTACTACGTATACGGGTTTACTTGGAAAGTATTTTGTGAAATTAAGAGTATAAGAGAGCAATTTGAATGAAGAAGAATATTGTTCGGATGTGGTAATTAATGCAGAGAACAGAATTGTATGTTATACACGTGGAGGTAATGAAGAGAAAAATTAGCTAAACCAGAATCTCGGCCCGAGGTAAGAGAAGAATTCTATATATTTACATGTGGTATCTTAATATACTCACTCCATTTTGTTTTTTTAATTGTCATATCGGGAATTAATTGTGTTAAAAATTTTGATCGTTAATATTTTAATTTGTATAATGATTTATTATATCAAATTGATGTTGTAAATCAAAGCATATGAGCTTTAAGTATTTAACTATTCAACTTATACATATTGAATTTCAAATTTTCCATATGTATAGTTTGGTTTGGTGTAAATCAGGTTGGCTCCAATTCGGTTCGGGTGTAAGTCGATTCAGGTGTGTCGAGTCGGGTGAAATTTGGTTCAGGCCATTTTCAGATCCTGGTTTTATCAAGTTGTCATGGTTCAGGTCGGTTCAGATTATTTCGAATGTCTTCTTGCTCGATTAAGTTGCGCTGCGGTTCGAATCGAATTGATCCAGGTTTCGGGTAAAGACCAGGTCCCCACATTCGGGTTCATATTCGGGCGAATCGGATTTCGAGTTTCGGATAAGTTTTGCCAGGTCTAGTGGCAATCAATACTTATGTGTTTAATGTGTTCGTGAAATATTGGATTTGCTAATATATGTTGCGTAGTCTTGTTGTCATAGAATTGAGTAATAGGAGTATCCAAAGGTATGTGAAAATCAACAAATAATTGAGATATCCACTCAAGCTCAGAAGTTGTGGCAGACATGTATAGCATGATATCCGGCCTCAGTTGACGACATAGAAATAGTTTGTTGTTTCTTAGTCTTCCATGAGATTAAGGAGGTGAACTGTATCAGGCTAGGGTCCGAGCTTCATAATCCATGATCACCAAGACTTCATGCACCCCCTTTGTAAAACACAAGCAAAACCACTTCAAGCTCAGGTGTCTTTTTTACGATAGAATTTAGTCTATTTTAAGGTGGACCCGGGACCTTGGAGGCATATTCGGGTCATCGTTGGGTGTGGTATCCACTACAAGTGTGTCTCTGGACCATGAGGGTGGACCTATGAGTCCTCATTGGGACCTACTTTGGGTCTTTGAAGGGGCTCGGAAATCTTTCGGCAAGAATAAGCGAGAAAGGTCAACCTGAAAATCTGAAATGGACATGTCTTCACTCGTTCGATTATAATCCCTTCAATACAAATTCGATTGACTTCAAATTTTGGGAGCATAAAGGAGACACCGAGAGATTTCTATCGATATATTATGGCCCCAAAACGAAGTTCGAACAAAGAAGTTATGCGTGTTGGAAATTCGGTAGAAAATATGTCCTAAAGAATGTCATGACCGTGACGTATGGGTTCACGACCGTAACGTCCTCCCCTGTCACAGTTTTAACAGAAGCATGTGTCACATCCGTGACGTCATGTGTCACGTCCGTGACGTCCTGGGTCATGCTCGTGACACCCTTGTTGGTCTAGTTACGTTGCCCCTTGCACAAGAAATGGACGACGCCCTGTCTCGCGCCCGCTACACCCTTGTCCGGACTTTATTTTTGTTCTAAAACCTCCCTCCCTATAAATAGCTCTTGTTAATATTTTGTAAGGAACTTTTGATGCCTTTTGCTAAGCATTGCTTATGAATAGAATGGTAAAGCTAATGGCTTTCATTCTCCTCTAAATCTTGTTTACTTTATCCATAATTATTATGTTATGGTGGTGTTGCAAGTCATTCCCATATTGATTAGTACTTGGAAATCCTTTATCTAATCATGGTGGAATAGAATAAGTCTTGGTGGTGGAATTTTCCTTTATCCAAGATCATATCAGCTCCCTTGGTGTTCAAGAATCAAGATCCTGGTTATCTTTCTTTTGGTTTGTGATTATTGTTTTGTTCCTTAAGATTAGAGTATTCATTTGGGTTCAAGTTATCATCCAACATCAAGAACATTATTCTCTTCCATCATCATATCCTCCTTTCTCAAGCAAGGATTGTTATCTATTTCTCTATCTTATCTTTCAGCTACCGCGTCACACTCTAGGAGGATCCACGGAAAAGGAAATAACATGTGAGAAATTAAAGCGAGCACTAAACAAACAGTTGCCCCAGTCAAGCATCTGTATACGTAATAATTTTCATGGGAGCTGAGCTTGGATAGAAAAGTCCCTTATGAATGGTGCCTTTGAGATACTTAAGCACATGTAGGGCATCTTAGTAGTGTTCATAAGTAGGTGATTGAAGAAATTGACTTGAGTGATGAACTGCATAGCATATGTCTGGTCGAGTCAAGTATGATAAAGTAAATTCCCAATGATTCTACGATAAGATGGTGCACCAGAGAGAGGGGTGATAATGTCTAGATCAAGTATTAAACGTCGAAGAAGAGGGAACTTCGTTTGTTTCCAACGGAAAGACCTGAATTAGTGAGAATATCATATTATTAGTGATAAATTTTCTCTAATTGAGAAAATACCATCTTGAGACCTGGAAATTTTTATCCCGAGAAAATATCTGGCATAACGAGGTTCTTGAGCGTAAAAGCATCATGAAGAGATTGTGTTAAATCAGTGACGCACGGTGAATCATTACCCGTGATAAGAAGATTATTCACATAAACTAGAACATATATGGTACCTATGTAAGTGACTGTTAAATAAAGAATAGTCATTCTTCGACCAAGTAAACCCTTGTTTCGAAAGAAATTTGGTTAGCTTTAGTTTCCATTGCATAGCTGTAAAACCCCGAAAAATTCTATTAATCTTACCGTTAAAATTCCTGACGTGTGTTATTTTTATGCGTAATGTTTTAACTGTTAGGGGTAGACATTATTGAGGTTTTTCCTCCTCACGTTCGTAAATGTTTTGTTTTCAGGTGAGGATCTACATGTTGGGGATGGGAACTAGCAGTGAGGACGTCTAGAGTTTTAGTTTTGGAATTGTGTTAAAAGTTTGACAGTCTTGAAGTTAAGGATGTTTATCCCGAACTCTAAGGTTGTTCGTAGTTTGTTTTGTTAATCTCTGTTCTTGCCTTGTATTCCTTCGAGGATACGGCAGTGACGCCCGTATTAATTTTAAGTCTTTCGCTGAATTTATGTCAGTGTGAAGTTTGACTCTGACCTTTTCATAATTGAATTTTCGAGGCGTTACAATAGCATAGTTATTAAAATCTCAATCCTGACCTACGATCTTACGATTTTATGATCCAAAATCTTCGATGCGATTCTACTATCAACATTCCGATTCACGATCCTACGTGGGTTAATTCTGATCTTAACTCACCCATGGATCCGAGTTAGGATCCCGATTCTAACAACCTTGTTGACTAGAAGCTTGCTTCAATCTATATAAAGAACGAGCTAGTTTGCAAACTTGTCCAAGAGCAACCTTGTTATATCCCTGAGAAGGTACCATATAGACTTCCTCATTTGTGAAACCATGTAAAAAAGCATTATTGATGTCGAGTTGATGTAGATGCCATGCTCTTGCTGTGGCTAAATCTATAAAGAGTCTGACAGTACCAAGCTTTGCAATGGGAGAGAAGGTATGTTTATAATCTTTTTCTTTAACTTATAGAAAGCATCTAATAATGAGTTGAGCCTTATATCTATTGTTCTACCTTTAGGGAGAGTACAGTTGACGATCTCAGGGAGTTAGGTCTCGTAATAGTTTAAGGTTAATGTCCTCTTGTTTTAAGCAAAGAAACAATTTGAATTGTTTGCAGATAACAATATTATAAATACGAAGAGTAAGCAGAGTAAGAAAAACGTAGGTAGGAATTTACCAAATTAATATGTTAGAAAATTCAACTAATGTTTCTTTACTAATCACAATGTCGATGAACTGGGGAATCGAAACAATTTGGACCGCCTAAGCCTTCTCTTGAAGGTCACTAAGCCAATTCAATTGAATCAATTGTTGTTCTCACAAAATCAAGACAATGAATTACAATTTCATCGATGTCTCCCCTAATTACAACCTAAAATACTCTCATATCCAGATTGTAAACATCCATCAGTCACACTAGAATTAAGTCTCTTCTCTCAACGTCTACTTAATACCCAATGAACATAAAGACTCTCAAATCTCACATCGATTCAATCAAGTGGCAATAAGAGGGAAATTCATCATATATTTACGAAAATAGTAAATAAGGCACTAATCACCATTAAACTAACACATTAGAGGCAAATCCCTAACCTAAGTTTGGGATTTAGCAACACATCTTCATAGTAATTGACAGCAAATTGATAAATACAAACCCTAAAACAAGAATAATTAATAAACACGAGAGAAAGTAAAGGGACGAATGATAAAACCTTGAACTTGAATTCGATTGCAATCAACAAACTTGAAATCTTGAGTAATTAACAGGAGGAGTATTGGAAGTTCATAGAGAAACAGTACATAAAAACTTAGATGAAAGATAGAATGATAGAAATCGTAGAATTATGAATTAAAATGCAGAAAAATTGAAACTGCCACTGAGCATAAGCAATGTTGACTTTGCCACAACTTGTGCTGACATGAAAATTCAGCAGAATTGATTCCCAGACAGCAGCACGACCCATGCTGACTTTGACACTGCCCGTGTTGACCTGACACAGCCCGTGGCATAGGCCGTGCAACCCACGACATTTTCTTGGAATTCCAGTCTTCTTGCACAGCCTGTACAAGTGCTAGCACAGCCAGTGCCAACCCTTTTTTTTCTCTCTTTTCTACAACATGACTTGTGCTAGGGGTTGTGCTAGCTTGCTTTCTCTTGATTTTTTTACATTCTTCCTCCTTCCATTGCTCCTTGCCCTCTTCCTTATCATCATAAAAGCGTTCATCCTTCGTTATAAAGGGCAAGAACTCCTAAATACAAGGAAATTCACACATTTTAGTTATAAATGAAGGAAGTAAGTGATTCTAACTTAGAAGTTAGAAAAAAAGAGCTTGAAAGGCAAAAACTATCCTAGAAAAGAAGGCTAAAAACTCGTAAAATCTGGTTTATCATCTATCAGTTGTTCCATCCAGTATGAACTTCACTTTGTAAACCCATGTAGATGTCAAGGCTTTCTTTCCAAGTGATATAGAGGTTAGCTCCCATGTTCCATTGGACTCTAGGGCCATCAATTCTTTATCCATGGCTTCCACCCATTCTGGGCATTTCTAAGCTTGAGTGAAAGTACTAAGTTCTGGTATATGTAAAAAAATTGCTATAGATGTCTCACAGTCTTGTGATAATAAATGAAGAAAATATGCAAGGGAAATCATGGATGAGTCACAGTAGAAAAAAAAAAAACCATGAGAGTGGGAAGAAGTAGCCTTGTTCTATTGACACCTAATAAGATTAGTATAATCTTGCATTCAAGTTGGTGGTTCTGGTTGATCTCTTAGAAGGAATAATAGCCTCATTTAATATGTTCACATGAGTTCTTAAGTGTCAATAGAAGGCAGAGAAACATCATTGTCTGAACTAAAAGTATCAATAATAATATTGTTATTATGAGTAATATAAAGATTTTTAGAACTTGAATTTCAACATTTAGATCAGATGGTGACATAGCATCATTATGAACATTAGTAAGATCTGGGATATTAACTGTTGTATGAAAATAATCAATATTAAAGTTATGTAAGATGTTATAATAGGACCAAAGGTCAATCTCAGTTTGGATAAGAATCAACATCATAAGCTCCTTGAAAGGGAAATATTTTCCTGAAAAAATACAATACATCTCTACTATGTGTTACTTTATGTGAAACAAGATTATACAGTTTGTATCCTTTAGTGAGCCTTGAAGTAAATTTATCTTTGTTGTTAATTGTCAAGCATAATGCGAACAACCAGTAGTCTTTAATTGATCCAAAATAGGAGGCTTACTAAAGAGCATTTCATAAGGACTCTTCCAATCTAAATTATCCTTGGGTAAATGATTAATAATATGAGTAGTCGCAAGCATACACTCACTCCAGAGTTTCTTTATCAAATTAACATGAAACTTTAAGCTCTAGCAGTGTCCAACAAATGTTTGTGTTTTCTTTCCATAACCCCATTTTGTTGGGGAGTATGTCATTGTTCTTTGACATAAAATTTCATGAGTGGCAAACAATTGAACACAAGAACTATTAGGAAACTCGGTACCATTATCACTTTGAATATAGAAACCCTGGCATTGAATTGAGTTGAGATCATAGTAAGAAATTGAGAAACAATATGACAAACAACAGATTTATTGCATATAAGATGAGTCCAAGTATTTCTAGTAAAGTCATCAACAACTTTGACAAAGTAATTTGATCCATCAATATTATTCACATTTTAAGGTCCCCAAAGATTAATATGACGTAATTGAAATCCTTCAGTGGTATGAGATACACTTTTATCAAAAGGAATTCTATGGGCATTAGATAGAATACAAGTCTCACAAAAAAAATGGAGGGAGTTGACCCTTTACAATCAGAGATGTGACTCATCTTGGACATAAAAGATGACCCAAACTAGCATGTAAAAGATGTAAATAAGATCAGTTACAAGATTTATTAGTTTGACAAGAGGAATAGAAGTAGTTGAAAGGCCATAAACTTGAATGTTGTCTACAGGTGATGACTTTAAATGAAACAATCCAACAGATGGTGTAATTGATGCCACTATCTCCATAGTTGAAAGGGTATAGAAATAACATACGTTGGGGTAAATATGACGAGATAAGTGTTGATCATAAGGATTTTAAGGATAGAAAGAAAATTAATCTAAATTTCGAAATATAAAGAACGCTTTGTAATTGTATTTTATCATTCAAAATGACATTTCCAGTTATAGTAACTTGCTTTAAAGTACCATCTGGTAAGACTACTTGTATAGCAGTAGTTAAGGTAGTAATATTGCTCAATAAAGATAAAGAAAAAGACATATGATTACTAGTACCTATGGCAATTACCTAAGAATTGGTATTTAATGTCTGAGCATTCCAGCAAGCTCTTAAAGATATAGGAATACTTGCAAATTTTCTAGATCCAACAAAGTGAGCAAAGACCATATCATCAGGTGCCTTGCCTTTGTAAATTTTGGTCACTTCATGAGCTAATGCCTAAAGAAAATTGTTGTTAACTATTGTTGTTGCGACTACACCTTAATAGACTCAGCAAGCTTGAGTGGAGTGTAAAAATCAACTATTGTGTTGACATTTGCAGCCATCTTAGAACCAGTATACTTAGATTATTGTATCTTGGACCTTGATACCATTCAAGGCATCCAATTAGTTAAAAAAAATAGTCTTGAGTATGACCTATCCTTCGACAATGGTCATAGAACTTTTTTTGGGCTTGGACAATTTTGAATCTTTCTTGCTTCTTGAGAAACTCTTAGCCAAAAGGGCTTGAGTAGACATATAAACATCATTATGCACCATAGAATTCTTAACATAAGCAGCAAACTTCTTGGGATTACTAAGCCATTAATGATTTTTCTATGCTTCTTCACTTTTTAAATTAGATTATAGACTTTATTAAGAGTGGGAAGGGAATCTAATAGTAGAAGTTTTCCTCTGACACTATCATATTCAACATTCAAATGCATAAGAAACTGCATTAGTTTCACTCATTGGTATAAGCTTGTTTGATAGAAGGACGTGTTGGCACAAGTACATTCAGTCACTCAATTTATCCTAGATTTTCTTGAGTTTAGTAAAGTAGACAACTATAAAAAAAAAATTTTTTTTATAAAGACCAGAGTTTTCAAGGTGATATAAAAGAGGACCACTCGATTGACTAAATCTTTCTGTTAATCATCCCAAAGATTTTTTGCAGTAGTAACACATATGAAAATATCATAAACGTCAGAAATTGTGGCATTAAGGAACCAACTTACAACCATGTTATCCACCTTAATCCATTGCATAAAAGTGAGAGAATTAGTTGTTGGTTTAGGAACCTTTCATCTATAAACCTAGTTTTTCCTTTGTCTTAAGAGCAATTTTGACTACCTTGCTCCATTTTTGAAAGTTTGATCCATTAAATTCATACTTGTCAAAGGAATCCCTAGATGATCTGAAGGTTGAAAGCAGAAAGGATCATTGTTATACCCCACATTTGGAGTAATTCTAGAATCACCAGTAGTATGACTTTCAACCATGATAGCAAAAACAAGATGAATCTTTGTAGAAAGATTACACAAAACTAAAGAAGAAAAAAAGATCTATAAAACAGAAATGACAAAGTATAAAACTTCGGGACTTAATCCATTGATCCGATACCATGTGAAATTGAGAGTATAAGAAAGCAATTTGAAAGAAGAAGAATACTATTACGATGTGATGATAAATACAGAGAACAAAATCCTATATACATAAATGCTGAGAGAAAAAACAAAGAATAGTTGTAACAGTAATTAAAAGCTGCTAAATGAACTGACTACTGCAACTAACTAGATAACCAACTACAGTTAAAATTACCAATCCTTCACATTTATTTGTGAAAGTTTTTTCTAAGAAAAATTTCACAAAAAAGAACACTTTACAATAGGGAAATTGGAATCTAATAAACCAACCTTTGAGGGTGTTTTGAAATAACGAACCAACTATGAACATTAATATTGAACGAACCAACCTTTACATGTTGATTTTTCTGATGAACCACCACCAAGTCCAACTTGTCGGAAAGCTGACTTGGCGGTGGCGGATGTTTTTAGAACAAAAAAAAATATTGTGCCATGTGCTAAATTATTTGTAATGCCAAATCACTATTCTTCTTTATTAATCTTCAATGTACACCTCACCCACCTCTCTCCTTCTCTATTAACACCAGCTTCCATCAACCCCCCCTCCCTCTCTCTCCTTCTCTATTAACTCTTTGTTTCACATATTGTGTCATGTTCAAGGTTGGTTCGTTATTTAAAAACACCCCCAAAGGTGGGTTTATTAGATTCCAATTTCCTCTTTACAATATTTAGTTTATATTTGAAAACATTAAAAAGTTCATAGGAAATTTTATTTACAATGTTAAAACCACCCTTATTTATTAATTTATAAAAGTAGTTTTCATGAGTATTTTGAGAAGTTAAAATATAGATAGTTACCACTTTCCATTAGGAAGGGAAAAAAAGGACTTTTCCAACCCTCATGGAAAAGTGTTTCCCATCTAGCATAGAAAAATATTGGGGCTCATTCAAAACTTTCCCGCCCTTATTTTGTAACCAAAACAACAAAAACAAACTCTCAGAGGAAGCATATTTGAACGCAATCGGTGGGTCCAGATGTAGGCAACATTACCCCCATAAATAGAAGTTCATGAAGGGGCTGATTCATGTGGACCCAAAAAGATTTTCGAAAAGGTCACAATGAAACCCAAAAAAAGAGAAACCAAGTTAGAAACCCTTTGCCAAAAAAAAAAAATGAACGACCAAGAAACCAGAAATACGATGAATTAGAGAGATTCATAGTTGTGTTCTCCATGTAGTTGAGAGCGAGCTAGATGTGCCTAGACAACATACATAAAAGAAGACACAAGGTGACAAACGAAGACAAATCACAGAGTGAAACTTGCAAACCTTACTCTATGACCTTGAGGTATTCTAATTTCTTCATTCCACTACCTTGTCATGTCTTCTTCTAATTCTAGGTGCTTCAAATCTGCTCTGATCACCTCTCTCATGGATTTTTTAGGTCTCTCATACCCCATACATGTTGGGTTGAATGTGGAGACCAATTTTGGGTTGGTCTCTATCTCTTGGGGATCAAGGTAGAAGAGTTTGAGTGGGAATCAAGTTGTTGATTTTTAGCCACTTCTTT
The DNA here is from genome assembly GCA_029582165.1 of Portulaca oleracea. Lineage (NCBI taxonomy): Eukaryota > Viridiplantae > Streptophyta > Magnoliopsida > Caryophyllales > Portulacaceae > Portulaca > Portulaca oleracea. The sequence goes on from CM055880.1 coordinate 8,352,702, forward strand.
TTTGTAATTCCTTTGCTGCAAGGACTCTATTAATCCTAAAATTGTGTAAGCCTTGTACTATAAATAGAACCTAGGTGTTAGGCTTATTGGTATCACAAGTTAGAGTGTTTCATCTTACCACATGAGATTGACCTATAATCTCTATGTTCCTGAGGGAGTTGTGTGAGGCTCAACGTACTGTGAGTGTTGAGTTTTCAGGTTGTAACTCTAGAAAGACTGTGAGAGATTGTGGAGGTCTGGGAATCCCTGAAACATTGTTGTAATCCTTTGATAGTGCATCGTTCGTGGTTTTTCCCCGGTTTGGGTTTTTCCACGTTAATTCCTTGTGTCGAATCTTTATTATTTTTCACCCTTTATTATTGTTTGTCTGATAACAATGCCCTGAGAATCCTAACAACTGGTATCAGAGCTTTGGTTGGAGCGTTGTTGATTTGCAGACTGAGAAGCAATGGCGGGCACAATTGTGAAGATTCCAGAGTTTGATGGGAAAGACTACGCATGGTGGAGGATGCGTGTTGAGGATGTGTTCCGCAGCAAAAGTTGCATCTTGCGATGGGTGAAAAGCCAAAAAAGATGGAACAGAAAGATTGGGAAGAACTTGACGGTCAAGCATTCAGTACGGTGATACTGACGTTAGCTCGGAACGTGACTTTCAACGTCAAAGATCAAAAAACGACGAAAGGTCTGTTGGAGGCCTTGCAAAACACATATGAGAAACCTTCGGCGTTAAACAAGGTATATGTGTTGCGTCGTTTATTTGAATTTAAGATGCATGAGTCTGGTGATATGCATGATAATATGAATGAGTTGAATATGATACTATCAAAATTGACCTTTGTGGGATTTAATTTTGATGACGAGATAAATGTTAATATACTGTTGGCTACCCTACCTAAGTCTTGGGATACTTTTGTAACTTCTGTAACATCTTCGGTTAAGAAAGATGAGAAACTGAAGTTTGGGCAAATTAGAGACTCTGTCTTGAATGAAAGCATCCGTAGGAGGGATTCTGATGTGGCTGAGTCTTCGGGGAATGCTTTGGTTGTCATGGGTAGGAGGAACAGTGGGAGCTCGGACCGTGGTCGATCAAAATCTAGAGGCCCAAACATGAAGCAGGTATCGTGTTGGAACTGTGGTGATAAAGGTCATTTTCGTAGGAATTGTCCTAAACCTAGGAAGAGAAGTTATAAAGACCATGACTCGATAAATTCTGCTGAGGATTTTGGTGATGCTCTAACTGTTAGTGTTGACAAGTCAGAAAGGAGTTGGATGATAGATTCGGGTGCTTCGTTTCACTCTTCATCTAGTAGGGAGGCCTTTAGTAATTTTGTGAGTGGGAGGTTTGATAGGGTTAGACTTGCAAACGGTGACAACCTAAATGTGCTAGGAAGAGGTGATGTGAACATTAAAACTTCTAAGGGTGGGACTTGGAGGTTAAAGAATGTTCGGTATATCCCGGGTCTGACCAAGAACCTTGTATCTGTGAGTCAACTGGATGAGGAGGGGTTCACGATAAGATTTGGGGATGGTTATTGGAGGGTAACGAAAGGATCTCTGGTAATTACAAATGGTAAGAAGAAAGGGAAGCTATATACTACCATTGATAATTCTAACAGGCCTGTTCATGCTCGTCAAAGGTGTGTTAGTTTCTCTTATGAGAGAAGGGCACCAAAAACAAGGAAGTTTCCGGTCGAGGCTACGGGAATGGATGGTCAGCCGAAGAACGCATCTAACCTGCACAGGAATTCGACAAGTTCAACACGAGGTAATTCCAATCCAAATTTTCTGAAGTTGTTGAAGATGGTGCTTATGTCGAAGTTGCAGGGGTCTGATCAGTTCAAGTGGGAGTCTGTTGCTGAAAGAGGAGTTGATGGGAGGTCAACTGGGACCTCTGTTGATCTTTGCTGAACAAGATCAAGATGGATGCACTAGAGGATTTGAGGAGGTGTTGAAGTGGTGATTGATGATAGTTGACGAAAGTTGCGTTTACAACTGGTCTCCAAGTGGGAGATTGTTGGGTTGAATGTGGAGACCAATTTTGGGTTGGTCTCTATCTCTTGGGGATCAAGGTAGAAGAGTTTGAGTGGGAATCAAGTTGTTGATTTTTAGCCACTTCTTTTTTGTAATTCCTTTGCTGCAAGGACTCTATTAATCCTAAAATTGTGTAAGCCTTGTACTATAAATAGAGCCTAGGTGTTAGGCTTATTGGTATCGCAATTTAGAGTGTTTCATCTTACCACAAGAGATTGACCTGTAATCTCTATGTTCCTGAAGGAGTTGTGTGAGGCTCAACTGTGAGTGTTGAGTTGCCAGGTTGTAACTCTAGGAAGACTGTAAGAGATTGTGGAGGTCTGGGAATCTCTGAAACACTGTTGTAATCCTCTGATAGTGCATCGTTCGTGGTTTTTTCCCGGTTTGGGTTTTTCCACATTAATTCCTTATGTCGAATCTTTATTATTTTTCACCCTTTATTATTGTTTGTCTGCCAACAACGCCCTGAGAATCCTAACAATACGTCCATGAGATATTCTAATATTTCTTCACACCGTCTAATAGGAGCATCTTCACTTCTCCTAAAGACATGTACAAATCATCTCAACCTATTTTGGCCATTAAGCATAAGTTGCTTGTATCCTTGTATGCTCTTCTTTGGCCATTAGGCATAAGTTGATTAGATCTTCTTTGGCCATTAGGCGTAAATTGCTTGTATATATGCTCTTCATCGCTATCATCATAGCTTGAGTTGATATCACTCCATGCGGCAACCATAGCCTTCTTTTTATCTCTTTTTTATTTAAGTTTTCGAAACTCTTCCAACTTTAAAACTAGGGGCTATCTTTTATCATATGCCCTGACAAACCACATCCATAGACCATGGCAAGAACTGACATTAGTATCATTTTTATTAAGGTTTGACGACATACCTTTAGAAGTTCTTTCACTTCCTTTTGATGATGATCCTTTGTATTTATTTTCTCTAGGATTGTATTTCTTCATCTTGACCATCTCTTGGAGACCTCGAACACTACGACAAAGGTCTCGTCATTGTCTTTATTTTCTTCTTCTTCTTCTTCTTCTTCTTCTTCTTCTTCTTCTTCTTCTTCTTCTTCTTCTTCAAATGTGTTATCATTTTCTTTTGCGGTCTTTAGAGTGATACCCTTCTTGGTAGATACTTCTTTTTCTTCTTCGTTTAGATGTATTTCATGGGTAAGAAGTTTTCCTAGAAGGTCATCTAGTTCAAGCTTCTTTAGGCCTTGTGCTTCCTCTATAGCGGTAACCTTATGATTGCACTTATTTTGGGAAGGCATCAGCACTTTTCTCACAATTTCTTCGTTCGAATACACTTTACTAAGGGATTTTAGATTGTTGGTGGTATCAATAAAGCATGTCAACATGTCTTTGATTGACTCATTTAGCTCCATCTCAATAATTCATATCAGTGCACGTACATGTACATCTTGGTTTCTCGTACTTGGCTTGTACCTTCATAGATTACAACCAACTTGCTCTAAATTTGTTGAGTTGTATCACATGCAGAAATATGATTATACTCATTAGCATACAAATCATAATAATGAAATGTTAGCTCTTGTCATTTTGGGTCATTGTTTTCATATTTTGACCATGAACATGTTTTGCTAGAGCTTCATAATTTGCATAATTTACTTACGAAGCATGAGTTGGGAATATTATAGAATCAAGGCATTGTATTTTATGGTAAAATGGAGTAGCATACTTACTCACTAACACATCGGTTGACTAGGGCAGGGAAGAAGTGGATAGGGAAGTTAAGAATGAGACAGTTGAGGATAGACAAAGATAAACTGAAACAAAACCAAGGCATTTTCATCTCATTGCGCAACTCCATCAGATTCCAATCGAAATTGGTTGGATTGTCTCCTTTCAAGTTTCAATCAGGGAGACTTGGAGTAAAATAGAAAAATATTATCCCAGATTACAATCAATTTTCAAAACATTGGTCACCTTCTAGCTATTTTTTGGTTAACCAGGCTCTCAAAGTTTTAACGTTCCCATCTTTATAGCTGCTAACAACAAAGAAAACATGAAGTTAAAGAAACCATGTACTCTTCTTTGGCTACCTAACTGTTGTAGTACTACCATAATTCGCCAAATCAAACACATACATATATGCAATAGTAAACAATCAACACGAACTGCGCTGAACAATGGACAACATACTTTACACAATAATAGCTCGTCACTATCTGCAGATTTGGATACATTCTAATCGCCTCCGCTACTAGCATACATCACCAAGAACCAACCATTTCAATCATTAAGAGGTTAACAGAACCATTCCCATCTTGCCAAAACAAGAAATTTGACTAGTGCTTTTAAAGAAAGTACAAAGCCTCTTCACAAGTCCAGATACATATCAACATATATACATGTATGCCTCTAAAAACAAGCATATAAACGTTGCTGAATGAGTGGATGAGTTAGTTCGTAATAGTACCCAGGATACAAAGCATTGTAGAAATTTTCTGCATCCAACTTGTGAGGTGAGAAACAATTGAAATCGATCGGGTATTAATAGAGCTCAGAAGCAAAAGTTCTTGGGTATTCAGGCAATAAAGTATCATCTGGAAGAATGTGGACAGCTAATCATAAAGTGAAATTGCAGCCTCTGTTTCTAGTCATAACGGCTCAGAAATTCAACTATACAGGGATATACTTGTTCTACAGCCTGCGACAACCAAAATAAGCATTAGTTTGGAGGGGTGCCGAGGTTATATCTTAATTTTGACATGACAGAAATTACACTTACCAGTCTACCACCAACCAAATCATAGTGAGCATAATGTGGACCACCAGGTTCCCCAAAAACCTTGTAGGTGACCAAGTCATCAGGGATGAGTTTTGCAGTTTCTGTGGCATGAGAAGCTACAAATTAGGATGTTATCAACAAGAGGACTAAAGCACAGATGCTAAAGCTAGTAATGTACAGCCACTCAACAGTCTGGGTTTCATTTTTTTACACTAATAGATCTGGAAGTACTTATCTCAATATATGACCCCACCTAAACATAGCACCAGAAAAACGCAAGTAAGCAACCTTATTCTAACTTGGTAGGGGGAAAACTACAAAACCTGATTCTAACTTAAATCTAAATTGATCAGACATGTAATGAACAAGCTGAAATTAGCTACACCAATGCATTCCAAATTCTATGGATAAACCCATATAAAACAAAAAGGGCCATAACTGCTTGAACTTAATTCAATCTTTAGCTCAAATGTTCCATCATTCCAATCTGATGGAGACCCAAAATTCACTAAAACCACACCACTGGTTTGTGAAGCCTATTCCTAGGTTATTTTTAATTTAGTAATCCAAACAAATTCCTCAAACTCTTAGGAGTAAAAAAAGCTTCCTCCATTTGACCATAAGAGAAACTGGAACACAGCAATTGAAAAGGCGACCCCGAGTACAATAAAATGCCGATACAAACCATTAACAGCTTCAGGAGGGCAAATGAGGTCCCGATCACCAGCAAGAGCCAACACGGGGACACTACTTTTGTGCAGATGATCCTTGTAGAAGAATGTACCACTCCGGTCACGTAATCCACCCTCTCGGAAAGCCGTTGTTAGTTGCAACAAAAGTTTAGCAGGAATAGTACCTGAAGTTGATGGCCAACAAACTATATTGAAGGGATGATTGCCGAAAATATTTAAATCAATACATGCAACAGATATAATGGTGTCATACAGCTCGTCCACATAAACCACTTGCACCAACTAGCTAGGGTGAATTATGTTTATGTGTCATAGATATCGCTTTCTCTTGAGAATTCTACAACAGCTTTTAGCAATTCAAAAACATGTCAATATCCAAAGAGAACTGTAACACAAGTTACACAACACCACCCCTAAAACCCAGCATGGGTCCTCCATTAACAGGTCTAGGTTCAGAAGTAGGCAGCCACACTCAAGAATAGAGGTGCTTCAACATGATCACGTGATTTTTGTGTGTGTGTTGGGGGGGGGGGGGGTTGTCAAAATATAGTGTTTGTAATCACAGTTACACAACAGTAGTAATTAGGAAACAATATCAAGTGGCATCAGATAATCTCAGCCTCAAATGTCAGAGGAACGCATTAGCAATGACTAAAATTTCATAATTCACATACAGATGCAGAGAAATCAACAACCACATCATCACCTACAGCTCTCAATAATCAGTGAGGCATGAGGAGGTAACATGTGCCACCACCATCCAGGGAGGAAGAGGGGAGACAAGAAAAGCAGCAGTTGTGGCAGAGCTAAAGCTTAGAGTCAAAAAGTAGGAGACATAACGACATAAACAACTTGTGTCCAGATGAGAAGGAATCGATAAATACAAAAAATGAGGGGCTAGAAGGAATGGATAAATAAGAAAATGGGGATCAACACTACGAAGGCTACAGTACTCTCAGAACAGCTCATTGCTTCAAGTAGAAGACTCGTCATCATCGTGCTGAGTTGAAAATTGATTCTTATTTCCTCCAAGAGAGTCAAAATTCGAAACCTCTTCGTAAGTGGTTACGGGGTCTTTTTGGAAAGTCAGTAGCCATGTAATGAACAGTCCACTTCATCTAAAAATGGAAAAGGCTATATCTAATAACAAATGACACAATGAAGTGAGGTTTACTACAGCAGAAACCCAAATGACACTAGTATAGAAGGCTGCCCCATAATTTTTTTAAAAAAAAAATAAAAGCCAATATCTGAGGGTCACACATGCAATATAACAGTTGACATAATGTATGAAAGCATGAAGCACATGTAATTGTAAGAGCCTACAGATGTCCATTAAAATAGTATGTGATCTGGAAACTCTATGCTGCACAAGCATGAAATGAGGTCACCATGGTAGAAACTCAAGAATGATCATAATTCACCACAGGGGAGGCGGCATAAATTTGTGGATAAACAGATAAGCGTAAGAGATTCAGTATCCAAAATTGAAAGTCACATAAGAAGGGTGAGGTCATGATTCTACTTACAGAAATTGTTCAGAACAAGCTTCTTTAACAATTCTGGATCCATCATGTCCTCTGCTGATATCAAATTATTCAGCCAAGACAAAACGTAGGGAGGGCTTGATGAAAGAGGATAAGCTGCGGACAACATGGCCCCTAGTGGGACAACGGGAACATTAAGAACCTGAGCTGGATTAGCCTGAGAACAAATTCAACACATTGATTACATATCTACCTCACGCAAAAAGCAAGGAACAAAGAGATTAATCAAATAACTTCACCTACAAGGGGTAATAACATTTTGAGTGATGAGTTAGAAGTTGTATAGTCCAGTGAAGATGCCAATGTGACAATAGCTGCTAACTTGGGATCTCTACCTTCAAATCCTGATTGAAACAAAATGACAAATAACCATCATTTATACAAAGAGTGGGTCAAACATACGAGACAGAAGGCTTAAATTTGAAGAAGGCAAGCAATCTATGTTGACATTTGGTTCAGCATAATTGAAAATCATCCCAAAACAATCAAATTTGTTCAATCCCATCTTAACTTCACTAATCACTAGTACTGACTTATCCCCATCATATAACAATCCTAGTAAGGTATGCAGAGTTCCTGAATTGTTGTCTGCTGCTGGTGGTGGTGGTGGCGTGGTTGTTATTTTTATTGTGAAATACTCTGGAGAGGCGACTCTGATTGCCTACGAACCTGTGACTATAAGACGTTACCAGAAAGCTATTAATGATTAAAGCATCTGTAGAAAATAGACACAGGACATCTCCCAACATTATCAAGAATAACATTATTTGACATCATTGGCAACTAACTCATGACATCACAAGGTTAAACACATTTCCTTGTCTCTGGGAGAATCATTCTTAAACTACATATGATGTGTCAATGGACAGATTGACACAATGGAATACCATCTTGGCATTACCTATGCACAAAATGTAAATGGCTTAACAGTGTAGATGTGAAATACACATTTTCTTTCAAGTCCCACGCCATGCTTCCAGGAATAGAACTTTTACATTTTCTCAATCACACCCTCAGCAAATGAGCCAACAAACATATTCCAAGAGTAAGAAATAGGATCGCCAATGCTTGAATGCAATGGACATTTGAAACAAGAGTCAAGGGATGGGAATAAAGTAAGTGTATCGAGAACTCTTCCCAAACTAATCACTTCATTTCTCGAGTAGTTAGTACGTAAATAAAAACAATAGTTAAAATGCAGTGTACCGTAACAAAAACAAAGCACTTTAGATGCATAAGTTATATTGCTACGCCTATTCCAGACAAAAGATATCAGCTGAGTCCTAATAAAAGATATCAGCCAAGTTCTGACAAAAGACATCAGCCAAGCACAAACAGATGGAACTCAACCGAGCTATCACACTCAAGCAGTAGAATAAAGTCAATAGACATAGAAGCGTGCAAACAAGAACTGAACAGAGTATCACACGAAGTACAATCTTATGTTGCGGTCTTACCACATCTGGACAGCAATGCATACAATAGTATGCCTCCCATTGAGTGCCCAATAGCAAACAGTTTATCATCCTTTGGTTTGCTCTGAGCCCTTATATAATCCATCTGCAGTCATGGGATGAAAAGAGTATTATACTGGAAGCAGCACATTAAATGTGTAACACAAATTTGAGTAAAATGAGCATTTTTTGCGGGCTAACACTGAAAGGATAGGATGACAGACACTCGACAGATCACAAAACGAAGCGTAGATTGAAGCACACGAAAATTACAAAAGCAAACCCTATTCATAGCCTCCTAGTAAGAAGAAATATGTCACCTCACCACAACAGGAACATCCTCCTCCAAGTAATGGTCGAAATCCCAGTCATACTTCACCATGAGATCTAATTGTTTCTGAAAATCTTCTACAGTTGTAAAAAACCGCTCTTGAATATCAAAAATTGGAGGTGAAACTGAGCGCTGCCCTTCTTCAACAATGTTTACTAGCCTTTGGCTTAAATCTCTAATTTCACCAGCAATGGAAGAGTTCTGATTACTTTCTAGCAACCTCAAAAGATTTTCCCGTGTCTCATCAAAGCGGTCAAGCAACTGAGAATCTTCCAATAGCTTCTGCAGCTGATCAAATAGTTTTGCAGACATAATTCTTGATTGAGCTTCACTGAGAAATCCAGAGAGCCTTTCAGATAAGCGCATGAATGTTTCTGTCAACTTTGTCACCAATTCTGATTCATCCCACATTGTTGCCTCAGCCCTTGGATCCCCGTTAACAAGAGGTACATCAGAATCTACTTCCGAATACTCATCATCTGAATCTGAGGATTTCCATGTGGATTCTGCAACCTTTTTAGCCTTTTCAGCTGTAGCTTCCATGTGACTGGATATTTTATGAGCAGACTGCTCTACATCTCTGGAATCTGTTGCCCGCATACTTAATCCTGCGCCTCTAACTTCAAGAATCCATGTATCAAAACCTTGCCCAGACATGTAACGAGCAAATGACGACTGCAAAGAAAAGAAGTCACTCACGAGAATAGATGCTGAAAAACTTAGAAATACAATAATAGAACCACATCCTGATGAAACCCAAATTTGTTGTCGAAGATAACTCACTCAAAAACTTTCCACATCATCTAATGAAAAACAGACTTGTAGATGCTGATTAAAGTTTACTTTATAGCAGTGTCAGAATTCGATAGTGATTAAATGCACACACAAGGTCATCTTAAAATACATTTGAAATGAATCCTATATATACTTCAGTATTAGACTCATGTCTTTTTTAAAGTGGCGTCTATATCACTATAGACGAAACATATTCACTGGTTCAGGAAATACGCAATGCATGAGACCATCTCACCTAAACTTATCGTAAGACAAACTCCTTATAAAATGACCGTTTTAATATTTTACTACGACTTATAAGTGTCAGTGATATTAGAATGACCTTTTAATATGAAAATGACCAGTTCACATCACCAGACAACAACTATAGAAAATGGTCATCACAAGTAACCTAACATCACATGCACATCTATAAGTGGAACAACATTGCCAGCAACTTTCATTGAAGCAAACGCACAGGCAGATCTGATTCATCTGAACATAAGCAACGTCAACTCTCAAAAGCAAATGTGTAATGGTGGACACAAGATAGTATTAGACATTCAAAACATATGACCAAGATAATGAAGTTACATAGATACAAATAATTTTCAAGCAAATATACATGAAGGCAGAAAGTGTTCAAACAACCACGCCATTAAGAGAAAAGAATGTTTAGATTTGTGCATGCAACTCAGAGTCGGGAAACAATGTCTGCTAGAATCTCCAAAGAGTAGATAAACACCAAGTAACAAAGAGTAGATTAAACAGGTTCTCATTTAGTGTTGGTTACCCTAACCTTACTACCATATAGAAACAAACTCCTTTATAGTTGTTGTAGGTTAAGAATATGATCCAAATCATTTTCAACCTCAATGCATCTTTTTGTAAGAGAATCCAACCTAAGCTCAAGGGTAAGATGTACCGTACGATAATTAGATCCGTGATGTTGTATGGCACAAGGTGTTGGGCGACCAAGAAGACACACTATCAAAGGTTGAATGTGTCGAAGATGAGTATACTTAGGTGGATTTGCTGTTGTGCCAAGTTGGATAAGATTAGGAATGTTGTCTATCTAGATAGAACAAGGATAGCGCTAATTGAGGATAAGCTGAGTCAGACTAGACTGAGATGGTATAGTCATGTTTATAGGATAAGTGTGGATGCCCCTGTTTGGAGGTATAAAAGGATTACAATACCCTTGGGGAGTAGGGGGCGCAGGAGACCTAGAAAGTCCATAAGGGAGGTGGTTAGAGCATATCTTAAGCAAATAGGCTTAAATGAGGACATGGCAACAGATAGGGGAGTTTGGAGGGCTAGAAATAAGGTAGTAGGGCGAAGGTTGCTGGAAAGGTTTTGTGCTTTGCCTTGATTTGGTGTACGGCATCCTCTGTTTGATTTTGTTATCTGGGTACCTTTACCTCTCCCTCAAATTCCACATCTATGTATATATCTATTACTGCATCCTTTGATTTTCCAAAGGTTCCCCAATTAGGCTACATGTATCTAAATTGGTTTTCCAAATGGTTTCCAAAAGGTTTTTCTATGGGTCGACAGGAATCAGCCTCTCCATGAACTTCAGTTCATGGGAGGGAGGATGCTTACATCTGGTTCCCAAACTGCACTAATGTGTACTGCCCCAGGAGTGTTGTTGTAATCCATCTTTTTGTAGGCATTCCAATTCCTTTAAGAAGGCCATATCCTCATACTTCTGATCAATGGATCAAGGTCAAAGTTGCTAGGATTTTGACACTTCACATCATGGAACACAGTTCAGGCAAGTAGTAAGCTGCTTCTTCAAAAATGGTAACAGAATGGCAGGCTTTGGGAAGTAGGCCCAAACCATCATAACAAAACAGTCAATTTAATTTTACGAGAATTATGCACATCCATTTTTAATGAGAATACATCTGATTCTGGGGTTGCTGGTTGCACCTAACAATTATCAATAGGCAAAAGGTGCAAGTCCAATGGAACCTAACTTGATTTGTGATCACAGCACTTATTCAATCAAAATCTATTAGATAGTCACTCACAGAGTTATTGACATAGTAGATTTACCAACCTCACCTAATTTCTTATGAACAGGAAAAACACGACCAAAATCACTTCAACTTACTCCCTCTGTTCCATATTAATTGTCATCTTTGAAAATCGTGCAGTCAACCGCCATTCGACAAAAGCTTCACTTTTTCAAGTGTCACTTAGAACAATACAAGACAATTATATATCAAATTGCTTCTCGAAGTAATTTAAATGCACTTTTTCCAATCATATCTTAAATTCACCCAGCTTAAACTCCCAGCTACGCTGCATGAGTATAAAGTCTGACACATAGACATTGTTTGTCTGAAGTCCAACTAGACTATTATCGGCCAGTCTCGCGAATCTTTAGCCAACTTCAAGCGTCCAATGCATGTACTTATGCCCAAGTCCAGTGTGGTGTTAAATGGATGAATGCAAATGGGTAAAAGTTGGTAGCACCAAACACCAAATTTAAAATGCACTCCCAACTACCCAAGGCGGGTTTATATGAACATGCCTTATAATAAAGTATACATCGCTGCAACAAACAATTATGCGTTGAACTGTAAGTAACTAATTTGCAGAATGATATTGAGGCCTATCATTCATGTGATGTGATTCGCTGTTAAATACAACATGTGCACAAAGTATAAACAAACATTGACTTGTCAAATCTGAAACTCCTACAAAACCAGGGGGGGAAATAAAAGGAAATCGTGAAAATTTTTACCTCAGGAGACAGGTCATACCCAATAGCATTGGTCCCTACACCCGAAAGTAGCAAAAGCGGGTGATTCCGTCGGCAAGCCTGTTGAAGAGAAACACCAAATTAAGCATTATCTAAACACCAAAAATTTACTGAATCATGAAACAAGTACTACTACTATAGTCGAGATGTTCTATGCAGAATTCAGATGAAACCTAACCTTCGGATTAGGATGATACCGCCAAAGCGCAAGTCGCCAATCAGAGCTATCAACCTTGACATAGTGAAGCTCATCGGCAGTGCAAATCGAGGGCTTATTGTCGACCTTGTGGACGACGGCGTTGGGATCGGAGGAGAACGCCCGGACGGCCAAGCACGGCGGAGGAGACGGCGGTTCCCGGCGGCGGAGGAGGAGGAGAGAAGGAGAGAGGCAGAAGAGAGAGGAAGCGAATCGAAGAGCAGAACGCATGTCGGAGTGATAGTGATAGTGATAGTGAGATGGAATGTGAAGTGAAGACGCCATTTTTGGTGTGATCCGGGATTTTGTGAATCGGTGGGAGGGAGGGAAGCAAGCTGGTGAGTCGGAGGAGAGAGAGAGTTGGGGAAGGTTGATGTGGAGGGAAATGGTTGACGGGATTCTTCGGTGGAAATTTTTGGAGTGTTATTAATCAATTTCAAATTGTTAGTTGGAGACAGGGAGAGACCAATTTCGGTTTGTTCTTGGGTATGGAATTCTCCACGTTTTTGGGGATGTTTTCTCTTCCCCTTTCTTTCCGAACTTTTCCTTGGGCCTTCCCTTCCATGGCAACAACTGATAAAATTTTGTCCTGAGTCAGAATATTTGAATTGTCTGATCTGAAAGAATTGGATTTAGATATAAATTTTTTGTCCGAATTTTTATATTGACCGAATTGACTGAATATTCAAATATAAAATTTCTCTTTTTTCTATTGTTCAAACTCGATTTTAGCTTCTTCCGAATTATCCAACCCAATTCGACCAGAAATAAAACCGAGTCCGGAGGCTCCGGACATGAACTTCTCGTCTGAATTAAGATATTGATCGAATTTGTCCAACCCAAATTTATCTGAATCCGAATTTTTGTCAACGCTAATATTACCACAATGTAGATGAACGTGTGAAATACTGCTGAACAAAATTTTCAATACGGATAAATTTTGATAGGTGAAATTTAGTCAATATCAAAATTTTGACGGAAAATTAATATTTAGATCCGTTTTATATGAACTATAGCCCTATTCTTTTATTATGTGGAACTATCCTTGCATAACATATTTTAACCTAACCTAACTTAACCTTATTATTTAAAATAACATAACTTATTTTTAGATAATTTAGATTTAAAATTTTTATTCATCTCATAGAATTTATTTAAAATAAAAAAGAAAATGGTGATGGGACATTTATCTATCTGCATTATTTTCTTAACCTAACATAACATAACCTTACCTACTATAAACGGATTTTTGGATTGTAATATACCCACATTTAGGATATTATATTCACTTCTACTGTTGGTTACTAATATATCAACATTTTATATATAGGTGATTTTAACGTATTTATCATAACTTAAGTGTTGGTGAATCAGTCTCAAAGATAATGTGTCAGGCAGTGGAAACTTCCTGAGACGTATAAAAAACCAATAGAAGCCCCTATAAGTCATCCTTGAGACCGGTTTACCATCATTAAAGTCGTAGCAAATACATTAAAATCGGATAAATATAAAGGTCAACATATTAATATGATAATATCTATTAATAAAGGTGGATATATTACAATCCAGTATCCCAAAAATTAGGTATATCACGATCTAAAAATGCATTGTAAAATAGTATAACATAAAATGGGTTAAATTTTAATATTATGTCCTTCATAAAACTAATGCAGGTTATTTATTTATAACATTCACTTGAGATCATCTCTAACTTCATCCATGTGTCATTTATGTAATATCAAATTTAAATTTAGGTCTAGTTCTTTTACAGTGCGATGGGTGCAATATCATAACTCATCATATTACTCAATATTCTTCAAACTTTACAACACCATACTATACTTTACTATACCATACTATATTTTACAACAATTATCACCAATATGTCTCCAGTTTTTTTTTCTTTTCAGTTTTCTACTATATTTTTCATATTTTCTCTAATCACCTACCATATTAACCACATTTTTCACAAAGTTTATCATATCATTCCACAACTTACCGCGCTTTCCACAATTTCACCATACCACATCATTTCAACATTATACCAACCGCATAAAATAACATGATCTTAGTTAGGAATGTACGTTTAGAAAATATAAGCATTGTTTTCAATAATGTTTCATATAGTATTGGCAAAAATCTGTGCCAATTTCATTTACTAAAAAATAAAAGAATGTAACAAGGGTGTTTTCGGTTTGCTGCTCTGCCTGCCTGCTTACTTGCTTGTGTTCACACATTAATTTACTATTTTACACTTGGATATAATAATTAATCACACACGAATTCACTCTTTTAACCTTAAATATAATAATTAATCACACACGAATTTATTCTTTTACCATTGAATATATTAAAAAAGAGAGTAAACATGGGTCTAGTGTATTTTGATCTCGGGTAAATTTTACTCTAAAAACATGACTCGCGTATATTATAAATTAGGAATATTGGATAATAATACACTGAACTTTCGGGGTATTGGATAATAATGCACTGAACTTTTTTCTTGGACTCTAATACACTGAACTTTGAGGGTATTGGACAATAACGCACTCAAACCAATTCAGCTGGTGGTTGATGCGACGATTGTCCTACTTTGAGTATCATTTTTCTATTTTTTTCCAAAAAAATATATTAGTCATCATGCTCATGTGTACTTTCTTACAAGGCAAAAGTTTTTTCTAAAAAAAATAGAAAAACGACACCTCAAAGTAGGACAGCCACCGCGTTAACCACCAGCTGAATTGGCCTGAGTGCGTTATTGTCCAATACCCTCAAAGTTTAGTGTATAAAAGTCCAAGAAAAAAGTTCAGTGCATTATTGTTCAATACCCTTAAAGTTCAGTGTATTATCATCCAATAATCCTTTAAATTAAGGTAAATACGGGTCAGATGTTCTTTGATTGTAAAACTTCCTCTTTAGAGTAAATACGGGTCGGGTGTATTTTGGTTTTATGTAAATATATTTTGATACAATTATAATATTTGTCCAATAAAAACGTTAAAATTCTTAACATACAACCATCGTTAAAGAATTTTATGTTTGTATGGAAAATAAATTGTTGTACATTGTATTTTGAAAAATAAATATAATACTATATATACATTACATATTGTATTATTGTTTGTACTTGTTCATATTTATTATAATTTAAGGCAATATCTACTTAAGCCCCGTTCTTTTATGCGGCTGGCTGTGGTGCGGTGTGGAGGAAATGTCGTGGATTGTGGTGGGTAGGAAAAGTTGTGGTGGATTGTAGTGGGTTGGGGAAAGTTGCGGCGAGTTGTGGTGAAATATGAAAATTTTAACTTTTAATAAAAAAATAAATTAAATTAGAAAAGGTAGATTGTGGTAAATTGTGGTGATTTATTATATCAAACTTATATTACAAAACTATAATTTTTAGCCCATGCCTTGCACGGTAAGTCTAACTAGTAGTTTGAATAAGTCAAATCCAATCCATATCAAAACAATGTTCAAACCAAATTGAAACTTTTAAAATGGGGAAAAATTTGGCGGACGTTAACTAATTCAATGACTTCCTACCTAAACCTACTAATCATAAGAACCAATGGCATAATCTTTACACCACATCACAGTCATCATGCATTATTGTCAAACTTGGACAGTGCTAACATGCATGTGCTTTTAATAATTTAAACTGTGGCCAAAACCGATAGTCATAATTGTAAAAGTACTTCTAACTAAATAACTTTTATATTTTGTCCTACCAACTTTATATAGACTTTTAAAATATAAATAAACTCATCTAGTTCCCACACTTCGCAGTTCGCACTAATTATTTTCATATCTATCTAATTTAGAATTCACTTTTAAATTTTTAACTATCAATATAAAATAATTGTTCACCTTCAATAAATAAAAATTTCTTAAAGATGAAATATATAAAATAATTACTGTTTAAAATTTATAGGTAAATTATTTCATTGATAAAAAAAATATTATTTGTACCTAATGAGCAACCTTTATCAAATCTTGACGTGTTGATCAATTCTTGATGATATTAACTTTATCTAAGATTATATCCGATTTTTCCTCTCTTGTGTTCGTGAGGTGCTTCATGATTCTTGGGATTGTTGGATGATTGAAGATCATTATTAATAACAACTCAAGCAATTTTTTTGCATTCCCATCACTACACACTCCAAAAGGTTTTAATAAGGGTAAGTAATGAAAAAAAATTGTTCAACACAAAGGGTTAGATAAATGATAAATATAAGCAAAAGCAACTATAAAAAAAAAAAACAGACCCACCATGGTTATAATTTGAATAATTCATTACAATTATTTGGTGTAAATTTTTCAAGACAACCCCAGAAAAAATACAAAAATAAAAAATCAAATTAAGAAAAGTCATGCCACATTAACATGGTCCCCACATAATGGCTTCTTCCGTGTTCCTTGGGAGATTGCGTCGTTAGTCAGAGATATTCAAACCTTTTTGAGGGAATGTGATGAAGTAGTGGTGCATCATATTTTGAGGGAAGGGAATTGTGCTACGGATTGGTTAGCTAAGTATGGATTATCATTGCAATCGCCTTGTTGTTTTAGTCATAGTTTTCATAGAGAGCTTTCTGTTATTGTAAGTGAGGATGCGCTTGGGAGATCCCCACATATTTTACAATTTGAGACCTCATTATTTTCTTAATCATGGTCAATTTGCTAGGTCAAGAACCCTAAATAGAACAGACCCAAGCCTATAAACAAATCCATGGCAAGGCCTTCACCATGACCCGGCCCGAAACACACACAAGTGATCCAGATTCCCGACATTTTTCAGGGCACCACAAACCGAAACCAATAAAGCCGTTATACTTCCAATCCCGTCATCGCGGCGGAGCAACTAAACCCTCCTCCTCCTCTTCCTTCACCGTCACCACCGCCCATCCCTAGGGTTTTTCTAGGGTTTAGCCCCTTCTCCTCTAACCACACAACCACGCAGTAGCAATCGAGAGAGAAGATGCTACCGTCGAGAGCCGTCGCGATCCTGGCGCCGGAGGCAATCGCCGCCGCGAGTCGCTCCGCGGATAAACTGAGCCTCCAGAACCTGCAATCGAAGATGAAGTGCGATCCAGAGAGCTACGAAGCCGAACTGGAGCTCATCTACAAGCAATTCAACTCATCTTTGGAGCTTTTTCAGCAGCAAGCAGCTCTCAGCTTCAATTCACTCAGTGGTATAGGGGCCGACCTTACCGTGGCGAAAGATTTGGGTGAAAGGGCGATGTTTTTGGCGCATATGAGGCAGTTTTACCCTAAGCATCTTTCGGACTTCCCTAAGAAGCTCGTTGATCTTCTTCGTACTACGGCCAAGTCATTGCCGTCTTCGCTTCGATGCCAGCTTGCTCAGGCGCTTATCCTTTTGGTTAATCGGAAGGTGTGATTTTCTTGCGCTAATTTTTGGGGAGTTTCATGTCTTACGCAATTTTGATTGTGTTCTGTGTATGTTGGTTTTGTTGTTCTTGTTGAATGGCGGGGATTTTTGTTTGAATTTGCATTTTGTGTTGTTGTTCTACATGACCATTACTTTTTATTTGAAGATCATAAAGCGTCAGAAGTACTGTATAGTGTAGCAATCGTGAACTAGCCTTCATTGTCCTTTGGAATCATTTTTTTGGTAGTATTGAAGCTTTCCTTGTGGTTTAGCATTCTTCTGTTTGGATTCCAACAAAACAACAATGTGTCAGTGACTCAAAAATCAAAATGGTTGCTTATGCTTAATCCATTTGAGATTTTGATGGCGCTATTCATTGGAGTAGCTTTATTATTGACCACAGTTTAAATTGAACACCCCCTAAAACTATACAGACTCTAAGGAGAAGTGGGGGGGATAGTGTTGCGCGAGCTAGACTATGAAGTTGGTTTTTTTCCTTCTTTTAATTGAATATTTTTGCTTGTATTTTGGAAATGTGTTACCAATCTGTGCTGCTGTTTCATGAACGTTAATTGAGTATATGGGTTCAGATGGTTGCAATTGGGGACACATTGGCATTGTTCATGGAGCTTCAGACGCTGGGCGACAGGACATTGAGGAAATTGGCATATTCACATGTAGTTCGTTATATTCAGCGACTGAATAAGAAACATAAGGATGAGTCTCAGAATAAGCCCATGCAGAGTGTCCTTTTTCAAATGTTACAGGTCTACTTTCCATTCCATTCCATTTCATTCAGTTCAATTCAATTCTTTGTGAATGATTTGTTTTCTTTATTCAATTTGAGTGTTACAAGATGTACTTTACTCTTATTCTTACAGAGGGAGGAGGAGTCAATTGCAAAGAGGTCCCTTGTTACACTTTGTGACCTTCATCGTAGGAAGGTCTGGTCTGATGATAGGACTGTGAATGCAATTTGCATGGCTTGTTTTCACCCATCATCAAGGTAATAATTATTTTTTCACCCTATGTCAGTTGCATTCAATGTAGCTTTATTCTACTATGGACCTGGCATGGTTATGTAATGCTTATATGTTAAATTTTGCAGAATCATGAAAGCAGCTCTGTCTTTCCTTCTTGATTTTGAGAAAATTCAAGATGATGATGATAGTGATGCTTCAAGTAGTGAGGATGAAGCCACTCCTCAACAGTCTCATGTTGTCCTCAGTAGAGAAGAAGTTTACAAGGTGACTTAAGTACTGTTTGTATTTATTGCCAGCATATTTTGTCTGATGTGCGGTTCCTCTATGTCAGACATCTAAAATGTTGTATTCAAGCCATCGATAGGAGACTTGGAGGTTAAACTTGTTAGTGGAAGCTTCACATTGTTTTCACCAAAGTCATCATCAATATTGTAATAACAATACTACTTTTTCCCATTGTTGCAAATTATGAACCTTAATAGACAGCTTCTCTTATTCAACTCCTTGCTCTTCAATGTTTTTCCTTCTTCGCCTTCCTATTAAAGGGCTACTGTGTTTTCCGTTATAATTTAAGATGTGTTTCCTAATGTGGTTACATTTGTTTAGGTATAGAATATAGATTCTGATAAGGATTATAGACAGGCAATAGTGTGAATTAAAAGGATTAAGTTATCATCACCTTCCATGTTTATAGCCAGGGACAGCCATGAATATGTGATCTTAAAACATGATTTAGACACATTGATATTTTGAGTTTCGGAAGTGTGTGCTATGACTTGTGAGGCTGAAAAGCTGAGATGTTGTTCGTTTTCCCTCTTATCCACTTTACATCATGTGAAGCAATTAGTGATTTTTGCTGCTTTCACCTTAATATGAGCTTTTCTGTTAAGATAATTTTAGGATTCCCCAGTATTCCTGAAGAGAGCTTTTCTTTTTTTTTTTTTTGGTGGGGTGGGTGGGGGGGGGGGGGGGGATCTGGGCCGTTGCCCCTGCTTAGGGTTGCCTGGGTGTATTGTAGATACTTGTGCCTTCATTGTATCACCTGAAGTTAACCTTTGCTCAGAAATACTATGTTCTTTTCCCCATCCGCGTGCCTCAAGTTTTTGTTAAACAATACCAAACAAAATATTTTGATGTTTGGCTGTCATCTATGGGCAGTCTATTTCGGCTTTTGCCATCTCCTGAGTCTAGGAAAATACTGGTGAAAAAAGGAAAATGGAAATTCATAGTTTTGGTTATGGGCAGGCATGGCCCCAGATGGTCAATGTCACCGCTCACCATGTGTTGGGATTTGGGAATCAGAGACATTTTTTATGTTTCTTAAGAAATCAGTTCATTCGATTAACGGCACAACTGAAAAATAGGAAAATTGAAATTCAATTTTTTATGTTTCTTAAGTGTGTGAGACAGCCAAGAAGGAGACAGTTCATTCGAGCTGAAAGACAAAAATTCACTGTGTTGTGGTTGTTTGCACTGTATCTGCTATGTTTTTTCCACAATATAGCTGAAGATTATTTGAAAAAACTGTCCTCCCAAAAGTAATAACGGCCTCATGAAGGGTTTTCCCAGTATTGTAATTTTTAGCTAGTAAGTGACTTCTCAATTTCTTAAGCAATATTTTTTTGTAAAAGTTTTCTTTCTTTGACATCAGGCTCACCATAAGGGCACGACCTCTAGCAAAAAGAAAAAGAAAGCAAAGTTAGAACGCGTGATGCGCAGCATGAAGAAGCAACAGCGGTTAAATTCAGAGAAAACGGGTCCAAATTGCTATTCTCCGCTTATAAAACTTAAAGATGCGCAGGTGTGTTTTGATGGTGCTAAGCTGTTTTTGTTCTTTGATATGTTACTTGCTATGGTAGTTGCTTTCTAGCTTGTTTGAATTGTTCTTTTTCCTTCAGGGATTTGCTGAAAAGCTGTTTTCTCGACTTCAAAGTTGCAATGAGCGCTTTGAGGTATGTAGCTTCAAGCTTGTGAATCTTTGGTGTCATGCATTTATCCATTTCTATCACTGTCACTCAATGGTGTACTGCTCTAGCTTCTACACTTTTAAATCGAAAGACGATGTTCTGCTTGTGATCAGTTTTGTACCTCTTTTACTTTGAATTTACTAGAGTGAGCTGAATCTGGAATCTGGATGATCACGGGGTTACAGGCCTGAAGTAGTCTCTAATACTTGAGTGAATCTGCATCTTGAAAATTCACAAATCCCCCTCAGAAAGTTTCATTTAAGAATTTTTTGAGGGTTTTTTCTTGCAAAAATAGCTTCTGAAATTCATCCTTTTAGTTTGGACTTTACAAGTTATAGTGGCCTTCATTGGAGTTTGTGGAATTTAACTGTGATAAGATTTAATTTCCTTTAGAACAGTCTTTTCATCACAAATACCTGCAGGGCTGCAGGCAGCTTAGTATGCATGGTATCTCGACTAAGCCTCTTATAATCCTCCATATTCATTTTCCTTGGTTTTGCATTGTTATTTCTTCTCTTTGTTTTTTTTTTGTGTATGTTTCTTACGAAAAGAGGGGGGAGGGGGAGCTAGTGACTACTTCCATATGCTTATGGCTTAAGTATGATCTGGGTAAAAGGAGGGTCATCTCTCAATTCATTTTCTGTTGTTGCTTTCATGTTGCTGCAATGCTGCTGATCGTGCCCTTCCTTGATGTGTGGTAGTAAACTGTGCAAAGACATTGGGATTTCTGTAACGGGTGCAGGTGGGATGGCGTTATATGGTTGTTGGACTGTAATGTTCTGAAGCAGGGTTCTGAATAGCGATCACTTTAAAGAGGCTAGAGTGCTATTCTAGCAAGTTCCTGGAGAAAGTTTTGTCAAAAATTCCTGATGCATTCTTATTCTGCTTAGTGGATTTATGCAGTTGGCTATGGAAAACAACTGAAAAAACAGATGATTGACGTTTGTTAGGGGATATGGTTGTTCTTGTATGAGTACTGGGTATCCTGGTGGTATATTTAACATCTGTTATCTGCAGGTTAAGATGATGATGCTCAAAGTGGTTGCTAGGACGATTGGGCTTCACCAGTTGATTTTACTGAACTTCTATCCCTTTCTTCAAAAATATGTTCAGGTTTGTCCTGTGAATTTCAAATGTTATTCTTAAGGTCTTTCTTCAAGAAACTAATTTGTTTTATGGCTCACTCTTTTTATGCAGCCCTACCAACGTGATGTAACCAATCTTCTTGCTGCTGCAGTTCAAGCCTGTCATGATATGGTCTGTATTTTTTTTTTTTTTTTTGTGTGTGTGTGTTTTGGGGCGCTTGTCTTCTTCCACTATTTTATTCTTCTATTGTACCATACTAGCCAACTTTATCTGATTGGCCTTTCAATTTTTCTGCCTTGCAACTTTCTTTCAGGTTGTTGACCCTTCTATGTGATAATATTATTCACTTCATGTAATAGGTACCTCCTGATGCTGTTGAACCTCTATTTAAGCAAATTGTAAATCAGTTTGTACATGATCGTTCTCGTACTGAGGTATTGCTTTTTTCTTTTTAATTTTTAAGCATTTTGATCTGCAAACATTTCTTATGCTGCGTCATTTTGAGCTTGTTGGGGGTGCTATAATTGTGTTTCCATGTTATATACCATTCTGTTGTTGTGAATCGTATTTGACAAATGAATTATTCTTCTGTCAAATGGTCTGGACAGGCAATAGCTGTTGGGATTAATGTTGTCAGAGAAATATGCTTGCGCATGCCACTGGTATTCATCATCTATATTCCATTGTCTGTTTTGAATCACCTTCATAGACATTGGCAATCTTTGGGTAGTTTGAGTGACATTTTCCCTTGATTATTTGTGATCAGTTAATGACTGAAGATTTACTGCAAGACCTTGTCTTATATAAGAAATCAAATGAAAAAGCAGTTTCTAGCGCTGCCCGTTCCCTTATTACTTTGTTCCGAGAGGTAAGCACTGCTTTCTCTCCAGTCTCCTCTCATGACAGTTCACTTCATTCATATTTTCTAGCTTTGTTTGTCTGGAATACTTTATGTGACAAGTTTATTTGTTTGTAGCTTTGCCCTTCACTTCTGGTGAAGAAGGATCGGGGAAGGCCAACTGACCCTAAGGCTAGGCCAAAAGCGTATGGAGAGGTCAATGTTGCCAGTGATGTGCCTGGTGCTGAGTTGTTGCAGCATGCTGATGCAGATGGTGATGATGCTAGTGAATCGGAGTCAGATGTCCTCAATGGTTCCAAAGACGTTGACAGTGACGATGATGCAGAGGTTGATGTTAGTGATGATGGTGACTCTTTGGCCAACTCAGGTAGTGAGGATGAGCTGAACGGTGAAGATAGTGAGGAAGCTGAGACTGACGATGATGAGTATGAGGATGGGAGTATGAATGGTGAGGAGGATACTGAAGACGAAGTGGAGGATGGGGAAGAGTTGTATAGTGCAGGTGAATCTGACGATGATGGCATTACAAAAAATAACAAGGGTGAAGCACGGAAGAGGAAATTCGCTGATTTAGATCAACAATTGAATTCTGCTAATGCAAGTCTTAGGGCATTAAAGAAACTAACAGCAGCTAAGTTGGAGAGATCCTCAGAAGCAGATGATCATATCTACTCTAACGAGGAGTTCCAACGGATCAAAGAGTTACAGGTACAATAATATGCTCTCTGAGTTTGGAATGGACTTTGTAGTTCGGTCTACCATTTAGTATTATTTTATACGTGACCAGAACAGTTAAGCTATGCCATGCAGCTATTTAATGAGTCAGTGGTTTTCAAGTCATATTGTTGTGTTTGTTTTATATAATCAGGCAAAGGCAAAGGCAAGAAGTGCTCTGGCACAGCATGGGTTGTTGAAGGGCTCAAAATCCAAGTCAGCAGCTATTAAGATTCCAAGTTCTGACCAACTAAGCCTGAAACCACTGGATCCATCTAAACTTGAAGTAAGTTTTCTGCATGCTAATAAGTAGCAACCCTGAAATTGTTGTCTTCCCTTGTATCTCATTGCATGTTTACAGATATTTGCTTCGATTTCGGGTCTACGTATTTTTGGTGGAGACTAGTTCAGTAAGGATTGTCCTGATAGGTGTCTAGAGTTGTCTGGTGGTGCAATGACTTTGGAACTGTGGATGCTAGGCCTGTTGAGGTACAGGTTGCAGATACTTTTTGTTGTTTCAGCTAATCAGGTTTTGCATTGGGGACCTCCCTCCTAGGAACTGGATGATGCCCCAAAACACCCCACCCTGAAAGTTCGAAGTCTTTATGCGTTATATTTTCCTTTGTTATAGCTTTAGTGGTGAATGGTGATGGTGGAAAACGGAAAGCCCGGGGGGGGGGGGGGGTCCTGTTTGCTATTGGCAGTAAGCTCAGTAGAGGGACCTTGGTAACTGTGTTATTGTATTTGTCATCATTGGGCTATTATGTGGATGGCAATTTTTAACATAAAAAAGGATTGAAGGATTTCTCTTGGAAAATTATTTGGTGAAGTAGTTTACCACATTAGCGAGAACCCATCAAAGACATGCTTAGAAGGAGAAATTTTAAGTTGGCTAGGAGGCGTTCTCTGTTTTGGGGGTGGAAGAGTTCATTAACCTTCTTGTTGCTGATGGGTCTACGTCTTTTTCCTTGATTTGGGGTTGGGGGTTAGTTGGGTGCAACCTCAAGGCTTGAGAGATATTCTTGTGGCTTGGCAGAGAAGATCGAAGAAGAGTTGGATTCTAAGTGTGCGGAAATCTATACTTTTGACAGTTCGGTGATGCACTTGGAAGGAGTGAAATTGCCGGATTTTTGGGGGTAGGGATAGAACTCTTTGTGATTTCAAACTTCATTTTTAGAGAACTTTGTATAGCCTTTGCTAGTTCCTGGTCATGGTACAAAGGTTGTCTTTTTGGATTTTGTTGATAAGATTTTTGTAGAGAGCTCAAAAGGGTGCAAGTCTATAAAGATTTGTGAGATTGCCTACTTTTGTAAATAGGCAACATCCCCCTTAGAGTCCTTACAATACATCTATATATTGCCTACCAAAAAATGAAAGCTCCATATTGTGGAATGGTTTTCTGACTGATTGACACGCGAATTATACTATACAGACATGGAGCAGTTTTGATACTTTTTGACAACTGAGTTGTCATTTTGTGCGTCTTTATTTGACACGCCGATCAAAGTAGCAAATTAGTTTCGGCATGCACTTACAACTCTATCAGTCTTTCCCTTAATTTACTGTTCTTGACTGAAGCACAAGCTGTTGGTGAGAAAATGAATTTTGCTATTGTTTTTAAGCATATCTGTTTTCTGTGTACGACTTTAGGCACATATCCGAACCAAGATGACCAAGGAGCAGAGAATAGCTCTAATGAAAGCAGGAAGAGAAGATAGAGCGGAGTACAAATCTAAGACTGCTATAAAACAGAAAAAGGTTTGCCCCGCTGTTCCCATGTCACCCTATTATGTTTCTTGTTACATTCTTCTTATCTTTCACTGATATTCAATTCCAACTGCTTCTATATGAAAACTTGTATTACGAGATTGGAAACCCTTGTCATTATGGTGGCAGCCTATGATCTCGTGTTTAATTATCGTGGAACTATGCCTATTGGGTCGGTCCATTTGCAACGCCACTTTTTTTTCGATGTCTCACAATAATTTTGACTGTTAAACAGAAGGGTGGCCTGAGCGAAAAGCAGAAACAGCACAAGAAGTTCTTGCCAGTCGCTGCAAAGAGAGCGAAGGTGGCCAAAACTAGACAAGACAAGAAGCGAAAAAAGGCCATTGCTGGAAAACAGTTCCGAGGCAAAAAAACATGGAAGTAGTGAACTTTGGAAGTAGTTATTTTCATTCCGGTTCACATATGCCTTTTCTTTGTTTTTCCCTTAAATCTTTTTTTTTAAAATTCTGGAATATCTCCTTTGTGTTTTATAGTCAATTCTTATCTACAGTCTAATATTGAAACAAACCCACACAATTTTGGCTGAACATTGAACAATTACCTGTAGGAAGGGGTTTTGTAGCATATCCCAGCGTTGAGGATATTATTAGTCTGTTCACTTGCTTGTAATTCAAGGTTTCCTTTATGATATCTTTCTTTGACACACACTCACATTTATTTGAGTCAAAGCAGTTATGGAAGGCGACAGCGAATGCTGTTTCTCATGGGTAGCAATTGCAATGTACCATGCTAGAAGATATCATATCATGTCATGAAACGAAGAAAGTTGGAGATCGAATAAGCTATGTTCAAGTTAGTATTTTTGTGGTTGAGACTTGAGATGTTATTTTGGATCTCAAAGTTTGTATTTGTTCAAGGCACCGTTCTTTTGTGCGTTAACGTAACTAATCGCAACACAAAGTACCGCAACATACCGCAGATTACCATTACCTTTTTTACTATTTCTACCGCAATTTACCGCAACTAACCGCAACGCAACGTAAACACTACACATAAAAGAATGGTGCCTAAGGCACTGTTTTTTTTTTGCGGTTGGCAAACTGCGGTGCCACAGCCTACCGCAGTTTGCCACAACCCACTACAAAATACCATTCTACCACAATTCATCACAACACACCACAAATTACTTTTTCACAATTATCAATACAATATTTATATATATACAAAAAACCCACCACAACACACCAACAACCCGCCACAATTTCACCACACCTAACCGCGCCATACCACAGAATACCGCATGAAAGAACAGGGCCTAACTGGAATGAACTGTTCTTTTCCCTTGGGCAAGAAAAAACCGAATGGCGGTGTCATGCATTATTGTATGCTGGGGCTCGTATATTGATTTAAAAATTGAAGCAAATAATTGCTTGGTAGTTCTTCCATGGAACTCTGTGTTTATTTATTTTTTATTATTAAGAGTCCAAAGGCTTAAAAATTTATAGACAAATTATATGTAAAACAACAAACAATCAATTCTAAAATAGCCTAAACTCTGTTTATTATTTATCCTTTTTAGGCTTCCCTAGGTTGTTCCCTTGATATTAAAGTATCACCAAATTATTAGGATGCATTTGGTTAGTAAAAAATTATGGGAAAATGATCACTTTTTTTGGTTTATTTTCCCCATATTTAGATGCATATTGATCTTGGAAATTTTTTTATGGGGGTCTACCATCTTTTACATTATGGCCGTGTTCTTTGGATGAGTTATTTTTAAGTTAAGATACTTAGGTTTGGATAAGTTATGATGTTTTTTTGGGGAATTATGTTTTAAGAGTGAATACTTTTTTGGGGAATTGTATTATTAGAATCAACATAACAAAAGAACATGACCTTAATGTTAGAATCGTGATCTATTGGGTAGTTAGGATCGAAATAAATTCACGTAGGATCGTAGATCGAAATGTAGACCCTTGAATCACATTGAAAATTTTGGGATCATAAAATTATAGATTGTATTATTTGGATCGAGAATTTAATAACTATGAAGGAGACTAGACTAGATGATGGTTCACCATCATGAAGAGTCCTACTACTAATCCAATAGCATTCATTTTGGTCCACATTGGAAAATCTTTGTAGGGGGTTGATTGACATGACATCTTTGTGACCACTTTCACAATACCAATCCCTTCTAATTTTATCGTTTTTCTCTTAGCTCTCCAATTTGGTTTCTGTATCAATTTTATGTCCCTTTTAAACAGCAGAAAAAATGCAAGACAACACAAAATATTTGGACTCACTACAAGGAAGAATCGATAATCTAAGATTCTGTCTCCCCCTTTAAGCTCTGTGAAGAGTCTATCTAAGATATTATTATTATTATTATTATTATTATTATTATTATTATTATTATTATTATTTGGGTTAATGACTTAAATTCTCTTGACTCATTATTTGGCAAGTTTCTTAAACACTCCAAGTTATTGGTTGCTATTAGAAAATTATTTTATTTCCTAGTTATATTTAGGTTAGTTTCCTAATTGTAATCGCATTCTAAAACCTAATTGTATTTGGAGTAGAAGTCTATGCAGATCTATAGGATGTTTATCCCTATAAATAGAGATCCTTATTCATCTTGTAACTAGCGCCAAGCAACCAATGTAGTCGATGTGAGAGCTTTCAAAACTCCCCATGAGTGAGTTACAGTGTTATTTTCACATCTTCACCTTACTCATCTCTAGGTTATGAGAGTCTACGAGAGTTCACACATATATTTTACCTCTTGTAATATCTCCTTTTTCTACTAGTGGATATTGGTTGTCGCCCGTGGGTTTTTCTCTGAGTTCTTCGGTTTCCCACGTAAAAATGTTGTCTCACCCTATTTTTCATTGCCTCTCTCTATTATTATCCTCGATTCCATAATCATCTTGTATTTCCTTCCGCTGCATACATTGCTCTATTTCACACCCTAACAAGTGGCTAACAACTGCCAATCAGATCTGAATTCGATCCCTAACATTATTATTATTATTATTATTATTATCCACCAAATGATAGAGACTGCAATTTTATTCTATTCTAATTTCTAGCCAAATACTTTGAGGTATGGGTTCTAAAATCATACCTCAATTATTATATGGTCCACCGTGCTGTACAGAGGTAGATACGCTACTTATATTTAATTTTTTTAAAAAACTCATAATTATAAAATTTCTCAATATTATTACAAAATTTATTAATATTATTATAAAATTTATCAATATCTTTTAATTTTATAATTTTTTATAAAAAAATCATCCCATAAAAAATTGATATATATATCAATGCATACAGTGTATTTAAGCAAGTACATCACAGACAATATAGTTTGTGTATCACACCGAAAATACTTAGTTCATTCTTAAACTTCCACCAAACGCGCCCTAAACACAAAGCTTAATGGTTTTACAAGAGATGTAAAGTGGTGCTCTATTGAACTAAAGAATTCTTCCACTTTTGTACTTTAATATACCAAAAACCTTAAAAACTTGTTTAGAGGACTGGACTGCAATAATTTAAGCATCTTGAAAAGACCATAAGTTAGAGCATTATTCAAAGTAATTACTGCTGTTCACATAATATGCAAAGGAATGAGATTAGGAATATAATCTAGCTAGCAATGACAAATGGAATATGATTTTCTTATATGAATTATTTGAGCCAAAGAAAAAAGTAGCATGGGAAAATATGTAACAAATTTGTTTAAGATCCATTTCTTTTATGCGGTAAGTTGCGGTACGGTACCACATCGTACCGCATTCTTTAATTTTCCACCACAGTATACCACAATCATTATCAATATATCTTTTCATTTTTTCTTTCTCCCCACTTTTCTCGTCTATATTTTACATTCTCTTTTAATTTACCCCAACCATCACAACTCATCACACTTTTTCAGATTCCACCACACCATGATCACTAATCAACCGCACCGCATAAACGAACGGGCCTCAATTGAAGAGACTATGAGAATTGTTTGCTTTTCCTAACTTATTCCAGTTTAGCCTAAAGTTTGTAGAGATATTATGATATGTTGACAAATTTAATAATATGTAGATTGAATTTGAAGCATAATTAACTTGTAATATAATTGTACATAAATTCTATTGAGCTGAAATCAAAAATACTTTGGAAATATAATTTGTTAAATTAGAAAATAAGAATCTGTAGACTTTTTTTGATGGAAAAGAACTATTTACTAATATAACTGAACTTTTCAATAAAATTTCTAAAATATATTCTGACAATTTCGTTTACAAAATCTGCTCAAAAAGTAAAATGTAAATAAACAAAATCATTAGAGAGAGAGTTCCATAGAAAAAAAAAAGAAAAGAAAATCAGTAGAGAGAGATTCCACATTATTGATTGCCAAATACTTGGCAGAGTTGTGGAAGAAAACTGATGGCGCCAGGGTGAAGGAAACCACCTGGGGAGTCTTCCCCCTGTTTTCTTATTAAATAACATTAAAAATAAAAAATAAAAATCATTTTCTAATTAATACTACCTCCTTCCTAAATCATGTGTCACTTTGGACATAATTTAAAAAATCAATAAAACCTCCAATTTACATTCATTAATCACTTTGGAAATGTGAAAATATTGAATAAAATGGTGAATAAAAAATAAAAATGGTGAATAAAAAAGAAAATGAAAGAAAAAGAGGTAATTAATAAGGTTAATTTGATAAATTAGTAATTAATATGTTATTGAAATTATAAAAAGACAGATATTATAGGAAAAAAAGTTAGTTAAAGTGACAGATAATATGGGAAGGATGGAGTAGTACTCTCTCGATTCTTTTTTATTTGACATTTGCGGATTTCAATGTTGATCTTTAATTAGTAATTTCTAATATAAAATTTTTATAAAAAAATATAATATTATATTTTTAATAGTATTTTTTATTACGAATCTAATGACATCAATTTTGTACGATGAATCGTTATACAAATTAAAATATTAACGGTCAAAATTTTTAACCAATTTCTTAGATGAAAGATAAATAAAAAGGGATGGAGTAACAATTAAGAGTAATAAAAACATTTAAAACAGTAGTCAACAAAAACAATTAGCGCTTGGTAGACCACCAAACTGTTGTTAATTTCTCTGTCCTGAAAAACAGGACAAAACTATGAGGAACAACTCACAGCTACCTGCCAAAGGGCCTTCATTTCAAATTAGATGTCCAAAGATTTAAAAATACTCCCTCCTTCCCATTTTATTTGTCACTTAAGACATGATTCACAAAATCAATAAAACTTTCAATTTGCATTAATTTGTAGTCTTGGAAATGAAAAAAAAGTTGAATAAAATGGTGAATAAAAAAGAAAAATGGTCAATAATAAAGAAAAATGGTGAATAAAAGAGAAAAGTTGAAGAAAAAGAGGTATAATTTGATAAATTAGTAATTAATATATTATTGGAATTATAAGGTGACAGATATTATGGAAAAAAAGAAAGTTAGTTAAAGTGACATATAATATGGGAAGGAGGGAGTATTACATTTGACCAAATTCTTTTCCGTTAATTTTTTGAAAATTGCTCCATAATTAATTATTGAAGTTGATGTTTATAATGTTTAATTTATGAATTGTTAAAATTTTTGAAAATAGAGAAATATTAAAATTAGACGTCCAAAGATTTAAAAACATTAATTATTGAAGTTGATGTTATACTTTTCCATATATACATGTCAAACATTGCATTGCCCGCACGAGGTGTTCTAAAATATCAAAGTAGAAATATTATAAAAGATAGAGAAATGTTTTTTTAACGGGACATGCAAACTAAAAATAATCAATACATAAGTATTTTTAAATGTAAGTATTTTTCTATAAAAAGATGTAACTATTTGAGGAATCATACATAAATACTAACATGTCAAGAAACCCTTGAAAAGGGTTGATTGAGGTTGTCGGTTAAAATTAAATCAAAGCTACAAAATTTAACACACAAGTCAGTCAAGGTCATTGGTACAACCAAGGATAAGGTGTAAAAATAAAATCTAAATGAGGAAAATAAAAGAAGATAATACACGAGAATTTAGTCGATGTTCACCCTTCCAAATAGGGCTATGTCACTGGACCTAAACTTCTCTTCACTTAGGCTTTCGGACCACTTCACTTTTTTGTTTACTTAAGAAGTACATCTAGGTCCTCAATCTCGGGTTCCTACTTCCTTGAGTACCTCCTAGGCAAGCTTACAAAAAAACTCAATCAAGAAGACATGTCCCTCTTGATCTACAACTCAATCAAGGCAATAACCTTGATCTATAACTCAATCGAGGCACCACCTTTGATTTGCAACTCACTAAACATTAATAATACATAGCTACCCAAGTGAGTTTCCCAACTCACTTAATTACAAGTCCCATTACAAGAATGTACTTTCACACCAAAGACCTCATGATACAAGAGACTAAATGATGTGAAATTACAATGCGTCTCTCTTATGGAGTGGGGTGTTTTTCTCATTTTTATTCTCTATCTTCGTTCTCTTTTTATTACCCAAAAAGTGAGGTGAATGTTGTGTTGCGTGTGGAGACCAAATGAGGAGAAGGAGAGAAGGCGAGGCAGGACAAGGCGCAACCCGCACCAGTGGAGGCGCAAGGCGCGCCTCAATCAAAAGCGAGAAGAAGGATCCCACGACCTGCGCCAAGGGGGGCGCAGCTCACACAGATGGAGACGCAATCCGCGTCCCACCCAGACGAAGGAAGGCGCTGGTCGCTGGAGACACAACCTGCGTCTTCAAAGGCGCTACCCGCGCCTCCACCATCCATCTTTGTCCGCGATGGTTTTCTTTCAGGGTTGTAGTTTATTTTAATTTTGACTTAATTCTACTTCCTATCCGCCGAGTATATATATTATACCTGTTTCTCATTATTATTCACTGAGTTAGAGAGAGAGAAAACACAACTGTTGTAATTGTAATCCTCAGATTTCTAGTGCTGATTTTTTCCCCCTTTGAGTTTTTTCCATATTAAATCTCATGTGTTAACTTTTGATTTCTTTTCCGCTATTTTGTTTAATTGTTTGTGGTTTCCTTGAGTACTCTACAATCATTTCAACTGGTATCAAAGCCTGCAAATTGCTGACAGAGAACTCGCATACAAACAATGTCGGAAGATAAGTATGAGATCGAGAAGTTCAGCAGGTCCGACTTCACTTACTGGAATATGCAGATTGAAGATCTGCTATACTCGAAGTCTCTGCATGTTCCGCTGTTGGAGAAGAAGTCAGATGTAATGGAGCAGCTGAGTCCGATCTGCTCGATCGACAGGCGATGTCCAAGATCAGGATGTCATTGGCTCGGAACGTCAAGTTTAACGTTATGGAGAAAAAGACAACAAAGGAATTACTAAAGGCACTGAAGGAGATGTATGAGAAGCCTAGCGCAAAAAATCAGGTATATTTGTTTCGCAAATTAACCAGTTGTAAGATGTTTGAGGATGGTGATGTGGCTGATTATATCAATGAGGTTACTAAGATTTTATCACAACTTCCTTCGCTTAAGATGACTTTTGCTGATAATGTTAAAGCCTGCATATTGTTGTCTTCTATGCCTGACTCTTGGGATACAGTTATAACTGCTGTCAGTAGTACTAAGAATTCTATTGGTGGATCTTCGGGAAGTGCCTTGAGTGTCAGAGGTAGGAAGACCAATAGGAATTTGAATAAGTCCAGGGAGCGGTCAAAGTTCAGGGGTAAAAGAAAGTCTAGGAACATGAACAATGTTGTGTGTTATGGTTGTGGTGAAAAGGGACATTATAAGAGGGATTTCCCTAAACCTAGGAAGGGAAAGGGTATCAATGATGATCGTGACTCTATCAGCTCTACTGAAGGCCTTTTTGAAGCCATAATCTTGAGTGTGTCTAGTCCTGAAGAGTCATGGTTAGTTGATACCGGTGCATCTTTTTATGTTTTCTTAAATAGGGAGTTATTTCGTAATTTCAGGAGTGGAAATTTTGGCAAGGTTTACCTTGCTGGTGACAAATATTATGAGATAACAGGTAGAGGAGATGTAACAATTAAGACTGCTAATGGTGGTCTTTGGAAGTTGGAAGATATGAGATATATTCCTGGAATTAAGAGGAATTTGATCTTTGTCACAATCAACTTGATGAGATGGGCTACACTACAGGGTTCGGGAATGGTAAATGGAAGATTGTGAAGGATGATATGGTAGTGGCGAAGGGATTGAGGTCCGATACTTTGTGCTCCACCAGGGATAACACTAATCCGAGTTCTAATGTCAATGATGCTTTTTATTCTAGCTTATGGCATTGCAGGTTTGGTCACATGAGTGAGAAGGGCATGAAGATTCTAGCTTCAAAGGGCATTTTGGAGGATCTGAAAAACTGTAGACATGGAGCTCTGCGAGAGTTGTGTCTTTGGTAAGAAGAATGGGGTCAGTTTCAGTAAAACTGGAAGGGAACCAAAACCGGAGAAGTTGAAGTTGGTGCATTCAGATGTGTGAAGGCGTGGGCCAGTCAAATCCATGAGTGGTGCTCAATATTATGTCCCCTTCATTGATGATCACAGTCATAAGGTATGGGTTTATTTTCTGAAAAATAAATATGATGTGTTTGATGTCTTCTTGAAGTGGACAGAATGGGATAACAGAGAAGATGAACAGGACTCTAAACGAGAGAGCCAGGAACATGAGGGTTCATGTTGGGTTGCACAAGTACTTGTGGGTAGATGCAGAGAGCACAACAACATATCTAATCAGTAGGAGTCCATCAGTTCCATTAGATATGAAGGTACCTGCTCAGCCTCAGCATAGGACTATGGCTTACCAGCATCTGTTAGTAATAGGTAATGCAAAGATGGAGAATATCTTTGTGATGCATTACCTCTTGTAGCCATTGTTAATCTCCTTAGGTTGGATGGTGGTTTTTGCTCATCATCACTAGAGCTCTCAGTCAGCTCTTGTGGTTCAGGCTCATTTGCAGCCTATTTTTTTAGTTTGTGGAGCTGTTATGGCCCCTCTGTTTCTCATGTTTCCCTTCTAGGCACACCAAGCCTAATAGAAAACTCAACATTTTCTGGCTCACTCTCATTAGCTCCCATTATCTCCTTGTTACCTGAGTGATTTGATGTCAACCTATCTTTATACAACGAATTCTTATCAAGGACAACATCATAATGTCTCAACACATTCTTACCATTCCACAACTTGTATCCAAAAGAGTCTGCCATAGCCACAAAGTAGCACTTCTCAGACTTAGGGTCTAGCTTGTCACTCTTGTTAGGATCAACCATCACATAAGCAACACTGCCAAAAATGTGAAGAAATGAAAAATCAACTTTCTTACTACTCTATACTTCCTCAGGTACCTTCATATCTAAAAGAATCGATGGACTCCTATTGATCAGGTATGATGCTGTGCTTACTGCTTCTACCCATAGGTACTTGGGCAGCCAAGCATGAATCCTCATGCTCCTAGCTCTCTCATTTAGACACATGTTCATCCTCTATGTTATCCCATTCTACCTTGGTGTTCCTAGAATAGTTTTCAGCAACCTAATGCCATTCTGAGCACAATACCTCCTGAACTCCTCCTTCTCACATTCTCCTCCATTGTCTTTCCTCAAACACATCACCTTCAACCCAGTTTGTGTCTCAACCCGTGCTTTCCACTTCAAGAAAACATCAAAACATAAGATTTATTCTTCAAAAAATAAACCCATACCTTTTGATTGTGATCATCAATGAAGGTAACGTAGTATTGAGCACCACCCATGGATTTGACTGGTGCAAGTCCCCACACATTAGAATGAACCAACTCAAGCTTCTCTTGTTAGGTTCCCTGCCATTTTTGTTAAAGCTGACTTTCTTCTGCTTGCCATAGATCAACACATCTTTCGCAAAGTTCCATGTCTACAATTAATTTTCAAATTTCCTGAAGCACCCTTTGAAGCTAGAAATCAAGTTAGTGCTATCTATGGTGGAGTACAATGTACTGGCTTCAATCCCTTTGCCACTACCATAGCTCCCTTTACAATTTTCCATTTACCATTCCCGAACCCTGTAGTGTAACCCATGTCATCTAGTTGATTCACATATTTTAAATTCCTCTTGATCCCAAGAATATATCTCACATCCTCAAAATTCCAAAGACCACCATTAGCAGTCTTAATAGTCACATCTCCTCTTCTTGCTGTCTCATAATATTGGTCATTTGCAAGGTAAACTTTGCCCAAATTTCAACTCATGAAATTACGAAATAACTCCCTACTAGAAGAAACATGAAAGGATGCACTGGTATCAATTATCCATGACTCTTCATGAGTAAACACACTCAAAATCAGGGCTTCACTAATGTCTTTAGCAAACTTAACAAAGTCACGATCATCATTGTTACTCTTCCTCTTCTTAGGTTTAGGGCAATCCCTCTTGAAGTGACCCTTTTCACCACCACCATAACAAACAATATCGTTCATGTTCCTAGATTTCTTTTACCTGTGGATTTTGATCGCCCCTGAAATTATTAGAATTATATTGTTTTATTATACCCCCGGCACTTAAGGCATTTTCCGAAGATCCACCACTAGAATTCTTCCTACAAAGGTCTTCATTGAGAATCACAACTTAACCTCATCAAATTTCATTCCAACAGTTCCTCTAGAACTACTAACAACAGTTACAAGTGTATCCCAGGAGTCAAGTAACGAAGACAACAATATACATGCTTTAATCTCATCATCAAAAGTTGTGAATGTACATTTATTTTGTAAATTAGTCAGAACAATATACATGCTTTAACAGAAGCAAGTTGTGATAAAACTTTTGTAATCTCAATAATATGATCGGCCACATCATCATCATCAGACATCTTAATTCTGACTAATTTACAAAATAAATGTACCCTATTCGTAGCACAAGGCTTCTCGTACATCTCCTCAAGTTCCTCTAGCAATTCCCACATCATCTTTTTCTCCATGACGTTGAATCTCATGTTCCGTGCTATAGACATCCTTATCTTGGCCATTGCCTGATGATCGAGCACTTCCCCGTCCTCCAGTTTCACGTTATCTGGCTTCTTCTCCAACAACGAAAGATGCAGGGACTTCGAGTACTGTAGATCCTCAATTTGCAACCTCCAGTAAGTGAAGTCCGTCCCGTTGAACTTCTCGATCTCATACTTATCATCCGACATTGTTGGTATGTGAGTTCTCTTTCTCTCTCAGCAACATACATGTTGATAAGTCGTTTTTATATAGAGTTTTTAGGGCTCAAATCATGTCAGTTTGATGCTTTTTATATCCTATATCTCGTATTTTTATAGCAATTTCTGTGATTTATACACTTGTTCGCGAATTTGGTATGTTTTGCAGGAATTGGTGGAATTATATCGAAAAGCATGAAAAATTGGAGGAAGAATAACAAAAATCAAAGAAATGAAAAAGGAAGTTGAAGAAGGAAAGAAGAAGAAAGAAAGAACGGCCCAAATAACACTGCCCAAAGACCAGCTAAGGCGGAAAGGCAAGGCCCAGGCAACATTTTTAAAACGCAGCCAGCGCCTTGTCCAGAGAGTTTGACAGCCGTGAAGAAAGAAAACGCAGCCCGCGTTTTGGAGGCGCAGCTAGCGCCCACTCACGGAGATTTTCACTTTTCGGGCAAAATGCAACCAGCGTTTCTAAAATGCACTAACCCAACCCTATAAAAGGGGTTTGACATCCGCCGTTTCAAGGGAGCTTTGGCAGCGAGCGATTTTCATCAGTTTACATTAGTTTTCGGAGAGATTTTTAGGTAGCTTTTAGAGTAGATTTAGATCAATTTATTTACAGTTGATTCCAAAAGATTGTTATTAGATTAGATTATTGTTAGTGATCGAAGAACACGAAAGAGATCAATTCGGGTGACACGAAGAGATCAATTCCGCCAATTCGAACATGGTTTATTTCTATTATTCTTTAATGCTTTCTAGTTGTTATTCAGATTTTAAGATGTTTACTTTTAGAATTATGAGTAGCTAATTTCCTTTGTTTGGGGGATAAACTCGATGTCTATTGATTGAATTTGAATACAGTCTTGGTGTTAGGTTATCCTTTTATTCGTTTGATTTGCGTGCAATGTATGTCACGGTAATTTGACAATAGAACGACAGTTTGAGTCTGTACCTGGTTTTAGATTCTTGACAATAGAACGACAGTTTGAGTCTTGAATCGGATTACGTAGATTGAATAGGTTTAGAAAATAGTTAGACATAATGATCCTTGCCTAGGGTCAATTTATAATCAGTTCTTATCTTTGATTAAGCTAAATAGTTAGAAATAATGTTTAGGTTAATCATTGTAACTCACCTAGGATCGAAAGATTGAAGTGATAGGGCCTAGAAAGATTACAGACCCCGAATTATCTTGTTACCTGCTCCGGGATTGTTGATGACTCACTTGCGCCACCAAAGTGGCCACGGGAAGCAAGTTTTGGTGGGCAAATTTTACATCAATGTTTATAATCCATAGATCCAAAGTATGTTTGCCATGAAAGTAATTCTTTAGTGGCCAATTAAGAAAATTGTCCCTTGTTAGCCATGAAATAAGAGTTAATCGTGGCTAGTTTGTGAATTTGGCCATGACAAAAACATTTTGTGGCCAGTAGTCGTGGCTAGTTTGTGAATTTGGCCATTATAAAAATATATTGTCGCTAATAATCGTGGCTAGTTTGTGAATTTGGCCATGATAAAAATATCTTGTGGCCAATGGTCATGGCTAGTCTGAAAATTTGGTCATGATAAAAATATATCGTGGCTAGTTTGTGAATTTGGCCATGATAAAAATATTTTGTGGCTAATAGTCATGGCTAGTTTGAAAATTTGGCCATTAGAAAAATATATTGTGGCCAATAGTCATAGCTAGTTTGAAATTTTGGTCATGATAAAAATACATCGTGGCTAGTTTGTGAATTTGGCCATGAAAAAAAATATTTGGTGGCAAATTGTTTATATTTGCCACTGAAAAATCATTTTGGTGGCTCGAAGTTTTAACTTTATATGCTCCTACAAAATATATTTGGTGACCAAACTTGTTGAGTATTATTAGTGATTAGTAATGATAGTGAATACTGAATATTTTTATTAGATGAAATAAACTTTTTTCTTGGTAATGATTTACAATGGTGCCAATAAGTCACTAGAAAAGTCGTGGCTAGAGATTCTGCATACTATGAACAGTAGTGGTGTAACACCCCAGGTATATGGTTAAGTGTTGGCTTAAAAGGATTGAAACGACTACTTATACACCAAGATGCACCTTCTTCAATGGTAGCTCATCCGTTGGGAACTCCTCAGTTAAGCGTGCTTGGTTGGGAGTAGTCTCAGGATGGGTGACCTCCTGGGAAGTTTTCCCAGGCAACATGTGAGCGAGGACAAAGCGCGCTCGAAAGACTCACGGTGATTCGTGGGACCAGCCAGCAATCCTTGAAACAGTTCTCGGTAATGTCCGCGGCCCGGAGGGGCTGGGGCATTACAATTGCTTACACACATAGTCATATATATATATATATAGGCGTTTATTAGCAGAAATAATATTTTTTTAATAAATAATTATTTTTTTTATAAAATCTAGCCACGGATGATGCGTGGCTAATATAATTTAGTGGCCACTATAATTATTAGACACGAAAGATATTGTGGCGAATCGGAATAAATAACTCAAGTTGGACAATACCTAGCCACTAAATTTTTTGTGGCAAGTACTACGATAGCTCGCCATGCAATGGATATTTTTGTGGCCATTTTATTAGCCACGAGGTCATTCGCCACGACAGGCCACACACAAGATTTTCATGGTCAATTGCATTCGCCACGGGAAATTTTTACTTTAGCCACCAATAATTCCGTGGCGCAAGTGAGTCATTCTTGTAGTGAGACCCCGAATTATCTTGTTACCTGCTCCGGGATTGTTGATGATTTGATTAATTGACTAGAGTGGACTCCCCTGAACGCTTTTAATTAATTGATAAAACCCTAAAAATTCTTGTTTTCTTAGTTTAGTTTAGAAAACCTTACCACAACCCTTGGATCGACCTAGCATTCTTTGTAGCGAACTAGTTCAATGCGTGGTTGAACGCAAATCCCTGAGAGAGAATGATATTTTATTACTACACAGACCCGTACACTTGCGGTACACAGACAACTATATGTTCTAGGTCTGTCAAGTTTTTGGCGCCGTTGCCGGGGATTTGTTTCCCCAATCGCCATTGGACGAACGCGCTCTGGGTGACTAGGTTATTTAATTTCTGTTATTTTTCTTTATTTTTCTTTATTACGCTTGGTGTTCTTGTTTTTGTCTTTTTCAGGTTTATGCAAAAAGATTTCTCTTTCGAGTATGATCCTGAGATCGAACGAACACTTCGAGAGAGAAGGAAAAGAGCAAGACTGGAGAAAGAATTTCAAGAAAATCAAGAAACAGACGATGATGAGCTAGAAGCGGAATCCGGAAAAGAAGAAGAGATGGGAGAACAACGACCAAAGACATTCGGGCAGTATCTTACTCCCAATGTCACCAACCCACAATCAGCAATCAAAGTTCCCACCATCAGCGAACGACTTCGAGCTACGTCAATCTTTGATCAACTTAGTGTCAAAATCACCATTCCATGGGTTGATTAACGAAGATCCTAACCGACATCTGCGACTCTTCCGTCAGGCTTGTGACACTTACAAGGCCAACAATGTGTCGAAGGACGCCGTCAAACTACGTCTCTTCCCGTTCTCGTTGGAAGGCAAAGCGTGGGAGTGGCTCGATTCACTTCCACCAAATTCAATCACAACGTTCGACGAACTCGCCAGCACCTTTTTGGCGAAGTACTTTGTTCGGTCTCGTTTCGAACCGAATTTCTTCTCTTTTATAGGGTATATTTGCTTGTTTTAACCCATATTTATATATTAGATATAATGATTTAGTGTTTTGTAGGAAAATAAGGAGTTAGAAGAAGTTTGGGCTTAATTGAAGGTTTTTAGGGAATCCCGAGCTATTTCCCGAGCAAACCAAGACAACCTGAGCCGAGATCCGATTCAGACCAAGTCAACCCGAGCCGAGAGCCGAGGCGAAACCGAAGCCGGAAATTCCATATTAAGATTGGCGTAAAACAGGGGAACGGTACAAACTCAAAGGTTTGAAATACGTGTGCCTTCACTCTTTGGGTCATAACTCCTTCGTTACAACTCTGATTGGCCTGAAATTTTGGGAGCTTAAAGTACACATCGAGAGCTTTCCATCGATATCTTACGGGCCTAAAACAAAGTTCGGATAAAGAAGTTATGCGCGTTTGAAGTCGGCAGGGAAAAGCTGCCCAAAACAGTGGCTCGCCCGAGCCAAGCTTCTGGGGCAACAAAGACACAAGCTAGGAGAGACGGACAGTAGGCTTGCTCGCCCGAGCCAACCCAATGGCTCGCCCGAGCCATTCTGTCTGCAGAAAAACTGACGCGCGTGCTGCTATTTGTTTCTAGGGTTTTGGGTTATATTTTTCCTTCTTCTATAAATACCCACTTGTATTAATCCAAGTAAAATCAACTAGCCTAGGTAGTTTAGGAGTATAATTAGATTTAATTTCTTTCCTTTATTTGCTTTAATCTCTCTTTCATTGTTCTTCAAGTTTTCTTTGATTCTTCAAGCTTTCTTTGATTTCTAGCATTTGTATTCAAACTTTCTCAAGCTTTCTCAATTCAAGCAAGTTTCCATTGAAGTTTTACAAGCTTTCTCTCTCTTCTCTCTCTCTCTCTCTCTCTCTAATCTCCATTGTTGACTTGATTTCAAAGCTTTCTAGGGTTAGCCACATCAAATCCATCTTTTAGTGGGGAGGAGGGTCAAGGAATTCCAATTCTACTTCCTAGTGAGAATTTGGGAGATCCTTGATAATCCAATCCATAATTTCTTATTTTGTTCGGGGGAAATTGTAGAGGTAGATTGAAGGTTAGAAGATTTTGGTCATCAAAGGTAAAATTTCTTGTCTCTAATTTTATTGTTCATTCATGTCTTTTAATTGATTTCATCCTTAAGTGTTTTCTTTATTGCTTTCCTTTTATTGCTTTCTTTGATTCATGCCTAGGTTAGATTTAAATGCTTTCTTTACATAATTTATCGCTTTCCGCATTGAGAAAAACCCTTCTACACAAACCGATTGCCTTAATTAAGCCTCACACCCATCCCTGTGGACTGACAACCTTAACTCTTAAAACCACAAAAATTACAACCGAACAATGGCGCCGTTGCCGGGGATGGCGTTATTTGGTAGATTAGGCTATTGGTTTGTGTCTACATAGTTTATTACTTTCTCGATTATGCTAGAAAAATGTAGCGAAAAAAATTGAATATCGAAAAAAGTGAGAAAAGAAAAGAAAAAAAATAGAAAATTAGAAAAATAGAAAAAAAAAAGAGTTATGGATAGTCCCCAATTCCCTCAATTTGAGCGTGAAATATTTTGGAGGTATTTTGCTAGATTGCATGACTACCGTGTTCAATGTGAATTATATGGTATCTTTTATGATACATTATCTCTTTTGTGAATTGTTAGTGAGGGTGTGAATTATGAGACCCGAAACCTTTTAGATTATTACGGGTTTTCTTGTTTAGGTGAAGAAAAAGCATGGGAGTTACTTGAATGGTTGTCTAGGGATTCCTATGAATTTGAGCAACAAAATGTTAGTCCTAGCGTCCAACCTCCTTATGCACCACCCTTTGGGACCTAAACTGAACAATCATGTGAATACCCCGTGTATGTTGATGATCAATCTTATGATGGGGGATATGTGGAAAACTGTTATGATCTTTCCCAAAGTGCCGATGTTGAGTCTCCTTCCGTGTGCTCCTTGTGTGATTCGCCGTATCATAGTTCAATTTCTTGTTTGCAAGCTACAGTGGTTTCCTTCAAGGTAGAAGTAGAAAAATTATGTGCGAACATGAATGAGTATATGCGTGAATTTGTCCATGAAAGTAATCAAAGGGTAGTAACTCCTTCTTCACAAATGGTTGATTCGAATGTTGAAATAGGTCATTCATCGTCTTTGAGTCCTGAAATGCATGTAGATTCTGCTGTGTATGATGAGGATGATGACTATTATAACCGACCATGCCTTGGACTACTTAGTAATTCCTTAGCTCCAGCCCCACCTAATGAGCATGAGGAACATGATGGTTTTGTGTGTGATGATGTAGAATTAGTTGAAAACATGCTAGATGATGAACTATCCACACCCTTGTCCATGCCTTTATGTGAAGAAAAGATTGAGTTTAGAGAATGCCATGATGTAATTGAGCATGATCTTGTTGAGAGTGAAATTGAATCTGTTGTGATTGAATGTGTGCTTGATAACGATTTGTTCACTTTCATTGAGGATCATTGCATTAGTGAGGCATTAGCTCCCCTTGTATGTGAGTCCATTGATGTGCATACCTGTGATGATGAGCATAATTCTTTGGGGATTGATCATGATTGTTTGAACTTGGTTGTTGATGATGATGCTTTTGATGATGACATGCTTTATGAGTCATTCACGATGAGTTATGACCCTG
The DNA here is from genome assembly GCA_029582165.1 of Portulaca oleracea. Classification (NCBI taxonomy): domain Eukaryota; kingdom Viridiplantae; phylum Streptophyta; class Magnoliopsida; order Caryophyllales; family Portulacaceae; genus Portulaca; species Portulaca oleracea. Next base: position 8,395,548 of record CM055880.1, read on the forward strand.
AACCTTCCACTTTCACTTTTGATGTTGCTTTGGATGATGCACCTTTGTCTTTTGATGTTGATAGTTCTTCTAGTGAGTCTGATATTGATGAAGATGAAAATGTGCTTGTGTGTGATGTTGGGAGTGTTATGATGTGGTCTAACCCTCTGTTTTCCTTATCACCTATTGACGATTGTGATGATTATTTGGATGAGAGTGGTGATTTGGAATTTGTGATTGATGAAAATTGCATGAAAATTGAGTTTGAACCATTGTTTGCATCCAAGTCTTCGCATGAGCATGTTCAGAAATGTGTTGTATTGCCTCCTTCCGTTGATTTGTATACCCAATCTCCATTTACGAGTCAATGGGAGGATCCATTATGTCTTCTTTCACCGTGCCTAGAAAAGTCTTGTATATTCATGAATTTCATCAGTTCTTTGATTTTTCTAAGGCATTTGATAAATTGTTAAGGGCACTAATGTTTGTTTATGTGCTATTGCGAGTGTGCTCTTACCACCTCCATTCTGAGATGCATGAGAGGATGCATGATTTGTTACTCCGGGCGTTGAATGGTTCTGACATGATGCCCGATATCTTGAGGTGAGAAGGAGTGAATTTCTTGATAAGATGCCTTTGACGTAATATCCTTCCTCACCCTTCTTGTATAATTAGTGAGTTGGTCTTTCTTTTCTTCTTTTATTTTTTTTGTGTGTGTTTTTTTCTTTTATTTTGGGGTGCTTGCTTACCTACTTCTGTTTCCATTTTGAGAACACGACAACCTCTTTGTGTTGGAGTGGGAGGGTAGTATGCATTCCGGTATTCGAGTCTAAGAAAAGAAAAAAAGAGTTGTTTTGTAAATATTTTAGTTTGTTTTCTTAGTTCATTAATCCTTAGTGTCTTGTGTAGTTTGTTTTTCTTTTTGATCTTGCATGTGAACCATCACACATAGTATGTTTTCTTGTTTATTTCTAACCTATGTGTGATGTTCTTTGGATCGTGGATTGAGTGCTTTTAATTGAAGATCTTGAGGTAATTACTTTCCACTCTCTCTTTATGTGAATATATCGATGATCCATGTTGCATGCTTGGTTTTCTTTTTGGGTAGCGAACCCCTTGAATGTGAATGTTGGGATTATATTGTTGTTGGAGCCATGTGGACTCGGGTCGCCACCGCTTTTTACGTGATAAGTGTTTTGTATATATGTTTTTCTTGGTTTTCTACCTTGCTTGAGACACCCTTCTCATGATGGAGACATTGTGATGTTTTGTGTTGGAGTGGGGGTGTTATTTTCCATGTGTCATGGGTAGATCACCTAGTTTTTGAGTCTTTGTTTTTGTTTTTCGTAGTTTGTGTCTAAAAATTGAAAATTTTGTGTGTGAAAAGAAAATAAAAAAGGGAGAAATGTTGTGAAAAACCCAAAAGTTGTTTTTCTTTTTGAGGATGTTTCCGTTCACAGTTGTGTAGATAGTTGTCTAATCGGCTGATTTAGTCAATTGGAAGCGGCCGGTATGAATAATGATGGGCCTTAGGAAGGATTTTGCCATGACTTTATCTCTATTAGACCTTTACATAGAATGGGAAAGCGGAATCCTCAAATCTTACACGCTTTGACTGTGTCTTCTTACCTAAGTTAGACGGTTTTAGTTGTTCAATTGCCTAAGCTCTTAATTAATGCATTAAATAATTACTGTTGGGCATACCGTCATGGGTTGGTTTGGGTGGATCGGCACCCTATGCCCCTTAAGTGCAATGACTCACGTATGGAGAAACCCATCAGGGAGGGTAACCCTTTGCGAATGCCGGTGTTTAAATCCCGCAAAACCCGACACAAACGCTCTAAAAGACACAAAATGGATTGAGTGTAAAGAAAAGAGCGTAGGTTTTGAAAAAGAAAGAAAAGAGCGAAGCAAGAAAAAGGAAAAAAGAGTTGAGCAAAAGAATGGTAAGAAAGAGAAAAGTAAAAAAAGAAAAGAGCAAAGTAAGAAAAAGAAAGAAAAGAGAGCAAAGTAAGAAAAAGAAAGAAAAGAGAGGTTGAAAGAAAAACCAAGAGTGAAGTAGGATAGATAATCCCGAGGTTGAGCATGAGAACAACTCTGATTGTCCAGTTTAGGATAGGAAGGATCGACTAGAGCCCACTTGCACATATGCACGAGGTGTTTTGCTCATCAGGAAGTGTTTTGGTTCAAAATCTCAAAGATTGGCAGTTTTCCAACCTTCGTGTCTTAATTTGTTTATACTTGCTTCTTCCAATTGATTGTTGAGGCGGGTTGGGGAACTAGGTGCATGATTGGGGACGGGAATATTTTCTTTGCTTTTGTTTTGTTTCAGTTTTCGGTTTTCGCTTCTTTTTTTTCCCCCTTTTTATTTTCTCGTGGCTTTTGTGGGTAGAGTTGCTATAAACCCTCACAAGACCTACCTCGTCCACTCGGGCTACCGGGGGGTTTAAAGGGCTTGATGCATGTGCTAAATGTATCCGCGATTCCTGTGAAAGTGAGTTAGTTTTTTAGTTTTTCTTTCTAGTCCTTTTCTTTGTTTTTAGTTTGCTCAGGGCGAGCAAACCCTTGTGTTGGAGTGGTGTTCCGTCTCGTTCCGAACCGAATTTCTTCTCTTTTATAGGGTATATTTGCTTGTTTTAACCCCTATTTATATATTAGATATAATGATTTAGTGTTTTGTAGGAAAATAAGGAGTTAGAAGAAGTTTGGGCTTAATTGAAGGTTTTTAGGGAATCCCGAGCTATTTCCCGAGCAAACCAAGTCAACCCGAGCCGAGATCCAAGTCAAACCAAGTCAACTCGAGCCGAGAGCTAAGGCGAAACCGAAGCCGGAAATTCCATATCAAGATTGGCGTAAAACAGGGGAACGGTACAAACTCAAAGGTTTGAAATACGTGTGCCTTCACTCTTTGGGTCATAACTCCTTCGTTACAACTCCGATTGGTCTGAAATTTTGGGAGCTTAAAGTACACACCGAGAGCTTTCCATCGATATCTTACGGGCCTAAAACAGAGTTTGGATGAAGAAGTTATGCGCGTTTGAAGTTGGCAGGAAAAGTCGCCTGCACAGTTGGCTCGCCCGAGCCATCTGCTGGCTCGCCCGAGCCAGGCTTCTGGGACAACAAAGACACAAGCCAGGAGAGCCGGACAGTAGGCTTTCTCGCCCGAGCCACCCTAATGGCTCGCCCGAGCCATTCTGTCTGCAGAAAAACTGACGCGCGTGCTGCTATTTGTTTCTAGGGTTTTGGGTTGTATTTTTCCTTCTTCTATAAATACCCACTTGTATTAATCCAAGTAAAATCAATTAGCCTAGGTAGTTTAGGAGTAGAATTAGATTTAATTGCTTTTCTTTATTTGCTTTAATCTCTCTTTAATTGTTCTTCAAGTTTTCTTTGATTCTTCAAGCTTTCTTTGATTTCTAGCATTTGTATTCAAACTTTCTCAAGCTTTCTCAATTCAAGCAAGTTTCCATTGAAGTTTTACAAGCTTTCTCTCTCTCTTCTCTCTCTCTCTCTCTCTCTCTCTAATCTCCATTGTTGACTTGATTTCAAAGCTTTCTAGGGTTAGCCACATCAAATCCATCTTTTAGTGGGGAGGAGGGTCAAGGAATTCCAATTCTACTTCCTAGTGAGAATTTGGGAGATCCTTGATAATCCAATCCACAATTTCTTATTTTGTTCGGGGGAAATTGCAGAGGTAGATTGAAGGTTAGAAGATTTTGGTCATCAAAGGTAAAATTTCTTGTCTCTAATTTTATTGTTCATTCATGTCTTTTAATTGATTTCATCCTTAAGTGTTTTCTTTATTGCTTTCTTTGATTCATGCCTAGGTTAGATTTAAATGCTTTCTTTACATAATTTATCGCTTTCCGCATTGAGAAAAACCCTTCTACACAAACCGATTACCTTAATCAAGCCTCACATTCATCCCTGTGGACCGACAACCTTAACTCTTAAAACCACAAAAATTACAACCGAACATACTTTCCTCCAAGCAAGCTCACCAGCCTAAGGAATCAGATTTCTACATTCACACAAGAGCCAGATGAGTCACTATATGATGCTTGGGAAAGATTCAAGGACATTCTCCAACAATGTCCTCAGCATGGATTCGAACCTTGGGTTCCTGTCCAATCCTTCTTCAATGGAGCGAATGAGTCGACAAGAGGAAGCATCCTCTCTGCAGCCAGAGGCGATCTTATGGACAAGACTGTTCCTCAAATCACGAGTCTGATCGAGCATCTGGCGAACAATTCTTATTAATGGTCTAAACCTCGCCAAAAGGCAGGAGGTAAGTTTAATGTTGATGCAATTTCTTTATTGTCATCTAAACTTGATTCTTTAATGCAAAAAATAGACCGATTAAGTTTTCCATCTAACCCCCCGACCTGCAATGTCTGTCAGTCGACCGAACATGAAACTTTCACTTGCGCTACAGGTGGAGTTAGTAATGAACAAGTCCAACAGGCCAATTATATTGGCAATCCTAGACAGAATTATGACATGAATTCTAACACTTACCATCCTGGGCTTAGAAACCACCCTAATTTTTCCTATAGGAACGACAATCCCACTGGTCCTCTTCAAGGACAAGGACAACAAAAGTATGTTCCCCCACCTCAAAGACCACCTCAACAAGGACCCCCTCGAAAGTCTAATTTAGAAACCATGATGGAGAGCCTTATCGCAGGACAATAGAAACAGGAAGGTGTTATAAAAGACCTAATGCAAAAGGTAGAGGCTTTAGCAACCTACAATAAGATTTTAGAAAATCAGATCGCCAATTCGGCGACTCCCTCTACTAGTTTACCACCTCAACCTATCCCTAATCCGGGTGCTAAATGTAACGCTATAACCTGCGAGGAAGAGAACCTTGAGTGTGAAGCCTTAGGAGAACAAATTTTACATGGGATAGTCAAGACCAAACCTAAACCATACCTGTTAGAGGGAACTAAAAACCCCTCCATTATGCCTAATAAGGAAGACCTAAGCAGTTTTAGGATCCCTGTCCAATTAGATGGAAAACCCATCAAATATGCACTGTGTGATACGGGATCCGAGGTGAATGTTTTGCCTAAGTCTTACCTAAGGAAATATGAACATAAGGAATTAAGGGTGACTGATAAGATTCTTCGTCTAGCAGACAAGACCCTTAGGAAACCTCTAGGGATCTTACATGACACTCCCCTCCAAATAGGAGAGCATATTGTTCCTGTCGATTTCTTGGTACTAGATACATGAGAAGATCCAGAATCGCAGATTATTCTAGGGAGGGCCTTCCTTTCAGTTGTCAATTGCAAGATGGATATGAGGAAAGACATAATGCTCATCGAGCTAGGAAAGTCGATGACAGAATACGAAGTACGAAAAGGCAAGTTGGTTCAGAGACATATTCCAGAAATAATTCATGATGAAGGAGATCCGGTTCCAAAGCGGATCAAGGACCCTGATGAGTAGGGTCCATAACGTCGAGCTAACGACGTTAAACAAAGCAACCCCGGGGAGGTACACTATGATCTAAATATGTATTCCTCCCCACTTTTTTATTTTAGTTCAATTATTTTGCTTTCAGTTTTTGATCCCTAGCAATTTTATTTTTGTTTTGAAGTTTACTAATGTTTTTCTTTTAGTGTGTAGAGAAAAAAAGGAAGAAATTCGAGAAATTCATGGCTTTTATTGAATTTTTATTCCTAACCTAATGAATTTTATACTGGTAGATGTTTGTAGGGATTTTTGGTATGTCAAATTGTAGGGAAAATAAGGAGGAAACAAAGAAAAGGGAGAAAAACAAGCAAAAGTGGCAAAAATCGAGCTGCTAGCATCTGGTAGGAAAACGCAGCCAGCGTTTTCCAGGCGCTGGTTGCGCCTCGTCCAGAGACTTTAGGTACGCAGTTTTTACAAAACGCAGGCCGTGTTTTTCCCAGATTTCTTTTGCCCGCCTTTTAATTTAGTCGGCCCCTTTCCTTTTCTTTCAAAACAAATCCCCCCTTCTTTTGCCCTAACTCCCGACGCTCCTCACTCCCAAATGCTGCCAGCGCGCCACCTGCGCTACCCACCACCACGCCGTCGTCGACCCTCGCCGGCGCCGCCACCACACACCACTTTCTTCTTTCTTTTCTCTTCTCACTTGCACTCTAACACTTTGAGTCTTCAAGCTCCATTCCTCTTCAAATTCAAGGTATGGAATTCTCAACTCTTCCTCTTGTTCTTTGATTATACACTTCGTTCTTGGTATGATTTTGGTTGATACTTGAGTTTATTGAGTAATTTGTTCAATTTATACCAATTATCATGTCCTAGATTCAAATTTCTTGATTTAGGTTTGAATTCTAGGATTGATTTTTTTTTTTTCTTTTGATTAGGGCTTGGTTTGAGTTGGATGATTTTTAATCTTTTTGTTCCAGAATTGAGAGAATTGTGTTGTTGGATGTGTTTAGAGAGCAATGTGATGTTAAAATTGAGAAATTTAGGTCTAGGTTTTGGTTGTGATTATGTTGTGGTGTTATACTCTGTTTTTAGTAAGGTTTTAGGTTAGATATATCTTGATTTCAATCCCTAGTATCAAATAAGCATGGGGGGATTGATCGTACTAAGTTTATATGTTATGTACATGCTTATTTGATACCTAGGATTTATCTTGGTGATTTTACTGATTTTGTGAGTATTTTTAGATGGTGAGAACTAACAATCCTAGTTTCTCCGGACCACCGGAAGATGATAACGAAGCCGGAAGCAAAAAGCCATGGTGGCGGAAAAAGGAAAACAGAAAGTCGCACCTTCAAAAGACTCGAGAGACCCAAACCCCTTCAACTTTGAAGGGGACGTCAAGAAAATGTACGACTCCCTCTCCAAAAGAGCCCTCGTCCCCACCAAATATATGCATGAGTCTTTCTTGCGTAGTTGTGGTATGTTGGATGATGTTGATTGGATGTTAGGTCGTTGCCACATGACCAACATAGCTAGGTCAGGAGAGCCAGCCCATAGGGGAATTACCCTTGAATTCTTGTCGACCCTAGTTGTAAACCTCTAAGGGAGGGATGGGTGTATTCGTTTCCAGCTTTTGGGGGTAGAGAGGAACATGACCGTATCCCAATTTGCCCGCGCCTTTGGTTTTCCTGAACGCACATGTAGGGATTCATCCCATATTCCCATAGAGTGGGACGGGAGGGGTTTCTTTTTCAGAATTTCTAGTTTTGACAGTAAGGACCCTAGCAACACCCCCGCGGCCTTGATTAGGAACCCCATATTGAGGTATGTCCACCGCATAATCTCTTGCGGTATTTTCGGGAGGCCCGACAGCTCAAACAAAGCTACCCGGACTGATTGCTACATGTTGCTTTCCATGTTGGATACCGACCCTCGTGCCGACCCAACAGCTATGCTAGCCCATCATCTTTCTAGTGTCGCCACCTCAACCAACAAGGGCATTGCCGTAGGGGGCTGCATTACACACCTTGCACGCCAATTCGACTTTAGGCCACCTAGGAACCCCACTGACCTAGTCCCGGGTAACTTATTCTTGGATGGGGAACAGTGCAATTTCTTTGGCTTGTGTAAGTTTGACAAGGACTCGCGTTGTCTCTGGGTCTATCCCAACAACGCTAGGTTTCCCGTGCCTAACCCCCACACCTATCCCTAAGTTGTTGAGAATTTAATGTGGACGCCTCCCTTCCCCGAGTTCGACCCCGAACCAGAACCAGAAATCCACACGCACAACAAAATAGACATTTCAATTATTGAAATTATAAAATTGACAAATGAAAATGGACAAGAAAATTAAGTAATTTGACAACCATTTAGAAATGGAGGTACTTCCAAATGTCTTTCTTTGATTAAGAATTTTTCTTAGTATATTTTATCAAAAATTACAACATTATACTCTTATGATAATATTTTTCGTTATAAATCTAATGATAGTACTTTTGTACACTAGAATATTGCATATCTTGAGAAATTAATGACGTTAACGGACAATTAATATAGAACGGAGGGAGTAGTATTGTAACGCCCCGGAAATTCAATTATAGAAAAGTCAAAGTCAAACTAACGTTAACAGACAAAATTTAGCGGAAGACTCAAACTCTTATTGGGCGTCACTGCCGTATCCCCGAAGGAATACAAGGTGAGAAGGAAAACTACAACTGTCTGTCAACGGCAAACCAACTAACAAACTCATACTTAGAAATAAACCTCAAAACTAACTTCAAGTCTTTCAAAAAGAAACATAACATATTTAACGACTTCTAGACATGTCGTTCTCACTTCTAATTCCCGTCCCCAGCATATAGATCTTCACCTGAAAACAAAACATTTAAAAAAATGAGTGGGAAAACTCAATAATGTCTACCCCTAACCGTTACAAACAATTCAAATTCATTTCAACTCATTTAAGGGAAAGGGGGAAAACACTCAAACCATTCTACAAAACCTTTAACCCTTAACTATTCTCCTCAACCCAACCAATCTATTTTATTATGCGGGCGGGATGCCATATCCCTTAAAGTAACGAATATCAGACCGGATCCCAGATCCTCTGCCTACCACAGGCTACGACCAAAATTATCAAAAGTTCACATTTCTGCCTACCAAAGGCTACGACCAGGGTCCCAGACCCTTTGCCTACCACAGGCTACGACCGGAGTATCAAGAGTTCACATTTCCGCCTACCACAGGCTACGACCAGGGTCCCTGACCCTTTGCCTACCACAGGCTACGACCAAAACATCAAGAATTCACATTTCCGCCTACCACAGGCTACGACCAGGGTCCCTGACCCTTTTGCCTACCACAGGCTACGACCAGAAAATCAAGAGTTCACATTTCCGCCTACCACAGGCTACGACCAGGGTCCTTGACCCTCTGCCTACCACAGGCTACGACCAAATAAACCCGCTTAATGTTTCACTTGAATTATTAGTATCTTATGCAATCTCATCTCACAACTCTCAAGTCAAACCCAACCCAGGCTTATCAAAATCAATAATAAAACCACTAATAAAAGACCATCTCAATTTCAGTAACTCATAAATCCACCATTACAAACAAATATCAAAAACAGATGGCCACACTTTCCACATAAAGTCCCCTTTAGGGATGCAATTCTCAAAACAGATTAGAAAACATTAAAACATATTTAAAGAGCATTCCAGTGGGGATTAGAGCATAGACATTACCTGGTTAGCTTCACTTCATAGCAAAACGAACACACTTGAGCTCACTAACGACGCGAATTAGCTCGGGCCTAAAATAGAATAATTATTCTAATCAAAACGCGCCCGTCGAAGTTAGTATTAACTACCTTCTAACTAACCCTCCCCTAGAAACCCTATAGGTTCCTATCAATCATGAATTTACACTTTAAATTACCTAACACATTCCAAGTAATCGCATAATAATACCAAGTAAACCTTTTCAATCAACAACACATTCATTAGCAATTTCACATAACAAGACAGATTACAGCATCCACACAAAAAGGGTCGTAACTTGACTTTCCGACATTCTATGGGTCTGGTTTTGGACTTTTCGGAAACCTCAGGATGTCTACTAAAACTCTTAAGTTGAACTCGAGACCCAAAACACGCTTAAAGGTCCTCAAAAACCATCATCTTCCAAAACTGTCCAGACCTGACCTAGGTCTGGTAATCGGGGTATAACTCGACTTATAAAATTCCAAAGTCCGGTCCGTAAAATTCCTATGAAAGCTAACATCTAAGGGAAACTCCAGTCCAAAGGGTTCGATCAAAAGACAACTATACTAACCATGGTGACCCAATCTTTAGACCCCATCAAAACTGTCCCGTTACCGGTTTCCATTTAATTCGTAATTTCGGTTCTAACTTTCACCATTCGATCACGGGGTCCTAATTTGGGCTTAAAACAGTGACTAAGGTTAAAGGTAGTTAATCTAATTCAACTAATGTCCAAACATCAAACCTCCTATCATCAAAACCAAATTGTAAAACATGAAATCAACTTTAATAATTTAATCTAATCCTAAAACATGCATAAAATATCATACACTAACATGGCATACCTTACGTGCATTTATTCTAATACTAACCTTATAATAATCATGCGTGAATAACCTAATTCATTAACTAAAATTACTACTAACTCATCAGACAATTAAAAATTGAAACATACTCTTCTATTCACGTACACAACCTACAACATCCACTCCTAACATAATCTGCATGCACTTCGCTCAACTAAAACACACACATTTAATCTATAACAATACACACTTAAAATAACCATATTATAATCATTATAACCACCTAATAGTAACACAACTTCATTAAACTAATCACTAATAGTCTAATACTCCTAATCTTTTGAATCAGAACTACCCAAAATCAACAGTAGAGTTAGTGTTTACGTGAGATGGGCACAAGGCTGCTGGCGGTTTCCGGTGAGACTGAGGGCAGATTCTGGCGACAGAGCGATGACTGGGCGGGAGTCAGCGGCGTCGACGTCCAACAACGAGGTCACGGTGATCGGGGTGGCTGGGTCGAACGCACAACAGCACAACGGCAAACGTCGATGCTTCGGTTCGGCGGCTGGGCAGTGGTCTCCGGCGATTAGTGCACCGACCTCCGACGTCTGAGCAGCGACCGCGATGGTCTTGGTGCGGCGCGACCTAGCAAGAATCGAACGGAGGGAGAGCGAGAGTGAGAGTGAGAGTGAGTGCGAACGAGAAAGAGAGGGTGGAAGAGCGGTGGTTGCTGGGCTCGGGGCGGCGGCCGGCGACGCCGTTGATTGGAGGGGACGGTAGAGAGAAAAGAATCACGGTGTGTGTGTGTTGTGTTTTTGAGTTTGTTGTAGGTTTAACTAATCTAATACCCTCTAATCTCCCTCCTCTTAACAGATTAGTGATTCTAATCCAACTCTAACAACCTCCCTAATCGACTACTAACTTAAATCTTAACCAACTCTATCTCAACTAAACCCCTACTACTACTAATATAATATATAATACTGATAATACTACTAATCCCCACATAACAATAACACTCCCATGATTCTTCACGTAATAAGCATAGTAATTAATAATAATAATAATAATAATAATAATAAACATAATACAACACATAATACTAATAATCATATAAGAGAAATGCTAATCATATAACAATTATAATCACTTAATAATACTAATAATAATAATCATGTATTTATAACAATAATCACAACCCCTGATATTACTAATATACCCTTGGAGTCCCCCAACGATTCTATGAGCTCAAGTGTTAGCAACAATAATAACAAATAACGAAGTCAAACCTAATTTACTAACGACGTCACGGTCAACATCTTTGGATTTTTTTCGGGTTTTACAAGTATTTAGTGTATAAATTAAATGCCAAGAAACTACTCCCTCCGTTCCATATTAATTACCACTTTAACTATTTTTTTTGTTTCAAAATAATTATAGCTTTCCATTTCTCAATATCTAGTTTAATTTAATTATATTAATTTTAGTAATTATGTTAAGTTTTTACTTTTCACAATAAAAATTACTCTCGCTAACATTTTCTCACTACCTAAACCTTGATATGTGAAAAAAAACTTTTGAGCACAGTGTTATTTAATTGTTTGGGTAATTTTTTTTAATAGAGGTAAATTTTGTACAACTAAAATTATTAGAATTTAATTTTCCTTACTCATGAGTGTATTTTGTACGTATGTTAAAGTAATTTTAAGCCAAGTACTTTAACATATGACTAGGATAGCTTTAGGTCTCCTTGGAGCTTAGTACTTGACAAGTTTGCAAGGTGTTGTGATTTCTATCAAATGAATTTGCAAATTGCAATGTAAGAATTAATGAGTGTTATTGTAGTCATATGTGACTTTTAGTGTTGTCTTTTTCCTTCTACATGCGTGTAATTGTGCAAGCAATTATTCATCATGATTTGGAATCACATAGTACATGAAAAGTCACCTATCCATAAATTTGTTGAAATGTCTTTTTTTAGCACTGTATGCTTCAATAATTTTTTGTTTAGGGTTTAGGACATTTTGTTTCCAAGAAATTAGCCATAGTTAATAATAGAGGCAAGATCATTATCACATATTTATTTGAGTTTTTGGATGCTAATATACTGAACTTTTGGGGTATTGGACAATAATGAACTGAACTTTGACTTTGGATAATAATACACTGTATTTTGGGAGGTGTTGAACAATAATGCACCCATGGCGATTTCGGTAGTGACTGACTTGGTGGCAATCCTATATAGCAGGTGGAGGAGATTAATTGGTCCACTAATATTTAAATTTATGACATGTTAGCTAATCTACACATAAGCAACGAGAATCAACTTTGAAAAGTTAAAAAAAACATAAAATCACATTTGTTTAAACGAGTGTCCCCTGAAAGATTGTTGTTGTAGTTGTATAAAATCACCTTTGCATGTGTAGATTAGTTGACATGTCATAAATTTAGATATTATTTAACTTATTCATTTTCTCGGTCTGCCAGTAAAATCATCACCAAGTCAGCCCCCTTCGAAATTTTTTCGGCTGCATTATTGTTCAACACCCCTCAAAGTTCAATGCACTATTGTCCAATGTCAAAGTTCAATGCACTATTGTCCAATGTCAAAGTTCAGTGCATTATTGTCCAATACCCCAAAAGTTCAGTATATTAACGTCCAAAAATCCTATTTATTTCTTCTATACAGGAAAAGAGGCGTGAACGAAAAATTTGACTGAACAACCTGTCTGGTTATGCATGTGTCTGTTATGTTGTGTTCACATACGAATTTACTCTTTCATCCTTGAATATAATAAATAATCAGTAACTTGCCTTATAGATTGTTTTGACATATAAATTTACTCTTTTACTCTTAAGTACAATGACCAAGAATCCTAGCCTAGAACGAAAATTAAGTTACTAAATCTATCACTTTGGACGAGAAGGTTAAATACAATTTAAATAATTATTGATATCTATTTCAATATTGATTTGTTTTTTAAGTAATGAAGGTGCTATATATATATTTTTTTCAAATTAAACTTTGGTAAGATTTGAAAGGTTTGCGAGTGATTAATACATATTACTTATATTCAAAGTTTATTGAATTTGGAATGATGTACAAGTAATGTAGAGAAATGTTTGTGAATTTCTATTATTCACTTGCTTATATTCATCAACTAAGTTAATTCTTTGCACGTTGACCATCATTTGAGTATATTTGTAAGTCTTATTTACCATGTGATAAGTATGTAGTCAACAAACTACTTGGGGTAATAATAAGAATTTACGAGGGAAAATTTGTAATTGAGTCAGATGCAATACGTCGGAATTAGACTTGTCAATTCGGGCGGGTCGGGTCGGGTTCGGTATGCCCCATATTCCAAGTTTGTTACATTTCAGATTTGAAAAACCGGGTCGGATCAGTTTTTGCTAGCAATAGTCGGAATACTTAACTTGAGGTACCTATTTTGTAGCTTCTTGACCATCTTCATGATTAGAAAGGTTATCACACTGCCCATTAGCTGATTCTAAAGATAGATGGTTATATACTTGATTCACAAGCTGAGACATGTAGCTCTTTTGGATAGAGAACTTATACCTAGTTGCATTCTTAATGAGTTATTAAGTGGTTAGGAGATGCAATTATATTTTTTATACACTTAGGTAAATATAGGAATAAATAACTCTTTATTATAAGTTGTTAGTTTTAATCTTAACGATTATTCCCAGGAAAAAGTACGTTAAGGGTCTATCTATGATAATATTCTTGTCACTCATGAAATTATGCACAAGTTTAAATTGTTGAAGGCCAAAAATGGATGGGTTATAGTAAAACTAGATATGGAAAATGTGTATGATCGCATAGAATTAGATTTTTTAAGAGATTGTTTAAGTAAAATGGGGTTTAATGAAAAATGGATAAGCCTTGTAGAGCAGTGTGTGAATACTATCTCTTATTCGTTATTAATCAATGGCTCCACTTATGGTTTTTTCAAACTATCGAGAGGTCTAAGGCAAGGGGATACCCTATCTCCTTACCTATTTTTAATATGCATGAATGTGTTTAGCCATATGCTTGAAAAGGTGTCTGAGGAAGCTAAGACTGGTTTGGGAATTAAAATTGCTCAGCAAACCATGAAAATCCCCGGTCTTTTTTTTTTTTTTTTTTTTTTTTTGCAGATGATTGTTTGTTTTTTTGTAAAGCTTCGGCGTTAGCGGCGACCAAATTAAAACAAATCATTCTAAAATTTTGTGATATGTTCGGACAACTGATTAACTTCCATAAATCAAAGTTAATATTTTCTAAGAACACTACGAATCATATAAAATATATGATTAGAGGCACTTTTAATATCCCCATCACGGAATCAGTGGGGAAGTATTTGGGTTGTATGATTAAACAGGACAGACGTACGTTGGGAGATTTCAAGGAATTAATAGGAAGAGCGACGGACAGGATGACAGCCTGAAAAGCTAATTCTCTGTCTAAAGCGGGATGTATCGTCCTGATACAATCGAATTTAGAATCTCTACCTGCACACACGATGCAATGTTTCAAACTTCCTAAAGCGGCATGTTTGAGTCTTGATAAAATCAATAGGAATTTTTTCTGGAAAAAGAGTAATGAGAACCAGGGAATGCCAATGGTGGCGTGGGATACGATCTGTCTTCCTAAAGAATATGGAGGTCTGGGTTTACGAAGGATGGAAGCTATAAATCTAGCCTTTCAATGCAAACTTGCATGGAAGGTGATTTCAGGAGAGACTCCTTGGGCAAAAATTATGAGACAAAAATATTTACACATGGAGGACTTTTTTAATTATAAAAACAAAAATGTGGATTCGCCAGTTTGGAAAAATATTCTGAAGGTAAGATGAGAGACATTATGCAGAAGGGAATATGTTGGACAGTTGGTGATGGAAAATCTATAAAAGTTTGGAAGGATAATTGGATTGATGGACAACCCCTAAGAGCAGTGTGTGATAACCAGGATAACACCAACGATATGATTTAACCATTGATAACTTTATTACCCAAGATAAAACTTGGGATATAGAGAAACTCCAGTTGTATGTTTAAGACCCAAGAATTATTCAAAAAATTTTAGGGATTCCCATAAATATCTTGGAGGATCAAGACGAACTTTATTGGGGGCTTACTGGGGGATGAACTTTTTTCTACAAAGACGGCTACTAGAATTATCCAGGACTATCTTAAACAATCAGAACAATGGGAATTTCGATGGATTTGGAAAATTGACATTCCTCCCAAATTGGGAGTTTTCCTCTGGCTCTGTCTGCACAATGCCTTACCAACTAGAGACAATCTTCTAAGGAGAATAATCCATCTTGACCCGATATGTCCCCTTTGCCTTGATGACGTTGAAAGCGATGTGCATCTTTTTTGGGACTGTTTAATAACGCAAAGAGTGTGGAATATCGCGAGAAAACATGGTTGGATTTCGGTGACAGACTCTAATCCCTTAAATGGATCTATTCAACAATTCCTGGAAGACAAGAAAAGCATGGATAAGAAAAAAGAGCTAATTAGGGGAACTTTCCTTTTATGGACGATTTGGAAGCATAGGAAAGAAGCGATCTTCTGACAAAAGATCTTTAGACCGCTGCATTGTCTCATACAAGCAAAAAGAAATGTTGAGGAGTGGCAAATTCGGAATAATTCGATGGTAGAGAATCATGGTAGCACCTTGGCGGGAGAGTATGTCACTTCTCAACTCCTTGTAAAGTGGCATACCCTGCCTGTGGGAGCGATCAAACTAAACTTCGACGGCTCTTTTATTCACAATTCAGCGGCGGGAGGTTTCATCGTTCGAGATTGGTGGGAAGCGGTGCTGAGAGGGGGTTCAAGGATGTAGAAAGAGGTAAGAATGAGAGAAATCTTAGGAGTTGATTCCCTGATCTCATTGCCATAAAAGGATACAAACAACCCTATAAATAGGGAAGAGAAACAGAAAGGAAAAACAAACAAGAAAAGGAAGGAAATACAAGATCAAGGAAAATCAAGATCTTGATACAAGAATCGAGCTAATACAACTAAATACACATCTTCCTAAAAAGCTCATATGACAGCATATAGCTTCACAGCCCCCCTCAAGGTGGACTGGGAGGGGATTCGAGCAGACCCAGCCTTGAAGATATAAAATTATGCTGGAATTCTCCAAGACTTTTGGTCATAATATCTGCTAGTTGGTGTGAACTGGAGACATGTGTAGTCTTGATGAAACCTTCCTGAATTTTGTCCCTCACATAATGACAATCAATTCTAATGTGCTTAGTCCTCTCATGAAACACATGATTTTCTGCTATGTACTGGGCAACCTTATTATCACAATACATCACAATAGGATCTGTGAGAGGAATGTGAAAATCTGCTAATATTTGATCAATCCATTCCACTCGAAAGCGATTCTTTGACATGGCCTCGCATCTCGGCTGTGGATTTTGAAACTGTCTTTTGTTTCTTTGTTTTCCATGAAACAAGACAGGAGCCAATGAAGATGCAGTAACCTGTTAATGATCTGGCTGTGTATTTACAGCTTCCCCAGTCTGCATCAGTATATGCTTGAACTTGAAGGGAGCTATCTACAGGATAGAATAGCCCTTTATTGATGCTGTTTTTCAGATATCGAAGGACATGTAAGGCTGCTTTAAGATGTTTATCAGTAGGTGTTTGGAGAAACTGAGACAAGTGTTGGACGGCATAGCTTATGTCTGGCCTTGTGAGAGTTAGATATAGGAGTCTTCCTATCAATCTTCTGTACATGGTTGCATCAACAAGGGGTGTGCCGGAATCAATGGATAGCTTGAGTCCAGTAGGTAAAGGAAACTTTGTTGGTTTGCAGCTAGTGAGACCTGCATCAGATAAAATATCAATTATAAATTTTCTTTGATTCAAAAAAGTGTCTTCCTTGCATCGACTTATTTCTAAGCCAAGAAAGAATCTTGCTAGTCCAAGGTCTTTAATGGTGAAAGTGGCATGTAGGCTGTCTTTGAGTATTTTGATCCCTTCAATATCGTTTCCAGTGATGAGCAAGTCATCTACATAAACCAAGACATAGATGCACCCAGTGTTAGAATCTTTAGTAAAGAGAGAATAATCACTTTTGGATTGATAGAAGCCTTGTTTAGACAGGAACTTAGTTAATTCAAAGTTCCATTGTCTGGAGGCCTGTTTCAATCCATAAAGTGATTTAATCAACTTACAAACTTGGCCTGAGCCTTGAGGAGGAATCATATAAATTTCTTCATCAATGAATCCATGCAAAAAAGCATTATTAATGTCTAGCTGATGCAAATCCCACTGTTTTATGGTAGCTAAGGCAACAAAAATTCTAACAGTTCCAAGCTTAGCAACAGGAGAAAAAGTATGTTTGTAGTCTTTGTCTTTTATTTGAAGAAAACCTCTTATAACCAGTCTGGCTTTGTATCTTTCAATATTGCCATCAGGTCTGAATTTCACCTTGTACACCCATTTTGATGAGAGGGCCTTTTTATCTGATGGAAGAGTGGTGAGAACCCAGGTTCCATTGGATTCTAGAGCACTCAGCTCTTTTTCCATGGCTTCGACCCATCTGGGGTGTTTGATAGCCTGCTCATAGGAATTTGGTTCTGGTACTTGCATAACAGCTGCTAGAGATGTGATATAATCTTTTGTCATATGATTGAATTGAGCTTTGGTGAAAAGAGGATAAGTGACACTAGTGTTGAAACTGTGAGACTGAGTAAAAGTATTTCTATGCGTCTGTTGGGTTTGAGTATAATCTTTGAGCCAGACTGGTGGATTTCTTTGTCTGTTGGATCTTCTAAGTTGACTTTTCTCTTGAGAGGGGATCTCAACATTAACTGGATCAGAGGTCTCACTGTCTGAATGATCAGTGATATTATCTGCTGCATTGTCAGAGGCTGAAACAGGTTCAAGAGCTGAAATATGATCATTAACATAATTTATGTTGGTCACAGGTAAAACATCACCATGGTTAGTTTGGTTGTCATGAGAATTATCTAACTCAAAAGAAATTGGATGGAATTCCCATAAAATAGGATCATCAGAAGCAGAAGTATTTGTGTTATTTTTGAAAGGGAGAATTTCTTCCTTGAATATAACATCCCTAGAGTGAAAAACCTTTTTCGTTTGTGAGTCATAAAGCTTATATCCCTTATATCCAAAGGTGTAACCTAGAAGAATGCATTTAGCAGCCCTAGGTTCCATCTTGTCTTTATTCTTTAAATCAACAGCAAAGCATAAAGATCCTATGGTTTTAAGATTAGTTAGATTAGGTTTAACACCATGGAGAAGTTCATAAGGACTTTTCCAATTTAATTTGGCCACAGGTAACATATTAATAATGTGAGTTGAAGCAAGAACATATTCTCCCCAAAATCTTTTAGGGAGGGAGGCATGAAACCTAAGAGCTCTAGCAGTGTCAAGTAAATGTCTGTGCTTCCTCTCAACTACCCCATTCTGCGGGGGAGTATATGGGATAGATCTTTGGTGAACAATCCCTAAATCCGAAAACAATTGGTGGCAGGATTTGTTGAGGAATTTGCACATTATCGCCTTACCATGACAACACTAGTGTTAAATTGAGTTCTGACCATTGTCAAGAATTTTTGTATTATATTGCACACATGAGTTTTGTCAGATAAAAGATGAGTCCAAGTATTCCTTGAATAGTCATCCACAAAGGTTAAAAAATATGAAGAGCCATCAATGTTAAGAGTCTTATAGGGACCCCAAAGATCAATATGTAATAGTTGAAAAATGCAAGAGGTTTGAATAGAACTTTTAGGAAAGGGCAATCTGTGGGCCTTTGCAAGAACACAGGTTTCACAAAAAAAAGTACTATCTTTAACATTCTTACATTCAGGTATGTGCATCATCTTAGAAACAGAAGCATGTCCAAGTCTATTATGTAAAACATATAACAAAGATTTACTAGGAAATTGGTGTGTCTCAGGTTCAGAAAAAGTAGAAAGACAAAGCTTTGGAGATTGTCTGCTGGTATCCGGATAGATCTTGAACAATCCAGTAGAAGTCCCAACTTTGGCAACCATTCTCTTAGTTAAAAGATCCTGAAAAATACAGTAATTAGGAAAAAAGTGCAAAGATAATTCTTGATCCTTTAAAAGCTTTAGATAAAAGATTGTATCTAAATTCAGGAATAAAGAGAACTCCTTGTAATTTGACTTTTTCTGTTAGATTGACATCACCTATCTTAGTAACTATCTTTAAAGATCCATCAGGAAGGACAATCTGAGTTAATTTAGTAAGATTCTGCACATTATGTAGAATGGATAGCTCAAAGGTCATGTGATCACTAGCTCCTGTGTCTATGACCCAAGGATGTTTTTCCCTTTGCATATTACAATTTATTGTGTTACCTGCAAATTGAGGATTATCAGCAAACGGAGCATAAGCTTTACCAGCAGGTTCTTTGTTGATTCTTGCTACTTCTTGTGCCAAGGCTCGTAGGAATTTGCTGTCAAACTTTGATATGGGGCTGGAAGATTCTTCTGCTTCATTATTCTCCAAAGGATTATCCTCAATCTTCTTCACATTTCCAGCTAGTTTTTGAGAGGTTTGACTCTTTTGCTTGGTCTCCTTAGGCCCTGTGTACCAATCTGGGTAGCCAACAAGAAGGAAACATTGATCCTCAGTGTGACCTGTCTTTTTACAATGGTTACAAAACCTCTTACTCTTTTCTTTCTTGGAATCTTTGGTGTATTTGTTGTTCTTGGCCAAAAATGATGAAGAGGCTCCATCATTTTCTTGATTCCTTTAATCAAGCAAAGAAACTCATTTATCGCCTAATCCACAAGTAACTGTTTCGCTCTCCACTCTTTGAATAAGGCTGTAGGCTTTATTGATAGTGGGTAAGGGTTCTGACATAAGAATTTGACCTCTCATGTTATCATATCGATCGTTGAGATGAAGCAAGAATTGCATCAGCTTCTTTCTTTGATCAATATCATAAGCATGTTTTATGGAGGGGCAAGTTTTGACACAGGTGCAAACTGGAAACTCTGATATGTCAGCTAGCTCATCCCATAATCTCTTAAGCTTGGTAAAATATAGAGCCACTGAATCATCATTTTGATACAATTCATTTATTTCTTTCTCCAATTGGAACATTAGAGGCCCACTGGATTGCCCAAAATGTTCAGTTAAATCATTCCAAAGGTTTTGAGCAGAATCAACATACATGAAAGCATCAGACAAATCGGGTGTCATAGAGTTTAGAATCCAACTTACAACCAATGAGTCACATTTGACCCACTGTTGGTATGTGGCTGCATTAACTGCTGGTTTTGCACAACTTCCATCTATGAATTCGATCTTCACTTTGATCTTGAGGGCCATCTTTACTGCTTTGTTCCATTTTTGAAAGTTTGCTCCATTAAACTTCAGGGTGGTGAGGGGTATACCAGGATGGTCAGAAGGATGGAGGAATAAAGGATCATTGTTGTACCCCTCATGAGTTTGGATTGTTGTTTCTGCAGTTTCAGACGTTGCAGACATAATTGCTATGGAGGACAGCAACTTCTTGAACCCCTTCTCAGTTTTGATCAAGGAAGGATTTGAGAGAAAAGTTTAGATCGAGCCTAGGCTCTGATACCATGTAAAAAGAGGTAAGAATGAGAGAAATCTTAGGAGTTGATTCCCTGATCTCATTGCCATAAAAGGATACAAACAGCCCTATAAATAGGGAAGAGAAACAGAAAGGAAAAACAAACAAGAAAAGGAAGGAAATACAAGATCAAGGAAAATCAAGATCTTGATACAAGAATCGAGCTAATACAGCTAAATACACAGCTTCCTAAAAAGCTCATATGACAGCATATAGCTTCACAAAGGAACTATGGAGATGCATCAATTTTGGTGGCTGAAGCGAGGGCTCTTCGGGATGGACTTTTGGAGACTATCAAAGCAGGGTTCAAACATATTTGCATAGAAGGCGATAATATGGTGGTCATTCAAGCTTTAAAGGGCAACAATTTGATTCCGTGGAAGATTAAAGGGCTTATTCAAGATGTTTAAAGATTGTTACATTCGTGTCAAGAGGTTACCATATCACATATTTTCAGGGAAGCGAATGCCGCAGCTGACTGGTTAGCTAAACAAGGTCATTCAATCGAATCAGCTGAGAGTGAAACTTTACTAAATAATCAAGATTTACAGAATATTGTTGAAATAGATTGATCGGGCCGATATCTTATGAGAAGATGTCGTTAGCATGTTATTACTTTGTACTTATCTATTGAAAAAAAAAGGTAAAAGTTAAGGGTGATACATTTTAAGTTTGAAATGCTTTGATTTGGATTGTTTTATGCATCTACATTAAACATCGAGCAGTGGTAAGTGATTTACTCTAAAATGTGGCCCTCGAATTTGTTTTTCATTGATTTCGTATTTGTTCAATGTTACAAACAAAATCTTTTATTTTCCCAAAATATTTAAATATAAATTTTTAATTATCGTTTTTATCTCTTTTGACCTTAATAAAATCTGTATGATTCAAATAGTGTCAATAGTTGGTCGATTTTTGTGTTGATATTTTAGAGTATTCTAACAGTGTTTATGATATATCTTTTGCTTTCG
Organism: Portulaca oleracea; assembly: GCA_029582165.1. Lineage (NCBI taxonomy): Eukaryota > Viridiplantae > Streptophyta > Magnoliopsida > Caryophyllales > Portulacaceae > Portulaca > Portulaca oleracea. The sequence continues at coordinate 8,417,125 of CM055880.1, forward strand.
TTGGACGATATTTTTTGTTCTTTTATTGTATGTGGACACTAGATTTGTCCCATTCAAATAAATATTTCTATAAGTTTGGTATAATCATGTACATTAAATTTATTACAATAAATAGATATATTGTCTGTCAAAACGCACCACAACTTTCCAAATTCCACCACAATCCATCATAATCTACTTTTTCTAATTTAATTTATTTTTTTATTAAGAGTTAAACTTTTCATATTCCAATACAACTCACCAAACTTTCCCCAACTTACTACAATCCACCAGAACTTTTCCCAACCCACCACATTTCCTCCACACCGCACCACAACCAGCCACATAAAAGAACGGGGCCTAAGTAGATATTGCCTTAAACTATAATAAATATGAAAAATTACAAATAATAATACAATATTATGTGATGTATATATAGTATTATATTTATTTTTCAAATACAATATACAACAATTTAGTTTCCATACAAACATAAAATCCTTTAAAAATGTCGTATGTTAAGAATTTTAGCGTTTTTATTGTATAAATATTATAATTGTATCAAAATATATTTACATAAAACTAAAAGAAATTTTTAGAGTGAAATTTACTTCAAACCAAAATACACCCGACCCGTATTTATCCTAAAAAGGAATTTATAATCAAAGAACATCTGACCAGTATTTACTTGAATTTGAAATATACCCGAGTCATGTTTTTAGAGTGAAATTTATCCGAAATCGAAATACACCGGACCCGTGTTTACCCTCTCTTTTAATATATCCAAAGGTAAAAGAATAAATTCATGTGTGAACACAAGCAAGCAAGCAGGCAGGTAGAGTAGCAAACGGAAAACACACCTATTATATTCTTTTCTTCTTTAGTAAATGAAATTGAAATTCGTCTTTTAAACTTTATTTTAAAATTATTCAACATTTTTCTACCATTGTCAATCAACTAAATTTCTCTTTAACTTTCTTTTTATATCAAGTTTTGTGTCCCGTCAAAATATATATATATATATATATATATATATATATATATATATATATATATATATATATATATCAAGTTTTGTGAACCTTTTCAATATTTTAATTTGCAGAAAACGGTTAAAAGGTCCCTATGATTTGATTTAATTATTTTGAAGTCTTATATTTTGATAAATAATTATGCGGTAACATTATCTTTGCTATAATTATTTATTGGGAACATTTCGGCCTATTTATTGGGGACATTTAAGCAATGATGTTTGTGTTTAATTGAGGTCGACTATCATTTCAGATCTCAATGTTTAGGGTTTGTCAAAGCTACATAACTCTAATCAACAATAAATACTGCAGTTAATGCTTTGTGTATCGAAAAATACATCGGAATATCCCTCAACAATAATTACCACTTATCAATCAAATAAATTTCTCTAAACTTTCTTTTTATATCAACTTTTGTGAACCATTTCAACATTTTATTTACCGAAAAAAGAGCAGCCTCTTACCTTATGCTACCCCATGACAAGGTGAAAACGTTGGATGTTTGTTAGGCACTTGATAATTGTACATAACCAAACTGTAATATTTCTGATTTCTTGATGATTAAATACAAAGTCTAAATGCTTTGATAAATCTGCAAAATTGTGTTAACACTAGTTGGTTACTACTATTAAATTTAAAGTCCTTATGAGTTGAGGGAATTGTGGAAGTAAAAATGTTTTTCCTTTTGTCAACATTGTGAAAATTTTAGATCATATTTGTTGCATTGTTTGACATTTGCTTATTTTTCTTGTACTTGTTACAGTTCACAGTATTTTTCCAAAATATATATCCAATAAACCTCTGTCAGTTAAAACATGTTTAGTAAGCATATAAAAGCAAGTATAGACGAATTGTGCGTTTAAAAAGGACGAATTCGTTTTCTATGAAGATTACCGAATAATAAGAGTGTTTTTTTGACCTTGTCAAATTGTAATGTTTAATACACGAATTGAACTATTTGTTTTAAAGTGGAACATAAGAATATTTGACATAAAACTAGTACGATTACGAGATCTTATTAGTGTTCTTGAATAAAAGGGTACAGTATAGAATACAAATTTTTCATATACCACATTTAATAAAGGTCAACGCTTCTGACTATGAATAATTGACCGTATTTTTATACAAAGTTATCAAGTAAAACACCTATCACATTTTATATATATAATTCTCATACCGTATTTTACTAACATTACACCTTTACGGTAAGGTCACGGGTTCAAGTCCAGGAAACAGCCTCTTGCAGAAATGCAAAGTAAGGTCTGCGTACATTACACCTTTATGGTGGGACCCTTCCCCTGACCTCCGCTTGTGGTTACGTTTGTGCACTGGGCTTCCCGTTTTTTACCGTATTTTACTAACATGGTAACAAACAGCTCATATTTACCCACTTTTTTTAAAGAGAAAGGGTGGAAGGAAGGGGAAAAAGTAGATAAGAAGGAAGTCACATAGAAACCACATGAAAGAAAGAAAGAAAAAAAATGCAGCATTCATAGCTTGAAATAATGCATTAGAATGAATGATGGTTTGTTTGAAGGGTTTAACAATAAAACATAAATAAAGAAAAAAATGGACAATCTGAATGTGAAGGGAAGCACGACAGGCATGAGAGAGGAGAATTCCATTAAATGGCACATCACCATGGTGAATTGGTGATGACTAATGATCATCAATCATTACTTATTTTGTCTGTTCAAGAATCTTTCTCCACATAAAATAAAATAATATTCCCATCATGCATGCTTGCCTTGCCCCTTCCTACCATCACCCTAAACATTTTCAACCTAAAAATTGTTACATGCATAAAATTACAAATAACGTAGTGTTTTCAAAGGATTATTTCTTAGTATTAATCATTTATAATATTAAACTTCCGGAATAAAGTATCAAAATTCAGGAAAAGGAAAATTAGCATAGGTCAATTTTAGATGCTTTGATATTTATTTCATTGAAAGTATCAAATTCTATGTATTCCTGTTTTTGGGGACGATTTGAACATCAAATTTCTTTTTTTTCAAAAAAAAAGATATGATTGAAGAATATTACCTTTACATAAGTCAATAATAATTAATAATTCTCAAAAAAGAATAACCTGATAAAGACAATAACTTGATAAAGATAATAGACCTAAAGATATAAGAACTATGATAAAGATAATAGAGACTTAAAAAATAATTTTGATTCCAATAATAATAGCAATTGATGGAAGAAGTCTTAATAGCAACGTAGAATACGGGCGGCAGGGGTGTTCACGGATCGGATATCCGAATAAATTGGATATTTTTTTGGGTACCCAGAAAATTCGGGTCGGCCATATAATCGAAAGTTTCGGATATCCGAAATTCAGGTACCTGAAAGTTTTGGATCGGGTACTAATTAACCAAAAGACCCAATTAGTTCTAATTTTATGAGTTTTTGCGTTTATTATTTTTAATATTAATTTGTAAATCTGCATTTAAAGTGACTCATTTTATTATTATTTGAAAGAAAGTTAATCACAGTATGTTAAGTACAATATCAAATGCTTAATTTGATGAAAACTATCATATAACAAATTAAATTATTTGAAGTGATTTGACATTCTTAAGCTTTAATGGAGGACATTGCTTTGGATAGGAGCGTTTGGCGAGATAAGATCAAAATAGACGGTTGAGATGGTTGAGAGGTTTATAGCTTGTTTCTTTTTCAGAGTCTCTATTTTGTATGTTTGAGGTTTTGAGGTACGTTTATCGCACCAGCGTATCTTCTCTTCACTTGCGTAATTCCGGCAAAACATCTCGTTACCATTATTTTTCCAGCTCTCTCTTCTTCCCAAGTTACTCTTACCTTCGGTTTTTAAATTGGCATTCTACTCGCTTTTCAAAAGTTTTTGTTGCTAAGGTTCGTCGAGATCAACCACTTCATGCATTTTTTTGCATAAAAGAAGACTGCCTACATCTAGACTCCCTCAAACCCCCCACATTAGTGGGACCACACTGGGGTTGATTGTTGTTGTACAAACAAAAGGTATTAAATGAGATTTCACCAAATGTCTTTGTTAGAGACATCTATCTAATCTCACCCAACATTTCTTTTCAAAAACTAATTCAAATTGCAAATCCAAACAACTTCTCCCTCCATTCCATATTAATTGACTTTGAAAACTATGAGTTCAAATTTTAAAATTTTTGACCATAAATCTATCAATACATATAATGACTAGTTATATAAAATTACTATTATTAGATTTACTGATATTGAGGATTCCATCCTTGAGGCTTCAAAGGGCAAAGTCAGGAGTAAGAGAAAACAAAACATTTTGATGAAATCTAAGTGACAGTTTGTCAGAGATGCAACCTATAGATTTGTTCAGGGCCTTTAAAGGATGGTCAGAAGAATAGGAGGACTAGGCGTGCGAACATATTGGAAGAGGATAATCTTGATGATATTGATGCTGAAATTGACCGAAGGGCTGACATTATTGGCTTAGATATTGGCATTCGGTTCCTTGATGACCCACTAAGCTGAAATTACTGATCTTGCATCGTGTTTTAAAAAGTGAAGATTTCTTTTGGTTGTGGTGGTAGCGAAAGTTCTTGCTATATTTGTTTTATTTCGCTGTTTGGTTGTATCATTCTCTTTTGAAGGTGATTGTTAGTTGTTTTTTTCTGTCCGATGTTGTCTTTGAACTTGTAAGTCTTTTGACTCTCAATAATCGGAAAAAAAATATAATATTGTAATTGTCAATATAATATTATATAAGAAATTATCAATAAAAAAGTAACATTAGAAATCATGACAGCTACTCTTTCCATGTTCTTTGGATTGGATAAAATGAAGTTTGGATGGATTAAATTGGATTGGATTGGATATTTTTTTTGGGGAATTGTGATTTTAGAGAGAAAACTTTTTTGAGGAATTGCGTAAGGTTGGATTGGATTGGATTGGAAAGAGTTACCAATCCAAAGAACAGTCAAGTTAGATTTGGTGAGAAAATGAAAAGTAAAGATAAAATTTGCTATAGATAGGTTAGTTACAGGATAAATGTATTTTATTACTAAAATTTTGAGAATAATTTGAGTGTTTTTCAGGGAATAGTGTAAAGTAACTAACTCATCACTCTAAAGACAGAGCCTAAGTGTCTTAATATGGAACGAAGTGAGTAATTTAAACAACACTTGTGGGATAATGTCATCAATCTTTAAATCTATCATATATTCGTTTGTGTAAAAACAATGAGCAAGAAGCTAAAAGTCAGTCAAACACAAAACATTTGGCTCTAAAAAGGTGATTTCAGAAGAATAAATGACAATTTAGAGAGATCTTGTAAGGCTACTTTCAGATAAACACAGCTTGAGTAGGATATTTAGACACAAATTAAAGTTGAGCCCTTAATAAAATTCAGAGGAATATATCCCTCTCCCAGGCCCCAGCAACAACCACCACCATGACAAATAATAAAATTGTCATTCTGCACTTTGTTAGGCAGGTGAGGTGTAAAGGCAGGAACATCAAAGCATCAATTCGAATTAGACACCGCAAATTTGCTGTATATTCATTCATTCGAAGTGCCCAAAATCTAAATCATAAGAGAATTACACTTATTTGGAACTCACATATACCCAGAAGGAAGACACAAAATCTATGCAGTATGACCTCAGTTCACTTCTATATACCTTGACAATAAAATGGAGATACGATAACATACACCAGACACACCAAATACTTATTCCCTACTAAGAAATAGACACCGGCACACCAATGCTGAAATAATAATAATAATTAATAATATTAATAATAAAAGGAAGAGAAAGAAACTAAAGAGTAAAGGTTCAATTGTTGTGTACCCAAGCAAGCATGCCTTCAAAACTGTTTCCTGTGATTCCATCCACACATACTGCGGCTACAACGGCTGTGAGCTCCGCAGCTGCTGTTTGAGATTGTCTCCGGGATGCTGGGAGGAACCGTCTGACATCACCATCGTCGCCCCGGATGTCACCGCTTGGTACTGCGCGGCCATGGTGGGCGCCAGAGGCTGGGTGTAGTATATCTGAGCATGAGATGGATCAGCATATTCGTAGGCGTAGCCTGCAGCAGCATTTGCAGCTGAATTCGCAGGAATCGACTGTGATTGATGATGAATCTGAGAGTAACCCACAAACTGCAGCTGCTGCTGTTGCTGTTGCGGCTGCTGCTGGGGAGGAGGTTGAGATTGAGGCTGGGACTGCGACTGCGACTGAGTTTGATGCTGATTTGAGGGCACCTGAACCAGCTGTGGGCCCCCTGGAGCTGCTGTTCGGTACACACCGTGAGGCATATCGGCCTTTGGAGGGGCGACATTCCTGTTAGGATTGTAGGCTGAAGATGTGGTGATTATGGTGGGATTTGGAGGGGTTTGGGTACGGGTATTAGGGACCGCGTTCACAGGTTCACCCATGTTTGGCTGCTGTTGGACGGGTAGACTGTAGGGCTGGGCTTGCCCGGCTTGGACATAGTAGACCGGGTACTGATGCGGGTGGTGGTGGGGCTGCTGAGGCTGGTACATAGGGTAGTATGTCGACAAGGGCACTGCCCCGTTTGGGTGGTGAACAAAATGTGCACCGGCTGGTATGTACTGCTGAGGCTGGGCTTGTGGCTGTGATTGGGGCTGGGGTTGTCCCTGCTGCTGTTGGAGTTGTTGCTGTTGCTGCTGCTGAAGGTGATGATGCTGTTGGATCAATTGCTGTTGGTGTTGGTCGTACTGAGGGGCCAATGTGTACCCGGTTTCTGCAATCTGTTGCATTTGGATCCGGGTGTTTGGATCGACAAAGTTTGCTGGGAACCTGTTGCTCCCGGAAGACATTTGGGGAGCAGATGGATCTTGGTATATGACTGGTTTTTGGCGAGATATGGCATTTGAAAGGCTACTATCACTGTAAGATTCAAACAATTGCAAATAATCAAATGCCAGACCTACTGAATTCCAATCAACCAACCCAACTAATATCATCTGTTTGTCCTATGCAATAGACTATTAGTTTAGCTTTTTGCCCTTATTTTAAGTGAACCATTTCTTAATCAAGATTATCCACTGATCACCAAACATGGCATATATAAATTATACAGAACATGAAATACTTAAGCTGAAACCATCATGGATCAACATTTACAATCATAATCATAAAGCTCAAAACGTTGGAACAATTAAATCTATGTCTGCAGTCACCATCATCATTATTGTCATCCTGATCATCAATCAATTCCATCAAGCATTATCTCTTATCTTAAAATCAAAGAAATTCAATTCCCATAAATCAGATTAGATGCGGACCAAATATTTACCTAAACTCCAATCAAAGCAAGCCAACAAATAATCAACCACACAAGTGACAACTTCAATCAAATCGAATTAGAAGGCGTAACTTGAAAGCAGAAAGAAAAAAGCTGTACCTCGAAACAGAATCAGGAGAGGGCAATTCGCCGCCACCCATCTGCTGCTTCTGCGGTTGTGGTGCTTGTGCTTGCGAAGTCATCAGAGTCACAGGCTGACCAATTTGCGGCTGAGATGACGGCTGAGGCTGCTTCCTGTACCCTACCGGAACACCGTGATCCGATCTCTCATCGTCGGAAAACACCCGATTAGCAAAATCCCCCGCCGGAACTCCGGTCACCACCGTCGCCGCCGCCGCCGGAGGCAGAGTGTTCGGCGGTGAAGAAAGGACGACGAAACCCCCATCATCCCCTTGTTTCTGAGACTGTACACTGATCCCCATCTGAGCGAACTGCTCTTCAATCCCAACCCCAACCCTTTGCTGTTCTGAACCACGGCCACTTCCGCCATCATCCACATGAACCCTAATCGGCGGCAAATTCGCCAGCGATGGTGAACTCGAAGTCGACCCGAACGAAGATGTCGTCTCAATTATCGGACTGTCCGGAACGGAATGAATATCAGGGTTACTCTGATTCTGATTGCCCAGTTTATTTCCCAATTTACCCTCGTTTCCGCCTCCAACGTGATTAACCGCTGCCTCCATAATCATTTCCTTGGAATTATTCGAGTCCGAATTATTCCCAAAATTGCCCCCGTTTTCCTCCAACCCTAGCAAGCAATTAACCGATGCAGGGTCCGAAAACCCTCGCTGGATCGCAGCAGCGCCATTGAGCGCATTCAGAAACCAGTCCTCGGACCGATTCGAACCATCTAGAATCGAGCCAATCGAATTCGCACCTTCCGGCTTCATCGGGAACAAGAACAGCCTTATTCTCGAAGGTTTCGCCGGATTCGAACTCGCAATCAACCGATCATACTCATCCACCATGTTATCAAGATCTTCTTCAGTAGAAACACTGATTAAAGAATCAAGATCCTCATTCGGAAGCTGGTACTTCAAAGTAAACGGGTGGCCTTTGAGTAGGGTTTTCGAAAGCCGCGAAAGGAGGTCCGGCAGAGTAGTACTCCGATCGACGACGACAATCCGAGTTTCGCCGCCGACGTAGCAGAGAGACTTGTCGTGAGGGCGGGGGACTATATGTCCGTTGTAGCTGCACATCAGACGGAGTTTCCCGACGCCGTTCGTCGCCGGAAAACTCTCGTCGAAGTCCGTCGCGCGTGACCGAGGAGAGGAGTCGATCGAGTCAGGGTAGTTCGCAACGGCGGCGGTGGCGGTGGAGGTGGCGACGGTGGTTGCCGGAGCAAGCGGTGGCTCCATGGCGGAGGAGAGATAGAGAGAGAATTTAGGTTTTGGTAGGAGAGGGAAAGAGGGAGAGAGAGGAGGGAGGAGGCTTAGTATAATGGCTGATGGTCTTATAATGAGACTCCACTACTTGACTACTCTACCCTCTGTGGGGTCCACCTTTTTCGATCGTTATTATTTTTCTTTTTTTCTTTTGTAAATATCCAGCTGGGTGTAGGCTAGATTTTTGTTTTCCTTTTATTTTATTGTACATGGAAAATATCCAGTTGGGCGGGCCTTGAAACGAGGGAAGCTTTTGCCAATTGCGGTTACAACTTGGGAACCCAAAACCGGACCTTCTGGCTCTGACTGAACAAAATAAAAATTAAATAAAACGGACAGGACTATTTTTTTTCTTTTTTCTTTAATTTAAAATTTGGAAAAAAAAAAGGAAATTAAGAACCTCGCAGGAGAGAACAAGAGGAGAACGCTTTTTGTTGACAGAAGACTACTAGAGCGTTCAGACTCCAGATGGGCTTGGAAGTTTCTGGAGGTAAAATTTGCTACCATTCTCTTTCTCAATCGATACTGTAAAGTTTTTTACTGCCTTTCATATTTTATTTTAATTATAATTTTTTCCTTTAAGAGCTTATTTGGAGAGAAAAGTGGAATGGGTTGGGTATGGAACCAGAATCCTAGAGGGTTGGGTATGGAATTAGAACCCTGAAATGAAAGTGTTTGGTGAGAAGTGGAATAGAATCAAAGATATAGATATAGTACTTATTATTATTATTATTATTATTATTATTATTATTATTATTATCATCATCATCATCATTATTATGACAATAATAAAATTTTAATAATTAATAATTAATAATTATCAATTATTAATTAGTTATTATTACATATTAATTAATAATATTATTACTATAAATTATAAATTAATATTTTTATTAATTAATAATTATTATCAATGGCTAATAATTAACAATAATAATTATTAATTAATTTTTAATTGTTGACTTTTTTATCAATCATAATTTTATTATATTAACTATTAATAATTATCATTTATCATTAACTAATTATAATAATTACTTATTAATTATTAATATATATTTTTATTATTAATTATTAACTATTAATTACTAATTTTCATATTACTTAATTATTAATTATTATAAATTATTATTAATCAATAACATTTAATAATTATCATTATTAGTAATAATTATTTATAATTATTATTAATATTTATAATTATTATAATTATTGTAATTATAATTAATATTATTAATTATTAATAATTATTTTTATTATAATAATTATTATTATTATCAATTACTAATTATATTAATTATTATAATTATTAATTATTATTAATTATTAATTATTAATTATTATAATTATTAATTATTATTAATAATTATAATTATAATTATTATTATTATTATCATTATAATTATAATTATTATTATTATTATTAATTATTAATAATTATAATTATAATTATTAATAATAAAAAAATAATAATAACAATTATTATTATTATTATTATTATTATTATTATTACTATTATTAGTTTTGTTGTTGTTGTGAAAGAAAAGGGATAGCTTATTCCCCCCACATTTGGGAGGTTTCTAATTCCCCTATTTGGGAGGGATAGCAAAACCCTTGGGATTGCAATTCCATTCCATAAACTGCTCTTCAAACAGGAAAAACAGGAACTAGAACCCATTCCCAGTCAATTCCATTCCTGTTTTGTTCACTAAACAGGCCCTAAAGTAGCTTCTGTTATGATCTTAACGAATACAGTTTTAAAAATATGTTATTTTTGTAAACTAATTTTTGTTATAAATTTAATAATAATAGTAGTACTTTTTGGTGAAATATCATTATTGTGTGTTAGCTTTATTACACTTTTACGGTGGGACCCTTTCTCGGACCCCCGTTTGCGGGAACGGTTTGTGCATCGGGCTGCCCCTTTTATCATTATTGTATTTTGTGTTGGGAGTAATGCCATAATGGTTATTGATCTCCTTCTATTTCATCCTTGTCCCATATAGGAGGATTTATACTTTTGAGATGAGTTTATAAGCTTTCCCTTGATTGGGGTTTGTGTATTAGCTTTATCTTTGGTTTTGTGAGGAGAGTTTGGACTTGGACCACCACATGTGCGCGTGCCACCGCCCGTCCGGATCGGTCTGGGCGCGGCGCGTGCCACAGGTTGTGAGTCCCTTCTATATTCTTTTTATTTATTCTCCATGTTATTTTTCCCATGTTGTCAACGCTTGTTATTGTTGTTCAGTCATTGAACGTTGCTGGATTCTCTCCCCCACTTCCCCGTTTTTCTCCTCTTCTTCAACTGCGGTTATTCCTCAAAACGGCTACTTTTTTCATTATAAAAGGGTTGTCTTGCAACCTTTGAGAAACACACTTCTATCTTCTATCTTCTAGCTAGGAAAGTCAATGTATGGTGTAGACAAATCCCTATACTTTAAAGGTTATGTCGACATCACATAGGTTTTATGTTGTCGTACTTTTGGAAATACGGTTATAGTATCCACAAGGAGTTGTGTTTCAGGCAGTCAAAACTAACTCAAATGCCTCGAGCTAGGTAAAGCAACAGGTAGATGTGGTGATGAAGGAAAACTAATGAATTACGAAAACAATAAAAAATGTACAAGCAACAAAATCAATATTAACCAACTAATCAATCTGGATATCGTAATCTATCAATTCTAAACAAGTAATCAAGAGGGGTCAATTGCACCATTAAAGAACGTCAAAGCCCTCTCTCGAGGGTTAGAGACTCGCCAAAGCTCTCTCTCGAGGGTCAGAGATTAGCTTAACTATTCTAACTGTCTATCTCACCGAGTTAGTCTAATTAAACTGCATGAATAGAAACCTTGACCTGGTTAGAATTCAACATTCTCATGCCAAAACCCTAACCATTTCCTCTACCTACACTAGCGAATTGATATCACCTCTCAGCATAAATCAATTACCTAAGAAATACATATGAACACTCTCTCGAGCATTTCGTCGAACATATGGTGGGAAAAGAGAAAACTTCACATTATACGCATAAATTTGGTAGATTAAGCCTAAACAAAATTAATTCATCATCAAGTACATCAATCACAACCCAAACAACACAAAGCTAACAACTAATTAACATATTGAAGTAATTAGAGAGAAAGGAAACGAATCTAACAAGGAAATAAATAAACATAAAAATATAAAGAGAAGAGAAAACAAACTTGGTCTTGAATTAGATGCAAAATCCGAAAACGATGTTGATAAATCATAGCAAAGCACAATTTAGAACCTAGAAACTACCCTAAAGTCTCTAGAGAGGCTAGAGAGAAAACTCTTAAACCTAGAATGAAAAAACTCAGAAACTAACGTAACCATGAAAATTGTCATTTATTTCTAATTAAAAGACTAAAAAGTTGTAAACTGTTGTTTGGCCGTCTTGACCTTACGGATTTTGGGCTTTAGCATAGCTGATCTTTGGCCAGCACGATCATGCTTACTTAGATTAACTTTCTTTCTTCAATCTCCAACCTTCTATTGTTTCTCGCACTCTTTCATAACATTTCAAAAGTACATAGTCTTCATCATAAAGGGCGATATTACCTAAAAAGATAGAAGTTCACACACTTTATTCAATAATGAAGAAAGTAAGCAAAGTTATATTAAGAATTAGGTGAGAAAGCCTTTGAAAGGTCAAAATTAGCTAAAAAAAAAGAAAGCAAAAGCCCGTAAAATTATGGTTTATCATTTACGTAAGGGGTTGATGGTAAAGGTGAATCGGAAATCAATCTTGATCGCGTTCAAATACCTACGGCTACTAGAATTTTGCTATGGTTACAGAAAACTAGGACACACATACTAAAGGACTACGAGACTGCCAATCTAGAAACTGTAACACCCCAGCCCCTCATGGGCCGTGAATATTACAGATAACTGCTTCAAGGATCGCTACTGACCCCAAAAATCACCACGAGTCTTTCCAACGTGCTTCGTCCTCCCTCACATGCTGCTTGGGAAAACTTCCCAGGAGGTCACTCATCCTGAGATTACTCCCAACCAAGCATGCTTAACTTAGGAGTTCCCAACAGATGAGCTACCATAAAAAAAAGGTGTACCTTGGTGATATGAGTAGTCATTTCAATCCTTTTAAGCCACACTTTTACCACATACCCAGGGTATTGCAGAAACACCACGAAATGAGTTGCAGTATGGAAGTTGGTTGAAGGCATCTCCCTTGAAATCACGTAAGAGGAATGCAGAACCCAGGATCTTGGTGGAAAAAGGTTTATTCATGCTGTTGAAAGGGAGCACTATCCAACCAAAAGCTAGAATGTGATTGGCTTTCACAGAACCTACAAGGAGCTCAAACGCTGATAAGGGGAAGAATGTAGCTGGGATCGGAGATGGTAACCGATGGAGTGGAGTTAACTGTTGGTAATGACATGTTTAAGCGTAATTTGTCCTTTGATTCTCAGCGTGGCTAAGGGAAGAAATTACGAGCTCTTGAAATACCAATGTCCTCTTCAATGCAAACTGATGAAAAGGTGGAGGCTGCTAGGCAGCCGCATGTAGAACAATGAGTCTCTTATGTTTAAACTATCAAAGACTTGACAACCTTCAAGCAGTTAAAGACCTTTGTGGCATTGTGAGGTCTACAAGCCAAGTGTGGTCTTCTTATCAGTTTCAACTTCAGAGTTTAGAAGTATTATGAAGAATATGGGTGACTATTATTTCTTTTTTGTTGATTGTGTGGGGTAGATCAGGTGGTGTAGGACTATTCATGCACCATGGGCTCGATTTGTAGATTCTTGGTCGTTCAATGCTTCATTTGGACTCTATCATTCGTTGGAAGGACATGGATGATCTATGGAGGTTTATAGGCATTTACGGGCACTCTAAGACCAGGGAAAATAAGAAAACTCGTGACTTGATTTCCGAGTTTAAAACTCATATTGACCTCTCATAGGTAGGAAGAGGAGATCTCAATGAAATATTTTATAATTTTGAGAAGATAGGTGGTATGCTAAAACCTCAAGGAGTCTTCGAAGCATTCCAGGACATGTTGGACGAATATGGGTTGTCTAATCTTGGGTTTGAGGGTAGTGAATTTACTTGGTAGAATAAAAGGGATGGTGATGATTCAGTGGAGGAACCGACTGGACATATTCATAGTTTCTCTCGAATGGATATTGTTATTTCCTAATGCAAAGGTGTGACACCCAAATGAGAATGTAAGCGACCATTTGCCTATCCTTCTACACTACTTTGAGAAGCATACAACTAGAAAGAGGAATATAAGAAAAAGGTTTGAAATGATGTGGTCCCTAGATGATGGGTTTATAAAGGTCATTGTGGGGGCTTGGTCTAGTGTGTGCGACACAAACTCAACTGCAAACTGCTTAAGGAAATTAGATTAGTGTATGTCACACTTAGAAAGCTAGAAGAAATCCATATTTGGTCATATACAACAGAAAATCTTAGTTTTGCAAAATGAGCTAAAGCATGTTTTTTAGGCAAGAAGGCGACATGAGGTTTTTAACGAAATTCGTGGGCTTTGAAAGAAAGGAGAGATTTTATGGTTACAAATTTCGCGTATAGAATTTCTGAAGTATGACCACTCAAACTCGTTAGGGTTTCATGTTAGAGCAACAATAATAGGAAGAATAACACAATTAATGCCTCGAAGAACTCGACAAGAGACATGGTGGAAGACATTGAAGGTAGCGAGCATGTTATCACAAATTATTTTTAACATTTTCAAGGTATCTTATGATTCTTGGGACCAGGTCCTAAATTGTTTTCCAACCAGAGTTGATCAAAGAATGAACACGGAGCTAAATATGTCGTACATAGAGCGAAAATTATTGAGGTGCTGAAATGCAGGAAGCCCAATAAGGTTATGGGGTCGGATGGCCTAAACCCTTTTGTCTTCCAAAAATATTGGGATACATTTGGAAGGTGATGTCTCAAAAGTTGTGCTTAGTATCTTGAATGACGGAAGTTTTCCGGAGGAATTGAACCATATCCACGTGGTCTTAATCCCCAAAACACACATTCCTATGGAGATGAGCGGCTTTCGCCCGATCGGACTTTGCAACGTGTTATATAAACTCGCTACGAAGGATATCACTCGTAAGCTAAAGAAAATCTTGTCGAATATTATTACGGAGAACCATAATGCTTTTACTCCAGGCCATCATATTACCGACAATATCTTTGTCACTTTTAAAGTTTTCCATTCCATGAGTTCTACCAATAGGAGTAAGAAGTAGGAGTGTTCACGTTTAGTGCAGTTTCGATTTTTCAAAGTGATGCACCGGATAAACAGTTTACCAAAAAACGAGTGTCAGGGATTAGATGATAATAAGAAGTATTAATCAATGTTCGATCTACTCCTAAAAAAGCTAGAAGAGGATGATGGGGAATAATTTTGATGAGGTGGCTATAATATGTTGAGCGTGTTGGTCTTCTAGGAACAATTTAGTACATGGTAAAGAAGGGGAAAGTGAGAGTTATAAAGTTAAAAGAGCTCTGGACAATCTGAAGGAATTCAAGCATACCCTCACGACACTGGATGGTCAGCCTCAGTATTTTCAAGCTGAATAGAGGGCTCCGAGCAATGGTTATATAAATATAACTTTGATGGAGCTAAACTACGGGGAGAGAAACATGGCTAGGGGGCAGTTTGTAGGGATGAACAAGGTAACTTATTAGCAGTTGTATCACACCAAGGAGCACATTGTGGAGGGTCGGAGCTTGAGGAAGCTAGAGTTGCCTTCTTTGTACTCACACGAGCATTACTGATCATCAATTACTAATATTGATCTTTGCAGAAGGGTGCGAATTCGGGTGGTATGGGACCCAAGATCTAATGAGGTGCCAGGTGAGGTCATGGATGCATCATCTCAACATATTCACGCAAAAATTACTCAAACTCATACAATTTTGGTTTTCTATGCCACTTAGGTCTATGGTAGCAACAATATGCATCGGAGAAATGGCTTGTGGAACAAACTCTGGAGTATTGTTGTAGTCATGGATGAACATTAGGGAGTTATGGGGTCTTAAATGCAATCACTTGCTTGTTGGCTCATGAAGGTGGAGAAATAGTGGAGGCATTCATGACCGAGGATTTTTGCTTCTTAGATTATCATCTTCATGATCCCCTTTATAGTGGAGCCTAGATATCATACGTAGACTAAATCCTATGGACGTTCCAATTAGATAAACTCCTCGTGAATATGAATTGGCATATGATACCAAATTGTGTGCATGTTCTTTATAAAAATGCAGGCCT
Source organism: Portulaca oleracea (assembly GCA_029582165.1). Lineage (NCBI taxonomy): Eukaryota > Viridiplantae > Streptophyta > Magnoliopsida > Caryophyllales > Portulacaceae > Portulaca > Portulaca oleracea. The sequence continues at coordinate 8,433,108 of CM055880.1, forward strand.
TTCATATTACTAAGCTATCTCGATGACTTTCCCTTATGTCCCATATCCCATAAGCCCTTTCCTATATTGTGACATGTCGAGTGAGCACAAAAAATTTCATGATATTATCCAGTAGGCCCTTCACAATGTTCCTGATGGATATAACATGTTTCAATTGGCCAAGATCCTCTTTGTAATGCAATATGACTTTTGCATGCATCATGGAGACAAGAACCATGATATGCATATGAAAGAAATCTGGGAAAGAGACAATTTAACGCATCTGCAATCCACATTGCATGCCTGCCAGATGTTGATGCCCTTATTCATGAGGAAATGGTTGCTATATAAAGGTATTAAGATATTCTACATTCTACTTTACCTCTCAAACACCAACAAAGCAAGCTTGATTGGAGCTACATGGGAGACAACTACAACAAATTATTCTTTGTTCGAATGACATAAAAAGAGCCCTTCACATATGTTCACTCCCTCGAGGGGGAGAACTTGGTTGAAATTAATGGTGTCCAGGAGATAAACCAAGCCCTTGGGGACTTCTACATGCGCCTTTTGGGACCACAACAAGGGACAAGGGTGCATAGTTGTACTGAGATATTTGAATGGGCATAGACTCACGGTGGAGCAATAGATGAAACTTAGTAAACCGATTACGAACAAGGACATAAAAGAGGCATTGTTCTCTATTCCAAATGACAAAACATCACGACCCAATAGATATATACAAGTGGGTTCTATAAAGTTGTTTGGCACCAAATTTGAGGACTAGTTTGTGAAGTGGCTCATGAATTCTTCTCCAGTGGGACTATTCATAAGAGCTTCAATGCCTATAATCTTGCCCTTCTTCCCAAAGTTCCAGATTCTCAAAAGGCTTCTGAATTTAGGCATCTATCTTTCTGCAACACCTTCTACAAGGGTCTCACTAAAATCACAACCTCGAGACTAGTAGTCCTCCCCTCACCTGGTCGATCTTATCTAGGGGGATTTCGTCTCGATAACAGAACTTTTACATAATGTCCTCCTTTAAGGGTTACAACCGCACAACAATTTCTCCTTGACGTATGATGAAGATTGATCTAAAGAAAACCTTTTACTCAGTCCACTACTGCTATATCGAGGAGGCTTTGACAACCTTCCGGTTCTCTAGTTGGCTAATAAAATGAATCATGTCCTGGATCTCTTCACCCACCTATGCAGACAATGTGAATGGATCTATATCTGATCACTTTCTTGGAGGGCGGGGGATTCAACAAGGGGATCCTATGTCTCCTCTCCTCTTAGCTCAAACGATGGAGTACCTTCCTAGATCCATTAAATATCATATTAACCTGAATTCCGACTACAAATGTCACAGTAATTATGCAAGATTAACACTCATACATTTAATGTTTGTAGATGAGCTCATCATCTTCACTTCAACAAATAAAGGCTCTATCAAGACTCTGATAGCTTCCTTCCATCATTTTTCGACTATCACAGGGTTAGAAGCTAACCTAGCCAAATTTGAGGTGGTTATTTTTTTTTGGGGGTGTAGACACCGGATTTTGTACCGGTATTAATTTTAGTTATCTGTAAAAATAAGCTAGCCGAGTAATCTAGTAGCATGCAGATCCATCACTTTTCTAACCCGGAAGCGAGCAAAACGGCCCAACAGAAAACCAGCCCAAACCCGTCTGGGTTGGGCCAATGTTATTTCCTCCTCCAAGCAAACCCGCAGGTTTGTCAATTTAATTCCATCTTTCAGCCCAAACCCGGCTGGGTTTATGGATTCCGCGGCTATAAACTACAACCCTAAACGCACCCCTAATCTCCTCATTCCACTATAAATTAAACCCTAACCCCTCTCATTTCAGACACGACATTATGCTGGAGTATTGACACTAGCATATTCTCTCTACCTCTTCTCTCCCTTTGCATGCTACTTCACTAAAGGTTAGAATAATTATCATCGATGTAAACCATATAATGTAACCTATCGAATTCACGTATCATTTGTATTTTCAATTCAATATTTTGCATGACATTAATGTTAAACTTGTGAGATTCATACTTAATTCCTTCCTTTTAACTTTTTCTGCTTTGATTTAATTCTAGTAGAGTCTATTCGGTTGAATAGGCGGATTTGACAATTTTAATTGTCAAATTCGTAACCTTACCCCCGAACCTGTCTTTGGATTCGTAGACCGGAGTTCGTGTCAAAACGGTTTGTTGTTTTTTTTTCCTAAAAATTCAACTGGCGACTCTATATTCATACTTCGGTATGTTCTTTTTATGTCCGTGGTGCGCTCTTATCCTTTCGAGGAAAATGATAGAATAAAATGAGGATATGAAGGTGTGAACTCGGACGGGTTCTGAAACCCCTTCCTCATTCTTTTTTTTTACTGTTTCTTTGGTCTAATTTGTGGATAGCGCAAAAGACAACCCGGTTTGGTTCAATCCATGAACCCAGGCGGGTTTACTATATTCTTTTCACTTCTTTTTGCTTCGCTATTTCTTCGGTCCAATCTGCGGATAGCACCAGAGATAACCCGGCTCGGTTCATTTCATGAACCCAGACAGGTTTATCACCTTCTGCTCAATCTTTCCTTTAGTGTATTTGTTTTTGGGTCTGACAGTAGCGAAACCCGGTTTGGTTCAAACATCACAAGTCCTCGCCCTACAGGCCCCAAACTAATGGAGCGGTAGAGGCGACCAACAAAACCCTCGCAGGAATCATTAAGAAAATGGCAGTAACATACAAGGATTGGCCTGATAAGCTTCCTTTCGCCTTATGGGGATATAGAACTTCAATTCGAACAGGAACAGGAGCAAGTCCTTTTGCCTTGGTCTACGGAATGGAAGCAGTACTTCCAGTCGAGCTCGCCATACCATCACTTCGCATACTTGCTGAAAGTCAACTACCAGAAGTTGAATGGGCTAGGGCCAGATATGAAGAGTTGACGCTTGTTGACGAGAGAAGGCTTAGAGCCTTACACAACGTGCACTTGTATCAGGCTCGCATAGCTAGGGATTTCAACAGGAAGGTTAAGGATCGGGTTCTTCGAGAAGGAGATTTAGTGCTTAAGGAAATGAGGGCACCCATTCAGGATCCAAGGGGTAAATTTGCGCCAAATTGGAAAGGGCCTTATGTCATCAGACAAATACTGCCGGGAGGAGCAGCCCGTTTAGTCACTACAGAAGGAGAAGAATTAATACGGCCCACCAACCTGGATCAGTTGAAGAGGTTTTATGCATAACAGGGTCGATCGAATCGGCCAAGCAACTAGAAGGTCAATTTCTAGACACTTGGCCGTACCCAGGCGGGTTTGGGGCCTCACAATGGGCCGCATTCAGGATGAAACCCAGGCGAGTTTGGACCTCACCAGGGGCCGCATTCAGGCAGCAACCCAGACGGGTTTGGGCCTCAGATTGGAGAAAGCCGCAACTCAAACGGGTTTGGGCCGCGTACTGGGTTTCAGTTTCACAAAAGGAAGACTTCGTTGTAAATAGAAACGACTACTATTGTTATTCATAAAGGAGAAATTCATTACAATACTTGGTCTTTCGAATAAATAAGGCAATTACTCTAATTGTAACTAACAAAGGTTCAGCTAAAATATTATCAAAAAAATAAATCGGCACGCGGCTTCAGGCCTGTTTCATTTTCTTCTCATCGGCAGACTTTGGTCCAACCCCGGTCTCTTTAGTGCCACTAGTCCCTCCCTTAGTGTTCTTAGGACGGTACCTCTTCTTCGCATTCTTCTGAGCAACCGCGGGGGCTTTTCCTTTTTCAACAGATGTATCAGTGCCTTTCGGTATAGGAGCCCGAGGCTCTCTCATCACAACCCCGGGAAGTGACGGGCCAAGCCTGTTTTTCACATCAGTTTTAGGGCCCAATCGATCTTTCACAGTGATTCTGGGACCCAAGCGCTGTAACACATCAGCCTTAGGGCCCAGCCTATCTTTTGCAGCAGCTTTCTTCCGTTTCGTTCCCCCGGCCCTCCTCGTTTCCACTACGGCCGTCAACCAGTCTTGATAACCGAGAGCGACCATTTGGACACATACGCTTTCGAGGGAGCACGAATAGTGGGCCGTTTCTCCTAATATTTCAACCAAGATTCTACAACACTCTTCTTGAGATGAAGTAACTTCGGGGCATCATGAGTTTTGTCAGGAATACGTTGCCTCAACCCCATTTGTCTCATGCCCCGCTCTGGGAAGTAGAATGTCAAGTGTGTCAAGCTTGCGACGCATACATAAGGGGTTTCTTTGATCACAAGTGATGTACTCTGGAATGTGCTAATTTTCAATCCACCACTTTACCACGATCTCTTCAGGTTTCTTTAGCAGCTTGACCCATTCAGTTACTGATCGACGCCCGGGATACTTCCTCTTCCATTGTGAGAATTCGCGGTGTCATCGCAGATTCCGCCTTTTCGACCAGGCTGAGGTGCTCCATTAACCAAACCTGTGCCGCAAAGTAGATTAATCAGTTTGCAAACCTAGACGGGTTTGCTGTCCTGCAGTGCATAAAAATAAAAAAAAATAAATAAAAAAAAAATAAAAAAAGCGGGTTTACCTGCAGAATCAAGGGGCTGCCTCGGTAATCGTGCTCCGGGTCCGAGTCATCTAGACACATCAACGTTTCTCCCAGAATCACCGGTACAGGATTGTAACCACGAGCCATATCCTCCACCACGTGGATCATATTCGCGGGACCCGTCCTTCTGCCGCCATGGTAGAAGCAGAACTCTCCTAGCATGCATAGCACCAGGGCCCTCACACGCACCACTGGCCCGTACTCTAAGGTTTCAGGGGCTTGGAAGTATTCCACTATGGTTTGGAAGTGCACCTTATCCCCTATTATCGCACTCCCAATTAGCCTAGAGGGAAGGCATAGCAGCTCTTTGTATTCCTTCCTCGCATCAGTAGCCAATGGAGGCACTACTGACGGAGCATAATGATTGGTCCCAAGGATAGAAGACCATTCTTCAGGCAACGGAACCAATTCCCGCATGTTGAATCTAAACACGTGGAATTCCTTATCCCAGAAGGTTTCAGCAGCACGCAGGAAATCCGAATCCATCTTCACTTGCCTCAAACTTAGCAGAGACGTTAGCTTATACCTCCCCAATTCTCTCTTTTCCTCTTTGGACAAGGTACTTATCCAAGTAGCTAACTTCTTTTCGAAAGCCATGAGGTCGAAAGGGCGGCTTTGATATGGGTTTAGGTAGCGAAACCCATACGGGTTTGACACTGAGTTTATGGTGGGAAGAAAAGACAGCGGCGCCCAGATGGTTTGTGATGGTGTGTGTTGGAGACATTGGGGGACGTGTATTTATAGGTGGAACTCCTATTGGGCTTGAAATTCAGACGGGTTTGGGCCAGCTTTTGGATTCGATCACGAAGCCACTTCAACTCTATTTTGGGTCATAATGCGGGTCCACAAGATAGTTATATGTCTTCGCCGGCCCCGAAACTGTAGCTCGAACTTACTTGTAGCATTTAATTCTCGTTTTTTTGGTCTTTTTTTCGTTTGGAGAAGTGGGAGTAATCCCACCATGTAGATTGCATATCGCATTGCACATTATTGTTACATTATGCATAAGGGTACATGAAAATAAAAAAAGTGCATTACGTAGCACCATCATTGCATAAGCATCACATCAGTAGTTCGCATTAGTGCATAAAAAAAAAAAACGTACGTCATGCATGAGCAACACTATTTCATCATTGCATTGCATTGTCCTAAGTGCATAATAAAGAGTCATACACAGCATTACATAGGTTCGTTAAATAAAGACCCTGCATGTGCATCATTCTCAGTCCTCATCATGCCAGACCTCCGTATCACCACCACCACTGGCGCTATTAGCCCCATAGGCCCCGCTTCCACCAGCTCCAAAGTAAGTGTCCCACTGGTAGTAGGAGGAGTCTACCACCTCTGTATCGCCACCTAAGCTAGATAGGTGCAACACTTCGGTACTGCCTGCATTAAGCCAAGAGTGTTCTGGAACCTGCCACTCTTGATTACCTCCAGGCCACTCCTGTGGAGTAGGCCAAGAAGATCTTACTACAGGCTCTGGGATAGACCATCCCGGCCATTCCTGAGTTTGTGTTCCCCATCCAGACGTTCGAGGCAGCTTCAAACCTCCTTGAGGAGGAGTAACGGGTACAACGGGTTGGGACGGAAGCACTGACGAGGCGTCATCTGCGAGGGCACGGTTATACCCCACAGATGCACCCGAGTCACTGCAAAGCACCACGGTAGGATCGACCGCCGCAAGGGAAGTGCCATAACCTAAATCCACAGTCGGTACAGGAGACGCAGGAACGTACTCAGGCATTCCATAAGGGTGCTGAGGCAAAAGATGAGAGGATTGACGCATAGACCCCGAATGATGAGATTCTGGAAGGGTACCCAAATGCAGCGAAATGCCTTCTTGCTCGCTGCACGCAGCTCCAACGCTAGACTCGAACTGTCTCCACCACAAAGCAGGGTACCACGAGAGCCGCGACTCCGACGAGAACTCCCATGATCATGAGACCTCACCTGATGTTCGTGCTCACCTAAAGACATGGAGGATATGCTGTTCTCCACAGACCGCTGAAAGCCGTGGCCAAAACCCGTGTCTCCGTAGTGAGAACTTGTTGAATGACTATCTTCGAGTAAAATACCTTTCCCACGGTCATCGTGAGCCGGCATGCCCATACTCTGCCTACTCCTCTCCCCGTGCCTTCGAAGAGCAGCTTCGCCCCCATAAGATCGCCTCGCGTCGGCCATGAAGGAAGAATGTCGAGGAGGGTCCATCTGCTCCGACCGGCCACGAGGCACGTGCGCATCTGAATGGCGAGGAGGATCCACAGACGGGCGTGCATCATCATCCACGTTTGCGTCCCCAACCACAGAACCCGCAAGGTCTTTCTCACGAGCCCACTTGAGTGTGAAGTAATTTTTGAGGAAGCCTTTTGCTTGTTTCCATCGCCACTGCACAGAATGAGGAAAATTGGTCAAAGGTTGAGTAGGTTAACAAGTAAGCAAAGAAAAGGGGGATCACCCACCGGCTTTCCCAGGATCTTCTCTAGTTCCGGTTTGATGTCCTCACTGGTCGCCCTCGGGTAGCCACAAACCGTGTCCCCAGAATTGCTCTGACTCTTCTCGTCATCCTCGCAATAGGGCCCCAACTACAACAAGCAAAGAAAGGGTCATATTAGGCGATAGTAGAATGAGCATGAAAAAGTAAATGGAGGTCTTCTTCCCCACCTTTCTAAAGGCCAGGCGGTCCCGATATTGTTCCCATTCCTCCCAGAATTGGGCGGGCGATGCCATTGATGCATGATTAGTGTACCAGGAACCCCCCTTAGCTGCTGCAAACGCCTCGGCATGCAAGGCTCGCGGATCATTCATGGTCTCGGGAGGGTCTGAGGGTATTATCCACATTTCATGGCCTAGGGTTTGCCTCGTAAGTCTCTCACCAAGGCTCCAGATCCAACCGGACGGACTCTCCATCACCAAGCGCAGGCTACTATCCCTATGCGCCGCATTTCGTGAGGGAATAAAGTCTTGCGGAATCTCGAAGCCAACCCAGGCATCCCAATTGACATCATCCTGCACAAGTAAAGGAAACATAAGCACCAAAAAATGCAAGAGAGATTATATGAAAGATGCAAACTCAACCTCTTCAAGGTGATCCAAGATGCGGCGCAACTCATCTAAACTCCCAAATGGTTTCTTCTTGTGCTCAAGGTAGTTTTTGTGCCACCGTTCTGCGGCCGGCACTGCCTTGGCGTGTCGAGTAGGGATAGTGAATCCCTTAATGTACTCATACCCCCATACCTGCAAATACGTCAATACCGAGACTCACGATCTAAAAAGGAGAAATGCATATAGAAGAGAAGCGTCGAAGATTACCTCGAGCACCTTCCACGCTCGGACGCTCATCTCCCACGGACTCTCGGTCAAAGAATGGGTCCACATCATCGCCCGGGCGAACACCAATGCGAAGCGAATGAAGTTAGCGTATCACGACCTTTGCCGATTCCGATGAATGACTTGTTCTAAATCAAGGAGATTCTTCATCCAAGTCAGATAAACATCATCCCCTCGATTGGCAAACATCGTGGCAGAGATAAAATATGCCAAGAAAATGAAACGACGCTGAAACTCATCCATATGAGTGAAGTCGACAGAAGTGATGACATCCTCGAAGGAACCATAAGAAAGCTTCATCTTCCGACCAAACCGGCCAAAGCCGCTACGAGTTCTAGTAATTCCATCACCTGATCCGGTACAACAGGGTCAAATTCGATATCTTGACCACCCCAGCGTAGCCCGGTAATCATCACAAAGTCGACGGGGGATATGGCCATCTCTCCTACAGGGAGGTGGAAAGTGTTGGTGGAGTCCCAGAATCTCTCTGCAAGCGCACGCCCCATCACCCGTGGTGTACTAGGTTCCCAGGCCTTGACACATTTCCAGAAGAGGTCGAATCCCGACTCTTCTAAAAGTGCAAGCGCCCAATTATCTTCCGCAAAATGCTCCACCACCTTGATCGGTTTCCGCATATTGCCACCGGTTCTGAGGGAATCTTCCTGAGGATCCACCATGGAAAAATTCAAAAAGGAGGCAAGTCACTACAGCAACTATCAAGTGATCCCTAGTTTAGCAAAAGCTAAATTGAACTTCCACTAAATTGGGGGCTCAAAAAAAAAAAAAAAAAACACTCGGCCCAACGCGAACGGTTTGGGGATTCTCTTTTCTCGGCCCGAAGCCCAACCCAGACGGGTTTGGGCCTGTTTGGATCTTTTCTTTTGTTTTTCTTTCGACCGAAACCCAGACGGGTTTGGGTCTGTTTGACTACCGTTCAAAAAAAAAAAAATGGTTGGGTTTCGTTCAAACCCAGACGGGTTTCCTTCGAGTTTTCACTTTCTTCCCCCAGCCTAACCTAGACGGGTTTGGGCCGCCCCTTTTCTATCGGCCCAACTAAAACGGACCGAGTTTTGCATGTCTTTTCCCCCTCGTTCAGTTGCAGCCCAACCCAGACGGGTTTACTATGCGCTCTATTCTAAAAATCGGCCTATCATCCTCGGTTCTCTAAGGCCTGATTTGAATAATACGGGTAATCGACACAAATTACCTCATTATTTTTAGCTAAATCAACAAGCTAGAATTAAACATTTCTACTTGCAAATTTATGCTATGATTAAGAGCAGAGTCAAGGAGAAGACATTACCCGGACATGTGAATGCTTGTGCCATACGTGATTCCACGGTTCGGGCACCAGTATCGACGGTTCCCAACCCGGCCTAGGAGTCCATGCTCGCCGGGAAGACATTTCATGTGCCCAGTTTGTCGCATGGGGTTGAACGGGCGGATCCCTAATTTTCCTAACCATTATTTCCTAACTAGTGAATAAATGGGTTTTGAGCAAGGAAAGGAGGTTGGAAGAGGGAGATGCATGATTAAGGGTGTGAAGAGGCTCCTTTTATAAGAAGAGTGGTTGCATGCACACCACACAAGTGGCCAACCGGCGGGCCCCAACATTAGGATCATGGAAGGCATGCATTGGCCGAAGATCTATCCTAAAATCCTATGAAGCTTATCCTAAAATCCTATGGAGCAAAAACCCGTCGCTGCAATTCGGGCCCAATGCAATTCGAGCATAAACCCAGACGGGTTTGCAGGCCATTTCAGGGCCAAAGTCGTCGCAGCCTGAAAGGAGCCCAAACTCGTCGCTGCAATTAAGGCCCAATGCAATTCGAGCATTAACCTATACGGGTTTGTAGGCCATTTCAGGGCCAAAGTCGTCGCAGCCTGAAAGGAGCCCAAACTCGTCGCTGCAATTCAGGCCCAATGCAATTCGAGTATAACCCAGACGGGTTTGCAGGCCATCGCAGCTTGAAATGAGCCCAAACTCGTCAGGCCCAATGCAATTCGAGCGTAAACCCAGACGGGTTTGCTGTCCATTTCCCATGAAGCAATGGCAAACTCAAGCCCGTTTCCAAGAGCTAAAGCACAACTGACAGGTAAATTTTCTGACTCGCTCTGATTTTCAGATAAATTGATGCCCTCCTTCTCTTTTTGCAGAACAATGCACAAAATACGTCGGTCGTTAAGCGGTTACAAAAGACGAACTCATCTTCAGCGGTCGTCATCGGGCCCTCACAATGCGATGACACCCTTTTCAGCACACAGACAAAAGTCCCGCACTCCACGGCGAAATGAAGTGCGTGACCTTGATCTACCTCACGGCGAAATGAAGTGGATCAACTCATCATCACGGCATGCTTCACGGCGAAATGAAGCATGTCACCCCGATCCACCTCACGGCGAAATGAAGTGGATCACCTCGTCATCCTGGCATGCGTCACGGCGAAATGAAGCATGCCTCCTAGATCCGCCTCGCGGCGAAATGAAGCGGATCAGCTCCGACCGGCTTTACGGAAGAAACTAAGCAGGTCAACCCACACAGACACAGGTCTTGCATTCCACGGCGAAATGAAGTGCATAACCTTGATCTACCTCACGGCGAAATGAGACGGATCAATTCGGTCAGCTTTACGGAAGAAACTAAGAAGGCCAACCAATATCGGCGCAGGACCAAGCTTCCAAGTGTCAACCAGCTTCAGAACAAACTTCTGATTCATATCCAAGATCATCAAGACTACTTTGATCATCGTTTCATTCAAACTCGATCAAAGTGGGGGCTATCTGTAGACACCGGATTTTGTACCGGTATTAATTTTAGTTATCTGTAAAAATAAGCTAGCCGAGTAATCTAGTAGCATGCAGATCCATCACTTTTCTAACCCGGAAGCGAGCAAAACGGCCCAACAGAAAACCAGCCCAAACCCGTCTGGGTTGGGCCAATGTTATTTCCTCCTCCAGCCCAAACCCGTCTGGGTTTGTCCAATTTTAATTCCATCTTTCAGCCCAAACCCGGCGGGGTTTATGGATTCCGCGGCTATAAACTACAACCCTAAACGCACCCCTAATCTCCTCATTCCACTATAAATTAAACCCTAACCCCTCTCATTTCAGACACGACATTATGCTGGAGTATTGACACTAGCATATTCTCTCTACCTCTTCTCTCCCTTTGCATGCTACTTCACTAAAGGTTAGAATAATTATCATCGATGTAAACCATATAATGTAACCTATCGAATTCACGTATCATTTGTATTTTCAATTCAATATTTTGCATGACATTAATGTTAAACTTGTGAGATTCATACTTAATTCCTTCCTTTTAACTTTTTCTGCTTTGATTTAATTCTAGTAGAGTCTATTCGGTTGAATAGGCGGATTTGACAATTTTAATTGTCAAATTCGTAACCTTACCCCCGAACCCGTCTTTGGATTCGTCGACCGGAGTTCGTGTCAAAACGGTTTGTTGTTTTTTTCCTAAAAATTCAACTGGCGACTCTATATTCATACTTCGGTATGTTCTTTTTATGTCCGTGGTGCGCTCTTATCCTTTCGAGGAAAATGATAGAATAAAATGAGGATATGAAGGTGTGAACTCGGACGGGTTCTGAAACCCCTTCCTCATTCTTTTTTTTTTACTGTTTCTTTGGTCTAATTTGTGGATAGCGCAAAAGACAACCCGGTATGGTTCAATCCATGAACCCAGGCGGGTTTACTATATTCTTTTCACTTCTTTTTGCTTCGCTATTTCTTCGGTCCAATCTGCGGATATCACCAGAGATAACCCGGCTCGGTTCATTTCATGAACCCAGACGGGTTTATCACCTTCTGCTCAATCTTTCCTTTAGTGTATTTGTTTTTGGGTCTGACAGTAGCGAAACCCGGTTTGGTTCAAATGATGAACCCAGACGGGTTTTCTTGTTTTCCCTTTCTTTTCATATCTCTTTCTTTCTTTTTCTTAAAAAAGGGTGAATCTCGAGATTATGACGCATAAATCGAATTAATCTATCAGCAAAAATATTCTTAAAAGTTCAACCTTATTTAAGGTTAAGCAATCTTAGTCGGCTCCCAATCATTTTTAAGTAGCGCCGCGAAAAAGGTCATCAATTTTTCGGGGTCTACAGGGGGGGGGAGGGGGGGCTAACACTGAGACTGAAAACCTTCTCAATGAAACGAGCTTCACCCCTAGTGTTCTTTCTTTCAAGTACCTTGGTATGTCCATCTCATCTTGCAATCTCTATAGGAATGATTGTAACATTCTTGTTCAGAAAAACCTTTCCTAGATAACGTCTTGGTTGTCGTGACACATCTCTGATGTAGTTTGGGTAACTTTGATTAATACAATTGCCATTTAGATTTATGGCTTTTGGCTCGTATCCCGATTCTTCCCCAACACGTCATCGATACAATTAATACCTATTGCTGCAATTTACTTTTTTTTGGGGGGGGGGGGGGAGCTCCCATGCTTATGCTCGTCTCCTCCCAATTTGTAGCCCGAAAGCCTATGGTGGGCTTGGTCTTCGGAACCTAGAAGTTTTGAATAAAGCTTCAGTGACAAAATTGTTATAGGATATCCCAAAAAAAAAGGAAATCATGTGGGTGACATGGATACACACAAGATACATCAAGGATACGTCATGGTAGGACTATACTCTCCTCCATACAATGTATGCCCAAATTTTAGGCACCAATTGTGCAGTGAAGGACCACTTCAAATGGGGGTACGAACTTGGCAGGTGTAGGTTGTAACACCCCAAAACCCTTAACTATAAGATTAACCTAAACCATCAATTAAACCTGTGATTAGCGCAACGGAACAAAAGCTAAAAATGAAAGGAAAGGCTCTAAAAATGACCCGGACAGAAACTGGATTTTCCGGCGATTAAAATGCGCTGTTTGAAATTGCGCTATGACTCTCGAATAGAGGCTTGTAAGTAATTAATGGAAGCTCGAAACTTGTAGCATAACTTAGATAATTAGATTGATGAAGCATGGGAGTCAAAAAGTTGAAGGTTACTAAGAGGATTCAAGCGTTCCTTGAGTTTATTTGAAAGATGTCGTCAAGTGACAAGGAAGACAATTAAGAGAATGAATTATGGATCTCAGGTGTTTTTGAACGACAACTAGAGTTAAGAACCTAGAAGAAGATTAATCCTTAAGACTATTTAGCGATTAAAAAGGCCCTGGGTTTTGATAAGCCTCTCAAATCTAAACCAAACATTGTCAAAAACCAATGGATAACTTAATTCTCACTCATTGTAACTATGACTTTACTATTGATAAAAACCCTTTAGAAGATAACTTTAATCTCCCAATGATCATACTCTCAAACCTTGAATACATATTTTAAGACTCTAACATTGATACATGAGTCACCAATTGATTAACAACCTTTAACTGATTTAAACATGGCCCTAAAGATGGAAATTGAAGTAATATGTTGGGCAGAAACTTAAACTAACAGCCCTTATTCTCAGCCTCATATCTTTCTCTCCCGACATCGGATAGACGCAAATCTTATATTTCTGGAAAGCTCAAAGTGTGACCTAAAACTCTTATGTTTATCATTAAAGCCAACAAAGTCTCCAAATGGACGAAAATTCAGCATTTAGCTACTAACTCAGAAAACGTATAACATTGCACCCTTCCACGGTTTTGCTCATATCTCGGGCTACACATATCGGATTCTCGAAATTCCAAAGCCTAGAGTTAGATAATGACTTGGGCTATCATTTTAAGTGGAAAAAACCGGGCATAACTCACAGCTACAACCTCTGTAAAAATCAAAAACTTAGACAGAAACTTTTACACTCTTGATTTCACTACGCATGTCTCTATTGGCCTCCAATTTGCACCAAAACACAACCAAAGCCCAAATTAAGCATTATTTATGATTTATTCCAGATTTGAACACTCAAACTTGCTCAAATAAGTTCATAAAACCCACATGCAATCATAGATTATCACATGCACCATAATTCACATTTGGAATTAGCCCTCTTCCATCACTTTTACACTAAAAACTCATCATCCAAGTGTAGAATAACTTAAAAACATCACAAGTAACTTAAAACAGTCCACAAACTCAGATTTCTTCACCAATTTAACATGCACAAAGATAAAATCAAACTCTCCATCAAGAACTACTACCAAGCACTCCAAAACCTTACAAAATTCACAAGTATAACCCCCAATTCCGAACCCTAACTTAACCACAACATGAATTCATGTTTAAAGATTATAAAAGAGATGAAATACAACAAGAATAACACAAAAGGGAAGTTAAATTCATATTAGAACTTGCTAGGATTGAATTAGGGTTTAGGGAGATTACCTCTTGAGGAAAAGTTGAGGAAAAACACAAGAGAGGAGTGGAGGAGGGCGACGACCACCACTGGACGGCGGCGACTGGGCCGGCCGGCGCCGGAAAACAGAGGGGCGGAGGGAGGGTTTGGCCGGACGAGAGGAGGGAGGAAGAGAGTGAGGGAGTTTGGTGTTTGGGTTTGAATTTGATTGAAATAAAATGAGGCTAAAGGCCCCCAACTCCCTTATAACTACTACCCCTCTACTTAACTTAGACAAATAAATAGGATTTAGACTAGATAAACACAACTAATATTAACTATGTAAAAACAATAAATTGTTATTTCACTAGATAAAAGTGTTGGTAAAATATGCTAGGTTAACTAATTGGTTCAAGATAAAAAGGATTGATATTACTAGATAAAATAAAATGGAGATTGAATTAAATAAAATCAAATGGTAACATAATACTTGGAAAAAATAAGATAAAAGGAATGGTAACAATTAAACTAGAGGTTGAATGATAAAACGTAAATATTAGAAAAGGAATTAATTAAATCCCTTACGGTAAAATAAATAACTTAAATAACGAAACTCGAAATAAATTAAATAGTTGGGTATAAATTAATATTCGTAAATGTAAAACTGGTAGACTCGGCACCTTTAGCCATCTCCTTGCTCAAGACCTGTCACCGGTAGATAACTAATAAAGTAAAATCGAAAAATTTTAGTAGCGTAATTTGGCTAATTACGGTCATTAACGATCTAATTAATACGGTTTTAGGGCGGGTTGTTACATAGGTGGCAGAGGGTGAGTAAGAACGGGGACTACTAAGTCACTATTGGCGATAAATGGTCCATCTCGCTGCAATCTGATTCTGAGGTCTCCTGGAAAGAGGTGGTGTGGAACAACTTGGTGACGTATAGGTATGCTTTTCTAGGTCTGGGTTCTTCTTCGCAATAGACTACCTAAAAAGCCGAACCCAGAACTAAGGGATCCCAATGAACTTGCGACCGTTTGTTATAGACCGTTCACTAAACGGTCGCTAAATAGAGATCGTTCAATGAGCGGTCGCTAAGTAGCGATTGTTAATTTAACGGTCGCTAAGTTGCGACCGTTCACTGCACGGTCTCTAAGTAGCGATTGTTTAGTTGATGATGGATAACTGAACGGTCACTAATTAGAGACCTTTCACTAAACAGTCACTAAATAGTGACCGTTCGCTGAACGACCGCACGGTTGTTATTATCGTCAACTTCATTCAAAAATCAGAAACCCAACTCAAACACCCAACCCCTCAACCTTCGACGATTCCATCTATCAATTCTTATCTCACACTCCAATCTTCATCTCACTTCGTCACCTATCTCTCGTCTACTTCTCTCATTCCCCTTATATTTAGTTGCAGATCAACCAAAGAAACCTCTAGAAGTAGTGGGTCATCTCCATTTTAAGAAAAATCTCCACCATTCGATACAAAGAAAAGAGCAAGGGGAGAAAATCGAAGACCGAATGTGCTATTCGGGTATCAAAGCAAAGCGGTGCATTGAAACAAGGGGGTGGACTGTGCGGGGGTGACAACCCACATATCCCAATTTTTAGGGTTTTTGATTTTTAGGTTAGAGTTAGATTTAGGTTATATTTATGTCGATTTTCACATGTAATTACAAATTTATATCTTGAATCCTGTTATTCGAACCTTTGATTCAATTTGAAAGTTATTTTTTGGGTTAATTTTCATTTGTCTTGATTTCACATATGGGTTAAGTTTAATGCATGTCTTCTCCTCTTTCTCGATCTGTTTATTGGCTCGATTGTGCGTGTTGAATAATATGTTCTTAGTTTGATTCGAATGCAATTGGATTTAGTTTGTGTTTCTGGCCAAATGCGCAACCGTTTCGTGAACGGTCGCTAATTTGTGACCGTTCATCTTTGTGACCGTTCATGAACGGTCACTAATTTGCGAACGTTCATTTTTGTGACCGTTCATTCAACGGTCGCGCATTTGGAAAAACAATCATTCAGAGGCGACCGAAGTGAACGGTCGCACGCCTCCTAGAGCGATCGTTTCGAACCCTTTTCGACCGTTGAAAACGTCACATCCATTTTGGCTGTCATGTTGTAGTGGGATGAGCTAGGACCCTCACCGTTAAATCTGCTAGGAACAAGAGGAAACACATAATCATCTCTTTAAGAGTTGTAAATCAAGCAGAGAGGTTAGAGATAGGATCCGCGCTTAGGCTCACTGTAATGTTTTTGGCAGAGTGGATGACCATCACGGATGGGAGACCCATCTTCTTAAGCTGAGGTATGCCAGGCGTTTTATGTAATTTTCGGTGCCTACGTCTACCCTATTTGGAGGTAATAGAACGGCTACGTGCATAGGGGAGCTCGCAGACACTCGAGGGCTATCCTCATGAAAATTCGCAAGGAAATTGTGCTCGCTGTATTATGTGAGCTAGATATCATGGAAAATATAAGCAAATCTTTTATGCTGTGCTAAACTTTAGGAGCCTGGGCAGAGGCCCTCCTCCCCTGTATACAATCCCTTTTATTTTTAATAATATAGCCATGTTCCAATATATATATTGTAATACCCCGGTTATGTGGTTAAAGTGTGGATTAAAAGGATTGAAATGACTACTTATATCACCAAGGTGCACCTTCTTTTATGGTAGCTCATCCGTAGGGAACTCCTCAGTTAAGCGTGCTTGGCTGGGAGTAGTCAAAGGATGGGTGACCTCTTGGAAAGTTTTCCCAGGCAGTGTGTGAGCGAGGACGAAGCACGCTGGAAAGATTTGTGGTGATTTGTGGGGCCAGTCAGCGATCCTTGAAGCAGTTATCGATAATGTTTGCGGCCCGGGAGGGGTCGGGGCGTTATATATATATATATATATATATATATATATATATATATATATATATATATATTAGAGTTGGCTAATAGGTCAGGTAGGGTCGGGTTCATACGTGTTCTTGTCAAACTTAAACGGGTTCAAAATCCTCCAACCTGAACCTAACCAATTTATTAAACGGGTTGATAATTGAAACCATTTATCGTTTAAATTTTAAACGGGTTGACCTTATTTTGACCTGTTAACCCATTTAAGTAAATGTATTAGAACAAAATTACCAATTTACCCATTTAACCATTAACTCATTTATACAAAACAACTCATTGTGGGATCGAAATAATGACATACAATACTCAACAATTTGCGTGGTAATATAATTCGAGTTATATATAAGGAGATGTCTTTTAATTCATAGTCAAAGATAAATATAAGTTAAAAATACAAGTTTGACGTATATTTCAAAGAGTATTAACTGTAACTTTCACCTCATTTCATTGATAAATGGTATAATTGAGTAGCAATTATCATGCAAATGACCTGACCCATCTAACATGCCTAATTAAACGGGTTAAGTAGGTGTTTTTTCGTGTCGAAAATCATGACTTGAACCTAACCCATTTAATTAAGCGGGTTTACCGTGCCAACCCGTTTAATTAAATGGGTTGAAAATTTAAACCCGCGCCAACCCATTTAATTAAATGGGTTGAAAATTTCTACCTAAACCCGTTTAATATCGTGTTCGGTTCAGGTCGGTAATCGTATCGAGTCAGCTTTTTCTAGCTCATATATATATATATGTGTGTGTGTGCGCGCGCCTCACTCATAATTAGGGAATCACTAATATTTTATATTAATTAATCCTAATTTAGCAGAGCTTAATTAAGAGTCGAGAATGCTACCAATGCTTTTCCGAATATATATATATATATATATATATATATATATATATATATTTGTATGTGTAATGCCCCACTCATAATTAGGGAATCACCAATATTTTATATTAATTAATCCTAATTTAGCAGAGGCTTAATTAAGAGTCGAGAATGCTATCGACGTTTTTCCGAAAGTGGTAAAGCAAGACTTTTACTGTAAAAATAAATGCATGAAATAAATATTTATAAATCATAATATTTGAAAGAAGATACATGCAACCATTTAATAAAAAGTGAAAGTAAAAAATGGTAACATATAATCTAGTGTCTTGGTGAGCCAACTATTAAAATTTAAAATCAACAAAACTCTTAGACTATTATCTATGTGGCAACCTAATTTGCTACTTGTCTGTCCTTGCCACGTATCTACTCAAAACTCCTGGTGTTACCTGAAAACAAAATATTGAATAACATGGAGAAAAATGAGCCGCAACTCAATATATTCGACATTGTAATGTAAAAACATCTTATTTTAAACAAATAATTTTATTGGGGCCTAGTTTAAATTCATTTTGAAATGAGAGTGGAGAGAATATAGGCTAGTAATACAGTTGTTAGTTAATTATCTGAATGTGGGATCCTACATTGCTAACATCAATTAAACATTGGATCAAGCTAGCCCCCTGCAGAGTGCAGAGGTATTGTTTCCCTCATAAGCGTACTCGAGTCGATCATCAACTTGATTGTAAACTGGTACCAGTATTAACATTGTAGACATTGAGCGGATCCACATACATTAGCCATGAAAACAACTTTGAAAAACAATAAAACAATAATTATTCCACTTTAATTATCGTAACTTGAGTTTTTATATTGGGTTTTTTGGCTCTAAATAATCCGAAGTCGGAGGTTATTGGCTGAAAATAATCCAAACTCACTTTTTGGCTGAAAATAATCCAAATTTTTAACCTATTTACTCGGACTAAACCGAAATCGATTTCCGGCGTCGGAATACTAACTGGTCAGCTTATGTAGACCCCAGTCAGCGTAAATTCAAAACCAAAATCAATTAAAGAAACACGTGCTCAGACTGCCCAGTCAATATTCCGACACCGGAAATAGATTTCGGTTTAATCCAAGTAAATAGGTTAAGAGTTTGGATTATTTTCAGCCAAAAAGTGAGTTTGGATTATTTTCAGCCAATGACCTCCAACTTCGGATTATTTTGAGCCAAAAGTCCTTTTATATTAGAGCAACTTTGAAGATTACAGTTATCGAAATATAACTTTTTCTATCTAACGCGTGAATAATTCTCCTTTTGTGTAGGCAAGTAATAGTAGTACATAAATCTAAGTGAACAAAATATTATTAAGGGTTAATCAAATAGATAAAATATTGGTAATTTCCCCATTGTAAATTTATAAGTCGGGGAGCTACAGTGTAAGTGTTGATATATATTTCATCATTTTTAATATTTTGCTTTAACTAATCATTTCTCAAGTACTATTTTATAAAAATTATAAAATTATATTCATAGGATAGTTAACCGATTGTTCCAACTATATATTATTGAGTTGAGCTTGAAAGTGTTTATGCATATGATGGAGATATGGGGCAGAGTTGTTAATTAATTATAAGTTTGAAAGAGTCCACTCATAAGTTGAACACATATTGTGGGTCCAAATGAATAAGGTGATCCATTATCAAATGATACTGAGTATTTGAACATAATTATTGGTGGAGATGTGAAATAGATTGGTAGGTTTTGATGCACCTAATTATATACTTGTCCCTTTGCACTATCTAAGGTTATGCTCCTAGCTAGGATAACGTAAACTAACAAAAGAATATGTACATATATATGTCCTCATCTCATTTGCAGTTCATATTCAACTTTTTCTGCCAAATGTATAATAAAATGTATGGATTACATTCATGATGATGTTATTTATACGACGTTACTTGTATGCTTTAGATACATAATATACATGATCAAGAATTATGTCGCACTCAAAATAAATTAATTTATGAGTTCGATGATGTTTAAGAATAATATGTTTGCGTTGAATATATAGTTTATCAGGGAATAGACTATGTTATTCACACATTTTACTCTTTTATTATTGAATATTTGTGTTTCAATTTCTTTTTTCATCTTTTGTTTTTGTTACGTTTGAAAGATTATTAATTTTTATATGATTATATGTCTCGAATCAAAATAATTAATAATCGTTTTGAATTGTTTATAATTTTATATTTTTATAATTTTAAACATTATTTTCTTTAATTAGTAATTACATACATTTGTCAATTATAAGAGCATAACATTTATTGACTGTGACAATAAGTATAAATGAAACTCTACTCATATAAACCATAATAGGGATTTTCCATTTTATGCATAATTCTATGTTTATTAAAAAAATATAATTAATTAACTATTTTACATAGTTTATGAGTAGTACGTACTAAGCTGATATTGAGTTTTTGTAAGCTTGCCTTAGAGGTACTCAAGGGAGCCAAGATTTAGGACCTAGATGTACTTCTTAAGTGAACAAGAAGTGAATTGGTTCGAAAGCCTAAGTGAAGAGAAGCTTAGTTCCGGTGACGTAGCCCTATTTGGAAAGGTGAACATCGGCTAAAATCCCTTGTATTGTCTTCTTTTATTTTCGTCATTTACATTTTATTTTTATACCTTATCCTTGGTTATGCCAAGGACCTTGACTAACTTATGTTAAGTTTTGTAGTCTTGACTTAATTTTAGCCAACCACCTCAATCAACCCCCTTCAAGGGTTCTTTAAAGTGGTATCAGAGCAGGTCCATAGTTGAAGACTTAACCGTCTTGTAAGGCTTTAGATGAAGCCTTCAATTGGCAAGATATCATTGGAGATCTTCACAAAATCGGTTTCTCATTGATTTCTTGCTGGATGTGAAAGGAGCTACATGATACTTATTGGAATTACAACAATCAATCATTCCTTAAATAGTTTGATATCTTTCAAGATAGATATTGCCAATAATTAGAAAGCATATTATTGGATTTAGATAATATGGAAGGTGGTAACAAATATGTCAAAACAATTAGGAAAGTATCATTCTAAAATATCCAGGTTATATGACAATAATATTCGAATTTTGACTTTCATTCAAAACCGTTCTAGTCGCCAAGATCCTTGAGCTTGGGTCTCCCAAGGTCCTTGAGCCTAGATCTACCAAGGTTCTTGCGCCTGGTCTGCCAAGGTCGTCGAGAGTTCTAACATGTACTTTTTGTAATAGTTACCGAATCAATTAGGACAAAAGCCTTAAATATTGGTAATCTTATTAATATTCTATGTTGTCTTATGATGTTAACAATTAGTTTTTATATTTTGAGGAGTATCATACTCCTATACTCTCATAATAAGTTTAATCGGCGTATGCGTATAATTTTATGAGCATGTTCTCCAATGTAGTTGAGATAATCAATAGGATATTGTTACAAAAAGCTTGGTGCATGCTCTCCAACGTAGGGTTTTGGAAAAGCAAGTCATTTTTGGAAGAGGTTATTGTTACTATATGCTACTTGTTGAACAGATCACCTCACTATATCAATTTTCAGATTCCAGAGGAAGTGTGATTGGTAATCATGTTGATTATTCTGTTTTTGAGAATATTTGGATGTCTTGTGTATGCTCATGTGAATGATGGAAAGTTGGCTCTTAGGATTGTTAAATGCATGTTTCTAGATTATGGTTTGAGTCTAAAGGAGGCAAAATGTAATGCCGTAACTTAAAGTAGGTTATCCAGTCCAGGGATCTAATCTTTAATGAAACCACAATGTTATCTAGAGCGAAATTTGCTTTCACTTCTGATGGTGCGCATAGTTACTTAGAAGAGTGAGAAATTAAAGTTTGAGATGGAGCAGGTTGGAGCTTAGTGTGGAGCTACTAAAACGTATAGGCGAGAGCAACTTGCTAATATTGGTCCTAAGACAATTCAGGTTGATAAGCCTGAACACAACCAGAGAGATTTACTATTCCTAGTAAGAAAAGGATTGACGTGTAGATTGAAGAAGTCCTTATGTGGGCTTAAGCAGACACCTGGGCAGTGGTATTATAAAGTTTGGCAACTTTATGATTCAGTAGGGGCACACTTGAAGCAAATGTGACAATTATGTGTACTTTTGTCAATTTCATTTGTTTATTAACTTCTTTATGTTGATGACATGCTAATTAATAGCTTCCAAGGACTTTTCATTTATTAGTAAGTTGAGTTTTTGAGGCTTCAAGTTTCAACTCAACCAGGAGTTTGATATGAAGGAGCTTGGTGCAATGGCAAAGAGTTTGGGCATGAAGATACATAAAGATTGAAAGGCAGGGATACTGTTCATTTTCAAATAAGAGGTATTTGGAAAAGGTGTTAGGCATTTTTAACATGTGAAGTAGTAAGATAATTTTTACTTCTCATTTTAAATTGTGTAGTGAGTGATGTGATTGTTGTCCTAAATCTTAGTTGGAGATTAAGAAGACGTATAATGTTGCATGTTAGTGCAGTTAGTAGTTTGATGTATGCGATGATGTGCACTAGACTTGACTTGTCACATGCAGTTGGTGTGGTAATTAAGTAGATATATGCAAAATCCATGGCATGAGCACTGAGAATGTGTTAAGTGGATCCTTCATTAAGTGAAGGGTACTTTTACAAAGGCTCAATGTATAATAGAGGTAGAGTTGTAACGGTGGTTGGAATTGCAAGCTACTTTGATGCTAATTATGGCAGAGATCTAGACATGAGATGTTCTATTTCAGGATATGTGTTCCTTATGCGTGGGCGTGTTGTGTCTTGGAAGGTCTTGCTTCAATATATAAAAACTTATTCTACTATTGAGGCTTAGTATATAACTACAACTAAGGGTTAGTATATAACAACTACTGAGGGAGTGAAGAAAGCTACTTGGTTGAGGGGTATGGTCATAGAGCTTAGGGTGCCACATGGTGTATCTGTGATGCATTCAGATAGTTAGAGTGCTATTCATGTTACAAAGAATGATGCTTTTCATTTGAAGACCAAGCATATTAGTGTCAAGTACCACTTTATCTCGAAACATTGTTGTTGCAGGGGAGATTGTTGTTAGGAAAGTTCATACTTAAGATAATTCTGCAGATATGTTGACTAAGTCACTTCCTATTGCTAAGTTTGAGTCTTGCTTGAACTTAGTGGGTATTTATATTGCATATAAAAGCCCTTTAGTGCCAGGCCTTGTGGAGGGGCACAATGGGGGCGACGATCGAAGTGATCCGATTGACATGTTGAATTTTTGGTCCACGATGGAGTTTGTTAAGGGTTTCCCTAAATTTAATTACTATAAATATATCATTGTCAATATAATGATATGATCTTGGTATTGTATTCTAATTTTGTCAGGAAATTATTTTTAAGTTTTCTTAATTATATGGTTTCCTAATTATATTACATGCCCCTTCATGCGAATGCCCTTTGGGCTTGAAGCGTTGAATGCTGCAAATGTCCCCTTAACCTTGTGCAACTGAATATGAGGAGTGCTAAGATTTGAACCTAAGATCTCTTACTTAGGTCTGACTCTGATACCATGTGGAACCATCTCAACCAAAAGGTTAATCTGATGTTTGAAGCCCCAGAAATGGTTTTATACTCTAGCAATTCAGTTGCGTTCGACTCAAAAAAACGGACATAATTATAGATTTTTCATTTGAATTTCAACTTTGATCCATTTGACTGAAAATACAGACATAGTAGTTTCCATTTTCTAATTGACTGAACCCGATATTAACCCAAATTTAGGTCTTTCCTAATTATGTGACCTGAAAAATACTAGAAAAAACTAGGTATAGGACATCAATTTTTTGTCTGATATCTGATTTGTCTGATTAAGAATGACACAATCTCGAATTATAGACAACCTTAATGAGCACTAGTTCATGGGGGGAAAACTGATATCTTTAACTCTCAGATCCCGCGCAAGCGTATTATTACTCCTAAGAGTTTGTTATTGTTGTTTTATTGTTGAAGGAATATATTAATGTTGCACAAAAAAACGCATACTATGTAGTTTTTTATATAAAAAAAAAACACAATACATAGCACGTAGTTGATAATAAAATGACTAAGTGCTTTTTATATCTTATAATAAAAAAAATGACTAAATTATTTCAAAATTAATGAGTATAGATATTACTGAGACATGAGAAGCAATTAACAGGGCACAATTGATAAATTATTAATTAATATGCCATTATAATTGTGAAGTTATGCATATTGTGGAACAAAAAGAGTTAATTAAAATAGTAAATAAAATATTTAAAAAAATTTAAAACAGCAAATAATATGAAACCGATGGTGTAATAAATTTGCATATATTTAAAATTTTGTAATAATACTTATAAATTTATGATGAATTTGACAATAAATATTGATGATTTTCTTTTAAAAGATTACCTCTATAGAAGGATTAGGTGTTCCAGAAAATAGTATATAACAATTGACTATATATATATATATATATATATATATATATATATATATATATATATATATATATATGAGATAAATTTATAATAATAACTTACTACGAAATCATCCCATGAAAATTTACTGTTGGACTTACTATATTTAAAATTTGATATAATTTTCCCAATGGCGGATTTAGACTACGAAATTAGTGGTGTCCACTTAATAATATTTTAGATAGTTGGATTGTTGTGTTGGATTGGGCACCCTTTATTAATATTTTTGGGTCTTTTCTAGGGTGTATACTTAACGTAAATATACAACAACCTTCTACAATACTACCTCCATTTTGTTTTATCTGTCGCCTAGGGAATTGTGGCAAAAACTTTGACCGTTAATATCTTAATTTGTATAATGATTCATCATACAAAATTAATATCATTAAATTCGTAATAAAAAATACTATTAAAAAAGTATAATATTATATTTTTCTATAAAAGTTTTACATTAGAAATTATTGATTAAAAATTGGCACTGAAAACCGTAAATGACAGATAAAAAAGAACAGAGGGAGTATAATAAGTCACTTAAATTTTTTCCGGAGCTAGGGTACCCTTGGTGTCAATGGGAATCCGCCCCTGAATTTTCCCATGTCCCCCTGAAGCAATGTGCACTGAACCGCTTTAAATGTTTTGCTAGATTCATCACGTATTCAACATCCTCAATAATGCAAAGCTTGTTGGAAAAATAATAATAATAATAATAATAATGCAAAGAAAGCAAAGCACAACGTAAGGCTATTAAATAAAATAGCTCCTCAGATTGATGGGCTTTGATTGAGCAACCGAAAATGATAGTTACAATACAAACTGCTAAATTCCATAAATCACCTCGTGGAACTTATCTATAGCCATGTCCTCAAATCATTTTGGAAATCGTTAGATTAATTCATGCAGATATAGATATTGTAAGGTCGAATATTATTTTCTTTGAAGATGAAGTCTTACAAAAATTATCAGAGTATGAGACGTTAGTATCATCATATTTCATACCATTTGGGTTAGTTTTATTTGTGTCACATGAGCTGTTTCTCTGAATAGTACAACTCATTATGGGATGATGTGATATACAAGAATAGTGACATTCTCTATATTTTTTTTTTCCAGATTATCTAAAATATTTGTGTGTGCACAAAAATAACACTTTTATATTTTAAAGTTCCTTTGTTTATACGGTTGGTTGCAGTGCGGTATAGTGGAAATTTGAAAATTGTGATGGGTTGATGAAAGCTATGGTGGATTGTGGAAGGTTGTGGTGGATTGTTGAATTTCTTATTGGAAAAAGTGAGATGAATTGTTTTTTATATTTAAATGGTAGATCGTGGTGGGTTGTGGTAGATAGTGGTGGATTTGTGGAAAGTTATGATCGGCGTGGAACCGCAACCAATCAGTTGCATAAAAGAACGGGGCCTAAATAGGTCCATCTCAATGCATGTTCATATATATATATATATAGGATAATTGGATTCTAATAATCCTTACTTTCACCAATTGGACAATGGTGGACCGTACTTTCACTTTGTATTCTGGTGATCCAAAAAAAAATGGATTGTAGTGGGATATTTTCAAGGGAATCATAGATTTTGTGTTGCATTTGATTCAAAACTTAGTATAACACTTTACAATGATTTTTAATGAATTTACAACGTTTCTCCCAATTTTTTTCATTTTTTACTATTTTTTACGATTTTTTCACTTTTATTATTTTTAAAAAATCATAATAATTATTCGGAGTCTCAAAAAAATAATTTAAAAAATGTTTTAGAAACTACAATTTATTAACTTTTTAGGGGCAGTAACGAAAAAAACAAAAACAATGTAGTGTAAGAATGGAAAAAATAAGAAGAATGGGGAGGTGGATTTGGTACCACTACAATCCAATTTTATTTTTTTTTTTGGACCACCATAATACAAAGTGAAAGTACGGTCCACCATTGTCCAATTGGTGAAAGTAGGGACTATTAGAATCCAATTATCCTATATATATATATATATATATATATATATATATATATATATATATATATATATATATATATATAGGGAATGGATAGGGTGAGAATTAGGTTTTGGTGAGAAGGTGAGAAGAATCAATAATGACCTTTGGATGCAAGATCAATGGCCAGCAAAAAAAGGCAGTTTTCATTTATTTTTGGCCAAGCATCACGTGACCTGGGTGAAAATAAAAATAAATAAATAAATCAGTTATCATTATTATGCATTGGGAATTATCGTGCGTGAGAAAAAGAAGCTGCCGATTTGAAGTTTGAATGTTTGGACTGTGATTGATTGCGTAACCCAGTGGAGAAAAGGAAACAGAGGGAGACGAATAGCCGGTTGTTTTGGGGCGGTTATCTCGTCTTGTTCTGGAGGTCGACGACGGTATCGACGGGAAATTCTAGCAAAATCGTTGTGTTCGACTGACAGTTCAAGAGTTGGTGGGTGGTCTCGACCGGGAATTCAAGCAAGACCACGATTTCGACGGGAAATTCAGCAAATTTCAGGGGTTTCGACGCCGACATAGATGGATTCTGATGGGAAAGTGATGGAGAAGGGTGTGGAAGTCGGCGACGGGTTTGCAACGACGACGATGGGCTCGGGCGGGAAGGGTAACAGTGACCGTAGGGCAGAAAGTGAGACAAGGTTAGAAAATCTGATTTGCTTACATTTTGTTTATTTTTTTTTACGCTAATAACCCCGGAATTCCAAACAAAAATCATATCTTGTTTGGGCACATAACTGATATTCTTGACTAGGGCACGAATGCAAACTAGGTAGGGAGTGAGAGGTGGGTGATGTAAATATCATGTATATCACAATAGGTCAGAATGTGCATAACAGTGTGTTGTGGGTGGGCATTAAGGTGTAGAACACCATGTATAACAAAAGCAAGTGGTGTTGCTTGTACATTACAATAGTGTATGATGTACGTTACAGTTGCTTATGATGGCATGGCATAACGAGGTTATAATAAGTCATGTATATTTGTGGTTAATGGTGGTGTACTTTTGGAGGTATGCTTAATGATGGAATGTACATATTGCATATATTATCAGACATGTACATTATGATATACAATGATTGGTAATTTGAATATGCATGATGATCAGATGTAAAACGAGCTATACATGTTGTGTGAGTACTCGTTGTGCATTCGAGACAGTTGACAAATATTTCTTTGCCATGTCCATCATTTTTCACTATGATGAACATTTGAATCAAGGATAATGTACTGTTTAATGAGACATAATAGTTTGTAATGTCCAGTAATTTTCACCATGAAGAACATTTGATTGAATGATGATGCCCATTGGAAATGAGCATTAGATATGTACATTATGTTATGCAAAAAGTGCATCCTATATATACATGATGCTCATTTGATTTGATGATGATGTTCATTTGATTTGATATTTTGTAAGCTATTGTCTTTCATGGCAAGTGAGAAGTTATATTTTGTAATGCCCAATACCCTAAACAATGAGCACATCTTGAATATGCATAATGGTCAGATGTAATGGACTGTATACATGTTAGCTAGTAATGCCCAATAATTGTAACCATGAAGAACATTTGATTGCAAGATGATATCCATTTCAATTAGCATTAGACATGTACCTTATGTTATACAAAAGAAGTGCATCCTGTATACGCATGATGCTCAGTTGTAATGTAGCTTGGTTTTTACAATTATGAACATATGATTTTACGATGATATCCATTTGATTGAACATTGACATAACGTATTCATTGTTGTTGATAAAAAATACAAAGGGCTGAGTGTCAATCGTCACATATTGAGCCAGAAGCAAGTGACGTAGTGTTGGCTGTTGTTGAAGACGTTGCATGAGGTAGTGGTGGAGGCAACGGGGATGGTAGTCCAATTCCACCACATATCGCTGGGACTAACGTGCCCACTGACGATGACACTGACACGGGATCTCCATTCACGGCACTGCAGCTGGCCAAAAAGTCCTCCCTGTTAGGGGGATTGTCATTCGTGACAAAGTTAATTATTAGAATTTTAGGTCATCTCCCTCATTATCTCTAATTATATGTCATTTTTTAGGATTAGAATTGTGTAAAATAAGTAATATATTGTCCTGTACTTTTTGTGATACTTTTAATGGATGTTCATTTTTCTGTCAATAAATGTCCATTTTCCTTTTAATAGATTTTCATTTTTCTGATATTGGATGTCCATTTTGGTGTTGATTATATTAGATATTTCCGCATCAATTATTAAAATATCAATTAATGAGTGTCCTTTGTAACTGTCCATTTTCCTTTTAATAGATTTTCATTTTACTGATAATGGATGTCCATTTGATGTTCATTTTGAGTTCGACATGGCTCCTTGAGGTGATAGGGTGATACCAATAAACATAGTCAAAGAGAAAGAAAACATGATGAGAAAAGAAGGAAGCGAAAATGTTGTTACTTTAGGATACACAATCCCACCAAATAAAATTTGGACTTTGTTTTTTGAACAAAATGGATGGTATGATGTGATAGAGAATTATGTGGGGGTATTAGATTAAAGGGGTCTCAGACAGATGGACATCACCAATAAATATATGGACATCAAGTAATAAACATATGGACATCAATTAACAATGACAAACATTCAGTCCCGGATAGATGGACATCAACTAATAAACATATGGACATCAAGTAATCAAGATTTGAACATCAAATAATACAGATATGGAAATCAATTAACAATGATAATCGATTGATGGAATGTAGCTTGTTTATCATTGTTAATTGATGTTCATATGTTTACTACTTAATCTTCATATGTTTATTAGTTGATATACATCTCATTGTTAGTTGATTTCCATATGTTTCTTTATGTTCACATGTTTATTACATGTACATATGTTTATCACTGTTAGTTCACAACCTTTTGCCGAAAAATCGTGCATTCATCCACAATTGGCCATGGATATTGGTGGGCGAGGTGCAATGGGGGCTGAGAGTAACAGAGCAATTACAAAATCTTGATATCCACACTTGTTATAGTTGACGTTCATTTTGGGATGCCTTGATGTACTTTTTAGTGATACCTATTGTTCATCTATACATGAAGTGTGAAGTTTGAAAATTGTAAAAATTTGAAGTTATGCGTATTGTTGGATGTCTTGATGTACTTTTTTGTCATACATGTTCTCCATGCTCATCTGATTTAACTTGATGTTCAATTGATTAGATGTCCATTTTACAAAGGCTATACAGTAGGACGCCAAGTTAAATTGTAAAAATGAACATACACATGAAAATGGACATCCATTATATGTAAAATAAACATCTATTATCAATTAAATGAACATTTATTAGTAAGCAAAACGACAAAATTAAATACTCTACATCAAAATGGACGTCCATTATCAGTAAAATGAACATCAAGTTAAATCAAAATGGAAATCAAATGACAATTAGAAAAGACACTCATTAATTGACATTTTAATAATTGATGCAAAAATATCTAATATAAGC
Organism: Portulaca oleracea; assembly: GCA_029582165.1. Classification (NCBI taxonomy): domain Eukaryota; kingdom Viridiplantae; phylum Streptophyta; class Magnoliopsida; order Caryophyllales; family Portulacaceae; genus Portulaca; species Portulaca oleracea. The sequence continues at coordinate 8,463,072 of CM055880.1, forward strand.
AACATCGAAATGGGCATCCAATATCAGAAAAAGGAAAATCCATTAAAAGGAAATTGGACATTTATTGAAAGAAAAATGAACATCCATTCAAAGTATCACAACAACTATAGGACAATCTATTACTTATTTTACACAATTCCAATCCTAAAAAATGCCATATAACTAGAGACAAGAGATGGCCTAAAATTCTAATCATTAATGTACATCGAAACACCATCATCAAAAGGGGGCGAGTGTCCTTGTTCAGTTTCGATGGACAGCCTTTGAAAATACAATCCCTTCAGCTTATTTCGGGGTAGGAAACAGACAATTCGTCTCAGCATCCACCTGTCAAGAGACTTTACATATTCAACTGGACACCACTGTATACCCATTAAAACCAACATTGTTACACCACGATCCAGACAAGAATATATATTGCACATATTCACATGTCCGAACGCTAATAGTTGCATGTCTGAATCAATCCGCACCAAAATATTGGTTGCTCATGCATACATCACTGAATGCTCATTAATTGTGTGCGTATTGTGCATTTGAATGAAATGAACATATGTGCATACTTAAATGCACAACAAACACACACTACCTAACCTCAAAGTACATCACGGACCACATGGCTGCACATTGAGACCCCATTTATTGACACAATACGAGTGAATTAATAAACAGTTTACAGACATATCATCAGCTTTCCTTCATATGGACATCGTAGTCAACCATCATGCACATTTAAGGTGTCATCATAAATTAGACTTCTACATTCGCCATAACATCAACTGCACAATATATGGTCATTTATATCAACAAAACATCAGATACAAGTAACTCGAACAACAAATTCAACTTTTTCATTACAATCAACATGCAAAATACAAATAAAAAAACAATCTGCTCAATGGACATCATGTATAACGATACGAACATCATCTTCGTCTTCATTACTCTAGACAATTGCACACAAACACATCATTGAGCCTCGTCAGATTCCACAAAACAAAAATCTCAAAACCAATCCCACGCTCACATTCCTAGCCATTCAACAAACCCAGAAACTTTGTTCAATTTTTGTATTATATCATCTTCTTCATGGTACACATTAACCCTAAAAAATAAAACATCTTGATCGAACACATATGTCCGCCATTGACGACGTCCTTCTCCATCTCACCTCAAACCATCAATGTCTGTATTCACCACATCCATTGAAGAATAATAAGAAGTCACGCCCAAAACAAAAAAAAACAAGGATTGAATGCCTTCGATGCCTTTGATTTTTTCTACCTCCATATCAATGTCCAAAACTCTCCAGTTCTTTCTGCACATAGGGAGATGAATGGATTGAAGATGATAATAATCAACCCAACTAACATGCAGTACATGAAACGCAGCCCTCACGCCTGCACATATTCCAAGCACCCATCTTTTTTCTTTTCTTTTTTTTTTTTGCCTTCATCCCTCACGTGAGACTGCCCCAAAAATAAATGAAAACTGTTTTTTTTTGCTGGCCATTGATCTTGCATCCAAAGGTCATTATTGATTCTTCTCACATTCTCACCAAAACCTAATTCTCACCCTATCTATTCCCATATATATATATATATATATATATATATATATATATATATATATATATATATATAAAAGCTGACTTTTGTATTATAAATATGTTCATCTTAACAAACATTAAATTTAAAGTCAATATATATATATATATATATATATATATATATATATATATATATATATATATATAAAAGGTGATTTTTGTATTATAAATATGTTCATCTTAACAAACATTAAATTTAAAGTCAATATTAAGAGAAATATAATATTAAGGGTTTTTGGCTCAAAATAATCCGAAGTCGGAGGTCATTGGCTGAAAATAATCCAAACTTTTAACCTATTCTCGGACTAAACCGAAATCGATTTCCGGCGTCGAAATTCTGACTGGGAGGCCTGAGCACGTGTTTCTTTAATTGATTTTGGTTTTATGCTGACTGGGGTCTACATAAGCTGACCAGTCATAATTTCGACGCCGGAAATCGATTTCGGTTTAGTCCGAGTAAATAGGTTAAAAGTTTGGATTATTTTCAGCCAAAAAGTGAGTTTGGATTATTTTCAGCCAATGACCTCCGACTTCGGATTATTTTGAGCCAAAAACCCTATTATTAACCAGTCCTAGTCTCAACTAATATTTGAACAAGTTACTATTTGAAATTAGGGCCTTTAATTCATGAAAGTAATCAACTAACTAAAAGTCATAAGATTAAGTTTTGTAGGTCTAAACTTACATCAGGATATACTAAAAGGGAAATGACGTGTATCTTTCAATCTAGGGAAGACTACATGGAATGTTAGGCTTGATTATAGGGGATCTATATGTTTTGTCTCTTGAGTTTTGACCCTAGGTACGACTAGATGCATTAGGTTGTGTTCTAGCAATAGTTTAGGCAGGAATTCCATGTAGAAATGGGCCAATTTTAGCGTTGGCAAAAATTCATCCGATCCGAATATCTGAATTTGTCCGACCCGAATTAAACCGGGTTTGGTCATCATTTTTTTGTCCGAATTTTAAATTCGGATAATTCGGTCATGTCCGATTCAAAAATCGGGTCGGGTTCGGGTTTGGGTGATGAAATTCGGACGTCCGAATTTTGTGTCAAATTCGGGTTCGGACAAATTCGAACAATGTCCGAATATTATAATTTGGACAAAATATTGGAATTACGTATATATTTAGTGTAAATTCGGGTTTGGTTATATTCGGACAAATCCGGGTTCGGACAATTTCGGACAATTTGGGTTCGGGTTCGGACACCAAAAACTGTCCAAATTTGAAATTCGGACAGGGTCCGGGTTTGATGATTTTGTTCGAATGTCAGAATTGTCCGAACCCGGTTTGACCCGAACCCGATTTTTTGCCACCGCTAGCCAATTTGGATTGGACATAGATAGATATAGACAGACCATGCACGCACACATATGTAATAAGTGACGAATTCAAAATATTGGATCAGCGGTGACCAATTTATATATTACGATATTTGCTTATTTAACATATAATTCATAATTTTTATCTCAAACTATTATAAAATCTAAATGTTTTTTGGATTAAGAGTGATCATGACTACCCTATCTATAACGGAACCCCCCCAAAAAAAACACACACACGCTCACGTATATATGCAAACTGATCATATGAGCATGACATTTTGGTAAGCAAGTGCGTAAGGATAGATATCAAGTATTTTTTTTTGAGGACATCAAGTTTGCATGGATAATTGATGTTCCGATCCCCTGATGTTACCATGAAAACTTTATGTTTTCTAAAATAATACTTGATGTTTTCAAAAACAATACTTGATGTTCATTTCAACTCACTAAAATATCATGTTATTCTCAAGTGGGATCATAGTGTAGGATCATAGCATGTTTTGGGTGTCAGCTAATAGTAATTTTTTTGGGACATGAATTAGTTATTTGAACTGGTCAAAATTCCAATTTGGGAATTAGGTAATTAGCTTTTGAAATGGCTAGCTAAAAGTATCAACTTTTTAAAATCAGTTTTTTTCCCACAATATGGTTATAAATGAAATAAGTACTATAAATACATAGAACAAGTTAGAAAACGATTAAAAGGTTCATATATTTTGATATAATTATTTTAAAAGTCCTATATTTTAATAAATAATTGTGCGGTGACATAATCTCTACTGTAATTATTTATTAGGAACATTCTAACCTATTTTCCGACCGAAAATACAGAAAGCAATGATTTATTAGCAAACAGTCCCCAAAATATATATAAATTACTAAAGTCCAAAAATGGGAAAAAGTGGGGGAAAAAAGAGGAAACAGTGAAATGTGGAAGTGATAGTGGGTAACGTTGGATTGTTTTGGCACCCATCCATCATATTCATCAAGTGTTTGTGGCCCTACCCCTCAGTTTGAGCGATACATACAATACAACCAACTACTGCTTCCCAAATGCAAATCCAAATGCCAGCCAAATCCACACTGACTTATACTATTCATTTTCCCTTCTTCCCCCACCTTTTTCTTTCTTTCTTTCTTTCTTTCTTTCTTTCTTTCTTTCTTTCTATGACCCCTTTTTTTGCAATTGAATAATAGCTGGTAGTTATTAGCTGTTAATTTGCAGTTTTAACTAATAATTGTTTGGATTAGCTATTTGACTCTAGCTATTTTGATTAACTGATTGCAGAGAATGTGTTTGATAAATGAACTTTTTGTGAAAAGTTAACTGAAAAATATTTCTCAAGTAACTTTTTGAATACTAGTTTATTGGGTTCAAAATATTAATATGAAAAACTAACTTTTTTCACCATAGTCTAAAAATTAACAGGGCCTAAAATAATACTCCCTCCCATATTAATTATCATACTTTTGACTTTCACGGTCTCCAATATCATTCTTTGATTGATAATTTCTTGCATAATATGTTATTAACAATCGTAATATTATACTTTTATGATAATATTTTTCGTTATGAATATAGTGGTGATAATTTTATATAACAACTCATTGTATATATATTGAGAAATTTATAGCAAATTTTTTTAAAATTTAACTGCACAATTTCTAAAGACGACAACTAATATGAAATATAGGGAGTAAAAGTTATCCAAAAAGCTAACAACTTAGAACACAACATCATTTCTTACTTTTTCTGTTGTTTTGGCATTGGAGAAGCTAGCACTTACTTTCAGGGCATTGTCACTCCATTTCTCCCTCATTTGTTTAATCCATTAATAGAACTGATGGTAGTAGTGAATGAATGAATGAATGCGCCCTTGCAATTTGAATTAATTGTTGAAGTTACGAGGTCCCCACCTAAATTCATGGGAGCATGTTGTGTGTGGGTCCATCACTTGCTTATTCTTTAAGGGGGTCAAATCCATGATTGGGACACTTTATTATTACCCCCATCTTCCAAACAAATGCATCCAATCTCCTTTCTCAAAAATATACAAATGCATCCTATCCAAGGCTCACCTGCATATGTATCTATATGTACATACATGAATGCACGAGGGGATCCACATATATACAATAATAATAATAATAATAATAATAATAATAATAATAATAGAAGTTAATTAGATCAAAAATGACAATTTTAATATCCACTCATATTATATTCGGAATCAAATTTGTGACAACCTTCATATCCACTCCGATTATATTTGGAGTCGGATTTTGTAAATCAAATTCGAATCGAATATTTTTAGTTTTGTCGGATTAGAATTTGATTTTAGCCTTCGATCGGAATCTAATTGCTTTGATTCTGGATACCATCTACGCCATATTCTTTTTCATGATCGCATCAGAACTGCACAACTCACCACACTTTACCACAAATCATTACTTTTCTCTCTCTTCATTTTTCTCTCTCCTCACTTTTCTCCTCTACTTTTTACATTCTCTCTCCTCACCTACCCGACATACCAATAACCGACCACAATTCCACCACACCTCACCACACCATACCGCAAAATACCGCAGAAAAGAACAGGGCCTATATATGTATGAATATTGTGCGTACACATACACGTGGTAGTAGAAGCAAAAGATCCCTTGGATTGAAGATTTATATTTCAAAAAATTACTCTGAGGTAGCCTAACTTTTGGTGAAATGTTTTTCTGGTACCCCAACTTTTCAAAACTAATTTTGAGGTACCCTTATTTTTTGGGTTAGTAATTATTTGGTGCTTTTCCGGCCATTAATTTTATTAAGTGACCAAAATGCCCTTGTTCTTCCCTTCTTGAAGAAATACTTTTGAAGAAGGAGAATGATGGTATTTCAGTCACTTAATAAAATTAATGGTCGAAAAAACACAAAATAATTACTAACCCAAAAAGTAAGGGTACCTCAAAATTAGTTTTGAAAATGCAGATCTAAAAATAATTTCCTCAAATATCGGGTACCTCCAAGTAGGGAAACGGGTCGCCGGGCAGCAGACGGAGGCCTTTTTTACTGGGCCCAAACAGGTTGGATTTTAATGGGCCCTAAACGGGCCGGGCCGGGTTCGGGCCGGGCTAAATATAGATTTTTCTCAATCTGCTCTTGTATTTTGAAGGGGAAATTCTGGTATTTTATACTTCAAAAACGCTTATTTTGTCCACAATTCCTAGCACCACATAGGTAAAGCCAACTTTTCAAAGTTGTGCAAGTTGAAGTTGGATTGGGGTTGTTCATCAATAAGCCTTCTTCATCCTGTGAAAACTTAACAGATTACCATAGCTATCCACATCACCCCTTGGGCCTTGGGTGGTACACTTTCCAAACTTTACAAATGTATTTGTACATACATAAAGTTTGTGAATAACAATGAAAATTAGCACGAATCCTACTAACAAACTCACCATCATACAAATGAGTTCAAAAGCAAGTCAAATGTTAAAAATTACATAAATTCATAAATAATCCAATTCTTCCAACTTAATTGTTCTTGCAAAATTCAACAATGCTTTGTCTCGAATCTCTGCAAATTATTAGTAAACAACCCAATCAAAAGAAACTTATTAGTAATAAGAAATACTAACTAAAATTGCAAATTAATTATAATTATGAGAACTTTATATTACCTAAACAACTCAACTCTTCACTTAATTGTTCTTGCAAAATCCATAAATATTCTGTCTCGAATCTCTGCAAATCGTTAGTAAATAACCCAATAAAAAAACTTATTAGTAAATAAGAAATATTAACTAAAGTTGCAAATTGTTTAGAATTATAAGAACTTTATATTACCTAAAAGAAATTGTTTGCGTCATCCTCTTCATCTTCATTGATCTCCTCATCAGATTCAGAATCGTAGTCAATCGCTAATGTCTCATCATATTTAGCGCGACGCCAGTCTTGAAGACACACTAGAGCTTGACCTGTTTTAGGCTTTAGGGAACTACGGGTTGGTGAGATTGTTTTCCCTCCTAAACTAAATGCAGACTCGGAGGCAACCGTACTAACTGGAATGGTAAGCAAATCTCGAGCCATAATAGAAAAGAACCGGATATCTTAAAGCGCAGCTATGCCAAAACTCCAAAATATCCAATTCCATATCCAAGTCAAGTTCCGGCTCCTCTAAATACAAATCAAGCTGTGAACGCCCTGGTTGTGGTCTAGATCTTCTACCAGTAAAGCTACTATAGTCATCAAAATATTCATTCTCAAAATCTCGCACATGAGAAGAACGCACAATTGGAGAAGATGATAACTGTAGTTTATATTCATCATATAGAGAACACAATGTATTCAACACATTGTCTACACGTTCCGTTGCAAGATTAGGATCAAACACCTTACTGAAACAATACTCAACAAACTTCACTTTGCATCTAGGATCGAGAATGGCATCACATGATAAATACAAATTGTACTCAGACCAATACTTATCAAATTTCCCAAGCATACTGCTTGCCATCTCAGCTAAAAATGAATAATGACCCCTAGAAGTCTCAAGCAAACGACGATGGACCATCCATGCACCCTTGAAATACACATTAGAAGTAGGGGTCTTAACAGCACTAAACATGCAAGTTACATCATAAAACAGCTTCAAAAACCTATGCAATGCCTCAACTTTCTCCCACTCCTCCTCTAATGGCACATATTGCTTCAATGGTGAGTTAGTAGACACCAAATGAACAAACACATTCTTGTAGTATAGAATGTTATCCAGCATCTTATATGTGGAGTTCCAACGAACTTGCATGTCCAAACTTAACTTTCTTTTAACCTCAAGGTGAAAAACCCTTTCAGCACATTCATAAAACTCCTTACTCCGATGAGGGGACCTTACTATTGATTTCACCAAACTACGAATCTTATCTAAAATATCATCAATTAACTTTAACCCATCTTGTACGATAAGATTCAAAATATGTGCACAACATCTAACATGAAAGAACGCACCACTAGTCACTAACCCATTCAATGGTAAGAGACGTCTCCTCAAGTGAGACATCATCACATCATTGTACCTAGCATTGTCAACTGTAATAGATAGAATCTTACGTTCAATGTTCCACTGAGTAAGAAACATGAACACTTCATTTGCAATGCTTTCACCATCATACGGAGGTGCTAAAGCCCTAAACCTAAGGATTCGTTTTTGCAGTTTCCAAGCACTATCAACAAAGTGTGCTGTGATGCAAATATAATGTTGATCGGTGTGGTTTGGCTTCCAATTATCTGTTGTCAAACAAATCCTACCCGAAGCTTTCAACACCAAATCTTTCACTTTATCTCTATCCTCCACATATATCCTTAACAATTCTCTCTTAACAGTTGATCTACTAAATGGCACAAATAGGGGATTAGCTTTAGACATCATCCTTCTAAAACCCATTTCTTCAACAGTAGCAAATGAGTGAGCTCCTTCTACAATATAGAGTACTATTTCCTTTCGAAGGGCATGCATATCAAAAACAAAATCCCCACCATCCTCATCGTCACCACCCAATTCCCCAATTGGTATACCAACGGGTCTATTTGGACAATTTTCTAAATGACGCTTCAAGTGAGAAGTACCACTCCTAGAGCTAGCATTTAGAACCAATTTACAATGTTTACAAGTAGCCGTATTCTCACCTTGAGCGTTTTTCCCTTCATTAAGCTCCTTCCACACAATAGACCTCTTCTTCCTCTTGCGTTGTTGAGTGGCATACTCACTATATCCATCGTTAGCTTGTGTCGAAGAGGCTCCTGCTTCACTATCCATTCCTAAAAGTACAACAAAACACCTATTTTACAAACAAATACCAAACATAAACACTCAAAACAGAGAAAACACCTATTCCCTAAAATTATGAAACCTCCTCAGTTCAGGTCTCCAAATTTTCCCACATGGGGGAGTTTCATTCAAGCATATCGGTAAATTGAATCAAAGTGGAAACAACAACTCTTTCTTATATAGGCAAAATCCAAATGTCAAATCTCAATGAATCAAAGTGGAAACAAACACAAGGCAACCAATTAAAGAAACCCACAAAGCATAATCACTATCCAGTTTCACAATTTCCAAAAGCTTGAAAACCCTAAAGATCAAATCAACATACAAAAAACATGTTAAAAAAGGATAGAATTAAGGACACCCAGAAAGATTTGAAGCTAGTACATGTTATAAAGTACAAAACCCAGAAATTCAAGTAAATCAAAACAACCAGAACTAGCACCATATCAGAAAACCCACTAATTATTCAATAAAAAAATTAGCTCAAACCAATGAATTAAACATAAGAACTAACAAAAGAACACTAACTATAAATTGAAATTAGGTTTACCTCAAATTTTGAAGTCAGAAACTTCGAATTTGTGAGAGATTGTCAGAGGCGTCGGCGACTTTCCCCGGTGCAGCAGTGCGCGTGGCGGAGAGGATTGATTCCGGCGGGGGTACGTTGTGGCCAGTTGCGATTAGAGTCCGTGAGAGATTGGAGAGTAAGGAGGGAAACCCTAAACCCTAGCAGACAAGCAAGGAAGAAAAAAGACAGTATTTGATTGAAGGAAGAAGAAACGGTAATTGGTAGGCGGTAGCAGTTCGCTGGAGTCAACACGGTTCACCGGAGTCGATGCAGTTCGCCGGAGATAGCAGTGGTAGTGGTTGGCGACGATGGTGGACAGGCGAGAGTGAGAGAGAGGCGAGAGGCGGGAGTGAGATTGAGGAGCAAAATCTAGCGTGAAGCAGCAGTGAATCACTGAATTGTGACACGTTTCTAATTACTATTGAGCCCGAAGTCGGTCCGCGGGTGCCCGTGAAATGAAACAAATGGTCAAGCCCGCTAAGAGCCCGACCTGTTTTTTTGTTTAAACGAGTACATCCCGTTATTTACAGCCCGGTCACAACTGTCCAATGGGCAACCGCCCATTTACCCAGCCCTACCTCCAAGTAATATTTTGATTATATTTGTCACTAGTAGTTTGGTAATTATATATTATCTCTTTTCTATAGAGTTCAGTGTTAGTGATTACTTTTAACTGTTTAAGATAAAAATCCACCAGAGTAGTTTTCTTACCTCTGCAATGTAGAATATTATAATTGTGTATTATCATTTGCGAGCATATGTGTGTATTTATCATATACACACATGCTACTATCAATTTAGAGATGAAAAGTTTAATAGAAAATTGGAGATTCACTCTCCTTTTTACGAAAGAAAATTCAACTTTTTGAGGATGGTTTTAGTCTAAAATAATAGTTGGTAAAATTTTATGAAGTTGATTATTTATTAAGCCTTTTTTTATTTGGTTTGTCACTAAAATCTCATGATTTGAAATACATTAATAAGGTTGTACAAACCTTGTTGGGTTTGATGTTGGAGCCCAAATTATGAGTTTGGGATAATAACTTGAAGCACGATGGAGGCAACACAGGTGAAATCTAAGTCAAGACATGTCATGTTGCGGATAGAGAGAGAAAAACAACTGACACGAACCGTGTCATACGGACACAGGTTGTGTCGTACAGGCATCGTACGGGCATAGTACGCGCCCGAAAGGGGTGGTTTCAGATTTCATGTGTTTCGAGTCCTGTTTTGATATGTTCCCTAATCTAAACTGATTTCAAATTCTATTGTTTTTTTTTGAAGCACTTGGCGGCCAAAGAGATCCTATTAACTTTAAACTCTTCTGTATTGCTTTTGCTATGAATAGAGCATGTTGTTAGATCTATTTTGTATGCAATTGAGAGTGTTTCATCTAATGTCACAAGAGATTAACCTGTAAGTTTTGTGTCCTTGAGGGAGTTGTGTTATGGACGTTAATTTGAGAATCTCTGGGACACTGTTATAATTTTCTTGTAGTGCATCGTTGGTGGTTTTTTCTCGATTTGGATTTTTCCATATTAACCCTTGTGTGTGAATCTTTATTTGTTATTTTGTCATAATTATTGTTTGTCCACTAATAACGCCTTGAAAATCCTAACATACCTAACATCCTACAAATAAAATTTTATTTTTATAAGAAATTGCTTTTGGAGTAAAATTTCCTTTTCTTATGTTCTTGTGGCAGAGGAGTGGGTAGTACCCAATATATATATATATTTTAAAAAAACACTGATATACACCTCACCTCACTTCGTTATGGATAAAACTTTTGTATATGTTGATTTATGAGTTATATAAGTGACCGAAATCAGAAGTCATTCCATTTAATTACAAACATGGGAAGTACCAAATATATTAGTATTAGTCATTAACTAGATACTTATATATTTATTCAGTCAATTTCATGAGATCATGAGAGTTACTGGTGGAATTCTTAAATGTTATATCATGGTTGATTAGTTAGGTAAATACAAGACGTAACATCTCTTTTGTGAGTGATGTATTAAACAAGTTGCGATCTTAAAAGGTGAAAGGCGTAATTTAACTAACAAATCATTTTCGCTGTATTATCATTCTTTACTTTAATTATTATGTTCATGTTGTGTTTTTGCTATCCATGCCATCCGTGCATGTCTAGTTTGTTTGGGAATTATAATTGTTAGATCTCAAACAGTAATTATTCGGTTCAGGATCTCATCAGATATGGATTGTAATCAAATCGTATATTCTCTTAGCTTTACTTAGGTTCCTTTATGAGGTTTTTATTTTAAAAAAATATTTAGTTTGAATTTTTTTCAATTATTCAAAGTTTTTAAAAGATTGTTTAGTATATAAGTAGAGTTTTGAATAGGTCCAACACATACAACAACAAATAGTAAAAAAGAAAACACAATTCATTTTTTTTCGATAAACGAAAATACAATTCAATAACTAAACACTCATATGAGGGAGGAAACAACTCTTGCAAATATCTCATATATCAAACTGTTTAGTGACAGTTGGGCTTTGTTTAACAAGTTGTAGTAACAATTTACTATACTTGCTTTTGACAATTTGACCTATTCCATTCTTCGTAGCTTAACAATCACATCATAAATGTTATGCGACCTCAAATGTCCTTTTTTGATTGATTCTATGTATTATTTGATCAAAAATTATAATATTATACTCTTATAATTATACTTTTTGTTACAAATGATGATAATACTTTTGTATAATAAAACATGGTATATATTGATAACTTAATGATCAAAGTTTTCAAAGTTAGATTGATAAATGACATGGAACAATTGGAGGTTTAGTTTCTCCATACCTACGAAGGGAAACTTTGATGTAACGATTGAGTTGTTGCCGTGTGGAGGTTACGAGTTCGAATCCTGAAAGTAGCCTCTTGCAGAAATACAAGGTAAGATTTACCTACATTACACCTCTATGGTGGGACCCTTCCCTAAACCCTCGCTCGTGGGGAAGCTTTGTACACCAGGCTACCCTTTAAATTTCTTTGAACCTACTTCCAAACCTAAATAATTAACCCTACTGCCACCTGAAACCACCACCATATACCCAACAACCTGCCTTCCCACCACCATATACCCAACAACCTGCCTTCCCACCACCTTTGCTGCCTAAATAGTGCTATTTACAACTCGAGCCTTAGCCTTGGGTTCTAGTTTTCGCAACTAGAGTTGTCATTTTCAAACCCAGTCCTCAGATTGGATGTCAGCAAAGTTTGCTGACATCCAATCTGAGGACTGACTGGAGTTTGAGAGTTTTTTTTTTTTTGAGTGTGTGTGGGGGGGGGGGGGAGGGGGTGGGGGGAGCTCAAGAAAAGGGAGGTGGTTTCTGGCGTAGGTGGTTGGACGTTCGGGGGTGGCGGGTGGTGGTGCTGGTGGTATTACATGTGGTGGTGGCAAAGAGAGGTGGGTAGAGGCAGAGCAATTGACTAAAAAAATTGTCACTTGTACATCCAATTCAGCCACCTGGATCCCTATGTTTTGATGCACTTTTGGATCTCACAGTCAAGAGGGAGTTTCTTGGTCCATTGGATCAATGGGCCATCCCACAAGGTCAAAACCCCAATAAACTACAAAAGCCCAGTGATTTCCGAGGAGCCCATTTTGGAGCCCAATTGTTTGTGAAGCTCATTTTGGCCCGTAACATGAATACACCAAATCTTGCCATGCATAAATGTATCTTAGTATAAATAACCTTGTATCTTTGTAAAATATCATTTTTTTTTTCTAGGGGAATAAGATCATCATTTTTGTTCCCTCTCAATTTCTATTCTTTCAAATATTCATTTTTTCTTTCAATTATTTATACATTAATAGTTTCATAACGTATTGTTATTTTCATATATAAGAGATGCACACTATATAGTAAACAGGCGAATCCCAAAATGTCTCTCCTCCACTCGCATTCCCCCAAAACCCTGCTGCGATCTTCCAACTCAATTTACCTTACTTCCTTCAAAAAAACACGCATTCAGTTATCAAATTAACTCCAAGCCATCACAGGTTACTTAATCATCTTCTTCTTCATCGTCATTTTTCATCCATCTGTTACATTTTTATACTCATCTTTTTTTTTTCACAGTTAATCAAAATTTAGCAATACACATACCACCGTCTGATCAAATCCTTTATTCTTTTTTTAACGAGAATTGATATTGTTTCACAAATTTGATCTGCAGTGTTGATGGTTTGGCTTTCCATGCAATCTTCATTTTCGCTCCAGGTTAGCCATATACAAGATCATATCTCCTTTTATAAAATGTCGTCCACATATTTATTATTTTGGTATTATCCTGGCTTTTTAATCGCGAAATGCATGTTTTATCTTCGTGACAAAACCAAATTCCTAGACTCAAAATTTGTCTATAATTCTATATATTTTACTTTTACGTAGTTTTTGCATGTTTGTAAGAATTTGATTAAAGTTTTTGAGAATTTTTGCTTACATATTAACTGGGTTTTGATTAATCATTCCTGGGTTTATTATGTGACCATCTTAATGAACCAATGTATTAGTTGAGGTGGGATAAAGGTATACGGTTAATTCACGTAATTTTTGCATGTTTGTAAGCATTTGATTGAAGTTACTAGGATATCCTATATGGCCAATTTACCAATGTAAGACCTTGAAAGTGTTGTAAAAGTGGGATAATGGTCTAGGAAATAATGATCTCACCCAAGGATGTACGACCCTAAGTCTTAAGTTTGTTCGTTTTCCTTGAAAACTATTTATTATATTATAAATGTTCAAATCTTTCAAACTATAAAGCTTAGCGTTGGCACCTAGTAGGACTTGTTTCTTACACTAAGAATTTTTTTGTAAATAACTCAAGATCGATCGCAATCTACTCCACCGCGAAGATTGTGATTCAGGTTGGAGTATCTTGCACGACTATAAGAATCTCTATTTATATTAGGTAGGGAACTAAGGTTGAACCAATAAGTAGTAACTCCAACCCTTAAGGCGCTTCAATGAGAACTAAGATATACTTGAACATGGTTATGACCTCATGTCTATAATCCAAAATTGATTGTCAAATCAGCTGACCATAATATATATTGACCTCAATCATAATATTAATATCCGCATATGTTACTGTTGCAATCATGAAGAAAAAACTAGTCAACGAGCTAACATTGACCATGTTAGCGCAACACAAACTGTATCATGAGCAATGTGGTTCTTGCAACACGACCTATGTTGGTTTTAACACTAGCCATGACGACCTACTCTGAAGTGTTTGCCACTCCTTTTCATAACCAAACTCATCTTGTACATACTTGTTTAACTTATTTCCAACATTATCCCGCCTTAGATTACTCTTGAAATATTCTCAACAGAAACAAACGTAACATCCTTAGTTCAAATGGATGTGTCAAGTGTGTAATTTGTAACGGTCTAACAGGATAAGGCGAAGATGGAGATTGAGATGCGATCATACACAATTAAAGCCCATGGAGGGACACTGGCAAGAACACACCTCCATGACTGGCTTATATTGTTCCTTTTGCTGGGGATCGAAGCTCTTTTGCATGTCATAGACCCATTTTATCGTTATATTAGCAAGGATATGATGACAGATATCAAATACCCTTTCAAACCCAACACAATTCCCATTTGGGCCGTTCCTGTAAGCTTCTTTTCCTTTCTTCTTCTTATGCTTAACTAATTCCTACGTCTGTATGCTCTTGTTCTAGCAAAAATCAATTTATCTACGGTTTCTTTTTCATGTGTTACTTGAGAAATGAAATTTATGCAGATCTATGCTGTTTTGCTGCCAATTATAATCTTTTTCATCCGATACTACAAGAGGAGAGACGTCCATGATTTACACCATGCAATCCTAGGTAATAGATCAGAGTCTTTGCTTATTATATAGACCCTGGTCTAGGGGTTTTTTTTAACATTTTGGATCTTAAAGTATAGGGGTAATTAATTTTTTGGACCCTTGATTCTCATTGTTAAGTTTTTTGATCCATAAAGTTTCACTGCTAAAAATATTTATATTACCAATCACTTTTTTCAAACCAATTTAAAATGGATGGAAAAACCAACTATTTTAGCAACTATTTCTTACTTTTTAATTTTCCAACTATTTTTCAAATTTTATGTGGGAAAAATGGTTGGAAATTCCGACCACTTTTGCTAAAATGGTTGGAATTTTTTCTTACTATATGAAAATAGTTGAAAAAAATGGTCGAATTACCAACCATTTTCAAACAGTAGGAAAATGATTGGTAGGAAAAATTTCCCACTAGTTTAGCCAAAGTGGTTGAAATTTCCAACCATTTTTCTCACTTAAATGTAGAAAAATAGTTGAAAAATTAGAAAAATATAAAATGGTTGCGAAAACAGTTTGTTTTTTCCAACCATTTTAAATTGGTTGGAAAAGTGGTCGGTAATACACATATTTTTAGTAGTGTTTATGGGCTGAATAAAAAAGACCTTAATGTTTATGGGCTGATAAAAAGGTCTGTGTACCGTTTTTCTTGATCTTCCCTTGTTTGAATTCATTTCCCAATTGATGTCAAACTTAAGACTAAGGTTAAAACTGATATTAGAATTATACTTCGGGGTCCAAAATGCATACAACCCCCTGGTCGTATGTGTATCTAAGTAGACCCGCACGTTTTTCTTTTCTTCTCTTTTTTGGCCAAGAAAGACAGCATGCAAACACAAAACAACACAGCTAGTACAACACAAACACAAATAAATAAAGAAAGAAAAGGATCAACAGGAATTAAGCGCCGGGATTCGCCAGGATACTCGATCCTCTTCCATTGGCTTGTGTCGCCAACTGGTGCGCTGGTTCAACCGCTTGTTTGCTGACCTTCTTAACACACCCAGCCATCAACTGGTAGCAACATTCGGTCTCGTCATCTTTGAGCCTCCTCTTTCTTGGTGGTTGGTACTCCTAGAAGCTAAACCAAATCGGTCGACGCTTTCCGCAACTTGTAAAATTTTCATCCTTCCTCCTGTCTGCAATATGTCTGCGCTTACCCTGAATGACTTTCTTCCGTCCCAAGTGCTTGGCGTTACTACTCCTGCAACGGTGTTGTGACGATAATTTCCTGGATCGTGGTCTCATATGGGTTGTGCGTTGGGTTGGTGAAGACGCTTCTTGGACGATAATTTCCTTGTTCGACGTCACAAAGTTGGGCCTCTCGTGTGATTGTAGATGAGTGTATTGGTGATTTCACTCGGACTTGCATGTAGCTCATACTTAAATGATCATACACCTCAATGCAGTTTCCTCAGAGCAGCTTCTGATACGCTAAACCATTCAAAGACAATTGTTGACCTTCCTTCTTGAAAAAATTGATAGTAGAATTTTAGTCTATTGCTTGATCATCAAGAGTAAAACTCTTCGCCGGAGATTCAGTAGGGCTAGGACTAGCCCTATCCTCCAAGCATGTCATAATGTTTTTCGAAGGGGTGTTTGAACAACCCCGTGACCATTTGCTAATTGCACCTATTTTTGGAATTTCTGCAATTGGCAATTTGTCATATTCCTTCTTCCCTATCTCTTTCAACCCTTTCTATTCCATCGTGCCTACCTCTTGTGAGGAGCTTCCTGGTTGGCACACTGAATCTGGTACATCAATTGGTTGTGGCTCAATCTCCATAGGGCTGGGAGTCATTGTCTCCACTTCCTTCCTAACAGTACTCACATTAGGACCCAGAGGGTTTAACCTGTTCTCTTTGTTACTTGCAACACTTCCCACTTGCCCCTCATAAAAGGTCGGATCCAATGTTGATTGAATCAGGTTAAGTTCTTTTCGAACTTCACCATTATCAGGGTCATAAGGCAAGGCTCTTTCTAAATATTTCACTGCTTCACTAAAACGAATCAACTTCGCCAAGGCTGAGGGACGCCGAAATAATGCCTTTACATTTGTAGGCGCAAAATCTAATGCACAATCACAGAATGTAATAGCTTGTTGGAATTCCCCTAACTTCAAACTACAAGCCGCTAAATTCAGACTCAAAGAGAAGGTCAAATCCGTCATGAGGTCTGCATCGTCGCCACAGAGAGGTTCACCAACACTAAGATATTGGAAAGCAAGGTCATAGATAGATGCCGCCATTTTGAAATTTTTCTGCCGAAAGAAAGTATTCCCTTCCTCCTTTAGCTTTTTGGCTGTAAAAATAGCATGTCTTGGATGGGGCATCCTAGCAACCTGTGTCACCACCTCGTCATCTAACACCGCCCCCAAAGTATTGAAAGCGGTGAAACCTTTCATTATGGTAAGAGGATCCACAACCAAAGAGTTACCCCAACATTGTCAGGTATTTCCAAAGTCCACAGGAATAATACACACACAACACCCAAGCACCACTCAAAGTACCTTCCACTACCACCTCTTACAACACCAATCCCCAAACAAATCACAAGATACCAGAAGATGACACCTTCCACCGAAACCTATGGCTATTAAGAAAGGACTAAAGCTAACACTTCCACTACACACTAACACCTGGAATTAAACCTTAACCGACAAACAAACCCAAGCTAGCATACAAACAAGACAACATAATATGTTTCAAAGAGGCGAACTGGACCTGAGATGGACCACATGGCCTGTCAACGTTGAGAAAAATGAGCCCCGCACCAGCAGGCCACTGGTTAACAGAGTCTTCAGCCGAGCAACGGGACGCCGACGACAAATTCTGCAGCTAACTTCAAGGGCTGCTGCCACCAACACCCACCCCAGCCCAAAGAGCTCTGAGCAATTTCGATCCCGCCACTCACCAACGACGCAACAAGACAACACGGTTTAGAACCCAAACTACAACAAGCTTAACCAAGAAAAGGACAGTGAAACAAGACAGATCCGAGAAGGGTGGTTCCGGCGACGACCTTGTCCCGACCATCACCGGCACCGGAGAGCAAATTAAATGCTGGGGCGAATGGTGGTTGGGGTAGTTGGGTATTCTCTCCAGAGGTACGTACAAGAATTGGTACATAATGCATTGATAAGTTAGAGGAAGAAAAACACATCAGTGTTTTAGCCGACCCGCACATTTTTCTTGGATTCTCATGAATGAAGATAAAAAAGTTTATTCATTTATGCTAGGTCTACCTACCTATATAGATCGATAATTGCCTAATAATTTACCCTCTAGACAATGAATAGTTTACTAATAAGTTTGGTGCGAATTGCAGGTATCTTGTATTCAGTTCTCATCACCGGGGTCATTACAGATTCAATAAAAGTTGCAGTTGGTCGACCTAGACCCAACTTCTTTTGGCGTTGCTTTCCCGATGGCAAGGAGGTAAAAACTTTTTTGTTTCGTTTTCTCTATGTATTCATGTTCTAATCGACCTCTTTGATATGAAGACAATGATTAATGTTTGACGAGGTAAGACTGTCCATAAAGATTGAGCAAATCCTAACTAATAGTAAATGATTGTTTCTCTATATGCTCTAAATTGATCCGTTCCAAGTTTCAACCATGTCACTGTTTTTGTTGGTAGGCTTATGATGATTTTGGTGATGTAATATGTAACGGTGATAAAAGCATCATTAGGGAGGGATACAAGAGTTTCCCCAGCGGTCACAGCTCATGTAAGTGACTCCATCTCACCCTAAAGCAAATAAAATGTGTAAGTAACTCGACACAAAATAATTCAAGGAATAACTTATGGTGAGAATGTGAAAAATAACACTGTAGACATGAAAATTTCAAGAAATTTTAGAGGTGTGGACATGGTTCTGTGTGTCATCTCCACATGTTATACCTAATACTCACAAATGACCATATCCACAGTGTTATTTCTCACATTCTCACGAGAAGTTATTTCTCACCGGATCCATCCCCATATATATAGTTAAACGTTTCATCTTGATTGAATTCCCCCCATTATAGCTTGGACCAAATCTGTCTAAGTTAACATATAAAACATAATGTTCTACTAAAACTAATGTGGTGAATATGACTCCATCAGAAGCTAATGTTTATCATGTTTCGAATGCATTTATATACAGGGTCTTTTGCAGGCCTTGGATTCCTGTCATTGTATTTGTCAGGGAAAATCCGAGCGTTTGATCAAACGGGCCATGCTGCGAAATTATGCATAGTTATTCTTCCACTCCTCATTGCAGCTCTTGTAGGTATTTCTAGAATAGATGACTACTGGCATCACTGGCAGGATGTTTTTGCTGGATCATTCATAGGTTTTTACTATAAGCCATCTACTTAAATTCATCCCAATGATCTTGTATTGTTACTTGTTACTGTTGTTATAATCTGAGTTTTCTTCCACTTTTGCTCAATTTCAGGCCTTGTAGTTTGTTTCATATGCTATCTCCAGTTCTTTCCTATGCCTCACCAGACTCTGGGTAACTTTTCTTTCCTAAATTTGTCTCTTTGATCATCAAGTTGGGACCCATGATTAGTTTAATGAAACACTTGGTTGAGATTTTTCCTTAGAGATTTTTTGTTGTATTTAATGAAAGGGGAATTTTTTTTTATTTGCGGCCCATTATTTCATTGTCCAACTCGATCATGAAAACCTTTTCCTAGGCAAAGGAAAATTTTTCATAATCTCAAATAGAAATTTATATTTTGCTGAAATTTTCAAGATACCCTGTCAATACAGATAACTAACAATAGTTTGAATATTTCGAACAACTTTTCTTAGGAAACAAATGTAGCATTTAAGATATATTTTACCATGAAAAAGGTTCTGTTAAGAAATTTTCCCAGAAAAACTTTTCTATGAATGTACCTAACATGCAATTTGGTTTGACAAGCTTGCATGTGTTGGTCATTTTGACAGGATGGGGGCCATATTCATACTTTAGAGCGGTAGAAAAAGAGGCACGGGCAAGCACCCCTGGCATTGAGGGTGAAGGATGCAGCAATCAGCAAGAACACAAGATCACTGTCACATAATGACATATAAATGTGTCTTTCTTTCTTTCTTTCTTTCTATGGTACAACTAAGGAGGGTCTTTGACATGTTTGCTAGTAAAGCCACTTGTAAATTAAGGTGTGCATTTTGCATACACAGAATCATATGAGTGGTGTATGTATTGGCCGGGGGAAGGATATTATGGTTCAAATCTATCATGAGGGGGTCACCATGCACTTAACTAAGTATTCATCTTTTCACTTTTGTGATTTGGGCTGTACCAAATTGACGTAACTTAATACTCCATCTACTTTACAATGTTTGGCATTTAAATTAACTTTTGTGTATTGATACATGTCTTTTTCTATACTTTTAGTGGGTTTTACTTGACTAATATATCCATATGTGCATGGTGTGTTAGGATTTGAGGACATTATGTATTGACAAATAATAATCAAGCAAAGTAATAAATAAAGATTTACACACAGGAATTACATGGAAAAACTCATCAAACCAAAAAAAACCCTGAACGATCCATTATCAAAGGACTACAAGTGTTTATCAGAGATTCTCATACATTCACACAATCTCTTACAAACTCTAGAATTTAACCTGAAACTCAACATCTTAAGGTATATTTGTCTCACACAACTCCTTTAAGGACACAAAGATTACAAGTTAATCTCTTGTGGTACATATGAAACACTCAATTACTTGTTGAACCAAATAAGCCTAACCCCTAAGCCCCATTTACAATTAGGGTTTAAAACAAACTCCAAAATCGTTAACAAACCTGAAATAAGTTGGCAAAAATAGCTGACCTAAAAACTCTGTGCCACAGCTTGACACGGCCCGTGTCTCGGTCGATACAACCCGGCCATGTCACCCAGACACAGCCCGTGTTACTCGGCAGGTTGCAATTCTTCAGCTTCTGGTTGCCACACAATCTGTGTCCTACCTTAGAAAACCCGTATCGCCTGTTTTATGTCTCTAATAGAATCAATTGGGTTCCACACTCAACAATCTCCAACTTGGAGATCAATTGAATTCGTAGCCATCACGATTATCATCAATCACCACTTTAACATTTCCTTGAATCCTCCTAGTGCATCCATCTCAATCTTGTTCAACAAAGATAAACAAAGGTCTCAATTAACCCCTCATCAACTTCTCTTCTAGCAACAGACCCTCGTGAACAACATAAGGGAATTCAGGATTAGACTTTTACCTTGTGTTGAACTTGTTAATTGTCGTGCAGGTTAGGTTAATTCCTCTACTGACCATCTATCCTTGTAGCCTCATCCGAAAATTGCCTCGTTTCTGGTGCCTTCTCTCATCAAAGAAGCTAACACACATTTGACAAGCATGAACAAGCCCGTTAGAATCATAAATGGTAATATATGACTTCCCCTCTTTCCTACCATTTGTAATTAACTGAGATCCTTTCGTAACCTTCTAATAAGCATCCCCAAATCTCGTTGTGAACTCCTCCTCATCTAGTTGACCAGTAGATACAAGGTTCTCCGTCAAACCCGGGATATACACGACATTCCTCGTCCTCTAAGTCCCACCCTTGCTCGCATCACGTCTTCTTACAACCTTTAGATTGTTATCGTTCGCAAGCCTAACCTTGCAAAACCTCCAACTCAGAAAGTTACCCGAGGACATTCTACTAGAGGAAGAGTGAAACGATGCACCTAAATCTATGACCTAACTCCTTTTTGACTCGTTAACACTAACTGTTAAGGCATCACCCAAATCAATCCTCGGCAAAATTCACAGAAACAATGGACATTATAGTTGTTCTTCTGCGTGCGCCTAGGTTTAGGACAATCCCTACGAAAGTGACCTTTATCACCGCAGTTCCAACACAACACGTGCTCCATATTTGGACTTCTAGATTTAGATCGATTCTGACTTGAGCTCCCAATGTCCCTGATACCCCTGATAACCGAAGCATTTCCCCATGACTCACACACATCAAAAATTTTCCTATGAATACTTTCACTCAGGATAATCTCTCTCAATTCTTTGAACTTCAATTTCTTATCTTTATTAATCAAAGATGTTACAGAAGTGACAAAGTTATTCCAAGACTCAGGTATGGTGGCTAACGGTATATTAACATTCATCTCATTGTCAAAACTAAATCCCACAGAAGTCAACTTTGATAATATCGTACTCAATGCGTCCATATTATCATGCATATGACAAGAATCTTGCATCTTAAACTCAAACAAACCACGCAACACATGTACCTTATCAACCACTAAAGGTTTATTGGTTGGTCAGACCCAGAATATACCGAACATTCTTCAACCCTTAGAAGTTTTAATGTTCACAACACCTCTTCCTAACACCTTTAGGTTGTGACCATTTGCAAGCCTAACCATTCAAAACCTCCCACTCAAAAAATTAGTAAAGGCCTCCCTATTAGATGAAGAGTGAAACGACGCACTCGAATCTATCACCCAACTCCTTTCTGACTCGTCAACACTAACAATTAGGGCACCACTCAAATCCTCAGCAGAATTTACCGAGTCATGGTCATTATAACTGGTCTTCCTATGTTTAGGACAATCCCGACGAAAATGACCTCTATCACCACATTTCCAACACAATACGTGCTCCATGTTTCGGCCTCTAGATTTAGATTGACCCGGACCCGAGCTACCACTGTTCCTCCTACCCTTGACAGCCAAAGCATTCCCCGAAGTCTTAGACATAGCAAAATCTCTCCAGCGAATGCTTTCATTCAGGACAGAGTCTCTAATTTCCCCAAACATCAGTTTCCCATCTTTCTTAACCGAAGACGTTACAAAAGTCACAAAATTATCCCAAGACTTAGACAGGGTAGCCAACAATATATTAGCATTTATCTCATCGTCAAAAGTAAATCCCACAGAGGTCAATTTTGATAGTATTAGAGAAGTCAATTCATATATCACTAGATTCATGCATTTTAAATTCATACAAACGACGCAACATATATACCTTGTTCTCGCCGAAAGTTTCTCATATGTCTTTTGCAAGGCCTCCAGCAGACCTTTATTATTAACTTGCATTCACGCACAAATTTACTTTTTGGCCTTATAGCGTGCGTTCACAGGCAAATTTACTCTTTCACCCTTGAATATAAATAACTAATTAGTAGTTTGCTTTTTATCTAGTTTTACACACAAATTTACTCTTTGTCAACGGGTAAAATAACCAAGGATCCAAGCATCAAATGAAAATTACGTTACCAAATCTATCAATTTTGATGGACGGGTTAAATACGGGTCACATGTACATTTGGTTAGGGCAAATACAAGTTAGGTGTATTTCAAGTGCAGGTAAATTTGACATTGAAAACATGAGTCAGATGTATTTTGAATTCAGGTAAATGCTTTCATACATGAATTTAATTTTCTTACTCGAATAAAATTACCAAAAATCATAGCATCAAATGAAAATTAAGCTACTAAACGGTCTATTTGGTTGAAACTCGATATAGAGTTAAAAATAATTGAAGGATATATTTGGTTATAGCAACTACAACCAAAGTGTATTTCGAAATTATGTAAATTTGATATTAAAAACGTGAGTTGCGTATATTTTATATTTATGTAAATATACAAGTCATGTATATTTAACCGTCCTAACTAGTTTAAAATAATGTAACAAACAGTCTTAAAAAGATACAATTTTAAGTATTAAAATATAAGAAGATACGAATTTTCATTACTGTTTATCGTACCAAACAAACAATCAACCTTTTCCCAACAAATTTAAATGGACGGTTGCCATTTGATTTGGAGATGTGCTTCAAGATGTTGAGAAAACTCGTGCCGCAGTGCGGTAAGTGATGATGTAGTCTATTTTAGCGGCTCCTTGAGTTTGGGCAATCTATCTAATTTTTCACGTGATACTTCAGGTGCTTGATAGATTGGTATCCTTGTAGGACACCAAGTGTGCACATGGCATGAAATGCTCATCTTAGAATTTGTGGTCATCCTCTTTCTAGTTTCTTGCTTTCTTGTCATATTACTCCATGTTATTAATCTCGACAAACTTTAATTTGGTTATTAAAATGAAAAATTAACATGATTTAATTTCTTCTAAAAATATTTAAATATGAATTCATTTGTATAATTTTGTATTTATAAATAATTATAGTTTTTGTTAATTAATACTCTTTCCATCCCATATTATATATCACTTTGGTTTAAATAATTAATAAAATATAGTTTGTTGGGTAGTTGATATTGTTTTTGAGAGTAATGCAAGAGAAATAATAGTAATGTAATAATGAAAAAGAAAAATATGAAGTTAATTGGATAGAAAATAAATAACAAAAATGATA
This sequence comes from Portulaca oleracea, assembly GCA_029582165.1. Classification (NCBI taxonomy): domain Eukaryota; kingdom Viridiplantae; phylum Streptophyta; class Magnoliopsida; order Caryophyllales; family Portulacaceae; genus Portulaca; species Portulaca oleracea. The sequence continues at coordinate 8,487,635 of CM055880.1, forward strand.
GGAATCTTGGGGCAACATAACTTTTAGATGTCTTACCCTATTATTAAAACGATATCATTATATATTAAATTAAATTAAAATGATATGATTGATTTCTATTATAACTATAGTATCACATATAAATTGCATAAATTTGTACTTTTATTGATTATTTTTTATATTTCAAAAAAATGATGCGTAATGGATCAGGTTGATTAAAGTACCAATTATGCTCATTGACGTAGCCAATGCATCCAAACCTTCTTATAATCGAAAATTGACTTGCTATTAATAAAATTAGTGCAAAAAATCTATAAAAATACTAATTTGGTGAAGGGTAAGACGCTTAAGGAGTGTCTTTGGACAAGACACATATCATCACCCATAAAATACACCTTATATCCAAGGCATTCGCAATTTCTCTCCAGCCAAAAACTTCAATTTAGAGGAAACTTCAAATTTCATATCCTCCTCCAAAAGGCTTGTGTGTTATTCCTACACAATATCAACTTCTCTCTTCTTTTGAGGCTACGAGCAAGATGATATCCAACCTTTACAAAGCACTCGCCAGTAGCGTGTAGTGCCACAAAAACATATCTTGTGGCCAAGACAAACAAATGGGAGTCAATCAATGAGCTCAGCATCACATGGCTTGAACCAAGCCCTGACAAGATCCTCCCTCAAAACCATGTTCTCTTTGTCAATTAATCTCGCCTCTTCTGCTTGAGAATCTCTGACTGGTTTGCACTGGATTACCTATCCTCCCAAATTCTGACCCCTTCCCATTGCCTATGATTAGACCTGGGCATAGAGCGGGCCGGGCCGCGGGTCGGAAATTTGTGACCCGTCGGCCGGCCGGCCGAGCCTTGACCGGGCCGCAGTTCGGCCAAGAATCATGACCCGGATTTTTATTGAATTCTCCATGCATTTTAGGCCTAGGCATTGAGCGGGCCAAGCCGGGCCGCGGGCCGGGTCAGGCCGACTCAATTTCTAGATTTCTTTTTCTTTCATTTATATTAGCGGGTTGGCGGGCCGGCAGGCCGGGCCGGGTCACAGACCCTTGGCCCGAGCCCGATCCGTCCATTCTTCGGGGCCCCGGTCTTTTCGGGCTGGGCCGGGTGGCCTTCAAAAAATGCGGCCTTGACCCGCAATTTTTCGGGCCGGGCGGGTCCTCGACCCATTGTCCAGGTCTACCTATGATCCACCATGTCCCTTGGTCATGAAAGTTCCAATCTCCCACATGTCGCGACAGATATAACTCGGTTTAACACCCAATGGAACATTGAGAATATATACTTCCATTAAGAAAGTAGTGAACTCTTAGAAGTTTGAACACTAGCGAGGACGGGTCTCGGATAAGTCTCCAAACCTATTTAGTAAGGAGCAATTCATTGAAAGCTTCTAGGTCGTGGAATCCAACCCTTCTCGGTCCTGACTCCTGACTCCACAAAAACACCTAATGGAACATTGAGAATATATACCTACCCAGTGAATAGTTCTTTTCAATGAGTCCTGACTCCACAAAAACCAATTGATAGTAACCTGTATGTTAGAAAGGAGATTCATGGGTAACTTCAAGGCACTTATTGCATAGGCGGGAGTTGCTTGAGCCACTGCTTTTATAAGCACTCTCTACTCACCCAAGACACAAGTCTGCCTAGCTAACCAACAAGTTGCTTCCCAGCCCTATCCTTTGATGCTCCAAATGTCCTTATGCTTACTCCTCCCTAGGAAATCAGGAGCCCAAGGTACGCTTGTTGCGCTAAGACTTCCTTAATGTTTATAGTTAAAATAATTTCATGCCCTCCTACTAAAAACCCCCTTTCCAAAAACAATGCTAGACTTTGAGAGGTTTATTCGCTGTCCTGAGGCCTTTTCATACAGTTTTAGAACATCTAGTAGCGTTCTTGCATCCTTGATAGTGGCCTTGCAGAATAAAATTGAGTCGTCGGTAAACACCAAATATGAAGTGCTTCAGTGAACACCCTATGGTTGTGAATTAATCCATCCTTCTTTATTTTTGGTAACAAACCTACAAGACTTTCAGCAAAAATGAAGAACAAATAGGGGGAAGTGGCGCATTCCCGTCAGAGCCCCTTAGAAGGTACAATAAAGCTATTCTAGTTGCCATTGATCTTCGCAGAAAAGGTTGCTGAATGAACACATTGCATCACAACATTAACCCAATTAATTGCACCCCAATTTGAACAATACATACCCCTAAAAAACTCAACTACACTCTATCATATGCCTTCATCATGTCGTCCTTTACCGCCAACAGTCTACTCGGGTCATAGTCGTTCGTAATAGATTAAAGTTTTCGTAAGTAATTAAAATATTATCGGTGATCAATCTACTTGGTGTAAAGGCACTCTAGGCTTGGGAAATAATATGACCGAGTGTTGGCTTCAATCTGTTGGTGATAACTTTAGTGGCAAACTTATAAATCACATTGTAGAGGCTAATAGGATGAAGTTTCTCCGTCCTCGAGGGGGTTTAAGACTTTTAGGATAAGAGTGATATTGGTATGATTGAGATGATTAGGCACACCTTCCCCCTAGAGGATTCTATGAACTGCTACACACATCTTTACCGATAATGTCCCAGAATAGTTAGAATAAAAGAGGATTGAGACTGTTAGGCCCTAGGGCCATGTTAGGATGCATCAAATTAAGGGATACCCAAATTTCTTCGTCCTTATAGGGGGCAAAATGGGTCTAATTCTTGGCACCCATCACTCTATTCTTGACCTTATTCAACACTGCTTCACTGTCAATAACTCTATTTAAAATGAATAACTTTGAGTAAAAACCAATCACCTTGTCCTCGATATCTTGCTCGTTGTTTACCACAACTCTATCATCGCGATAGAGCTTCACGATGTGGTTAATGGATCTTCTGGAGAAGGCATGTACATGAAATCGTTTGGTATTACCATCGCCATGCTTGATGAAATTCGCCTTTGCTCGTTCTGCTCAGTAGACTTCTTTTTTTCTCCTAGTGTCGTAGAGCTCAACCAACAAGAACCTTCTCTTCTCTATGTTTTTTTTCACTAGCAAGTTCTATACTTATCTTGTTTATTGTTTTTCCCAACTCATCAAAATTTTCCCTACTCTAACACCCTAAGGCTTTTCGGACCTCATCCATCTTGCTCCTCAACGTAACCTACGGATTCGGCTCGTCTCACCTTCTCCAACCCACTTGGTTGATATATCCATACTCATCCTCATCGACCCATGCATTTTTGAAGTGGAAACCCCTCTTCAGCTTGATGCCTTTGTCATTTGAAGCCTTGAGTTGTAGCAACAAAGGAAGATGGTTAGACATTATCTTAGTGAGGTGTAGTACTACAACCCCAGGGAACCGCAAAATCTAGTCTATTATAGCTCAAAACCTATCTAGTCTCTTGTCGACCACCTTCCCCTACCTCTCTCATTTTCCCAAATGAATTTATACCCCTCAAAGTTAAGCTCATGTAAACCACATTCCTCAAATGTAGCAAAAAGCTGATCAAGGACCGTCTGGCTCATGCCCCTCCACTCTTCTCGAAATTATAAAAAGTTTCATTCACATCTCCCCCGAGAAGCCAAGGAAGCAAACTATGGTGATCAAATACGTAATAATCTCACATGTTTTTAATTCACTTGCTCCTTCGAACCACCCATACACCTCCTCCCCTAAACCTCCACTTGTCTTCACTCCCCCATCCCTCAATATGAATATCAATACGATGAAGCGAAAGGATTGAAGACTAACTTCTAAATTTTTCTTCCAGATTAAAACTAACCCCCCGGCACATCCCATATAACTCACAAACACGCTATCAAACTGCCCCGACTTCCGTTTTAACCTCTATATTTGTAGTCCATTCTTTTGGTCTTTGAAAGAAAGACTAGGGTTGGTGATTTCACTTGAATACGTGCCTGGAGGCTCTTGACTGGAAAGGGGTTACCAAATCCTCTACAGCTGAAACGAAATAAACTCATGGTTGTTGGCGAGGTTGTTGAACAACATTCGTCTCTAGTAAAATGTATGATGTATCGTCATCCTCCCCTTCAACCACCCTAAAGTTATCCCTCGACCCTCCATCTAGCATATGGATTAACTTTCTTTCGAAAGCTTCATTGCGCACCACCACCTCCCTTAACTCGTCAACCGCCATAGTCGAACCATCTCTACTCCTCTGGCTTGATGAGCCTCCATGTTCTATCTGTTTCTTATTACTGTTATCAAATGCAAAGTGTTGATGCACCTTTGATTGGTCTACCTTGCTTTTAAACGCCGAAAAATTGCTTTTCTTCTTGTAACTCCACATTGGTATTCTGCCTCCCAGGCTTCATCAAAGAAGCTTTGAGCTAGTTGCCATATTGAAAAGCTTCTTTTAGAGTATTTGGGTCCACCGTATATAGTCCTTCAACATATGTTTCAATAACCCACACCCATGACAAAACTCCGGTAAAGATAGATACTTAAAATGAATCCAAATAGATTTCTCACCGATTTTACATCAATCCCCTCCTTAGGGGTTGTGGCACATCAACATTGACCCCAAAAACAAAGGGATTTATTAGTTCCAAGAATGGACTGCTCTTTACACTCGACAAAGCTTCCAACTTCATCCCTAAGAAATTTAGTAAAGGAGATAGTTTGGCGTATTCCCGAAACTTCGTAGGCTTTCACCCAACATCTAGCAAACTTAAACTCGGTCTTCGCAAACTGTTTTGCACCCTCCCACTCCATCACAAGTAGTAGCTTTCTATCGAAAGACCACAATCCTTCACTCAACATGAACTCTTTATCTCTGGTCCAGAAAAATTGGAAGAGGAATAAGTTTGCATCTATTTGGTGCATTACCAATCCTTTACTAGCTTTACAAATGTTTTCTTGTATTGCTCGCATCAGTCTTGAGTTGATAAATCGCTCTTTAACACGTGCCCCACAAGGCTTAGTTCTATCTCCACCTTATTCTCCTTTAGAACTTCATCGACAACCTCAATCATTTCCTCCTCTCCTTCCGATAGTTTAAGTTCCCCCAATCTAACTCCATGCTTTCATCCATCACCACAGTCTATACCTACCTTCTTACGCATCCTACCTGAAACTTGATAGAAAGGTGTTGAGTTCTCCCACATCGGCCTTTAACACCCATATTGTGGTGTTTATAATGGCTTGGATGCCTCAACCTCCTAAGCTAGCTTTTGGGGTTGAATTGGGCTCTAGTCCATTATTTCACATGGTATCAGAGCCAGGGTCATTGATGTTGGGGCCGCGTCCGCAGTTGTCTGCGCCTCGTGGTGAGGGGGGCGTGTTGAGTTGTCCCACATCGGCCTTTGATACCCATATTGTGGTGTTTATAATGGCTTGGGTGCCTCAACCTCCTAAGCTAGCTTTTGGGGTTGAATTGGGCTCAAGTCAATTATTTCACAAAAGGACACTACAAAATGCCCATCCCGATGGTTTACCAAACTCTCCATCTCCAATAATGCTGGAAAGACATATCCACTCTTCATGAATGCCTCACTAGGAGGTTGAAGACCCTCACAATGATCCTAGTAAGTCTAAGGTTTCGTCGGAGTATGCAATATTTCTTACACCAATACTTAGGCTTTGTTCGGCAAAATTAGTGTTTTAGATAGCGGATAGAGGTTTATGTAGTGGATAGCGGTTTAAGCAGCGGATAGCGGTTTAAGTAGCGGATACTAGATGACTGTTCAAATGAGAATTGTGTTAGGCTAATTTAGAGGTTGAATTAACAGATTAATGTGAATTGATATAAAATGATATCAATAATTTTCAAAGATTAAATTTCAAAGGGTATCTTTTGACCAAAAAATATGAAATGCTATTCCAAACGTTAAACGTTAATATTACTAACATTTCACAGAACGCTCCTTAAAACGCTAAACGCTAAACGCTCCCCAAAACGCTAGCTTACCAAACGCTAATATTTATGCAATTAGAGTTTTGACTTGGTCAAGACGCTAAACGCTACCCCAAACGATACTGACGAACGGAGCCTTAATGAGTAATTACTGATGTTTCTTTGAAAATTTCATTTCCTATATGATTGATTATAGATATATTTCAATGGGGAGAATCGTAATCCCCTGAAACTATCATATAGTACCGTACGAAATACTTAGGCCCTATTCTTTTTACGGGTGCGGTACGATACGGTACCACAATTCACTGTACTACTCTATACTTTTCCACATTCCACCACATTTTAACACAATAATTACCAATATATATCGCCTCAATTTTCTCTCTTCTCACTTTTCTCTTTTACTTTTCACATTTTCTATCCTCACCTACCACATTAACCATACTTTCCACAAATTTCACCATATCATTCCTCACATAATAAAAATATTTCAAGAATATCTAAACATGCATTATATTAAATTATTATGTAACAAAACCGTCAATACGATCTTTTATATTTATCCCTATGATTTTACTTTTTATTTGACCAATTGCCCAGGGCTGAAGATATTTTTTATATTTCGTGCCCAGATATATGACATATTGACATGGGATGCTTTGCAACAAGACAATTGATAAACTCCCCCCAATTGGCACCGTATGTGACGTAAGCTATGCGATGAATTTCATCAGCAACCAGTTATATATTAATTTTCTTTCTAGTTATCTTCTTACAAGCTACCAATATATGGTTCCAGTTTAGTTACAAAGAATAAATTTTCATTTCTATTCTTGAACATATATGTGTGGATCATAAGAAACCACGTACCAGTAAAAATATTTAAAATCATAGGGTCTTTACTCTTTAATAAAGGGTATTTGTCTCTGTTTAAAACAAATTGGACGTGTTTTAACCAAAGCTAATTTGATCTGAATTGAGCTCCAACACTTTTTCTTTTACTGGCCAATAAAAGAAAAAATGAATTGGGATCCAGAAATGGTATGTTGTAGTGTGATAGAAATTAAAAAGTACAGTGCGGTGTAGTACTACACATCAACCCACCGCATAAAAGAACATGGCCTAACTCAACAATAATGAAAATCAAATTTTTGCTAATTAACGTAGGTACCAGAGTGACACAAATTTGTCAAAGTTCATATTATTTTTATCCAAATTATAATAACAATAACAATAACAATATACTAATTATTGTTATTATTATTATTATTATTATTATTATTAGTTTTTATAATATGTGTAAATCAGTGGCAGATCTAGGTTTTCTGATTAAGGGTGACCAATACATTGATATATTAATCCGATACACATAAAATATGAAATTGTTTATCTCAAATTATACCAAAACACTAAAAAAGAATTTTTTACCGGCCACCCCAGGACTAGCCTGGGATCCGCCACTGTATCTAAGGGAAAAATAATGAAATCATAATATATATAACTGGATATATAAAAATTACCTCTATAACATATAAGATTGTGCGGATCTAGTCACGGGTTATTCGTTATATATCTAACTATTTTATTATTATTATTATTATTATTATGTCACATTGTCACAAGTACTTGTATCATAGTGTAAATACCTACCTTAAGCAAACGGTAAAAAAAATCTATTCCTATAAGAAAAAATAATTGATGGGGACCCTCGATCTCTATATATTATCTCTGCCCAAATTTTGCCACATTCAATCCCCGATACATGTACACACACGCATGCATATGCATGTACGTACGTACACACATGGAACCAGACCATCAAAACTCAGGTTTTAGTACTGTAATTGATGTTGTTGATCATCATAATCATCATCATCATCATAATCACCATCATGATCATCATGAATCCCAATCTATTGTTGAGCCGTTGACAATCGTCCCTGAATCAAGGAACAACGATTTTTTGTGGCCGCCGGATGAAGCAGAGCAGTTTTTGTCTGAATCTCAATCTATGCTTCAGCCGTCAACAATCATGCATCAATATTCAACAGACGACTTTTTGTTGCTGCCGGATGAAGCAGAACTGTTTTTGTCTGATTTCAACAAAGAAAATGCAAATCATGGGGAAACAGTAGAGGATGAAACTAAAAGAGAAGTAAGCAATTTCAACTTTGATTAGTCGGATTAATTTTAGTTAATTATATATTGTTGCAGTATTATTTCCTCTATTTCTATTTATTTGTTCACTCAACTAACTTTTTATACTAACTATTTACGATTTTTCATTTTAAATGTAAATTTTATCAATTTTATATCTATGTTCGCCATTATCAATTTAAATAATTTTATAGTTTTTCTCCTTAATATTATTAATTTTTATCATTTTTTCCCCACCCCAAAACTTAATTCTTGTTACGTTTTTTTGTTAAATAATGATTAGGGAGTTGTTATGGGGCATTCTTGCATGACTAAGACGGAGGGGGAGAATCAAGATGATCAAGTCAAACGGACACAGACCCATAATACATCTGAGAAGGTGACACATACACTCTATATTTTTGTATTAAATGCATTTTTTTATCAGATTATGAAGATTATGTTATTTTTGTAGTTCCTATTAATAATTTATTGCATATTAATGTTGATGGTTGTTGAATCATTTCGATTTAGGTTGCGTTTGGTTGGTCAATAATCCGGGGAAATGATCAATTTTTTCGAGTTGACTTATTTTCTCCATGTTTGGGTGCGGGTTGATCTTGGGAAAAATTTCACGTTGAGCCCACCACTTTCTCCATTTTCCTAGGAATTTTTCCTTTGGGGGGGCTAAGGGAAATCTTTCCCATGGAAAACTTCCCATGGGGTTTCTACCAAACGCACCCTTAAATGGAAGTATAATCAAGTTTTTTGCTTTTTGGACCCCGAACTTTGGGGGTATTTATTTTCTGGACCCCCATATTTCAAAGTTTATATTTTGGACCCTATACTTTGTGGACCCAAAAAATGTGGCCCAAAGTTATGTTTGACTCTGGCGATGACCTAATTGTTGCCTAAACTTCCCGATATGGCATTTTATCATTTTTCCTTCTTTTGACTGTTGTTTTGAAATTGATCAGACTTTGACAGCTAAGGGTGTGTAAAATTCATGGGTAAAAAACAGTAGGGTAAAAGTTAAATTTTGGTCAATTTTAATAACTTTTTTGGCAAATTTATGCTCATATGGGGGTTGGAAATCATGCAAGAAGAGAAAGAAGAAGTTGCGGCTGGAAAATTTTCGAAAGAAAAAAAAATCGATAAGGGCTTTGAAATATGGGGGTCCATATTGTTGCTGGAGACAATGCATAGGGTCCATATTGTTGCCGAAGACAAAGTATAGGGTCTAAAATATAAACTTTGAAATATGGAAGTCCAGAAAATAAATACCCCTAAAGTTCGGGGTCCAAAACGCAAAAAAACCAGTATAATCAGATATATGATTAAGCCACTGCGCGCTATTAAAGAGGTGGTTTTCCTTAAGGTTTAATATAACTGTTACCCTCAGGTTCTATAAAGCTAGCATAAAAATTATAGGTTTGATCGATGAATGATACTGATAATTTCAGCTTAATACTATAGAAGTTGGTACTGTATGTGCTAAATCATTATCATGCATCTCTGTGAGTAGATACGAAGGGATCGCATCAAGCAGAGGGTGAAAACTTTGCAAGATCTTATGCCGCACTGTACAAAGGTACTTTCTTTTCATCAAAATATAGTATATATACTTAGCTAGTAGGTTTTCGCCATTTTGTTTGTGTACGTGTGTATTTATGTATGTATCATAAAATTTATAGTTAAAAAACATGTTCGTAAAATATCATCTTGTATGTTTTCTTACAGATATATATTTTTTAGAAGATTTTAAAAACATGATAAAAAAAAATATGGTGAAAATATTGCATTGAGATCTTTCTTCAAAAGCAACATTTGTTACAAAAAGATGGATTAATTAATAAATCTAGCGAGCTATAGCTTTAATTTTCTTTGGACCATTTGTAATCATGATTTTCAGTTGGACTCACGATTGTCGTGTAAAACATTTTAATAAGAATGAAACTTGTCTTATGAGATTATGAGTTTGAAAGCGAGTTTAACACACTAATATTTTAATCATATTATTTTTCTCTCTCCTCCTCTACCACCTCATCTTTTATCAATATAACCAAATTAATTATATTATTATAATATTAGTTACTTCTATATTCATAAATGATTATTACAATATTATACATCTTATGATAAACTTATGGTGGGACAGTCTTACATAAAAATTACTTCTCAATGAAAAGTAGTTGTTAGTACTCTAATATCAATTGATACTGAACAATAAAGGGTTGATTAAGATCGCCAATAATTCACGGTTAATTTTAGTGTTATGATCAAAATATTTGATCATGATGGAGTTGCAGGTCAGATAGCCGCCTCGCAGAACCTTGTTTGTTTTTATTATAAATATATATACCATCCGTTCCATATTAATTTTAATAATTTTGACTTTTACGGTCTCCAATGTCACTCTTTAATTGATAATTTCTTATATAATATGTTGTAAACAATTGCAATATTATACTTTTATGATACTCTGTTTGAAATTATCTGTCATTTGGAATTGATTTGCTAATACCAATATTTCTAACATTTATGGGGTAGTTATTAGCACAATTACTAAAATAACCTTATTACTTTTTAATAGCTCTCATTCTACCACAATAATCATGAAGGGTAAAATAGTAAAATCAGTAATTAATAGGCTATTAGAATTATAAAATGACAGATAATTAGAAACGAGAAAAATTAGTTAAAGTGATAGATAAAAAAGAACGGAGGGAGTAGTATTTTTCGTTATAAATCTAATGGTGATAATTTTATATAGCAACTCATTGCATATATTGAGAAATTTATGGTCAAAATTTTTAAAATTCGACTACACAATTTTTAAAGATAACAATTAATATGGAAGGGAGGGAGTAATTCAGTTGAAATTCCGATGTGCATATATAAACAATTTTCAGAAAACGTCCATATGCCAAATTAACGGAAATATGTATGCATGCCATATGTCTCTTGGGCTGTTCCTGTTCTTGCTGCTGCACTAGCTAACACGATATGCATGCATATCTTTTTCTCCTTTTTAATTGGAGTATTACATGCATATCTACTTTTCTTCAGCAATTTGTTTACTTTCAAATTATTATTCATTAATAATATTGTTGCCTAATTATATTTGGCTCATGCATATCTAATTACATATCTATTAATCGATTGTGTGACAAAGTAAAGGTTGGTCTAATATTTTTGACAGAAGGACACCGCCTCCATTCTAGAAGACGCAATACAATACATCAAGGACTTGAAGTTCCAACTCGAGGCAACCTTAATAAACTCTCTTTTTTCTCTTTCAGCGCACATATATATATATATATATATACTCTCCGTTCCATACTAATTATCCAGCGGTCTCATTAATTTCTCAATATATATGATGTTCTAATATACGAAAATATTATTATTAAATTCATAACAAAAAATACTATCATATAAATATAATGTTATAATTTTTTAATAAAATATATTACAAAAAATTATTAGTCAAAGATGACGGAACGGATATAGTATATACGGATGATAATCCTAAACACTCTGCATGAAATGATATGGTTAATAAATTATTATGAACAATTCTACATTTTTGTGTATGAGTTACAAAAACTTAGAAATATGAGAAGAAAGGGTAGGCTGGGTTGGTTAAAGTGAGTATAACCCACCTAACCAACAAAGCCTATTAAAGACTTTTTATGGGCTAAGGAATAAAGAGGCGCATGAAGTGGTCTAATCACGTCTGCATTAAGGCCACTTCTGTTTTGCGGTTGGTTGTGGTTGGTTGCGGTGCGATGTGATGTGATGGAAATTTGAAAAATATGGCAGATTATGAAAAGATGTAGTAGAATGTGGAAGGTTGTGGTGGAAATAATTATAAGTTAAATGGTAGATTGTAGAGGAAATTGTAAAGTTGTAGTGTGGTGTGGAACCACAATTAACTAGTCGTATAAAAGAACGGAACCTAAGCTTAATGTGAAGCAATATTAAATGTAGAGTGCACAAAGCTTCATACTATCCTATATTTTTAATAAAAATAAAATAAAAAATGACAGTTGGATAGAATTAAAAGTAGTTTGAACTATTACCATGTTCTTTTATGCGGTATTTTGCGGAATGGTGTGGTGAGGTGTGGTGGAATTGTGGTAGGTTATTGGTATGTGGGGTAGGTGAGGAGAGAATGTAAAAAGTAGAGCAGAATAGTGAGGAGAGAGAAAAGTAATGATTTGCGGCAAAATGTGGTGGGTTGTGGCAAATTGCGGTAGGTTGTGCCACCGCAGTTTACCAACCGCAGAAAAGAACACGGCCTAAATTCTATCCAAACATTGTTGATCCTATCCAAATAGACGTTGTAAATCAATCTAGGAAAATTTGTTGCATTATGCCTAAAATGCTATTATCGATCCCATTTTTTGAACATAATCAGCATCTGTTTGATCAGGTGATGAAGACGATGGGAGGTCAAAGTGATCAGAGCACAGTTTCTTATATGCCAATTATGCCTGCAACACCTGGAATTGGAATTGGAATGGGAATGGGAATGGAAACTGGAATGTACAGCATCGGAAGTAGTTTAAACCCATATGCACCAATTCTACAGTTTCCTAAGCCTCGTATGGTCTTCTCACCTTCAACATTTCCAAGCCTCTCCTTTCCTTCAGTTCCAGTCTACACTATCAGCGCTCAACAGGTGTGTATATATATATATATAGGGAAATTGGATTATAATAATCTCTACATTTGCAAATTGAATGACAATAATTCTTACTTTCAATTTGTATTCTGGTGGTCCAAAAAAAAATTACATTGTAATGGGACATAATCGAGAGTATACCCTAAATATTATAGATTTTGTGTTGCATTTGATTCAAAACTTTGTATAACACTTTGGTACGATTTTTAATGAATTTACATCGTTTCTCCCAATTTTTTTCAATTTTTTATGATTTTTTCAATTTTATTCATTTTAAAAAATCGTAATAATTGCTCGGAATCTCAAAAAAATAATTTAAAAAATGTTTTATGTCCGAATAGAAAAAGAAATTTTATGTCCGAATATTCAGTCAATTCAATCAGTATCAAAATTTAGATGAAAAATCTATGTGCAGACCCCTTTTTTTCCAGGTCGGACAATTCGTATATTTCAGATCGAACAAACTTTTGCCTAACTCTATATATATTTATGAATTCTGCCAAAAATGGATGAGAGGTATATATAGCAAGGCACATTTAATTTGGAAGCTTAACTACTTGCAGGCTGCAGGGGAATCATCTACAATGGGTGAACAACATGAGCAGCAACAACAAAAGTAGCATCCGTACCAGTAGTTTCAATCGTATCATTAGAAATAATAGACTTTTGTTGAAAACTCATTTCTTGTTTTTCGTTTTTAGATAGCTAGCATTAGGAGATAGCTAGCTAGGTAGATTAGTTGATGAGCATTTAGTTCATTTGGGTTTTTCGTCCTAGAAATTTTTGTTATTGTTGGGAAGTCGAAATCAAAATAGAATCAATGGGCAACAACAACTTGTAGCAGTAGAGGCCTGTAAATTGGTGGGAGGTATCACACATTTCTAACAACTGACCAGTTGGGGACCACAATTTTTTAATATACTCAAAGGGGACGAAGTTGTTAAACAAATGGCTGGCAAGTGACTTTCCGGCCACTTTTTGCTAGAAAACATAAAAATACTTAAAAGCCTTTGAGGTTGTATCTGAAAAGATGAGGCAACCCTTATATTTCCCCGCTCAAAAAATTGCTGCTTGGCACATTGTCTTCTTCAATTGCAACTACCCAGCTATTCATTGTCTTTAATTGCAATTGGTGAAGGAAGCACTTGAGTGAGTAGGAAGTGGCAGGTGTGGTGATTCAGTCACAAGATCACCCTGTTGGAATTTTGGGTTGTTGGAATTTGGGGTTATTTATGATGTTAATGATCAACGAATTAAGAATCAAACAAATTTTGCAACAAAATTCATTCAAACAACAGTCATCAGGTCATAATTTTGCTTCAAAATCCAACCCATATGGAGAAGAAAATGTTGGAAAAAATCAAGGCTGCTGGGAAAGAAACGAATCAAGGCTGTGGAGAACACAAGAAAACTGAGCCGTGGAAGAACCACTGCCTTGAAACCGGTTACGGCCCGACCTCGGTGCCAATCGGAATTGCCGGTCGCTCCCCAAGGTTAACTCAGATTATCTCGGGACACGTGCACTCGTGGCCAAGGATATGGAGTATGCAAAACTATGTGCCCAGAAAGGAAGAGGAGAGGAGAGGAGAGGAGAGGAGAAGAGAATTGTATTCGATGATGAACACAGACCTCCAGAGGCTCCAATTTATAGGAGAAACTGGAAGCCAACAGCCACAAAAAACAGGAACTAAAAAAAAAGATAAAAAAAGGGGGAACCACAAAAAAAGGCTGACTAAAAATGGAAAACGACTAATTGTAGCCATTACCAACAATGTGACTAAAAAAGGAAAACAACTATATTTAACCATTACCAACAATCCCCCACTAATGGCTTACAAAGTAGTCAAGAAAAGAAAAGGAAAAACTAGGCAAAACAGGTCAGATACTTAGGTGTCAATATCTTTCGATTTGAATTGACACATTAGTGATGTGAGGCAACAGTCAATAATCTAACAAGTGGATTAGGCCTTGAACTTGGAAGACTTTGATTGAGACCCCCACAACAAGTATCAACCTACAGAAAAACATACTCCGCGATAACAACATTTGCCCCTTTATGGCCATGCGCACACCTTGGGACTCATAAGTGTTCTAGAGAGATAGCCCAAATATCTCATAGAAGGCGGCCAAACCTTCACACTTACGTAGGTAATTCCATCAAGTCTATCTCAACATAAACCACCACAAATGTGACTATGGAATTATTAAGAGCAATTAGCTCATCCTTACAATAAACAATCGGTGAATCCTTCAGTGCGTCTCACAAGCACCCCCCACAAAGGGCGTGGATTCATTAAGAGAATAATCTCAACCTTAGAAGCACTACTTTGCACCATAGGGATAAGGATGTAGTGCACCTCGAAGATTAGTATGGTTTCGTTGGACCAAATAATTGGTATCCGCCATACCTCTTCAAGCCATAGGCTTAAGCCTTATCCCCCTCGATGTCTCTAGAACAACTCGCCTAGTCAACCCCTTAGTTAGAGGATCCGCCAAATTCTTCTCGGATCTCACATACTGCAAGGATATTACTCCATGCTTTAGCAATTGTCTCACTGCACTGTGTCTAACACGGATATGTCTCCTTTTCCCGTTGTAGACACTGTTATGAGCCACTCCAATTGCTGCCTGTGAGTCACAATGTATAGAGATAGGTGTCTCTTGTTTCTCCCATAGTGGCACGTCTGCTAAGAGACCTATAAGCCACTCTGCTTCTTGACCTGCCAACTCAAGAGCAATAAACTCAGATTCCATGGTAGAGCGGGCTATGCAAGTCTGTTTTGCAGACTTCCACGAGATAGCCCCTCCACCCAAGGTAAAAACATAACCACTAGTAGAACTAACTTCATCATTATCAGAAATCCAGTTTGCATCACAATATCCTTCTACAACAGCAGGAAATTTATTAAAGTGCAAACACCAATCCATTGTACCTTTTAGATCCTTAAGCAAACGATGAAGTGCATTCCAATGTTCTTGACTAGGATTATGAGTGTAGCGACTCAATCTACTCACAGCATAAGCAATATCAGGACGAGTAAAGTTCATCAAAAACATTACACTTCCTATAATTTTAGCATACTCAGATTGAGACACACTAGGACCATTGTTCTTCTTTAAAGGTATACTAGGATCGTAGGGAGTTCTAACAGGTGTCACATCAAACATGTTAAATTTCTTTAACATTTTCTCAATATAGTGTGACTGACACAAAGCATAACCAGAGTTGGTTTTCCGAATTTTAATCCCTAAGATCACATCGGCTTCACCCATATCTTTCATTTCAAACAAAGAAGACAACAACATTTTAGTCTCATTGACTACAAGCAAATTTATACCAAAGATCAGCATATCATCAACATATAAGCATATGAGCACACAATCTGATCCTATCATCTTGGAATAGACACAAGAATCAGACAAATTTGCAACAAATCCATTTTTCACAAGAGAACTATTAAACTTCTCAAACCACTGTTTAGGAGCTTGCTTTAGGCCATAAAGAGATTTTCTGAATCTGCATACTTTATCCTCCTGACCTGGTACTTCACAACCCTCAGGTTGGGTCATATAGATTTCTTCCTCTAAGTCACCATTAAGAAAAGTTGTCTTTACATCCATTTGATGCACAACAAGATCAAAAATCGCAGCTAACGCAATCAACGTTCTAATGGTGCTTATTTTTCGTAACAGGAGAATAGGTGTCGAAATAATCTATCCCTTTCTTTTGGTCAAAACCTCTAATGACAAGCCTTGCCTTATATTTATCAATTGAACCGTCAGACCTCAATTTCTTTTTGAAAATCCACTTACTACTAATAGGTCTACAACTCTTAGGCAAATCAGTTAATTCCCAAGTTTTATTAGACACTAGGGAATCTATTTCACTTCTAATGGCTTCCTTCCAAAAGGTTGCATCAATAGACCTAATAGCCTCAGCATAGGTTTTTGGATCTTCATCAATTAGAAATAAAGTCACAAAAACCTCAGTCAAAGCATCCACATCATAATGATTAAAAATTTCAACTAGGAAAGCAGTAACAAAATCAGGTCCAAAATCAGCTGTAGTTCTTTGTCTTTTACTTCTTCTAGGCTCAATTTCCACATTTCTAGTACTAGAACTAGCAACAGGCAAGCTCACATTTTCAGGTGCTACATCAGACACAGCATCAGTTACCACATTAGGCACATTCTTTTTCAACGGAAACACATGCTCAAAAAATTCAGCATCTCTATATTCAGAAATTGAATAATCACTCAAAGACATGAAACGATAGGCAGGACTATTTTGAGCATATCCAATAAAAACAGCATCAAAGGTCTTTGGGCCTATGTTGGTACGCTTATGACTAGGTAAAGCCACTTTAGCCAAACACCCCCACACTTTCAAATAATTCAAATTCGGGGCATATCCTTTCCAAAGTTCATATGGGGTATGATCCCTCTTTTTCTGGGGAACTCTATTGAGAATAAAACAGGCAGTCAAAACAGCTTCCCCCCACATGTTATCAGGCAATCCAGAACTCAGAAGCATAGCATTCATCATTTCCTTAAGGGTACGGTTCTTACGCTCTACTATACCATTTTGTTGAGGGGTGTAAGGAGCGGTAGTCTCATGAATAATACCATTTTTCTCACAGAAAACAGCTAAAGAGGTTGAGTCATATTCACCACCTCTATTAGACTTAAGCCTCTTGATTTTCCGGTCTAGTTGATTCTCAACTTCTGCCTTATATTTTAAGAATACTTCTTCAGCTTCGTCTTAAGACCTCAAAAGGTAAACTTTTGTATCTCTAGAGAAGTCATCTACAAAGGTAACATACCATTTCTTTCCTCCTTTGCTCATTGTGTTCTTAAAGTCGGCTAGGTCTGAATGAACATGCTCAAGCAACTGAGTTGATCTCATAGTTACTGACTTAAAAGGCTTCTTGGCAAATTTCGCCTCAACAGAAACATCACATTTAGAACAACTTTCTGTGCTAACATTTGGAATTAATTTCATGTTCTTTAGTCTGTTTACGGAAGCATAATTCACATGTCCAAGTCTACCATGCCAAAGGTTTACAAATTCAGCAATATAAGCAGAAGTAGGAGCATTTCCATTAGCATCAGATGCAACATTCAGAACATATAGGCCATCACTACGATACCCCTTCCCAACAAATACCTCATTACGAAGGATAACAATTTTTCCAGCCTTTTGGTTCACCTCCAAACCAGCAACATCAAGGAGGCTACTAGAAACTAGATTTCTACGAAGGGAAGGCACATACAACACATTGTTCAAGCATAAAGGTTTTCCAGAAGTAAATTTAAGGAGAACTTTCCCTTTACCTAGTACCGTAGCAGTGGAAGAATTGCCCATGAAGACATGTTCACCATCAGGAACCTCCTCAAAGTCATGCATCAGATTCTTGTTGGTGCAGAAATGTCTAGTTGCTCCATTGTCCATAATCCACTCGTTGTTGTTAGTCACGAGATTAGCTTCCACGATTCTTTGCAGAATACTTGATCTCCTCGGTCAGTTAGCTTGATTACTATTACATCGGCGGGTTTTACGGTGGGTTTGAACTGCTCCTTTGCTCTGATTGCACTGATATGCCTTGTGGCCAGGTTTGCCACAGACATGACAAAGAACCTTCTGCTTCTGGATTTTAGTATTAGGCTTGTTCAGTTGTTTCTGATGCTTGGACTGCTTCTGATCCTTCTTATTCTTTCCTTTGAACCTGTCTTTATTAGCAGGAACAGAAGATTCAACCAGGTTAGTTTTAACAAAATTCAAAGAGAGAGAAGACATATTATCTTTCAAACGATTTGTTTCCTCAGTTCTCATGTGGCTGATTAATTTTTGAAGGGTCGGATCCTTCTTCTTGTGCTTGAGATGATTCCTATAGTCACTTCAGGATGGTGGTGTTGGTGCTTCTGGATCTTCAAGATGAGGTGAGGACAACACATAATCAATCTCTAACTGTTCAAGACAGAACAATTACTTTTGGGACCATCGTTTGAAGTTAGTTCCATCGAAAGGCTCAATTATGTAGATCTCAGCAAGGGTTTTAGGAGGAGCAGCCATTGATAGTAATCGCTTTCAAATTGTTGGAAAAAATCAAGGCTGCTGGGAAAGAAACGAATCAAGGCTGTGGAGAACACAAGAAAACTGAGCCGTGGAAGAACCACTGCCTTGAAACCGATTACGGCCTGACCTCGGTGCCAATCGGAATTGTCGGTCGCTCCCCAAGGTTAACTCAGATTATCCCGGAACACGTGCACTCGTGGCCAAAGATATGGAGTATGCAAAAACTGTGTGCACAGAAAGGAAGAGGAGAGGAGAAGAGAATTGTATTCGATGATGAACACAGACCTCCAGAAGCTCCAATTTATAGGAGAAACTGGAAGCCAATAGTCACAAAAAACAGGAACTAAAAAAAAAAGATAAAAAAGGGGGAACCACAAAAAAAGACTAACTAAAAATGGAAAACGACTAATTGTAGCCATTACCAACAATGTGACTAAAAAAGGAAAACTACTATATTTAGCCATTACCAACAGAAAACACAAATGTTGAACTACTGTCTCGCACTACTGTATCAATTGCATATCAAATTAATGGTTCACTACTGTATCAATTGCACTATTATATCAAAATTCATCCCATACATGTCTCTACTATATCAAAATCTGCTTCACCAAGTTATATTCGTGCACCACTACTGTACCAATTGCACTATTGTACTATTGTATTAAAGGCAATTACTTTGGCTAAAGTCAGCTTCAAAGTTATAATCCAAGCTTAAACCAATCATTCATCGTGTTACAATCATCTTCTATTACCAACCAAATTTATGCATTTTCTAGTTTCACAACTCTATATTGATCCTTCTTTGTACTATTGTACTTGTTCGACTTCAACAGCAGGAGCTACAAACATCAGTAATTTGGATTTCATCTTTGAATTTGATTGAAAAATATGCAAACACGCATGCTCATAATCTTCTCATCACAATTTCCCCTAATTATATTTCTATAAAACTAATCCAGAATCAACGAAGAACTGAATTAATAAACTCAAACCAAAAAAGCCCCAAATTCATGAGCACCAAATCGAATCCATTGCTCGAGCATTAATCCATAATAATAGCGAAACAGAACAACTAAATCCAACTAAATTTACATCGAATTACAATCATCTTCTATTCTAATCAACAACAACAAAATACCAAACAGCGAAACAGAAACCCTAATCGCCGAAACCGTAGAGAGTCATGCCCTGCCTCTTGAGAGCATAGACCACATCTATGGCGGTGACAGTCTTCCTACGAGCATGCTCTGTGTAGGGGACGACATCATGGATAACATTCTCCAAAAAGATCTTGAGAACACCGTCATTGCAGCTCAAGGGGCCTTGCTCCTTCTCACTGGGGAGGTGAAGGTTGAAGAAAGAGGAAAATTGTTGAAGAAGATTGAGTCGGTAGTTGAGAGAGGAAGGCTTCCTTCAAAGTTATATAAACCATCACTTGGAGGCAACGAAGGTTATTCTCGTCATTCAACACAAAAAAATTCAAATATTTATTAACTATTGTCAACTGTCACCGTTTTCCGGCAAAAAGTAGCCGGAAAGTCACTTCCCAACCATTTGTTCAACAATTTCGTCCCCTTTGAGTGTGTTAAAAAAATATGGTTCCCAAATGATCATTTGTTAGAAATGTGTTGCACCTCCCAACAATTTTTTGAAACCCAACCCATAAATATAATTCTACTTCAATTCATTGCACTAGAAAATTCAATGAGCTCCTTATCTAATTGCTCAGTTAAAACCAATGACCCAAACCAATACTCTAGACTCTTGAGTCTTGTTGTATGATGCTGTATGGAGGGGTCGAATACAACAGTATTTCCCTCAAATTTTGAAATTTAAAGAGACCCGTTTCAATCATACCATATTTAAACCTCATTTACAACGGGCAACCATTACAATGACTAGAAATAAAGAAGGTTTAATGAGGCGGTTTGCATAAATATTTAAATACATGAAATCAAACATCATTATTTTTCATCAGTAATGTATATACTTTCTGACCTTGATGTCAACAATTTATCCCGATGCATTCTCCATTTGATCTGAGGACTTCCAAACATAGTGATCTTACCAATGGCTCTAACTTGTTATATATATATATATATATATATATATATATATATATATATATATATATATATATATATATATATATATATGTTATAGAACCCCAATCTTGTGTAGGTACAATGTCATTGACACAGGCCTGAACAAGGACGTTCCATAAGTGCACTCAATCCAAAGGTCCTGTAAAGTTTTGCTATGAAAGGAAAAGTTACACGACGCAAAAGGGGAAAAAAAAGTATAAGGTTCATTATCTCTTTCTATATATTCTGCCATGTATCTATTGTCACTAATAAGTGGCATATCTTCTATAGGAATACGATGAAAGGTTTGCACATCAAAAAAGGAAAGCAAGTTGATTTTGGAAAGAATAAAAGAAAATCGCAAGAAACCCAGCACAAAGAAAGAATCCTTGAAAAATGGAAAGTCTGGACTATGGCTAATCCGTGGAGATCAAGCAATGGTCAAATTAGAGTCACCATATATCTTTAGCACCTATCCTCATATCAATTATTTGATTCCAAGTGAAGCAATCGAGAGTATATGAGAGTAAGAAATCGATCAATAGGCGATTTTTGAGTTAGTAGCCTTTACTAGCAAGGTTTTGAAATTAGTTGAACAGTGCTAAAACTGAGTTTAACCAAGTTGCTCAGTGAGTATTGTCTGTAGCAAGACCAAGGTTATGTGAATCTAGCTGAAACACCAATATAATGTGGTTGGGTTGGTGTAGTTCCTCTGTAATCGTTGCTAAGCCAACCCAGTTGGTTGACTTCTCAGTTGTACTTGTTTCAAGGACCTTGGGTCCTGAACGACGAGTTTTCTTCTACAATTTCGTTTGTGTAACGTACTTTGAATATCATTCAATAAAAGAAGTAATATTCTTATTACACATTGTGTTGAATCTTGACTTCGGTCAAGAAAAGTCTAACATCTTTATTTAACGTGCGCATAAATTTTGATAATCCTATTTAACCCTTCTAGTGTTTTTTAAAGTGGTATTAGAGCAAGTCCACTCAAACCAAGAGATTAACCGCTTTGTGGAAAAGATCATGGCTGGAGTCAACACCTATGAGACTGGTAAAAGAAGTTCATGGACAAGAACCCCACTGCTCACGGGGACAAACTTCAGAAGCTGGAAGCGGCAGATGGAAATCTTACTTAAAGATCAGGATGAAGATCTCTCGAGAGTTGTCAAAGATGGATATTATCCCATATCAACCAAAACAACGCAGAGGGCAACACTATTCCGAAAAAAAATATCAGAGCGTGTACTGAGGCCCAAAAAGAATTGTTGAGAAAGAATACTCGAGCCCTAATACAAAATATATCCCAAAACTAAATACTCAGACGTGTGGTGATATCTCTCGGAGCAATTTCTACTATCGTGGAAAGATATATGGTCACAAAATTACATATCCTTGCACGGGTATTCCATTCAATCGCAATTTCGATGTCGCTCTTCTTTCGCCTATTTTTCCTTTTGTCCTAGACACAAGTAGAGGCTTTATCGTTGCCTCGCATAGGACAAATATCCCAAAATATGTATCATAGTATCCACCATGTTGTTGGGGCCATATTTTAGCTTCACATTCAACGCATTTCACAGTCATGTCGCAATAATGTCAATATGATATAATAACATAAATGTGTGTTCATGAAAAAAAATACAAATTTGATGTATGTCCACCTAATTATATGGTTGTCCACTTATACTAATGCAATGTATGTCCCCAGCACATGTCATCCATATCCACACTAATGTTATGATTGTCCATTAATGTGTGGACATACATCACATAGTATATGTACTTATACTAATGTGATGTTGTCAACACTAAATGTCATCCATGTATAGACTAAATGTTATGATTGTCCATTTACACTAATGTCATTCATCTCCACACTTAATTTATGTTTGACTACTTATGTTAATTTGATGAAAGTCCACACTAAATATTATCAATATCCGCAATAATGTTATGTTTGAACTAGAGCTGGGTAATAGGTCGTGTCGTGTCATTTTCGTGTTCGTGTTGGAGTTAAACGGGTTGAAGAACCCCAAACCTGAAACCTACCCCTTTAATAAACGGGTTGAAATTCTTTGACCTGGACCGTTTATCAAATAAACGTGTCGACCTTAATCTAACCCATTTAATTAAATGAGTTATACAGGCCAGCTTCGATTGATCTATTTACCGCTTAACAAACATATATTATATAATAATCATAAACTTAGGAAGACAAAAATGCAAAGGTTTCGATCATTTATTTATTATCTACCAACTCATTTCTTTAGGGTTTCTATAATATTTATCATAACCCAAGTTAAAGTTTTGCTAAACAATACATAATAAGCCCAAGCAAAAGTAAAAAACATTATCTTACTCAAACGGGTTAAATGTATCATTTTTCATGTCGATTTTCTCACTAACCTAATTATTAAACGGGTTTAATGTGTCATTTTTCGTGTCGATATTCTCGACCCAAACCTAACCCAATTATTTAAACGGGTTTACCGTGTTAACCCATTTAACTAAACGGGTTGAAAATCTATATCCAAACCCATTTAACTTCGTGTCGGTTTCGAGTCGGTAACCGTGTCGGATCAGATTTTCTCAGCTCTAGTTTGAACTCTACATTAACATGTTTCACCTACCTCATCCATTTCATGTTCACACTAATGTCATGTTTGTCCACTGTTATGATCGAAATTCAGATATGACACATCTTGTTAAGAATTAAATCCATATTGAATGGATTTAATATTGCAGCGGAAGCGAACAAGATAATATATTTAGGGATGTAGGTAATGATTAAAAAAAATAAACAAGATCAATGTAATGGTGATGAAGACAAGATTTTTACATGGAAACCCAAATCGGGAAAAAACCACGGGAGGCAAGATAAAATCCACTATAATGGAGAGATTACAAAGGGTATCCCAAACGGTTGTATAACACAACGAGATCAAGAAGGAAAGATCTCAAATGGTTATAGCACAACAAGAGTAGATTACAAAGGGTATCTCAAACGGCTGTATAACACAACAAGATCAAGAAGGAAAGATCTCAAACGGTTATAGCACAACGGGAGTAGACATATCTCAAAGGAAGGGTAAA
The DNA here is from genome assembly GCA_029582165.1 of Portulaca oleracea. NCBI lineage: Eukaryota > Viridiplantae > Streptophyta > Magnoliopsida > Caryophyllales > Portulacaceae > Portulaca > Portulaca oleracea. The sequence goes on from CM055880.1 coordinate 8,511,583, forward strand.
GAGATATAAGGGAGATTACAATCTCATAATAAAAACTCTCAAAGTGGAATAGATAAAAGGAGATCTCACAAGAGTGTCGTAGAGACACATAATTTGGCCACACCAAACTAGGTTGAATAACCTAGTATTTAATGTAAACCCTAGTAGACGTAGAATAGACTTCTAGTCGAAATCAAATGCTTGGAGGGCAAGCAGTATCAATAAGAAAAATAACTATTTATTTCCAAACTTGAGTTTGAAGGAAATTGAGACACTGCCCAACAAACTCCACCTTGGACCAAATTCCATGATGATACGACATCACCAAAATTTCCTTGAAGGGCAATCAAAACCGTCAGGTGCATGAACAATCTTGAAAGATTGATCTTGTTGAAAACATCTCGAAATAGGCTCTTGCTTGAACCCAACTTTGCAGGAATCTGAATCCGAATCTGATTGAACCTAGTTGTCTTTGAATTTGATAAACTTGGTTACACCCGGCTCCGATAAATTTGGTTGAACCTGGCTCTGATACCACTTGTTAGACCCAGCTCTGATACCACTTGTTAGATCTAGCTCTGATACCACTTGTTATGATCGAAATTTAGATATGAGACATCTTGTTAAGAATTAAATCCATATTGAATGGATTTAATATTGCAGCGGAAGCGAACAAGATAATATATTTAGCGATGTAGGTAATGATAAAAAAAAATAAACAAGATCAATGTAATGGTGATGAAGACAAGATTTTTAAGTGGAAACCCAAATCGAGAAAAACCCACGGGAGGCAAGATAAAATCCACTATAATGGAGAGATTTCAAAGGGTATCCCAAACGGCTATATAACACAACGAGATCAAGAAGGAAAGATCTCAAATGGTTATAGCACAATGGGAGTAGATTACAAAGGGTATCCCCAACGGCTGTATAACACAACGAGATCAAGAAGAAAAGATCTCGAACAGTTATAACAGAATGGGAGTAGATTACAAAGGGTATCTCAAATGGTTGTATAACACAACGAAGATTAAGAAGGAAAGATCTCAAACGGTTATAGCACAACGGGAGTAGACATATCTCAAAGGAAGGGTAAAGAGATATAAGGGAGATTACAATCTCATAATAAAAACTCTAAAAGTGGAATAGATAAAAGGAGATCTCACAAGAGTGTTGTAGAGGTACATAATTTGGTCACACCAAACTAGGTTGAATAACCTAGTATTTATAGTAAATCCAAGTAGACGTAAAATAGACTTTTAGTCGAAATCAACTGCTTGGATGTCAAGCAGTATCAATAAGGAAAATAATTATTTATTTCCAACTTGAGTCTAAATGAAATTGGGACACTGCCCAACATCCACCTATACTGATGTACGGTATGCGCACACTAAATATCATCCATGTACACATTAAATGTTGTGTTTGTCCACTTATATTAATTTCATCCATGTCCGCACTCAATCTTTGTTTTGACCACTAGTACTTATTTAATATATGTCCACACTTAACGTAATCCATGTTTACACTAATGTTTGTTTGTCCACTATATTTGCTATGGATGACAACTTTTGGTTGCTCGACGGGTTGGGTTTTTTATTACATTCCCTTGTAACCACAAATTTCCGAGTCTAAAATATATTAAGACAAGAAAATAATGGACAAATATAGTTTGTATTGATTTCAAAGAATTTGAGTACAATCTCTATTGATATTTGTTACAAGATGAACAAATAACAAATAATCCTCTGATTCGATTTCCAAACGTATGACTTGATGAGAGATAGGAACAACTTCAATCTCCACCAAATCTTGTGAATTTGATCTCTAGAGCAACGACACTTTGATGTGTTTGTCGTTGAAGTCTAGAGAGAATGTGAATGTGTTTGAATGATTCATTTCTCTTCCCCCTTCAACGAAGGAGTAACCCCCTATTTATAGAGAAAATAGTCTCTTGTAGTTGGGCCTTAGGCTTGTTAGGCTTCTTGGGCTGTTGACCGTGCCTGCAGCTAAAATTGACTTGGTAGTCTTTTTGGGCCGTGGTCCGGGCCTTGCGCTTGGGCTGACCTGACAGTCCACTTGACTTTGACTTGGTAATCGGTTTAAGTTGGTAAATTTGACGATTGACTTGAGAGTCCATTTACCGGGTCTTGACTTGATAGTCGATTTGACTCTGACTTGGTAGTCATCTGAGCTTTAACTTGATAGTCAGCTTGAGCCAATTTCATTTAAATAAATTAAATTAATTAATCTGGACCGACCAAAATAATCAGCTTAATTTATTTTATAATATGACAGTATTTTGATGATTTTTTTTAGTGTCTACACCCCTAACCATAAAAATTGAGTGAGTCAGAACTAAAAAAGAATGGTCATGAAATTATTTGGATGTGAAAAGAAAAAATGGTCACGACACCTTGTATGCCAAAAAAATTTTGCTAGAATCAATTGACTCAACCCTAAAAACAAAAAGGAGGGCACCGATTGATCTTTAACGGCTACAAAATTTTTTGGTGTTCGTGACTGGATTTTCGTTGATTTTTTTCATCCATGAATGTTTTTTGTGTTCCTGCTAATAAACAATATCCATTTCATAATAACAAAAAAATAGTTGTGTTCTGATCCTCTTATTATCCATTGATGAATGTTGTTCTAGGCCAGGAAATCGCTACGTAATGGCAATACTGGATGATTCAAAAATTATGAGAATCAGAATACAATCCAAACACTGATTTTCAGTGTTTTTCCTTCCAAAGGCATATGTTATTTTTAGAAAGAATAACAGATAATTATTGCATGCGCGATTCTCGCGCTCATGTACAATATCTAATCAACTTAGGCCCTGTTCTATATCATGCGGTTGTGGCACACACTGCTGCAGCTTTTTACCGATTTCACAATTCGCATGATTTCTGCGAATCATTACTTTTCTCTCTCCTCACTCTTTTCTCTCTTAACTTTTCTCCTCTACTTTACATTCTCTCATTTCTCTACCCCACATCTACAATAATCTATAATTCACATCACCACACCGCAAAATACCGCAGAAAAGAACAGGGCCTTAATTTTATCTTTTTTTCTTAGACCACTAGGGCCTTGTTCTTTTATGCGGTATTCTACGGTATGGTGTGGTGAAATTGTGGCGGGTTGTGGTTAATTGTGATGGGTTATTGGTATGTTGTGGTGAGTTTTTTGTATATATATATAAATATTGTATTGGTGATTGTAAAAAAGTAATTGGAAAAAGTGAGTTGAAATATTGTATTGTTTTTGGATGATAAATATTGTATTGGTAATTGTAAAAAAGTAATTGGAAAATAATATGTGATATTGAAACCCCCCTCACACATTTGGTTGCATCTAATTAAATCCCAGTCATTAGATCAGAGATCAATGAGCCGGATTGATGCTACTTACCTTATCACCGTAGCATGCTTCTCACCAAATCCGTTCCATATGTGTGTACACACACGCACGCTTCTTTTTTGGCTGAAACTTAAACACTTAATTTTCTAACTAGACATAATAAATTAATTTACTTTGGACGTTAATATACTATACTTTGGAGGTGTTGGATAATAATGCGCCAAAAAATTTTCTCGAATAATAATATATTATACTCTGGGAATGTTGGACAATAATGCATCTGAAAATATTTTGGCGGTAGCTGACTTAATGGCAATCCTATTTGGTAGAAAACGAAGTTAAATCTTGAATTGACTAAAAATAATGTCATTTCAGCCACTGCAAATAATTTTTATTTTTAAAAAGAATGACACCTCATTACTCCACATATACCCTAATCTAACAGTGCTATTTTTATAAAAAAAAATTAAAAAAATAAAATTTATCTTTCCTTATTTAGACTTGCTGACATGACATTATAATTTAGTCAAAATTTTAATTTTTATACTCCTCAACCTGCCACGTAAGATTGTCACCAAGCCAACCACTATCGGAATTGTTTCAGTTGCATTATCGTCAAACAGTACCTACTCAAAGTACTATATATTATTATCCAAGAAGATTGTTCGGTGCATTATTGTCCAACACACCCAAAGTGCAATATATAGAGATCTAAAAAACCATTTTTTTTAAAAAAAGTTGAAAAAATAGACAGAAAAACCACAGTCTACACTCTAACGTACCGTAAAGATTAATTGGACAACATAACCGCTACTACTCCATCTATCCCTAATTATATATGTGTCCACTTAACTTTTTTCGGTCTCTAATTATTTGTAGGCCGGTTTTACATTTTTCATAACAAGTTGATTGAGGGGCGAGGGCACTTTGACAATTTGATGTATTTTTACTTAAACTTTTGTATTGCATTGATCTGTCCACTCCTTTTAAAAGTGACAAATTAAAAGGGATGGAGCAACTACTAAGGTCTATTATATGTAATGTACTCATAAAACTTTGAAACTTGTTTGGGATGAACAATGCAAGGAAACAAGGTAAAAGTTCAATGCCTGGAGGATTGGATAAAAAATTTTATTTCAAAAGTAAAGTGTGGTGTAAATGTTGTTTAATAAAGTATATATAGGTTTTCTACTAAACCCTATTTTAGAAGTAATCACCAATAAATTATTGTAAAATTAGATTGTAGTAAGCTTTAATATAGTAGAGAAATTTGGACAATGATAAGTCAAACTTTAAAAATATATCATAACAAGCCGAACTATTGAACCTTTTGATTTCAATATACCATTATCGAGTTGCTCCGAGCTTAAAGATACTTTAAAATAGTACAATTCAATATATGATAGCTTGGAATACTCTAATCTAATATATAATAGTTTGGAATATTATAATCTAATATAGGGTAGCTAAGTAGCTTAAACTACTAAAATCCAATATATTAAAATTTGGGATTAGTATAATACATGTGTCATGTGGGAAAACCATACCCTCTAGTGTCACCTAAGAAAACTATCAAGTTAATTTGAACCAAGCCGATGGTGAAACACTGAAATCTAAGTGTTCAATAGTTCAACTTTTATATTTTTAAAGTTCAATTTTTTATTATCTCAATCCCTATAATTCTATTTAATACAATCCAACTTTCCTGAATTTTATACTCCTTTTGTCCCTATTTATTTGTTCACTTAACTAACTTTTCTTGTTTCTAATTATTTGTCTTTTTATACTCCTAATGTAACTTTTACTAATTTACATCTATATTTTTCATCCTCACAATTAATGTTTACCGATTTAAGTAATTTTATAATTTTTCTCACTAACTATATATGTTGGTTATATTAGTTTCTCCCAATCTTTCAAAGTGAAAAATAAAAAAAGGGTTTTTGGCCACAAATAATTCGTACTGAGGGGCTTGTGACTGAGAATAATCCAAAGTGACTTTTTGGCCATTAGCAGTCTGTACTTTTTCACTATTTTCTCGCAGCAGTCCAAAATCAATTTCCGGCACCGGAAAGCCGACGTGGCGACCGGAAATCTCCTTTTTGGAGTGTGAAAAACCCTACTTTCCGGTCGCCACGTCAGTTTTTCGGTGCCGGAAATTGCTTCTGGACTGCTATGAGAAAATAGTGAAAAAGTATAGACTGACAGTGGCCAAAAAGTCACTTTGGATTTTTCCCAATCACAAGCCCCTCAGTACGAATTATTTGTGGCCAAAAACCCATAAAAAAAGGGGCAAAGGGGTAGGTCGGAACAAAAGGTTATGATCTAAAAAATAGGGGTTGGAATTATCCTAGCTTGGAAGATTTTAAACATGAAAGCCTCTAATTTTGTTCCCGAAATTCTCTTATCAGTATTAACAAAACACAATTAAAACCGTGAGTTTTAGCTCTATCCCTTATCTCCTTTATTGACTATCGCAATTTACTTAATTAATCAAATGTTTGGAGGGACACATCCAAAAGAGGCGATCCAAGAGCCTAAATTCAAGAGCAAAGAGACAGGAATACATCCATACAAATACCTCTAACAAAAACACAAAAGATCAAGCCTAAACTAATAAAACAATGATGACTATCACCATCCACATCCCTCAACAGATTTAATGAATTTAAACCAACCAAAGAAGAACACCAAGCAAGGATTCCTGTACTAAAGAAGAACTTAACATAAAGTTAAGCCAAGGATATGACTAAGCGTAACGGAAAACCCACCAACTTAGCCTCATGGCCCACCAAGAAAAGGATAAAGGTATAGCAACCACCAATCTCATAAAGATACTCAAAATAGATCCACCATGGCTAGATAAAGGTTGAGCCACCACCAACGAGTAAAGGAAACCAACTCAAAACACCATTAAGGGACACTTAGACAAAGTGTAACACCCCGAATATATGGTTAAAGTGTAGTTTAAAAGGATTGAAATGACTACTTATATCACCAAGGTGCACCTTCTTTTATGGTAGTTCATCCGTCGGAAACTCCTTAGTTAAGCGTGCTTGACTGGTAGTAGTCTAAGGATGGGTGACCTCATGAGAAGTTTTCTTAGGCCAAAATTTAGAAAGAAAGGTATTTGACCCTTTGTAGACCCCAAAAATTTTCATTTAGGAAACGTTTCGTTAGCGCTACTTGAAATGGCAATCGAATGAGGTTGTTTAATGCTTAAATAATTATTTAATTAAAACACTAATAATTCATAAGAATTATAATTTGTAAATTCAATTCATAAATTTCCCAAATTCGAATAAATAATCAGAATTAATAATTGAGGAATTAATACACAGGACAAAGGATTCGAACCAAAGTGACCCATTGGACTGAAACCGTAGGTCGGGCGGCCTTGCCGTGGGTCCAACCAGTGGTTCATTGGTCAACCAACCAGAAACGTAGTCGATAACAACAGCAAGGTAGGCCGGCCTTGACTACGGTTCTTGCTCAACGTTCCTTTTTTCTACCGCGTACTAAGCCCGAAATCATAATTAATATAAACGTGAATTATCGAAATAATCACGAACCAAATTATACAAATTATAATTAAAAGAGTCGTCGGTTAGTTTTAAAGATAAACTAACAAACTAAAAATAAAACAAACTCCAACCTACGAATCAGATAATAAATTTGGGAGGTAAAGTTACAAGTCTGAAATTAAAGAACTCTTTGACTTGCCTGTTTTATCAATCTTTTATCAAACAAACTCTACAATTTCAAAAAAAAGTAGGGAAAAAGGGGAGAAATTAGATTAAATTTTATATATATTATGACTATTATGTTATGCAGAATTCATAAATAAAATTAAAGATTATACAAGTCACAATATGATAAATTTACATACAAAAGTGATAACAGAAATTAAAAGAATTAAGTTGGCTTAATCACTTAGCGTGCTAGGAGAAATAGAAGAGAGGAGCAGAATAACTTCAAGTGTTGTTGGAAAGATTATCGAGTGTGCTTTAAGCTCCTAAATTTGACTAACATCGAGGTCTATGGGGACAAATGTGTGTGAAAGAGTAGACCTATATGTTAGGATTCTGAGGGCGTAGTTAGCAGACAAACAATAATAAGGGCAAAAAATAAATAAAGATTCAGCACAAGGAATTAACGTGGAAAAACCCAAACCGAGAAAAAACCATGAATGATGCACTATCAGAGGATTACAACGGTGTTTCAGAGATTCCCAGACCTCCACAATATCTCACAGCCTTCCTAGAGTTACAACCTAAGAACTCAACACTCACAGTTGAGCCTCATACAACTCCCTCAGGAACACAGATATTACAGGTCAATCTCTTGTGGTATAAAATGAAACAATCTTAACTGTTATTGTGTATTTTGGGGAAACACCTTACCCCGATTTATACTAGAGAAACAAAAGGGAACTAAGTTAATATTAACCTGAACACCAAAAAAGAAAAGCACCGCACACATGTGGGCCTTGTTCGTGGCCCAAAAACAAAAGACGTTGGCGGGGTAGAACAGGACGCTGGTGGGGGGCCTTCAAAGCGCTGGTAGGGGGCATGCCTTAATGGGGCGCTGTCGAGGGGCTTTCGCGCGCCAACAGCGTGCAACATTCTTTGCTCACTAGGAGAGGCGTTGGGAGCACCGGATCGGACGCTGGCAGCGCCTGTCGCTCACGACTCGTTCCTCCCTCGTTTCTTCCATCTACTTTCTCCCTTTCTTCTTCTATTTGGTATCTATACCCAACAAATTTGTCTTCACACCCAACACTATATATGTAGGAAGGGTGGAAAATGAAGGCTTTTAAGTGGAAATGAAGGGAATGATGAGTTTTTTTGTGAGAGACAAGAAATAGATCGGAAAGGGTATTTTGTGGATATGAGATGATGTGTTTTATTACATAATTGATTGACTCGAGTCCTAGCCTAGCCTAAAATAATAAAAATGTTACAAAAAATATAACTACACAAAACCGGGGTAAAATCTGGTATCTACACCCTTGTAATTTCATTCATCAAAATATGGTCTATTTCCCTTCCTTGAGTTGTATTTATAAAGAGGCTAATTACGGGACATGGTAAATACCATAGAAAAGATGAGTAATCAAGGGTCACAAATTAGTCTTACAAAATCTTTGATCAAATGAGTACAAAAGGGGTCATTCTACGGAAGTTTCAAGGAACCTCACAATTAGAGATAAAATGTAAAGCCATAACATTCAACCCATGCGGACGTACTAGATAACAACTAATTCATCCCTCACTACTTAATTGTACTATTTTAGCTAGAAGATAAAATTAATACAGTACAATTTTAAGGGGGAGACATATTTTTGTCAATTTGAATTTAATGGGGGATCATAAGAGCATTCTAGAAACCTTAAGAATCACGGTTTTAACATGTGAAAAGTGTTGAATCGTCACACAATTGTAAATGTCCAAAATGCCCCTCAAGGATGCCTCGCCTGATTTGACTTGAAAGAACTTGGACCGATTATTCTTGATATACCCTTGGATTACCTTTACTCAATTTCCTTGACATATCCAATATCCTAAAAGAAATACAATAGATCCCACGTAAATCTTGATTAGTTATGTTCACAAAGATAGCATTGAGCTCGCCAAAGTCATAACCCAAAGTTGGAACCTTTGTAAGTAAGTAAACCTTAATCATTGGAATTTTGGAATGAGACACCTTGACCTTTAGTCTTAAGTGAGCCACCAAAGTGTTTTATTCCCAATTGAGATTTCCTTTGGACTTTGATTTCCTAACTAAGTTAGGTTAACGATTGAGAATCAAGATATCCCTTGACTTGAGTGATCAATTTAGACAACCCAATGACTTTGATACCATGAAAAAGGTGTAACTCCTTGATAAAAGGGACTGACCTCAGATTATTCCTTGGAGTTGAAAAGATTACTCGATGACTTTGCCCGCGGGCTTCACAAATATGTATCATAAAGTAATAGAGACTCTCATTATAATTTTTTTTTTTCAATTCACAAGACTAAAATATGAGACCTTATTTAAAGGAAACAAGTGTCAAACCACTTGAACCAACCTATATTTAGAATTGACAGTAGAGGGTCTGAGTTTGCCTTACCAAATGAGGTGAAATCTGTGGGCAGCTACCGTACGTGAGAACCAAAATTTGCCTCTCTATTTACCTTGCTCCCCAGCAGTGGGCATGAATTTGACCCATATTAATTAAAAAATTCAGTAAGTCTTATTTAATAATATAAATAATTTGGTTATATTGATAAATAAGTAAGGTGATCGAAGCAAGAGAAAAGAGAAAAACTTATAATTAAAAAGTGTGTGAGCAACTTACCATTTAACTTAGATCATCTCAATCGTGAATTAAAGTTTGACTCACTGTTGAAATGGCATGGGGTGAGAACAAAGTGAGCTTGTATAGAGCATTCCAGTGGTGAGAATATTAGCAGACTCGGGAGAGAGACGTTAAGTTGATCACGAGACGAAGTAAATGGTGAGTTTCTCACACACAATTTTAGTTTATTTTTTTCCTCTTTCCTCTTCATCCACGTCACTTTCTTTTATCAATATAACCAAATTAATTATTAAGTATGATCGACACACTTTTTAAATTAATATGATACAAACTTATTCTCACCATCGGAGAGCAAAGTAAATAGAGAGACAAATTTCGACTCTCTTGGTGGGGATCTACATATTCCACCTCATCTAGTGAGTCAAACTTATATGCATTGTTGTGGGTGGTCTTATCTCATGAGTAGCTCAAGGTCTGTCTCGCGAGTCTGCTCACATTCTGCACCACTGGAATCAATGGTGGAGCTAGAGGGGGGGGCCACAGCACCCCCCATGCTCCAAGAAATCTATGTATATCGATATGTGTATAATGAAGCATGAGTATCTTGGAAGTTGGATGGTAGTATTCTAAGAGTGTTTAATTTTTGGTCACAGGTTCAAATCTTATAAAGAGCAATTTGGTTTCAAAGCTTTCCCAGTTTGTTTATTCATTCATCTAACTTATTATTTTATTTCTTTTGATGTTTGTTTTGTAGTTTATTTCATTCTTTATATCAACTATTTTACTTATTTCGTCTTTGTTTTATTTTTTGAGTAGTCTTTTCTACTAGATTATGAGTTAACATTAACAATTATAAAACAAGATTTTTTGTATCTGATCTCTTACATATGTACGTATTCTTGTTTCTCACTTTGTGATATATGTTATAAAACAATAATTAGATGAACGCGATATAGAGAGAATAATAGAGAAGAACAATAGAGACAAGAGAAAAGAGAGATTGAGAGAGGAGAATCGGATGATTTATTCATAACCCACGAAGGGTATTTATACTAGTTACATAACAAGAGTCTTGCATAGTATAGACTTCATATGGAAACAGAATCCTCCCATATTATATCATCATAATATATAAATAATATATAATGATACCCAATAGATATTGGATTGATATATGGACATTCACAAATATATTATTTCATAACACTCCCCCTTGAATGTCCATTATCCAAAAGAGTATGTCTCATAAAAACCTTACTAGAAAAAAACCCAATTGGGAGAAAAACCCAGTGAAGGAAAAAGAGTACACACTTCTTTATACGCAAATATATGTTGCCTCATTAAAAACCTTTATAAGGAAAACCCAGTGGGACAAAACCTCAGATAAGGGAAAAAGAGTACAACGCGTATTACTCCCCCTAATGAGAACATCAATTAAGATCTTTGAATTGATGTAATTCAACTTCATGACTGACTTGATACATGAATCAACTTAATTCTCACTTAAACGAATTTGCTTAGCGTGCACATAACTAGTATGTGATCAAGTGTCACATGATTTAGGTAAATATCCAAGATTAACAAGCTTATCAAACCAACATTGAGCTAATGAGGATAATAAATATCTACATCGCTAGTACCTTCGAGGTACCGAAATAGGTTAGATCATGTATGATTAGCAAGATACGTCAGTGCTTGAATAACATTTAAATTGGTACTTCTGGACCCAAATACAATACTTCAAGAATTAAATAAGGTATACTTTAGGACCGATGAATTTCTCATTATCTTTTCAATATCGAAAGGGGGGTTGTTTTCATATCAAATGATCGTACCACTGTCGGGGTACTTAAAGGGAGTGATTTGCTCATGCAACATTATCTTAGCACTTTGCCACATAAATTAATTTATGCATGTAAGATCATTCTCAAATGTGCAACTTGTAAACCAAAGAAATAACAGATTTTACCAAAATCTTTCATTCCAAATACGCTTCTAAAGCGATCGACAACTTTTGAGGCTCTTCGGGAGTCCAAACCATGAACAACATTTACAAACAATTAGGATCCGAATCATTTAATCATTTCCTTTAATTATGCAATATGCGTCCATATTGCTTTAATCACATAAATGTCTATCAACTAAATAACCAATATTCTCGAGAATTTTAATCTGTGCTTCCGACACTTTGAACCCTTCAGGAGTTTTATATAAACACCATTATCAAAATTTTCATAAGCTATAGCGATATTTATAAGATGCATATTTAGCTTTTCATGTACTTCCAAATTTAAGATATCGTGATGTAGGGACATGGACTACATAGGAGTATATTCCTTCATAATTGATACCAAGTCTTTGCGAAAACACTTATGCAACAAGTCGCTTCTTGTGCCTTATATCTCATAATCTCCCTTTCTCATTCTTTTTCACACAAAGACTTAACTGTATCCCACAAGTTTTACACTAGTTTCGTGTATGGGCAACAGGTCCTAATATTTTCGATTTTACAAGCGAATCTAATTCTTAAATGCATCTTTCCACTTGGTCAATCTCATCTTTGTCTGTATTAATTAACAGACCTAAATTCATGATCCTCATGATTACTCACAGTAGTGAGCGCTATATTTTATAATCAAATAATATATCAACGTCGACTTCATTTCGGTTTCACCTTATCCAATTCATGACATAATTAATTGAGATCTCATCAAAATCGCGATTTTCAGGTACTTGTACTTGAGGTGCAACTTCCTCATTTGTCATGTTTGGGAACTCTTCTAGAGTCAACATTTTCTCATGTTGGTTATCATTGTTCTTTGATCCTTTTTTTTCGAGGATTTTTGTCTTTGGAACCGACTGGCCTACCACGCTTCATTTGTGGTATAAACTCATTTGTAATAATGTTTTGTCCTACTGAGACATCAGTTCTTACAAGAGCATTGGTAGTTGGAACGTAGGATTTAATAATTCTTTGTGGGTCACTAGAATATCTGGCAGTAGATTCGCTCAAGTCTGTAGACGAATTATATTTTGAACTTCCAGTTCACATTACATTGTATGAGGATCATAATAATTCGTTCCAAGTTGTTTCCTTGTCCAACAACTTGATTTCTCTCCCTAATGTTGAGAAACTTGTGTCATCATAATCGGCAAATTGTGCCATAAGTACTACATCTCCAATGAATGGTTCTATCATATTTAAGTATGGATATACCCAACATATATTCCCGATTCCTTTGGGGTCCCATCTTAGTGCGTTATCATGGAGCTTTCATCGCACATGCTCAAATTCATAGGTGAGAGATTTTTGGTTCATGGCCAAAAACCATTGTAGGGGAGAAATAAAGATTCATGATAATCTCTTGGCCTTTATTTGGATCAATTGGTGCATGTAATATGACATGTCCCTGAACAGCTGTAGTAAGCTTCACTCTAAAATAGGTTTGTCATTTGTTACATACTCAACATCTCATATGTTAATGATTCTACAGGATCATTTTACTTATAAACATTTTACATAGGATGCTTAACATCTATGTCCATTGGCATATGAAAACTGTCAAAAGCCTTCACCATCGCTATCAAGATGAAATGTACTCGTAAACTAATTGAGCAAACAATCTTGCAATCGCCAAGTTGCAAGTTGATAGTAAACATACAAGTGATTATCTCATTGATGTATCAAGTAACGTCATACTATATTTAAATGGTTTACATATGGGTCTACAAGATCAACACAAACATCACTTGTATAGAACCAAGGAATCTAAGGGATTCGATCCATATCTTTGCTAATAATGGTGTTATAATTAATTTTCTTTGATAGCGAGCAACTAATTAGAACTCATTTAATTAAGGATCTCCTGGCCCTTAAAAATATATCCATATGAGTTCTTCTTGAGAGGATTGATCCAAGATGCTCCTACTATGATAAAGTCTTCATTAATATACAGTAAACTTCTAGTTTACTAAAGTATGTGCTTCAATTGGGTTAGTTGTGTAGAATAACCCAAAAAATAAGGATGATATCCTTTTCAACACAGATGCTGCTCAAAGCAATTTTCATAATATATGAATACTAGTTGTCTCAACATGCAGGTATTCATTCCCACGAATACCTTTGAAACTTAATTAATAAGTTCCTTTGAGACTAACTTGGTGGAGAGAAGTACGTCCACAATATGAAAGTTAGTTACACCAAGTAATATTATATGTGCTCTTCTGGAGCCTTTAATCAAAGTAGATCATTATATATATATATATATATTATATACATATATATATATATATATATATATATATATATATATATATATATATATTTGCTTCCCTCATTAATGGACAATAAGTAATTTATTATCACTAAAAATGTGTGTTATTCTGGTGTCTGTAGGACACGTATCTATCACCTCATTTATTCATGTTCTAATCAAGTAAGTATCCATGAAATTCACTTCAAGATAAATATAGCATCAATGCATATAAAGCATACTGTGGAAGTGCTTTAATCACTTATTCATATAAAGAAACTCCACTTCAGAAGCACATACATGACTCTTGAAAGTTAAATACTCCATAGTGAATATGCATTAATCATGGATATCGATATAATTGATTACTTTTAAAACATGTCTATGAACATAATGAATAATCGATCACATGAATATCATTAAATTCTTACAAAGATATATTCCATCCATATGCTCATATAGTATTACAATCAAATATCCAATACACGCAATAATTTGTATTATGCTTAGGAAACAAAGTTCATGCATATTTGGTCAATCAATAACAATGCACTTTGTGATTAGGTATTACGAAACAAGCAGTCATGTTCATGATACTGGAAAATACTTAATAATCAATATGATCAACAAATTTCAATAAATCAATGATATCATATAGTCTTAGACTGAGAGCATATTACTCGCAATTTGTATGCGGAACATTTTCAATAAGGTGCATACATCAAATCATACGAATATCCATGAAATAATAACATCACATGAGGACTCATATTAATCCATAATTATGTACATATCAACATGATAATATTTCCATGAACTCAATAATCAATGCTATATTTGATTATCATGCATATAATCAATTTTCTAGCAAGGATGTCAAATTCATAATGTCTCGACTTAGTTTCCCCCAAATAGATCTTCATGATCAAATCAAGTTCACAGTTAACACTTAAATATTTGAACAATGCCAAGAGGGAGATCTAAAAAATAGCAACTTGAAATAACGTGCACAACATAAACAATAATATTACTTACTATCAAAAGTTTATAAAATAATATCTTGTGCTTTTTTTATTAAACTTGATAAGGTTCAACAAGATATTATGACGTACAACAAGTATGTGTCGTTTCCATTTCCTCGTTAATAATACATTTCTCAATTTTGTATCATTCATACTTTTCAATTTCATATTCCTACTCCTGGTAGAGATATCATCTTTTAAAAGATTCGCATGACTATGAGCTACTATGTCGACTATCACGGCTACTGGCGTGACCTTTGTTTTGCTCATGATTCTTGAGATTATATCCTGCCACATTTACTTCAGGGAATGAAACGAAACCATTTGAGGGTTCTAATGATCTCATAGATCATTATTAATAAAATTATGTACATTTTTCATCTAAACATTAAACTCCACACTTGTAACAAAAATGCTCAATTTAATCGATGATATAAAACTTAATAACCTCAAGTATACTGTCATCGTCTTTCAACAATTCTTATGTCAACTAACAACTCTATACTCTAATTGGCAAGAAAGCGAACTTCTAGTTCACTAATGAGATTATATAGAGCTTCAATGATTGGAGTGAACTTCTGGTTCACTACTAATACGTGTAATCAACGGAAATAAAATTCAATATCAGTGGTAGGATAAACTTCTGGTTCATCAATGAGATAAATAATCTTTTTTTCAATAACATAGTGAACTTCTAGTGACTAATAAAAATAGATAAAATTCTTAACATTAGAGTGAACTTCAGGTTCACTACTGAAAATAAGACAAAATTCTTATTATTGGATATAACTTCTCGTTAACTAATAAAATTAAATAACAGTGTCAATATTAGAGCGAACTTCTGGTTTACTCATAAGATAAAATTTTTGACATTTGAGTGAACTTCTGGTTCACTTACTGAAGTAAGGTAAGCTTCTTATCATTCGGGTGAACTTCTAGTTCACGGATAAAATTAAACGAAAATTTTCGTTGTAGGAGTGAACTTCTAGTTCACATAAAATAGACTTTGTATTATTGAAACAAACTTCTGGTTCGCCAATGAAAATATATAGCCTTTAACTACAACTATAATATTTAATTAAAAAAATTCAGCCATATAGAGGTGATGGAATGAACTTCTGGTTCACAATTGATATTCGACATAATATTCAATATTGGAGTGAACTTCTGGTTCACTATTAATATTTACAATTTATCATATTAGACAAATTTTCAATATTGGGTAAACTACTGGTTCACTAATGAAATTTTAGAAGACTTATAATTCATAACAAAATTTATGGACAAATAGAAACGAAGGAGAAGCAAACCTCATGCTTCCAAACAAAAAGCAAAAGTATAATCTTTTGTGGTAGTAATTCACAACTATAATCCTTAAAGTTGTAGTCCTCTCATTGATCTCTTTTTATTTGTTTGTACCCTTCGTCTTCTTTGATTTGTGATCCGATCCTTGACTTCTACCGTGGATGAAAGTTAAGTACGCGATAATGTTGATCAAGAGACTATGGTGCTGATAACGTGTTATAAAACAATAATTAGATGAACGCGGTATAGAAAGAATAATAGAGAAGAACAATAGAGACGAGACAAGAGAGATTGAGAGAGGAGAATCAGATGATTTATTCATAACACATGGAGGGTATTTATACTAGTTAGATAATAAGAGTCCTGCATAGTATAGACTTCATATGGAAACATAATCCTCCCATATTATATCATCCTAATATATAAATAATATATAAAGATACCCAATAGATATCTGATTGATATATGGACATTCACAAATATATTATTTCATAACAATATATTAAATATTATAGTATTAAGTAATTTAATAAATATTTTTCATAGTCTTATATTTCCTTCTTTTCATCTTAATATTTCATTATGAGTCCTTCCAAAAGATTCTTTTTTTTTATTTTACCGACTAAATCAACTTTTTCATATACACTTCATGCAGTCTCATATATAAGAGGAAAACTGTCTATACCTAGACCGCTCAAACCTCGCGCTAGCGGGGCTATAATGGGATATATTATTTTTTTTTGGTACTTGTAGTATATTTCATTGTGAACTCATAAATTAAATAAATATCTTTGCTACTAGATTAAGTGTAAATGAGTTATAGAAAAGCTTGGATAAAAGCTTAATAAACAAGTAAAAATGAATAATTTGAAAATTAAACTTATGCTAAAGAGTTGAAAGGTTATTAATAAACCGGTACTCCCGATAAATTTTTTTTAGCTCCATCCCTGACTGGAATATCCTGGACAACCTCATTCCGTCCTAACCCTATATTATGTTAGCAATGAGTCAAATTTTGACTCACCATTGCAATAGTCAAGTACAACTATTTTTTTTTTGAGAAAAAACCGCCAACCGAGCGGAATTATTCATTATCATTCAGGAAATTGTTCATGTCTGCAAGGGCCAAAGAAGTAAGCACATCGGGACCGTCCTCCCCCCAAACTCGGGATGATGAGATATAGGGTTGAAGGTGGGCAAGGGAGTGTGCTACTCTATTCCCTTCTCTACAAACATGGTGCCAAGAAATAAAATCAAAATTAACATCTAGTTTACGGATTTCTCCGATTATAAGGCCTATATAATTACATCCACTGAAACCTTTCTCAATCTTGTTGATAAGAGTTAGGCAGTCTCCTTCCACTTGGATTGATTTGTGTCCTGTTTCCCAAGCCGTTTGCAACCCGAATAAGCATGCCCCAGCTTCCTCAGTTTCGACGTCTAAAAAGCCTTCTGATTTCTTGGTTCCCGCAATAACAATAGCTCCAGCAGAGTTTCTGATTACGATCCCCCATCCCTTGCCCCAACCTCCAAGACGGGCTGTGTCGAAATTGAGCTTCCAACAGCCTTGTCGAGGAGGAACCCATTTGGTTGCATGCTTAGATGGCGGTGACTGTTTCAGGGGAGGCAGAGATGCATAATCTGTCAGTACCTCCTTAGCCTTGCGAAGAGCTTGAACTTTCGAGACGCGGGAATTGCAAACGATCATTTTATTCCTCAGATTCCAGCATTGCCACGCTATGACCACGAACAGGGCTTTGTTTTCATCATCAAGCTCCGCAAACGCTTGGTATAAATGGTCAATAGCGGAGGTGTAAGGAGAAGACCATAGTTTCTCTTCTATCCCGCTTAGCTCCCATAGTTCCGCTGTCGGGGGACAATGAAAGATGCTGTGACAGTTGGTCTCCCTACCATGGCCACAAATGCGACATTGTCCCTCGTAAGTCTTGATCCGCCGAGAAATTGCTCCCGCCGAAGGGAGTATTTCATTGGCCAATCTCCAACCAAACGATTTAATCCGGGGTGGGATGTTGAGGCCCCATAGCTTCTTCCAAAACGTTGAGATGAGCAGTCGCTGGGGATGGATTTGAGATGGCGTCGTTGGATGTCAAAACATGGTATCCCGATCTCACACTGTATTCTCCGTCTCTCGTTTCATTCCAGGCTTGCTTATCTTCTGGCCAAGTTAGGCATAAAGGAATGGCAGTGATAGCTTCGACGTCTCCCGGGAGGAAGTACTGTTGGAGCTTTGTGATATCCCAACTTCCTTTCTCCCAATCTATAAGATCTTTAACTATGGTGGGAGCATTATGATCTGGGGGAGGAGTAATCACTCTAAAAGTTGGGGCTCGATTTAGCCATTTGTCATTCCACACTTGGACATTATCCCCCCTTCCCACATACCATCTCAGCCTGTCTTGAACAAGGTTTTTGGCCTCAAGGATGCTCCTCCAGGTGTACGACGGTCGATTACCAGCGAGGCTTTGAATATATCTGTCTCGGATGGTACTTCGCCTTAAGTATCCTAGCATGGCGTTTCCGGATTCGCCAAAGTCTCCATACTTGCTTCCCGAGTGCTAAATTGAAACGCTCGGATCCATGAAACCCATTCCTCCCATAAATTTACTTTTGCAAAGGGTATCCTTTCCACCCAATGCATTTTCCTTTGCCCTGTTTGCACCCCACCAATATCTCCAAATGATGCTCAATGTCACCGCAAGGGAACCCGACAATTTAAATATATACCCATGGCGATATCTTGGCAAAGCTCACGCGACCGCTTTAATGATAACTTCTTGTCACGCCAAGAGAGAAAGCGGTCGTCCCAACCGCTTGAGCCGCCACCACGTCTTTGATCATGACAAGGTCATTGTATTTTGATTTGCCAACATAGGTGGGAAGGCCTAAATACTTGCTGTGATGTAACCTCCCGAATGTCCAAGAGTCTTGTGATGGCACAGCGTTTCTCCGTGGAAGCGGTTCTGTGGAACACCACATCTGTTTTGTTGTAGTTTACTTGCTGACCCGAGGCCCTCTCATAGAGAATCAGTAGACGTTTCACCTCTCGGGCCTGTTCCTCCGAAGCTTTGCAAAACAAGATAGTGTCATCTACAAATAGGAGATGAGAAATGACGGGTGCATTTCTGCAAATTTGTACTCCCTGTAATGAACCTGTGCTCACCGCTGTATTGAAGAGCGCCGATAAACCTTCGGTTATAATTATGAATAAAAAGGGAGAGATTGGGTCACCTTGACGAAGACCGCGGGTTGGCGTGAGGTTGCCGCACAGGCTACCATTAATGTTGAAGGAGAATGTCGGCGATTCCACGAAATGCATCACCGTATTGATCCAGTTTTGGTTAAAACCCAGCCGTTGCATGATACCCCTCAGAAAACGCCATTCTACTCTATCGAAAGCTTTCTTCATGTCAAGTTTAATAGACATGGGTCCGTTACACGCTGAAGCAATGAATATAGTGGAAGGCTTCATGCTACAGAATATTATCACTAATGAGCCTCCTCTTACAAAGCCGCCTGAGCATCCGAGATAATATCCGCAAGATTTCCTTGAGTCTGTTTGCAAGCACTTTGGTGGCGATCTTGATAAGGACATTAGCTAAGCTGATGGGTCTGAAATCTACTACTGAACTCGGCCGCTTGGTCTTTAGGATTAGTGTAATGAGCGTGTGATTGATGCCTTCCGGAAACGTCCCACCCTGCAATAAGCTAAGAACGGCGTTGGAGACATCCGGGCCGACTATGTGCCAAAAATGTCGATAAAAACCCGGGCTGAAACCATCAGGTCCCGGAGACTTTCCCAGGTACATTTGAAAAACTGCAGCTCGGATCTCATCCTGGGTGTAAGGCCGTGTGAGCTCTAAGTTCATCGCCTCTGTGACTTTGGTGGGCACGCACTGAAGAACCTCCTCCATCGCTAGCTCCTTCTGAAGAAAACAGGACATTATAATATTCACAGAATATCGTTGCAATATCATCAGTAGATGTATAAACATTACCATCTGTGTCACTGATTTCCGCAATGTGATTTACTCGTCTCCGCGCCGACGCCTTTCTGTGGAACCATTTAGAATTCCTGTCTCCATACGTCAGATAATCTCGTTTGGCCCTTTGCCACCACATGATCTCCTCCTTTCTCCTCAACTCCTTGAGTTTGGTCATGAGAGCCCTTCGCTCAGTTCTGCTAACACCCGAATCAAGTTTTCGGTGTATGTCTTGAATGGCCCTGGTGACGTTGCCAAATGATGAACTGGCCCAATCTTGAAGGGCATGTTTGCAGTGCTCAAGCTTCTGAATACATTTGTAGCTCGTTACACAATCGCCAGGACTGCCCCAACTTTCCTTTACGACATCACCGCAGGTTGTATCAGACAACCACATATTCTCAAAAAAGAAGCGTCTCTTGGTAGGCCTATGAGCATGGAAATTCAGATTAAAGTTCAACCTTATCGGCAAGTGGTCTGACAGTGTTTCATTCAGATGTGTGACTGTCGCCATGGGGAAGATACTGACCCAGTCCGCATTAGCCATGTAGCGATCGAGTCGTTCCTCAACTGACTCCATATCTCCTCTCTTGTTCCACCATGTATACTCATAGCCTTTGAAACCCAGATCGGACAACCCACAATTGGAGAAAGCTTCTTGAAAACTGTCAAGAACGTGTTGCTGTTTCGGAGGTCCTCCACATTTTTCATAATTGTAAAAAATTTCGTTGATGTCTCTTCCAATGAGCCAAGGTAAGTTTGAATGCCCGTGCAAATCCTCAATGAGCTTACAAGTCTTTAGCTTGTCTTGGGTAGCTGGCCAACCATAGATACTCTAGATATTTTATAGGTAATTTTTTAAATTCAAGATATTTTAGATACCTTAATACTCTCTCTGTATCAAAATATTTAGGGAAATTGGATTCTAATAATACGAACTTTTGGCCATATAAGACTTAATAATACGAACTTTCGATTAGGTTCTGAATAATATGAACTTTGACCCCTTGTTACCCACAGTAACATGCCACCGAGTTAGCACTGTTCTGACTCGTTGGTAAAATAACATGGCGGTGGCGGCATGTGCTCCTTGATGTTTGACTCTGCCAGCTCAGCGTTTGACTTAAAAAAAATCGTCACGTCACCCATTGACTCAATTTCTCTCTCTCTCTCTCTCTCTCTCTCTCTCTCTCTCTCTCTCTCTCTCTCTCTTTCTCTCTCTCTTCCCCTCCTCTTCTTCGATCCACCAAACAACCATGGCCATGGCCATGGCTTCTCCTCCTCTTCTCTCCATAGCAAACCCAGATTGCAAATTCAATCCCTAATGAAAGTCCCCCTGCCAACTAATTCAAGTTCAATAAAACCCAATTCAACCCCCCACCCCACTTTCGATTTGAACAGATTTTCTCCATAAACATCAAAACCCAATTCTTCTTCTTCCTCCTTCTTCTTCCTTCTTCCTTCTTCGTTTTCGTGGACGCGGAGGTCGTTGCGGAACCAGACGATGGTGGTCCGGCGGCAATCGAAACGGATGCGAAAAAACATCCAAAACTTCACCAAGCAAAACGGGAATATGACTATCTTTATCCTCGAAATTCTTGACGCACTCCTCGTTGAACTCCTTCTCCGACCTCGTCCGCCGCTTCACCACCTCCAACGCCGCCGCGGATTTGGCCTTCGCAGTCACCGTCGTCGTCTTCTTCTGCGATTTTTCTGTCTCTCTCTTCCTTTTCTTCTTCTTGTCGGAGCAGAAGGTGCTGAAGCGAGAAGCAGGAGTAATGGCGGAGAGGAAATTGGGCGGGAATTTGAGGGAAATGGAGGAAGATTGGGAAGAAGATGATGAAGAAAAAGTGAAGAGCTTCAATGGCGATTGGCGATGCTGCTGACAGTGCTCTAGCAGCCATGGCGCTCAATATGTAATTCTGGATCGAGGGTTTTGTGAGATAGATAAATCCTTTTTTTCAGTTTTTGGGTTCGGATTTCCCGTATTTTGCAACTTATTAGTCTGTCTTTTAAAAGTTTAGGGTGGGGATGGAGGAGGAGAGAGAGAGGGAAATGGAAGTTGTCGGAGGGACGATAATGGCGGAGCTTGTGGTGGTTGTGGTGGTTGTGGTGGTGGAGTTCTCGTCGTCAATGGTAGAGGAGTGTGTGTCGTTTAGGGTGGGTGGGTCCATGTCGATCGCCATTGATGAGAGCTTGAGCTTGAGGTTGAAGAAGAAGAAGGATAAGTTGTTTGTGATGTCTGCAAATTTTTTCTGGGTTTGGTGGGGGGTAGAGATATGAAGCGGGTTATTTACAAAGGGTGGTTGGTGAGGAAATTTATTTGTGAAATCAGAAAATGCAACAAAGAGAGAGAGAGAGAGAGAGAGAGAGAGAGAGAGAGAGAGAGGGAGAGAGAGGGATGATGTGGACAAAAATAATGCTGACTGGACAAGTCAAAATTGACTAAACCCATCCCTACGCCGCCAGCTAGGACCGCCACCGAGTTAAGAAAAGGGTAACTCGGTGGCGTGTTATTGGGGGCAACATGGGGTCAAAGTTCATATTATTCAAAACCCAATCGAAAGTTCGTATTATTAAGTCTTATATGGCCAAAAGTTCGTATTATTAGAATCCAATTTCCCAAATATTTATCTATTATTCCTTTTATGGATCTTCCAAATTAATTGTCCATCTTGTTAAAATATAAAGTTTTATTCATTGAAATTCCTAAAATATATAACCTTAATTTACATTTTCAAAAGTATTTAGAGGAGTATGAGAAAAATACGTTTAATACTTCAAATATGAATTAATATGAATTTAGGGACATTATTTATATTTTGATCTTAGTTGAGATTAGTTTGCTGATTTTTATACGTTTGCTTTAGTGGACACGATTTTAAGACGGGCATTGCTCTTTGTCGCCCTTATTTTGCTGTTCGTCGCCCTTAATTGACATAAAATTTCCATTTCATACCCTTACCCTCAATACTTCCCAAACTCTTTCTCCCTCTTTCTCTCTCCTTCTCTCTCTAGAATAAACTAGCACTCTTTTTATCTGTAAATCCTCAAAACAAAGCCTACTAATTTTTCTAGCAATGAGTAATGAACCATCATCTGAAGAAGAAGAGGTAAATTTTATGTTTAATTGTTGTTTATTATGTTGAATTGGTAATTTTTGTGTCGAATTGTGCCATTTCTCGTTTAGACCAAGGTTGGTAGCGGAAATGTCGCGCCCAACCAAGGTCCAAGAGCGCCAGACAAGCTGGACCAAGGCCCACCACGCCAAAGATGCGGCTCGACCTTGGTCCAGCTTGTCTGGCGCTCTTGGACCTTGGTTGGGCCGCGACATTTCCGCCGCTCAACCTTGGTACAGGCGCTTCTTGTACGTGATTGGGCCAAGGTTGAAACGCAATATGGACGTGCGATTATATTGTATAATTTTATGTTTTTTTTGTTGAAAAAAAAACATGATTAATCTTATGTATAATTTAACCCTAAACCCATATTTATATTTTATTTATACAATAATTCTACTTATTCTCATAAGATTATTATTATTTATATTAATAACACCTACAACTAATAATACTAAATTTATAATTTATACAATTAAAAATAATAATATTGCATATCAAGTACACACAAAACCATGGTCAAATTTTTCAAAAACAAACAACTTTTTTTTTAAAAAATGACAAATTTTGCCCGGAATTCGCCCAAATCGCGCCCAGAACAAGACCGGACCTTGGCTGGGCGGCGGCCAGATCGCGTCCGGGCCAAGGCCCAGCCGCGATCTGGGCGCCGCCGGGTCATGGCCCGGTCTTTTTCTGGGCGCGATTGGCATTTTCCGGGCACAATTTTGTCCCTTTTTTTCTTCTTTTAAAGAAAATACACATAAACAAACCATATTAAACCGAATTTAAATTTCATATCCAATACATACAAAATCAACTAGTTTAAAACCAAAAATGTGTTAAATTTTGCCCGGAAAATAGAAATCGCGCCAGATCTAGACCGAGCCAAGGCCGGTCTTTTTCAAGCGCGATTTTTGAGTCGGATAAATTTAACAATTTTGGTTACTTTAATCCCCGCCATGCCCAATTAACCATCAAAACTTATATAATTAAATCTATAAAACAAAAACTATTCAAAAACAACAACAAATTCAACTTTAAATTGATATAAATTTACTCAAACTTACCTTGATTTAGGTTGTAGGGTGGCTCGGAGTGGCGGCGGACGTGGCGGTCGGCGGATGCAGCGGATCATGTGGCGGCGGTGGCGGTGGCGTGGCGGCGCGGCTCCGGTGGTTGTAGTGAGAGAGAGATAGTGTGAGTGAGTGGAGAGATAGAGGGAGATTGAGTAGAGAGAGAGAGAGAGAGGAGGAGTGAGTTAGTGAGGAGTGAGGGGTATGTAATGGAAATTGCTTGGGCAATTAAGGGCGACGCCAGCGATTTCAGGGCGACAAACAAAAAAGGGGGGTTAAGACATTTAAAACAAAATAATAGTAGTAAATATTTATTTTACAATGGAGGAATAAATACAAAAAACATAAGTTTAGTTCTAGATCCTTCTTCTCGGTCGTTGCTTGGAACTCCAAAGATATCATCTGCTGATTTTCCATTTGGTTTTTCCAAAAGGCATGTTCTGATATTTTGCACCCACCACTAACATGTAGGTGGCCTTAAATCCCTATTAAAGGCTACTACTCTTAGGTCAGACGATCTGATATATATCTTTATCTCATTTCACGTGAGTTTTTTTTTTATTTTTTATTTTTTATTTTTTTTACATTGGTAAGTTGGATTATTTACTTAGTCGCGTATTTCGGGGTAAGGGTGGGCAATGGGCCGAGACCCCATAGGTTCAAGAGAGTCGGGCCCTAAAGTATAAGGGTTGTAAAAGGGCCGGGTCGGTGAAGGGTCGGGTCAAACAAGTCGGCCCATTTCACAATATTAAAGGGTCGATGAATCGATCGGATTGGGTCGACCTACGATAACTAAAATAAATAGTTTTTCCTATTATTTTAAATGTCAACCTTATTTAAATTAAATATATTATTAATACTCCACATTAAAAAATAATTAACATAATTACTTTTTTTTATAAATTCTTAATTTAAACTTTCACTAAAAACCATGACCCACAACCCATTACTATGAAGGGCCAACATTGACCCGACCTGCCTTACATGACCAATGGGTCGACCTTGACCCAACCCAACCCGACCCATTGAACACCCTTATTTCAGGGAGAACCCAGTAGGTCTATCAGTTCAAAGAGGAGGGAGTACACCACCAAAAGGTACACAAGAAAGCCTCCCAAGAAAATTGTGATTAACAGGAATCGAACTCCTAATGGGGAGGATAAACTTCCCACCGTCACAGCTCATTGGCTCATTTCTCATGTGTTACTTCACATACTCTAATGGTTTCCGAACAAGAAGCCAAGTATACACAGAGCACTAGAGCAGTGTTTCAGAGCTCCAAATTCCAATCCGCAAATAAATATGGACGGAATCCTTCTGGATGTTTCCTACTACCAGGCAGTGGAGAAGAAATTGGTAGCTCAACTTACAAGGCAAGAGACACTGTTTTCCATTTGGTTTTTCCAATGACCAAAGATATTTTCTGATATTTTGCACCCATCACTAACATGAGCTTGACGAGACACAATTTATGTTTGCTTTATTACCACCACTCGATGCTTGGTTCGTCATATTATATTTCCAATTATATATATAAAATTTAATATTTGAATGGTGGATAAAAATTTCCAATATAATATGAAAAAAAATTAATTGAATCTGAATTTTGATTGTTTATTTATTGAACAATTACGATATACTCCGTATATCTAACTAAATTAAAAATCATATTATTCACTTATATAAAATAAATATTTTTTTGGACTTTTCCATGACATAGTGTATTATGTAAATAATGAATGGCGGACATATTGAAGCTATGTTGTAAATGGACATAAATAAAACATTAAACATAGTTATAAGTTTTAATTTTATCTAAATAATTATATGAGGGAGTAAGAATTATTGTTAAAAAAGTGTCCTAAAATCACTAAATCACTCGATCCCACAATTATTTGTTTCCTAAATTATATTTATCAATCACTTTCTCAGTAAATTATATTTATCAATCACTTTCTCAGTAAAACAAATTAATGGACGGGGCATTCATTTTGAAAAAAATGAACAAATCAATGTAAAAAAATTAGGTAGAAATAAATTAAATGACAAAATACCATCAATGATTGAAAACGTAAATGTTACAAATAATAAGGAACAAAAAAAGTTAGTTAAGTGAACAAATAAAAAAATGACGGAGGGAGTATAACGAAATTAGTAAATTACAATACTTTTCCCATTATATAAATAGTAAACTTGTAAAAGTTACTAAAATATTTCCACACGACAACTAAATTAATTCAAATTAATTATATCCTTTCTTATTCTATTCTTTCTTTTCATTTCGTTTCATCTTCTATCCTAACCTGAACCTAACCTGACTAAAGAATAGCGTCTAAATGAATAAAAAAGGTTTTTATCTTATTTATTTTTTATAAAAAATAACTAACAAAAACCCGGGCGTTGCCCAAATTAAAAAATAAATACCCGAGCGTTCATATATAAATATCCCACTCCTTCAATTAAAAAATGGTCGAACATTGCTTGGTATGTATATAATCATACATCAAGATAAAATTTTAAATTTTAAATTTTAAATTTTTTCAAATTATAAAAATTAATTGTTTTAATATTTTTATTTTTATTATTAATTTTTTGTTATTTTTAAATTTTATGTTTTGATTTTTAAATATTTAAGTTTTAAAAATTTTGATTTATTAAATTTTAACTTTAAACTCTAACTTTTAATTTGCTCATTTCGTATTTAAAAAACATATCTATACTAACATAAACTTACAAAAATTTACCAAAAAGTAATATTTACCATACTTACCACTAAACTTTACAGACCCTAACTCAACTCTATTCTCTCCCTCTTCTCTCTCTAACAGTTGCATGTACGCCACTTTTAATTAAGGGAAATTGGAATCTAATAAACCAACCTTTGACGGTCCTTTGAAATAACGAACCAACCTTGAAAATTAATTTACAACGAACCAACCTTGTCATGTTGTTTTTTCCAGCGAACCGCCACCGAGTCTGACTCGTCGGAGATGTGACGTGGCGGCGGTGTTTGCTTATGTGGAGGATGTTTTGACCAAAAGAAAAGGAAAAAAAATTGGACAATTTTTTTTGCTGAATTGGCTTAAATAATTCAAGTTTTTCTTTTTTTAAAATATCCACCTCAACCCCCCTCCCCTTTTCTCTCCCTCTCTCTCTCTTTCTCTCAGTCAGATTAACGATGGCCATGGCAGGCCTTTCCCCAGCATGTTCCGATTGCTTTCCACCACCACCATAAGAGCTGCAACTGCCATTTTTGGGGTTCCGTCCATTTCAGAAATAGAGGGAGGAGAACGTCCCTAGTTGTCGGAGTTACCAGGCTGCCTGAGGATGACGGCTGGTTGCGGGACCATAACCGTCGGTTTCTGGGTTTGTTTGCCGTCCCACAGCCACCGGACGATGACGATTTACGGGAGCACGACCCTAGTTTTTGGGTTTTTCTCTTGATAAGTTATTGATGAAGAGCTTAGTAAACTTGATTTCTGGGATTTTGAATTATTTGTGTTGATTGAATTAGGAAATTGATTGAATTAGGACATTGATATACAGTGGCTTCAAGTTTGATAAGTTTGTTGATTGAATTAGGAAATTGATTGAATTAGCACAATAAATAATTTCGCACTAAGAATTATTTGTGTTGATTGAATTAGGAAATTGATATACAGTGGCTTCAAGTTTTTTGTTCATGAATTATGATATTCAAAAGGTTTCAAGCTTCAAGCTTTCCAATTTGCTGATGTGTGGGTTTGTTTCCATCATCAATTAACGATGGCCATGGCAGCTTCAAGCTTTCAAAAGGTTTCAACCTCCCTAAACCCCTTAAACTCAACCCTATCTGCCACAGACCACTCCCATCACTGCCACCATATCCGTCTGCCGCAGACTCCACCCTCTCCTACATGGACGACGCTAGACGACCATCCTCCTTGCCGTCCCCGAGGCCTTCACCCCCACCTACTCCCAGAAACACCTCCCCGGATTCGTCCAAAATTCCGCAGAATTCAAATCCAAGGGGGTCGATGTCATTGCCTACATCCCCATCAACGACGCCTTCGTCATGAAAGCCTGGAAACAGAATCTCAAAATCAACGACGAGGTGTTCCTCTTTAAGCGATGGAAAAGGCGATCTCACCCGTGCCATTGGAGCTGAACTCGATCTCACGGATAAGAGGGAAGAAGAGAGAGAAAGGAAGAAAGAAAGAGAGAGGGAGAGAAAAGGGGAGGAGGGTTGAGGTGGATATTTAAAAAAAAAAGAAAAACTTGAATTATTCAAGCCAATTCAGCAAAAAAAAAATTGTCCAATTTTTTTTCCTTTTTTTTTGGTCAAAACACTCTCCACAGAAGCAAACACCGTCGCCACGTCACATCTCCGACGAGTCAGACTCGGTGGCGGTTCGCTGGAAAAAACAACATGACAAGGTTGGCTCGTTGAAAATTAATTTTCAAGGTTGGTTCGTTATTTCAAAGGAACCTCAAAGGTTAGTTTATTAGATTCCAATTTCCCTTTAATTAAAAATTGGAGTTAGAATGCTCATTTTGTATTTATAATGAAAAAGAACACTCGTTTCTTATATGGCTAAAATATTAGACTATCTTATGATGTGATGATTTTCATACAACATAAAATATATATTTGACAAATTGTACAGCAATTTGAAAGTATTGGTAAATAATTGTTAACTTCTAGATATATACATCGCACTTGATAGATTAGACTTTTACAAAAGTATGTTCTATGATAAATGTAATAATGCTAATTCTTCCGTTCCATATTAAAATTTGTCGTCTTTGAAAATTTGACAATCAAATTTAATGAATTTTGATCATAAATTTATCAATATATACAATGACTTACTATATAAAATTACTATCATTAGATTTGAAACAAAAAATACTATCATAAAAGTATAAAACTGGAATTGTTAATAACATATTATATAAAAAGTTATTAATGAAAGAGTGATATAGACCATGTAAATTAATAAAATGACAATTAATATGAAATAAAAAGAGTGATTCAAACTATATAGTCAAAATTTTATATTGACCAAGATTTTTTTACATTGATTACACATTGTTGTTTCAAAATCTAGTTTTATATCATAAAGGAGGGAGCATATTAATTTTTTTAATAAAAAATTACTATATAATACATACATAATTATTGAACCTTTAATTTTTATTAAAAAAATCACATAAACAATAACAATTAAGTAAATACCTAAATAATTATAATTACAATATGTAGGAGAAAAATTTACTCCCTCCTATAACTTAACCATATTTTTGGGGGTATTTGTAAAATTACCCATTATAATATCTTTTTTTATTAAAAATGTGTTTAAGTAAAATTATAATGTAATATGTCTATAATATAATTTTACTTCCCCAATCTACAATTAGAAAAATTTGGACATAACCCTTTTCATGTTTACGGCATTTAAAATTTCAATCTTGAGTATCTTTTTGAGTTAATATTTGCCTCCCCCGACCTATCGAACAAATATAATTTAGCAACTTTTACAATAAATTTAGCAACTTTATAGGTGAATATGTGATTTGTAATAATATTGATGACAATTTCAGTTAACAAAGTTTATCACAAGTCACATCATCGCCGAAAAAGTTGTTAAATCCGGAAATGTTATTAAATTCATTGAAAATATTGCTAAATTAAATTGGTCCAAAAGATTAGGGGGAGATAACTATTAACTTAAAAATATTAGAGTTGAATTTATAAATATCATAAAAATGAAGGAGTGTATATGTAAATTTTTCATGTAGTTTACTATCCTGAGATGAAATAGATTTTTATATATGTATATCCACATAATTGATGTTTATAATGTAATTATACTTGTCAAATGTACAATTATCAATTTTATATGGTGAAATTTTAAATATAATTATATTGAAAGTGTCATTTTGATTTATTATTGTTGAAGCAATATGCTTGGGGCTCTTTAAGTGCGTGGAGTAGAAGTTGAGAGGAACATTAATAATTTTTTTAAAAAAAAATGGTCAAAGCTCCTACAATTAAGGAGAGGATAGTCAAATGAATTCTCCTATTATTATAGGTAGATTACTTACTAAAAAAATTGAGCAAAATTATAATTAGAAACAAACACAAAAAAGAAAAAGAAAAAACTGGAGAAAGGAAAAATGAAAAAGCATCACAACACAACACAATTGCCTTGCACACATACCAAGGGTGCCCTTTCAACTTGTTTAATGATATTATCTTTGATATTATTTTGAAATAATACCATTTGATATTATCTTTGGAGTGGGGGTCAAGGTGGGTTTAGAGGAGTTCTTCCCTATAAATAAGGGATTCCTTCACCTTGTTTGGTGTAGTAAGTTTGGTGGCCATTCGGCAAATCTTGGATAGTGAGAGACATTTTGTTGAGAGTTTTGTGGACTAAGAGCATGTGTCTCTTTTGGTGTTTGAGATCTTTGTAAACGCTCTTTGTTAGATCTCAAGAGGAGATCATTCATTGTACTCTATACTAATTATTGATGTGTGCCTTTGTTTCCAGCAAGAAATCAATGAATACCCATTTTCGTGAAGATCTCCAACAACATTTTGCCAATTGAAGGTTTCTTCCAAATTCCAACATTTATCTCACCTCTTGTGTATAAAAAGAGGACGAAGATAGAGAAGAAAAAATGAGAGAAACAATCCACTCCACAAGAGAAGCGTATTGTACTTTCACATCTATTAGTCTCTTGTATTATAAGGTCCTAGATATGAAAATATGCTTATGTAATAGGACTTGTATTAATTAATGAGTTGTGAAACTCACTTGAGTAGCTAAGTGTTGTTAATACTTAGTGATCGAGTTCTAGCTCATAGATCAAGGGTGTTGTAGGAACCCAAGAGGGGGGTGAATTTGACAAATAAACTCTACACACTAGGTAAGGACGTTAGAACAAATTGAAACTAAGGATCAAATTAAACACAGTGTAACTGAAATACCTCATTATATTTATATCAATCAAAGAACAAGTTACACTCACGAAACAAAGTAAGAAGTAACAGCCTGAAGGCAGTTATAGATAGGTTCACTGACCAAGGCCGAAGGTCCTTGAGACAGCTACAGATAAGGATCGTCATAGGAAAAACCCTAGCGGCGATTTGAAACATGATGGATCATATTGAAGCACAAACTCACACCGCCTTAGTCCGTCAAGGCTCTGCTACACATCATCTCTCACCATCACATATGGATACAACAAGCACTCACCAAGGTCCTCGGCCCTACCTTCACCAGAGGTTCTTTACTGGCTATCTTCACCTTGGAACCATTGGCTACACACTCAGAAATCCCCCGGATTTCTTACTCCGCGATTACTTCCGTAGAATCGCCTAAGTTCTCAGTTCTTCAATCGTTCTTTTTATAGAGGGCTTTGGATGCTAGAACTTGAGTCATTCCTACGGTAACTTGCCTGTGTTGATGCTTCCTCAATCATCAATCATCCAACGGATTCTTTCATTTTGGTCTTGTATTTGATTGCACAATCCTCCTGATTTGTTTTCCTTATGCTTTCCTTATGATTTGTATCTGCAAATAAATCACACAATCAGAATATCTCAGAATATATATTATATAATCAGAATATATAATATAAGGAAATTTCCCTTTTCTGGATTTTGGCTTTCATTATAACCTAAGGTCCTTCGTTGATGCGCAGATGAAGGACCTTGACCCTGTCTTCAACAGGTGTTGTCTTGATTGAGTCGTAGATCAAGAGAGATGTGTCTCCTTGATTTAGTATTTTGTAAGCTTGCCTTGGAAGTACTCATTTTGAGGACCTTGTTGTACTTCTTAAGTGAACAAGAAGTGAAACGGTTCAAAATCCTAAGTGAAGAGAAGTTTAAGTCCGATGTCGTAAACCTGTTTGGAAGGGTGAACATCGACTAAATTCATGTTTATTATCTTCTTTAATTTTTTCATTTACATTTCATGTTTATACTTTAATTAGGGCTATGCCAACAACCTTGACTGACTTGTGTGTTAAGTTTTGTAACCTTGATCCAGTTTCAGTCAACTGCCTCAATCACCCCCTTCTAGGGTTCTTTCAGTTTTAGACTAATTACCTAGACAAACTACCATTTTTTTTTGGATTTTTGGCTCCAAATAATTCATACTGAGGGTTTTGTGACTAGGAATAATCCAAAGTGAGTTTTTGGCTAATGACAGTCTATACTTTTATCTAATTTTTCATAACATAATATTAACATTTTTCGGCAACGAAAAACGACGTGATCAATGGAAAAATCTACTTTTCAGCTAGTTAGAGTCTATACTTTTCTGCCAACAACGTGTAGTCCGGTGGCCACATCATTTTTCCATTGGCAGAAAATGCAATATTATGCTATGAGAATATAAGATAAAAGTATAGACTAGCATTGGCCAAAAAGTCACTTTGAATTATTCCTAGTCACAAAACCCTCAATACGGATTATTTGGAGCCAAAAACCCTTTTTTTTTAGATTTTTGGAATTGAATAATCTAGACTTTGGGCACTTTGTATACGACAAACTGAAATTAATATTTTTTACTTGATAAACTACACCCCTATTTGAGCGGGCTCTACTGACGAAAAACTGACGACCGGGCCTAGTGGTGCTTGCGGCTTTTCCTATTTCAGCTTGAGAAAATACTGGATAGGAAGGGCAAACTGTCCAGCCTTTCAAGCCCTACTAAATAATAGAAGATGTGTTGTTGGCTGCACTTCTGCTCAACATTGATCTTATCACATACTTCTGAAAGCGTCGGTTAGGGGAAGCAATGTAATGAGCCTCTCGTACCCAGGCAGAGCGCGCACCTACTTTAGCAACGCTCCGCTCTGTTGCGACCCCAATACCCCTATGTGGATCGACCTACACTCGACTTGATCCTTCTCCACGGAAGGTATGTAGGCAACTCTCCTCACTCGGAACTCAGTCGAGACCGCCTGTGCAACATCTTATATGCCCATCTTACAAGGATTTCCTTGGTCGGTCTATCGTATATAAGATCACTGCTGTATTTAGGAGTGATCCTTTAACGAGAAATTGAATAAGAGAAGAAAGCGTTGATCCTGAAGATGACGGGAGCTTTTAAGTTCGAACGAGAAGGAGAAGAAGCGGGGTGGAGTAATGGCTAACTCATTAGGCTCATGATCTGCAGATCCGGATTCGAGTCCCGGCCTCGCCTAATAAAAGGAGATTCATTTTAGGTTTTTTAGGTACTGGATAAGCTCTTAGGGAATAATCTCTTTCTTATTTCTTCCTTTTTTTTTCGAATGACGACTAGAAACAAACAAATCAAAAATTTCACTTCGAATTTCGGACCTCAACATCCTGCTGCTCTAAGCTCTTAGGGAATAAGGCGTATCGCATTAATTCCTACCTTGCAAGGTAGGCATCTTGATGCTGCTTGATGTCATCAAATGTTTATATTTATGAGAACGCCACTAGATTAGGTTTATGTATGTTATGTAAGTTTAACTATTATTTCTAATTAAATTTGGGTCACTCTTATTGTATAGGCGAACTTAATTTAAGGCTAACTAGCTACATGTAGGCCCATTACAATTTTATTCCTTAGATTGGTCATACAATACTATTTGATCTTCGTTAACAATTGTACATTTTTCCTTTTGAAGGTTTATGTTGTTGTTGTTTATTTTTTGTAATGGTTTCTTATAGTTTTTTCTTAAATGTGTTCTATTTTTGGTTGTTTGTTTTAGAAATATTTTATTTTCTGGTCATGCCATTGTATATTTCTATCACTAGAAGCCCAAAATGAAAAAGATACTTTTTGACCCTTTCCTTGGTCGTGCTAAGCGATCATCCAAAGAAAGTGTCGCAATCAGTCTAAATGGATAAAACTTCAGTCAAAGCTAATAAAAATAGTCGACATCTAAGCGTTAGCTTTTGGTATTTTTTAGTAATGAACATTGTTTGCTTTTGGGCTTTAAATATCATAAGAAGCCCAAAATAAACAAAACACTTATCTGACCGTTAACTTCGTTGATAACACAACCATCCAAAGAAGGGTATTTGACATCAAAGGATGACCTAATACCACAATGGATCATAAAATGCTAAAAGGTACTTTGAATTTCCAATTTGTAAAAATTGTGGGACTCTCACCCTTTCTCTCTCTTCATGCCTTGCTTTGGCACAGAACATGGGTGAATAAAGGTGGTGTTATAAACCATGGTTTTCAATACCGACAATCATAGATGTAATGAAGATCAATCCATGGTTAACGGTATTAACAACCATGGTTTAGTGCATACCCAGAGCAGCAGCCAAATTCGACAATGACTTCATTCTCTCTTCTCCTCTGCCTTCGCATCCTGCAGCGCCAATAAATCTATGTCCAATTCCCTCGACACATCCACCACCGGGTCCACCACTATTGTCTTAAACCCAAACAATCTCCTTTGTCCTCCATCGTCATTCCAACCTCTAAAACCCTTGCCGAACTCGACGCCGATCTCAACGCATCGCTCTTTTCATCAAACCTTCTACTCCTCCTCAAAAAAATCTCATTATCAAGCAAATTTCTCAACACCCTCAACCTCGATTTTGCAAATTTCTGGTGGCAACCAAAGCCCCGTTGACACTGTTCGGAAGCAGGGGAGACTGCTTGAGGATCTTTTTTGGGCGATCATTGAATGAGTTGGTTCTTAAGTTCTTGGCTCTGGGTAAAAGTCGTCGTCGTTTTGAGAGACAACAGGAACAAATCATAATTGTCAATACTTTCCACAATGGATTGATCTCTATTACGTCCATGGTTGATGGTATTGACAACCATGACTTAGAACATCACCCTCATTCGCCCTTATGTCGCGCCAGAACAAGGCATGAAGAGAGAGAAAGGGATATGATCCCCACAATTTTCACAAATCGAAACCTCAAAGTACCCCTTATTTTATAGTCCTTTATAGTATTGGGTCATCCTTTGAGGTCAAAAACCCTCCAAAAAAATCGTCGTAGTCGGCAGTGGCGAGTGTAGACTTCAAAATTAGGGGCGTCCACTTAACAATATAACAATTATGTCTTCACAGTGCAACAACCACTTAGTTTTCTTTACCATCAATATAAGCTACTTAATTTGAGTAAATTACATTTACCCTACCTAACATTTGTAGTAATAATTTTTGCACACTCGACATTTGTGAAATAATTTTCACCTTACCTAACATTAAATGAAAGTGATTTTTAGTGACAAAATCCGATACTTCTCATCGAAAATAAAATGATGAAAGGGTCATTTAAGTCATTTTCTTCTCAATATTATGGACAACATATATATTCACATAGTCATATAGGGGCATTAATATATTTTCTCATTTCCGATTAGAAGTGACCGGATTTTGTCACTAAAAATCAATTTCACTTAATGTCAAGTAAGGTAAAAATTATTTCACAAATGTCGAGTGTACAAAATTATTACCACAAATATCAGGTAAGGTAAATATAATTTATATTTTTTTTTTGGGTTTTTGGCCACAAATAATCCTTACTAAGGGGCTTGTGACTGGAAATAATCCAAAGTGACTTTTCGGCCACTGGCAGTCTGTACTTTTTCACTATTTTCTCATAGCAGTCTAGAATCAATTTCCAGCATCAGAATGTTGACGTGGCGACCGGAGAGAATGTTTATTCATACTTTAAAAAGGAAATTTCCGGCGGCCACGTCAGCTTTTCGGTGCCGGAAATTGATTATGGGCTGCTATGAGAAAATAGTGAAAAAATACAGACTGTCAGTGGCCGAAAAGTAACTTTGGATTATTCCCAATCACAAGCCCCTCAGTACGGATTATTTGTGGCCAAAAACCCCTTTTTTTATGTCTAATAGGCACCCTAAAACAAGCCCCACATCCGCCCCCAGTGGTCGGTCCAAATGGGCAAACTCCGGGTCGATACTAACACATAGACATACCCATTTTATTTCCATCATTTTAATTGGGCCTGCTTCAAATTTCCGGTCCAAATGGGCAACCATTCAAGGCAGGCCCATTACCAGAAAACACCAATTTTGTGTCAGTTTTTTGTCTGTTTGTGTGTATAAACTATAAATACGCAGATTGATGTAACCTGTTGCTCAAATTTTGTCATGTTCAACACACGCAGAGTGCGCACCCTATAAGATAAGGCGGCGGCGGCAGTAAGATCAGAGCCTGCCTGTGTAGTACCTCTCCATATCAAACCCAAGACAATTCAAGAAAGTCGCTCAGTCTAACTTAATTAAGTAAATGACATCACATTCACATTCACGCTTTGAAGCATACCCTTTTGGCTCAGCAGCTGAAGTTGAATCCCACCCACTCCCACCAGCTTTAGCCTGGCCTGAGATGAACAACATCAACATCAACATCAACACAAACCCTGCTAAGGACGATGACGACGATGACGATTTGTGGTTGTTGCCTGAAATGCCTCTGCAACCCACCATTTCTGAAGAAGCAGAGCAGTTTTTTAGCGGGGGAAAGGCCCCTGACATTGCGTCTGAGGAGACTCTTAGTGAAGTGAGTGATATATGATCATTCGAAGATGTTTTTATCAATATATGACAGTGTGTTTAGTTTGATGAATATGGGTTATGTGCAAGGTTGTTAAAATCGGAAATTAGCCCATGTAGTATCGTGGATCGTGTGTAAATATTAGAATCGTATCGAGGATTTTGGACCATAAAATTGTAGGATCGTACATCAGGATCGGGATTTTAATAACTATGGTTATGTGTATATTTGATTCATTTGTTTGTTGCATGTGTTGTTTTGTGATCATCAGGAAGTTGATTTGGGGCATACTTCCATGATGGAGCACCAGGGTGATCAAATTAGACGGACAGCTGAGAGGGTTCGTGTCTATACATTCCTTTCTTTTCCGCTATCTCAAAGATAACTACTAATAAGTTTTTACAAGTTGGCGGATTTCAAGTATTCTGATTAGGGGGTGACCAATACATTATTATATTTACCTAATGCACATAAAAACCCACAATTTTTATCACAAATTTCACTAAATTATTTTATTTTTTTTGTTACCGGCGGCCTAGGCCACCCTTATTCATGCCCGGGATCGACCACTAGTGCAAGTTGGGGTAAAGGAAAGCTAACAAATTGTCCATGACAAACACAACTCATCAATCAATAACCCGACCACATGGAAAATTTTGACAGAAAATGATGTATCTTAACGTTGATAAATCGAAGGAATCTAGCATGCATGTACGATAGTGAAATACCTTACCAGTTGTTGGTTGGAACCTTTTGGTAAGACTTATTATAGTCGAGTGTTTAGATATAATTTTTTCGAGTTGATTATGTCTAATCATGTATGATAGTGAAATACCTTACCAGTTGTTGGTTGGAACCTTTTGGTAAGGCTTATTATAGTCAAGTGTTCAGATATAATCTTTTCGAGTTGATTATGTCTAATTATCGATCACTTGTGTTGTAATCAGAAACGAAGGGATCGAATCAAGAAGAACGTTACAACTCTACAAGAGCTTATACCTCATTGTAAAAAGGTTCTCTTGTTTCCCTAGTGTGTTTATCTTCATCTCTCAATAAACTTTCTTCTTCAAATCTGTGATAAAGATTCATGTACGTCAAACTATGTATCTTTCGTGTTCCATGCAAAACTTTAACAACTATTTCTACATCTAATTTTGAGTTTGTATCATAATATGTTATGTTCCTCCAGGACATGTACAATTCAACTTATCATAAATAATTATGATCAGTATTTAACACCATTTAACGACTAATAGCACTGATCAATATTGATCAGTATTTATTTGTATTAAGTTATAATAAATTTTAAAAAAAAAGGTCAGGGTTATATTTATAAGCTAATTAAGAACTTGTAATTTGTAACAGGACATATATTTTAATTACCTTTTATGTTGATTCCTGAGAGTTTTTTGTTTTCGTATGATACGAATTGCTATCAACTGTTGGCAGAAGGACAGAGCTTCAATACTTGAAGATGCTGCCGAGTACATAAAAGTGTTGAAGTATCAAGTGGAGGTATGTCTACTTCCTCTTTTCTTCCTTTCTTTTTAGAGTTTTTTTGCCACAAATAATCCGTACTGAAGGGCTTGTGACTATGAATAATCCAAAGTAACTTTTCGGTCACTGACAATCTGTATTCTTTCACTATTTTCTCATAGCAGTCCAGAATTAATTTCCGTCACCGGAAAGCTGACGTGGTGACCGGAAAGTATGTTTATTCATACTTCAAAAAGGAAATTTATGGTTGTCACGTCAGCTTTCCGATGCCGGAAATTAATTCTGAACTGCTATAAGAAAATAGTGAAAAAGTACAGACTATTGGTAGCCAAAAAGTCACTTTGAATTATTCCTAATCACAAGCCCCTCAGTACGGATTATTTATGGCCAAAAACCCTTCTTTTTATTACTTCACTTCATTTCTAACATGGTGTTACTATATAAGGTGTTACTATAAAAATAAAATTAAATAATTTAAATTTATCAATCTTAACCAAAAAAAAAGACATTGTAAAATATGAAAAATCGTTTTCCATTTTTTTATTTACAAGGGTAATCATTACACCTACTAGGTTCCACCTATAGAGAAATGCAATCTATTAGGTGCACCCGAAGCATATACTTCAGATAGTATGGTTGTTCATCCAGATATATTAGATTGTTTATTGCAAATATTAAATTGTTCACTCATTTAACTACGATTATTCACTTGTAAATATCTGGAGCACATGTTTTAGGTGCATGTA
This sequence comes from Portulaca oleracea, assembly GCA_029582165.1. Classification (NCBI taxonomy): domain Eukaryota; kingdom Viridiplantae; phylum Streptophyta; class Magnoliopsida; order Caryophyllales; family Portulacaceae; genus Portulaca; species Portulaca oleracea. Next base: position 8,550,770 of record CM055880.1, read on the forward strand.
ATATATATTGATAGAGAAACTGTAATGACACCACAGCTACCAAACTAGGCCCAATAGAGACTTAATCCAAAATGCAAATCCTGAATGACCAAATAAATTGCAACTAAAGAATATCGTTTTCCACTTGATCATAGGTCAATAATCCCCACATGTTTCACCAGATGATGGTGAATGCCAGAGGAAGTACATGGGCAGCACCATGCATGACAGTTACGCCCGTAACACCAAGCGTTGGAACCGGAACCGGAATCGAGACTCCCTTTGGAACCGGAATGTTAGGTGTGGGTTTCTCGGCCCAATATACGCCAATTTTTCCAGTTCCCTCGCCTGGTGTTGCCTTTTTACCTTCAATGCCTGCACCAGCTTTCACAGGCAACTCTCAACAGGTTTATACTGAATCTACCCATCACCAGTAAACAGTTAATCTTTCATGCGTCGATTTTTGTGTGTCAGAAAAGATGTCACAACTTACAAGCCATAATCTTTTAACCTTGCAGGCTCCTGGTATGTTTGTGCCACAGCCACAGGCATCATATTCGGCTGTTGGAGCTTGGAACAGATCGAATTCCATTTAACAATTGAGGATGTGTTTGGAACTAGGAAGTGAATCCAATGTTGCTTAGTTTATCATGTATTTGATAGTATGCTAGCATCTGGAACTCCTGCACCTCTCTGTTTTTTCCAATGAGTGGATGGGTCACTTCTATTTGAATTCCAATATGGTGTTCATCCTCACCAACATTTTTATTCTACCAAACAAGTGATAGCCAAACAGTCTCCATCAGCCATCGTGTAAATTACAAAGGTATAACACAAAAACCGAGTCAGGTTGAACTTTCGAACCATCCAAGATGTGGAAGCTCATACTGACAGCAAAGCCTATGAATCTTCAAGGAAATTGGTTAGTACTATGGGAGTAGTGCTGAACCAAAAAATTTCCCTTCTTCAAGCTACAATAGAGTTTCTTCCCTCAAATGGGAGAGCACCAAAATCTCAACATACATGAAAATTTTCCCACAATTTAGTCGAAACACAGTCCGAGGCAAACCCAATAATTATGGCCAATAACCACATCTACTTGCAAACTAACATCCAAGGTATAATACAAAAGTTCAAACAAGTAAGATGGTAGTGAGATCTTTCAGGACTCACTTCCACCAGCTGGGCCCACAAGAACGCCCTGAGCAGACCCTTCTTTCTTGCTAGCATCATCCTTGACATCGTCAGATTTCCTCATCCTAATTTTGTATTTAGACTCGAACTCCGAAATTTCTTTCTTCTTTTTTTCCAAGGCCTCGTTGAGCCGGGCGATTACCTCCTCAATGCCCTCCTTGTTTCGCTGGACAGCTGGCAAGACTTCTTTGATGGTTCGTTCGACCAAAACGCCGCCGATCATCCGGTAGCATCTCCTAGAGGGATCCAGTGGTTGGATAGCGTTGATGACCAAAGAATGCTCGCTGACTTCCATCTCAAGCTCCGTGATCTTTGAATAGATTTGGTTTAGCTCTGTCCTCATTGAAGCATACATGTTGGCCACGGCTTGCTCATTGACGGGCTCTCTTCTTTCAGCTTCTGGTCTGCTTGCCATTCTTTTAAGAAAGGAAATTTGCCTGCATGGTGCACAGGGTATGTGAACTTTGGGTTGGAATGACAAGCATCAATATCGGTGTAAAAGCTACAAAACTATCTCCAATACAGCTTCTATAGAACAAAGCCGAGTTCGCCATATAATTTCACGTTTCACCGCCCAAGAGCCACTATCTTTTATTAAAAAAAATAGCTTCACAAAACCATTGATGTTTGATGGGCTGTGTGTCTTTATAGAGGTAAGGTAACGTTAGGTGAATTTTGGTAAATCTGGGTTGGATTGGTAATACATTAGGGTAAAAATAGGTAAATTTTGGAGAAAATTGAAAAAGATGTAAACATACACAAATTTTACAACACCTGAATTTTACAATTTCCCCCCAAGTTTAACTCATTTTCCCATAGTTACCCAATCTTATTTCACCAGACTTTACCATACCTACGTGAAGAACATGTATGTTGGGCAAGTCTTTTTAACAATATAACGAAAAAGAAATAGATTGTCACATGATCCTTAATGTATGAAAACTGCTCATGCGTTATGACAACTGGCAAGTAGTACATTAAGTCATGGCTGACGGATCTCTAAACTATTACCCCGGTACCACAGGATGCATATGCCTAAACAGAACAAATAGTTTACAAGACAACAAATTAGAAGAGTTCCAAGTTATTAGCAAACTGAATGAAAACAAGAGTGAAGCAAACATGCTTAGAATATCTAAAGTAAGAGCACAGGTATTGACATGATATGAAAAGAAAAGAGATGAGAAGAGTACGTCAACAATCTTATGCTGGACAGAGCAAATGCCAATGCTGGATATTTTCAAGCAGAATTGATTTACCTAATTAAATCTCTCTGTTACGTTAAAAAATAATATAATTGTCACTTTTATCTGTATTTTAAGCAATTACAGGCGGATTATTGAATTTCTTAGGTGATTATGTTACCTATCATACAAAAAGGATTCTCAAAGGCCACGGTTCATTAAGTAACATTATGATCTACTTCTTATCTTTCAACAGCCCAACGCACACTTCTTCAGCAAAAGAAAAAGTAAATTAGTTCCTAAGGATTAGGAGCTGGCATAGCAGGAGCCCAAAATTGCATATTAAACATTGGAAAAGTCCCATGATGAAATGTTAATTGGCTTTCCGGAAGAATCCCATAAAACTGGAGCCCACATAGGTGAAACCTGCTAACCAACTGGAATTGGTTTCACCTAAAAGCCCAGACTGTGATTCACTTCACTACAAAAGATACTCAAGACACTGTCATAGGTAACTAAGTTCCATGTCTTATCCAACAAATTGTAATGCTTTCATATATATATTATGTTGAGAATTTGGAACCAAGAGAACCCCGGGGCCCTCACCTGGGATTAAAATAGCGCGAGGCGCAAAATAGCGCAAGGGTCCCCGAGGCGCGAGGCGCGCGGCGATGGCGCGCGCCTCACGCACGCGAGGCGCACAAAAGCTCAATTTTGCTTCAAAATCATGTAGAAGCTATATTTTCACATAATGAACTCAAAAATAACATAAAAAATTAGATTAGACACAATTAATATGACGAAAAATCACGCAAATATGCTTGACATACGATATAATACTAAATTAGTCTTCAAAAGAGATAAACAAGCATAGTCATTTAAAGAAAACATAAAAAAACACATTACACTAGCAGAACCTCCTTCCCCGAGGTCTTATGTCCACAAAAGTCACAATAGAATACACTTATATTATTTGGATCTCGTCGTGAGTACTTCCAAGCAGGATCATCAGATTTAGGTTGGCTTGAACCACTAGCAGAACCTCCTTCCCCCTCCATAACTCACAGTCTCACACTCAGCCCACCCCCCCACTCCACTCACTGCCCAACAGACCAAAAGCTACAAAATAAACAGCAGCCACAGCAACCAAATTAAAACAGTAGGCAAGCAAACAGAGAGCAAATAAAGATAAAAAGAAAAAGAAATGCAGAAGGAGCAAATGTCTGTGACAGTGTGACTCACTGCCCAGAAATTTAAAAAAAAAAAAAAAAAAAAGAGGATGAAGAACCAGCAGGCAGCAGCAGCAGCACACAGAAGAAGAAAAGAAGCAGGCAGAGGAAGAAAAGAAGAAAAGAAGAAGAAGAAGAAGAAGAAGAAGAAGAAGAAGAAGAAGAAGAAGAAGAAGCAGCAGCAGCAGGCAGAGGAAGAAGAAGAAGAAGAAGCAGCAGCAGAAGAAGAACGCAGAGGAAGAAAAGAAGAAAAGAAGAAGAAGAAGAAGAAGAAGAAGAAGAAGAAGAAGAAGAAGAAGAAGAAGAAGCAGCAGCAGCAGGCAGAGGAAGAAGAAGAAGAAGAAGCAGCAGCAGCAGGCAGAGGAAGAAGAAGAAGAAGAAGCAGCAGCAGAAGAAGAACGCAGAGGAAGAAGAAGAAGAAGAAGAAGAAGAAGAAGAAGAGAAGAAGCAGGCAGAGGAAGAAGAAGAAGAAGAGAAGAAGAAGAAGACATACCTGAGTTGGAGCAGCACGCACAGAGGCAGAGAAGCGGCACCACGCGTGAGATTTGTGAAATGAGGGGAATTTCAGGCAGGCTAGGGTTTTTACCCAAAAATAAAAGCTTTTCCCTTTTTTTTTTCAAAAATAGCACAGTAAAAAAAAAGTAAAAAAAAAATTGAACAGTACAAAATTCATGTAGCGCGTGCCTCGTGCGCCACGCGCCACGCGCCTTTGCACACATAGCGCGCGCCTCGTGAACTGCGCTACGCCTCGACAGTTCGTAGCGCTGTGGGTTGCGCTACAGCGCCTCGTGCGCTATATGTCACGGTTCGCAGATACTATCCATTTTCGGAGAGGTTTCCACTTAAAAATCCTAGAGTTTACATGACTTCTCTAGATTTGTCTTGTCTTCTCTAGAATGTTCCGGAGTTCTCTCAAGAGCTCCACACTTGTATAGAATCCTAGATATTGGTATAAAAGGATCTAGATACGCGATGTGGACCGTTGGATCAAATAGATCTCCACCGTCCATTAAGGAGGTGGAAGTGTATATATACCCCCATGGGGTCTCATTTGTAAGCATCCATCATTTGAGAGCAATACACAAGACATTCTCCCAAACTCTCTAAGTATTCTTACTTGCTTCCCTTAAGCTTTACTTAGTCTCTCAAGAGCTAAGTCTCACAACCTCAAAGGCTTACTAGCAAACTAAGAAAAGGGTTTCGAGTGTAAGTTTTCTAGCGCCGCACGGGTGAGGTCTAGGATAAAGAATCATCCCGTGACATATAGCGCGCGTCACGCGCGCTATTTTAAACACAGATCCCCTCAAACCCCACATTAGCGAGATTATACTAATATCAGTTGTCGTTGATGTTGTAACCTTTAGGAAATAAGATTTTATTTTGATACTTCAGATTTCTTCTTGTTAAATGATTCTCGTTGCAGATGTAGCATGACTTTTCATCAGTACACATCCCTTTTCCTACTCAACAGAAAAAAAACAAAAAAAAAGCCTTGCACAAAAGAAAAACCGCGAAATTTTTGTGTGCTAGTCCTTTTCTAGTCTGTGTCCATGTGATATGCAATTAGAACAAGCAAATTGATTACACATGGAAAATCTTGTGCTAATCCCTTCTCTTGTCACTATCATTTGTTATATATTAAAAATGCAAATTGGATAAAACCTGAAAAGTGTTTGTGCATATCCTTTCTCTTAAGAAAATTTGAACAAAAGTCTTAGAGTTTAATACATTTCAGAATGCCCAATGAGATACAACTAGATGTCTTCATACGTACATGCCATGGGAGGAAATAGGAGATAAGGGGGGATAAGAAGAAATTATTAACCAGAATAATAGCAGCTGCAATTTGTGAATTACAAATGCCTCTCAACAACACTCCAAACATCAGTCACTTTTTTTTTTACCCCAATTACACTTAGTGGAAACCAATTTCTAAGTAAGACTAATAATTAAGAGTATCTTTCATAAGTAATTTCATGCCCAAAACAATTACTTCTTACTATTCACAGTTCTTAATCACATTAGGCAATTCATTTCAAACAGGCAACAGCATCACCAAACTTCTACACTAGAGGATGGTCCCACTTTACATATATCATGAAAAGAATTTAAATATCAACAAATTTATTCATGCTGTTCTCCTCACCATTAAAAGTTAGTATAAACCCAGAAATAACCACATTAGGTTAGTACAAATCCAGTGTCATACCCCACGAATCCCATCTATGCATCATTGTTGAGGACTGAGGCAACTATTATTTAGCAGAAAAGCAATTCTTCCTACTACTGCTCCAGCAAGAAGCAGAACAGTTAAGCAAGGCATTCTGCTTTAGTCCACCATAATGCGAGCTAAAAAGATTTTCCAGCAGCAACTGCTAACCATACAAAGTGTACACAAAATGTGGACAGTACATCAAATAGAGAAGACAAACAGCACCACAGCAGAGGTTTAAACATGACTTCAGAGTTCAGATATGTAAAAGAACCAGATAAAGACTCGTGAAAGTACTGAAATCTACCATACGTTCTTATCTTTCATTGTTCCACAAGTCTGAATTTCCAGAAAATACAACCTCATCTCAACCAAAAACTGCAATATAGCCTACTGCTCATTACCCTACTGATGGAATTGTGCTCTGTCTCCAAATTCGAAACACAGAACCAATTTAACTAATCAGAAAACAAATCCCCTTCCAAATTTATAGTTCCATAGTTTAAACAAGACACATTAAACTTTTCCAGTTCAGAGAGCCAGAAGGCATTGCAAAAGTCCATCAAATTATATCCAGTTTGCAGATGGTTCCAACACGTTACATCTAAGCTCTAAGGCGACACAAATACAGCAATGATGATCGTGGTGGTGGCGGTGAATGGAGATGGTGGTGAGCACGAGGTTATTGGAACATGAACTAAGGATCCCAAATTGCAAAATCTCAGGCAATGCACCAGGAAAGGGGCAGATCCAGCTTTTGATTAAGTGGGCATAATTGATCAAGGCTATCAGGCCAAATCTACCTAGCAATTTGTAGTGTCTATACAACGGGCAGAAAAGAGGATAACTTTTCCAATTTTCTTGTCCATCATTGATACTTTTTCCATAGTGAAGCGAATAAAACTTCCCCCCCCCCCTAAATAGTTAGCTATCTGCAATCAGTGCCAAGTTGGATAGAAGAAACCAAAACCACAATACTTTCATCGTTCAGTTTCGCACTTGAAGAAGAAGGATAGAAGAAAGCTTATCGACTTACAACAACAACAACAAAGTGAAACGAAAACCCTAAAATCAAGAACAAAAAAACCCTAAAATCAACAGAGAGAGTACCTTGAGGTGGATTACTCTTCTCCGGCCGTCGCTAGTTGCTAGTCGCCGGCAGTCACGGTTGCTCAGCCTCGCCACTCGCCGGCAGTCGTCGTGACTCAGTCGGGCACAGTAGAGGGAGGAGAAAGGACAGTAGTGGGGGACTGAGGGGAAAGGCTTCTCTTTGCACTCTAATCAGACCCGTTAATGGCCCGTTAGTCTATTCCAACCTTAGCACGCGGGCCTGCATCATTCATTTATTCAATGAGGTCGAGCCTCTTTTCTCATACCCAGTCACCATACTTCATTGGGCCCTCAACCTTTTGCCCTGACTTAGTGTCAACTATTATTTAGGGTGCAATTTATTATAGGATTATTAGCTTTTAAAATCCCCAATTTTAAACATTATTGATCAGAATATCTCAAATTTTATTTACGAAATGAATATCCTAAACTTTAGAGGGTTGTATTTGTTAGTAGCCCAACACCGAATTCACATAAATTAAATTCAGATTTTTGTGAAATGTAGCGATATTTTTGGGGTGATATGTACAATGGAGGTGTGTCTAAACTAAAAAACAATCACTACATCAATGAAAACATTGAGTTAAAATAACTTTAATTCAGTATTGGGCTACTGGCAAATACAACCCTCTAAAGTTTGAGATATTCATTTCGTAAATAAAGTTTGGGACATTCTGATCAACAATGTTCAAAGTTGGGGATTTTAAAATCTAATAATCCTTTATTATATGCTCCTGGAACATGTGTTCCACATATAGTCATTGTTCACTCATACGTACTCATTATTCACTTTTAATAGCATAAATGCATAATTGTTCACTCATACCTACCGGCCCGTTGTTCACTCCCAATAACATGATTGTTCACCAAATAATGCGATTGTTCACTCTTGTTATTATGATTGTTCACTTTTACTATTATCACTGTTCACTTCAATATTTTGGAGCACATGCTCCAAGTGCACGTAATATATATTGAACTTAAAAAGCATTCTCCCACATAACTAATGTCGAACTTTGTCATTGAAAATCAAGCATCCTCTAATTCCATTTCACAATTTTCACCACCATCTAACATCCCCTTGAAAATCTCAGGCTCAATCACTTTTTGGTCCTCCAAAATTAAAGAATTCATCATAGTTTTGAGAACTCAAACTCTGACTTGCCCGCATTATCATTCATCCTATCCAAACCCTCAAAAACTTCAGTTCTCAAATCCAATTATCTCTCCCAACCAAACCGACCCTACAATTATTCCCAAGTTGCTAACTTTCAGTCGCATCCAACAACAAAAACACAAACTACATGCTTCCAGTAATTGAAGCTAATATACAAATAACAAGAAGTTGGATATAGAATAAAAGGCCAGCTACCAATCTCTATGCCATCCTGAAAGTTTGATAGTCCTGCTGAATATTTTTCTCAAATCTAGCAAGCATGCAACAATATGTCAATATGATACCATAATTAATAGGGATTACCTGCAACTCAGAAAGAAGTTAAGGTTTGTTTATGATGAGGAGGGAGGGTTTAACAGTGAAGGTCGAATTAGTAACTCTGGGATCATATTGTTTTATGAACCCAATTTATTTATATATATAATTTAATGATATAATTTATAAATTTATTTTTTGAACATTTTATTATTTTTTATACTTAATTATATTGTTTATGATGTTTTATATATAATGGGATATTTTTTAAATCCTATTTTTGGTATATAATTATTTTTATGTTTATCATATTTTGAACATAATGTATATATTTTTTTAAAATGTAAGATTTTGAAAAAAAAATGAGATTTTGAACATAGAAGATATAGTTTTTTAACATTAAAATATTGGGAACACAATGTTTCATGATCGTGGGAGCATAATCTAATGATTGGAAAGAAGGTTTGCATTTATATTTTGTATCACTCATTTATGTTTGTAATTTTTAAGTTTAGTTATGTTATTGTTGCTCATAAATGTAAAAAAATAAATACTACCTTCATCCTCTAATATTTTTTTTGTTGAAGAAATGATTATATCATTACCCAATCAATAGGCAAGCATCAATGGTCACATGCTCCTGAATACAGTCTAGTCCTTCCCCTTTTCATGGTCTCAAATATGAAACATGTGGTTGGGAGTGGGTCAGTAAATGGACTACTTTATTGACCTCCCTCCTTATATGATTAAAGGTACAGTAATCAAACTAAACAGAAACCTCAAAATTTGCATCAAGCAGAAAGTCTATAGTAGAATGGGTAAAAGACCTCTTTTGAAGAGCCAAAATAATTGAGAGGTAGTCTCCTATTATGATCTTTCTTATTCCTATGTCCAGCGGCATTTTCACTGCCAGCATACATGCTGGAGCCTCAGCCATCTCCGCTCGCGAAAAGCCTCATTTTTTTATCCATGCAAGCTGCCACAACAGTACCCATCGCATCTCTAACTACTGCCCCTGTCACGAAACCCCAACTTCCAAGCTTTGTGTTCGGTCTCATTTTGAGCTGAATTAAGATCATAAATTGAATATTTTTGCTTGTGATTTCTTCACTTGATTGGAAAGTTAGTGTGATTTACAGATTTTTGTGGAAATTCATAGAAAAGTGAAGAAAAGCCAAGAAAAATGAAGAAATTGAGGAAATAAATGAAGAAAATAATGGAAAAGGTACCCCCAGCAGCGCCCAAGAACCCCCCACCAGGGGGTACTAACCCTCGCGAGCGCCTGAATCCTTCCCCCCAACAGCGTTAATCGACCCCCTGGCAGCGTGCATAACTTGCACCTTCTGCCTCCCACGCTGCTAGCGTCCGAATTTATGAATGCGCCGCTAATTTCACATCGTAGGGTTTCTTTTCTTCTATTTTTCATTATAAATATACTCCGTTGTATACAAGAGAGGAGTAGTTTTTCGTTTTTTTAGGTTTTTCTTAGTTTAGTTGGTTTTTAGGTTTTAGTTTATACTTTCTCCGTTTTCTCAATAATTGTTCTTCTATTGTAATTTACACTTTCTTTAAAGTTTAATCCAGTTCTATTTTAGTTTTCAATTCTCGTTTCCTTCTCGCTTTCATTCAGTTATTTTCAGTTCTCGTTATTTCAATCTTTTCAATATTTGTTTCCACGAAAAATCCAATTTTTAGTGAAGAGGAGGATTAAGGTTCCTCGTATTCTCTCTTCAGGTGAGGATTCGAACAATCTTAGTAATCCAAATCACACCTTTCTTGAGATCGATGATTCAAGATTCAAGATTAGAATTCAGTCCAATGCATTCCAGGTTAATGTTTTCAATCTTTAAATTCAGTATTAGATTTAGTTTTTATATTCATCGTTATTAATTGCTTTTAATTGCTTTCTTAGTTAGAAATTTACTTTTTTGTTAAATTAGGTTTAGTTCATCTTTAAGTTCTTGTTTTCCTCAGTTTTTTTGCTTTCAATCTTGATTAGTTTAGTTAGTTTAATTATTTATCGCTTTCTGCAATTTGAAACCTTACCAAACCAATTTCCTAAAAACCTGACACACCATCCCTGTGGATTCGACAACTCTTACTCTTTTATCCCAAATTACCACAACCGAACACTTTGCCCCATCAAAGTTCACCCTGTAGACCCTCGTCAGCTGCGCCTGCCATTTATTTTTCTTTTCTAGATGAGGTACCTCCATGCGGGCTTGGGCATGCTTGAATTCATTGAGAAAAGTTTGAGCTCTTTGGATGACCCGCCTTGGCTGACACCTTTTCTTCCTACAAATCATAACGTTTCTTGAATTCCAAAACCCCTACGTCATCGTTACCCAAAGCTCCAAATTGTCTTTGTATCTTTCTTTTGCTACCGAGAAGACTTCCAGGACCTCGGCCTTTTGGAACTCAGCATCCGGAATGTCGAAGTTGGATTCTTCCCATATTCTTGAGTCATGCTCACAAAAGAAAAGAGCATGGGTAGTTGATTTTGGAACGCTCCACACAACTCACACCTTACTTCTAGGCCATGAATACGCTTTGTTGTGTCCTTCTTTGATGGTAGAGCCCGGACACAGGTCCCCCACATGAACATTTTGATTCTAGGTGGGACTTTGAGGCTCCAAATATCCCCCTAGTTGCAAAGGTCATTCCCTCCACTTAGGCCCGTATCTTCCCTGTTCTTCTTGTTCGTGACCAAGTAGTATGTCAATCTCACTGTCAATTGTTCACTTTGATTATGATGCCAAACAAGACAGTCTTGAGGCCATACGGGACACAACGGTATACTCTTGATTACCTCCACATCCACCGGTAGTAAGATCAATTGCTTATTCCAGATGCATTGGTCATGAAGGATCAAGTCCGCCACCCTCGTGAGGTGTAACTCCTACTTCTTTGGTGGAAACAAACCCAATGTATGAACATATACTTAACTTGGAAAGGAGTACTTTATTGAATAGTCAACTAGGGAGGATACTTAATTACACAGCGGATATCACAACAAAGATATTGAAATCTTCTAACTCACAAAGCAACTAAAATAACAAAAACCTTATCCCACGCAGCCTCTTAACCCACTACGCTTCGCTGCTAAACTCTGATACCATAAAGAATCCGAACACTACCAAGAAGCGAAGAATCATAACCTGAAAAAATAGGAAGATGAAGGGATGAGCTTGAAAGCCCAGTAAGTAGCATAACACCTCGTTAGATGGGTTAGACATGCAAGTAAAACTTAGGCTGGGTCAGAGTTTACAAATAAATACATAACAAAATATGACTGGGTTTTACAAATATTTTACTCAGCTCGAAACTCCCAAAGTATACCATAATATTGATCAAACGAATTTCGTCAAAGTAACATAGAGTATATCAAAACATAGCGATCAAAATCACAATGGTTAGGGCTAAGGTCGCTATTGACCCGGCGACCAGGGCAACGATAAGCCACTATTGACCCAGTGGCAAGGCAACGATGTACCATTATTGACCCAGTGGCGGGGCAACAAAGAATTGGGCCCAACGGAATACATACACATATCGGAATATACAATAGCGTGCATACAAGTCGATCGACAGGTCCAGTGCATACCTTAACTGGCTAAGGCAGAAGACATAGCCCAAAAACAAAACCAATAACTTAAGTAGCAAAACGTAAAAACAATACCCAGTGAAGTAAATTAGAAATAATAAATAAATCGGAACCACAAGGTTACTCATACAAACGGAAGGTTCAAATAATTCAAATACCAAAATTGTTATTCAAAATGGCTACTTTGTAAATAAAGAACTCAAAGTGTAACAAAATCTCAATCGGCGTGTAAGGGGCAAAAAGTAACTACAACTTATAAAATTAACATCAAATGGGTACTTTGTAAACACATAATCAATACAAAAACAACTTATTAGTAATATACTTGTAAATGTTAATTGAAATTATTACCAAAGGTTCCAATATTAAATATATGTCAAAAATACGAACGTAACTTATAAAATTGACATCAAAAGGCTCACTTCACAAATATATAAATCAATATAGGGTCAATCAAGTCTTTCGGACATAAATATAACCAAAAATAATATATTTAACCAGTAGCATGCCAACCCGATTTAATAAAATTACTTTACGAAAAGGACTTTACAAAAATATTTTGAGCACGAAGGAAGACTAAAAGAATATCACACCACTTACCTGCAACTATAGATTTAGATGGCTACTCCAATGAAACAGGGTCACCTATATAATATATCTGAGACCTAATCATTCAAAAAAGTTACTCCTACTGATCACAATTTACTCAAAATATTTATGTACGGATCGCTAACGATGCCCAAATAATAGAAAGTAAACCCCATTGACCATCCTTCATGACATTTAATTTAACTAGACAAAACACTAATACAAAGACCCTTAAATTAAGTTCGTAATAATCCCAATTTAATCTCCAAAGAATATCATATTATTGTCGCTATCCCTTATTTCTTTACTAATCTTGCTCGCCAAATCCACATTATATGTATTAGTAATAAGAAAATACTCTGCAAATGTGGGCTCACAATTGACAAACACATTGAGATTGGCATGAGTAAGGCTTCTTGAAATCTACTATCTAGGGAATGATATTGGAATTACACTAGAAAGACTTTGTGGCATAAAAAGTTGCTTAATTAATGAAATTCCAAGCTATCATACTACACTGCAAATTTGGACGAATAAAAGGGATGGATTATTGATTCCTAAAATTAGAGAAAAAACATAAACACTAACCTTATAATTCTCTGGAGGTAATCTTGCTTTTGTTAATTAATATATCTCTCTTCTCTTTCCCTTTGGCTGAAGAATGGCGGCACAATATTATTTAGTGTAGGGTATAAATAAATAAATAGGAGACTCTAGGTTCAGGGTTTGAAACTCCTAAAAATTATAAATGGCCTTAATAAATGGGTTATAATACTAGTAAGACTTTTTTTTTTTTTGGTTTTTGGAACGGGGTATCTTAGTAATGAGCCGAAAACTACACGGTTTGGGCACCACTTTGCATCCCAAATATTCAAGGATGCACGTCTCCCACCAGCCACCGAGAGCCCTCCTCTATCACCCACTTAATATTGTGTAGGTTCCGCCATATATAGCTCGGATTCCTGCCCAATTCGGCGTCGAGGAGGCTGAAGTTTGGGAAGTATGTGGCTTGAACACCAAAGAGTCACTCATATGGAGTTGTCGCTAGAGTTGTCTTGCTAGGAGCGCTAAGTTGAAAGCTTCGATGTCTTTGAATTCGAGCCTCCATCTCCTTTTTTCCTACTGTCCCCCACCAAAACTTATTGATTGTCAATTGGATCTTGTGACACACCTCGCTCGGGAACTTGAACCCACTCATTGCGTATGTCGAGATAGCCTAGGCTACTACCTTTATTAGAACCTCCCCGATCGCCCAAGAAAGGGATCGACCCAACCAACCACCAATCCTTTTGCAGATCTTGTCTCTGATGGGGAGAAATTTTTTTATTTAGAATTCCCAATCCTTGTGGGAAGCCCCAAAAAATTCTATTGTGCTAGAACTTCCCTAAAGTCAAGGGTGGCTCTGATCTCATCTCTCCGTGCAGACAGGACGCCCTTGCTAAAGACGATACTGGACTTGCTTTTATTTATACTTTTCCCCGAGGCATCGTCGTAGCTTTCAAGGATTCGCTTCATCTTCATGGCCTCCTCCACAGTTGCCTTGCAAAAAGTTAGGGTATCGTCTACAAATAGCAAATGGGAAACAACGAGAGCCAATGAACACACTTTGAACCCCGTTAGTATGTTCTTTGTCACAGTCTCCTCAAGTAAGCTTGATAAGCACCCTTCCGTAACAAACAAGAATAGTTAGGGAATCGGGTCGACTTGTCTAGGGCCTCTACTCGGTTTCACAAAACCCTTAGCTTCACCACTTATCATGAAGGATAGGGTGGCCGATCTAACACATCGTATGACTAACTCAACCCATGATTTCTAAAGCACAGTTTCAAGAGAACCAATTCTAGAAAGTCCCAATCCACCCGATCATACACCTTAGCCATGTCAAATTTTAGAACCATACTACCCCCGACTCCTTTTTTATTTTTCATATCGTGGAAGGCTTCAAACGCTAGAAGAATGTTGTCTAAGATCATTCTCTCTTGTGTAAAGGCCCCTTGGTTTGAGATAAGGTCGGGAAGGAAGCCTTTAAGCTTGTTGGTTAGAACCTTCATGACTAATTTGTAGGTCACATTACATAAACTAGTGGCGCAAAAATCACATATGTCATCTGGATTTTTCTTTAAGGACAACATGTGTATTGTTGAAATTTAGCGGCATACTCCCTCTATTTGAAACACTTAGCACAACACTTATGACATCACTACCAACAACATGCTAAATTTTTTGGGAAAAGTACGAGTTCATAGTGGTTGTGACTTTGGGCCTTACTTGGATGCATTTGTTTAAGGGCCTCCTCGATCTTCAATCTTGAATACAACCTGCTAAGCACATAGTTCATAGTGGTTGTGACTTTGGGCTTGATAGATCTTGTACCTCCCTCATTTGCACCAACCCACTAACATGAACAAGGTGGTGAAATAATTTACCACAATGTCCACTACTTTGTCTGGATCAGAATGTAGGCACCCCTTTGTGTCTTTAAGCACTGTTATATGGTTGTTGAATCTCTTAATGTTTGCCCTTAAGTGGAACCATGAGGTATTCAGGTCCCTATGTTTCATGAAGTCCACCTGAGCTCTCTGCCACCAAAGGATCTCCTCCTTCCTCCTCCATTCCCACAATTCTGCAAAAATACCTTTTTTGACCCCAACATTGTCCTCAACCTTCATCAACTCCACACAACTTCCGATCTCTCCTTGGATGTTCCCAAAGAAATTTTTGTTCCATCCTTAAAGGGATTTCATACAATTGTTCATTTTCTCCTCCCAACCTTCTACTCCCACCGCTTGATTTCTACTCTTCCACCCCTCCTTAATCACTCCCTTGCAATTCGGGTCCACCTCCCAAACGTTCTCAAACCTCCTCCTCCTATGATTCTTCCCAAAGTCACCCTTGAGTTTAAGGAACACAGGAAGGTGGTCTGAAAGATCCTCATTTAGGTAGGTCACCTTGGCAAAAGGGAATAAAACAGCACATTCGGTGTTTCCACAAAACCTATCCAACCTCTCCTCAATCGAGACGCGACTTCCATTCCACCATGTGAATCTATTTCCTAAGAACCCTAAGTCCTGTAGGTCCAAGTTGTTAAAGGTCTCTCTAAAAGCCTCAAGGACGTGTTCCGATTTTATAGGGCCACCCCTTTTTCTCATAGTTGTAGAAAATTTCGTTGATGTCACCACCGACCACTCAGGCCACAGGAGCATCATGGATAGTTAAGTCCTCCACTAATTCACAAGTCTTCAACCTGTTTCGGGATGACCATAGAGGCTTATGAATCTCCATTTCTCATCTCATCCTACCCCTTGTACCAAAACATCTATATGGTTTGCTGAACATGAAAGTAAGGCTACAACCATATTGTGGGTCCATAGTAAACCCAAACCTCCACTCCTTTTCTTCGCATTAACAAACACGCCTTGAAAGCCCCCTAACCTAGTCACCACTTGTTTCATCTTCGCGCTACTCATTTTGGTTTTCGAAAGGAATACCAACCATGGACCCATGACTTAAGCCCCAACATGATTATGTGGAGCTCTTTCACGGCCCAGGGGTTGCTAAGTCCCCGACAATTTATACAAAGGATACTCATTGACCTATGCATGGTTGAATCTCAACCTCCGCCTATGGGTTACTTGATTGACTAGCCCCTTTCTAGGTCCCCACCGCTCTAAATTTCCTGTTTCTGTCGTCATTCCCAGCACCTTCATTACTCTTTCTCTTGAATAAGTCATTCACTGCATCCATCACCTTGTCTCTATTCACCGACATGTCAATCGTCTCTCCCATCTTAAACTTTAGTCTCCTCTTTAACTTGCTCTCCCTATATGCCACTATGAGCCTTTTCCCCTCTCTTTTCTCTGCCTCTCATCCTCTTCTGTTGTTCTTCAACAGGGAAACACGTATCTACTTCTCATATTCTAAGTCTTCTTCCGGTACAGATTTGTCATACAAGTCACAACACTTATAGGTATGTCCCAGTTTGCCACATCCATAAACTATAACAAAAGCCAGTGAGCTTTACATACTTGATCATCAGCCACACTGATTCTCCATTGATTTTAACTTTCACTCTCGTCCTCAGTGGTTTAGTGATTGTAAGTCAATGCAAAAGACTATGGACTGGTTGTAATACCCTTAAAAATGGTTGTAATTTTATTTAAGTATAACTCATTAATTATGTAGGACTATTGGATCTAGTTTATCAACATGAACTGGTTAAAATGGGCCAATGATTACGGGTTTGGGCTCATAGCGCTATTTTAATGTTTTTGGCCCAATTAAGAATATAATGTGAGATGGTCCTTACTGTCGTTGTCCAATTAAACTATTGATATTACAACTACCAATGTTATTAATATTAATATTATCATTACTACTATTATTGTATTATAATGTGATACTTTTATCGATATATAACACTAACTCTTAGTTATGCCCTTTTTTTACTATGATTATTATTATCGAACTAGTAGTATGTATGCCTACCCTTTTCATTATTATTATTATTATTATTATTATTGTTATTATTATTATTTTGAGAATCCAATTTACGTAGGATGCCTCGTTCTTAAAGGATAACTAAGATAAATCAACTTCCCCGTTAAACATGATAATCTCCTTTTTTAACTAGGATTAGATTAGGAATTTAAATATCGGTTAACTCATTATTATGATTCCATCCAGATACTCCACCCATTCCTTGACAGTAAAGAATTGCAAAAATTCTCGTAACCCTAGTACAAGAGCCTATATATATAGCATTTTCCCCAACAACTCATATCATTATATTCCACTCTACATTCAATACTCATCATCCCCTCTAAATCTCCTAAAGTTCTAAATCCATAACCATGTTAGGGTATGAGAGTCGAGATCGAATAGTTAGTTGATTTACAAGGTTAGAGTGCCAATGCCCGAGGAAGCCAGTCACCATTTTTTAAGCTCGGTTCGATACAAAAAAGGCCTCGGTCTTTTAGCTTTTCTGAATTTGATCCAGGACCAAATTCAACTAATTAAAACATTAACTACGTTGTTATTTGAGGTACAATTTGATGACTACACATTTCCATCGTACTTACTGTTTTTAAACTTATGATACCTCTAATATAAGTGGAGTATCAAATATATGTTTTAATTGTGTTTTGCCACACTAATGGTGGACCTAATACTATTCATTGACCAACAGTGGGGCTTCCCGATAGGAATAAATATGCACACATCCCTTTTGATCGCAATGGAGGTTCAACCTCTTATTGGAATGATAATTGAATGTAATGGGATATAAGTCAATATTGTCCATGTGCCATCACAAGATAACAAACGAGCAACTGTTTTGTTGTTTATGAAATAAAATGAATTGAAGTGATCAAAATACTTGCTTCATTGCATAGTCGTATTGTACTAGGCCCGTTTGGCTTACTCCTTTATGTTTCCATTTTCAGGTTCTCAATAATTTATTATGGAGAGCTAGCAATTGTAAGTCATAGGTCCACTCGATGGTTGTATTATTGAGCCTTGTGTCACCTTTAGGGACACAACATAATGTGCCTGACTTATAGAGCTTCGGCTAAATTTAGTAAGTTTCCTATCAAATGTTGGGGCGTTACACTTATCCACCCCAATAAAGTTTGTTTCATCTACACT
This sequence comes from Portulaca oleracea, assembly GCA_029582165.1. NCBI lineage: Eukaryota > Viridiplantae > Streptophyta > Magnoliopsida > Caryophyllales > Portulacaceae > Portulaca > Portulaca oleracea. The sequence goes on from CM055880.1 coordinate 8,568,945, forward strand.
AACAAATGAATTTCTTAACTCGGTGGCATGCTATTGAATACAACAATGCGAAAAGTTCATATTGTTCAGTATAAATACAACATTCAGATTATTCAGTATATCACCAGTAAAAGTTAAGATTATGCAATCCAATTTCCTTTTTTTTTTCAAAGAGCTTATACTATTCGGATCTAGTCGGGTCCGGTTGGTAGACCTTGTACCCGAACCCGTACCCGTGTTTGTTCTGGTGGAACCTAAACCAAACTCTTTTTTTTTTTTTTTTTTTGCAAAATTTCATAACAAAACTCATTTGAAACATGTCGGGTTTTTCCAAATTTGTTAAGGTTTGAGTTTGATTATTACCTCTAGTCCATTTAGCTATTTGTAAGTTGAAACATTACTCCATTTCTATAATTTGCAAACTTAAATCATATTATAGTAATTTTTTTTTTGGGTATCAACCACAATGTAAACCTTTGCAAGCAAAAGGGACATGTAAATATAAGAATGTTGTAAAAAGTAAAAACCATATTTTGTTTATATTAACGTAAAGATGATAACTTAGAGTGTGTAACTTCATATTCTCCAAATGGTTATGGAGGAGAAGGAGAGCTCTTCAACCACTCCAATGCTCCACATCTTTGGCTCTTCGACAATCTACAAAGAGACAACGGTTTTGTCAAGGTGATTGAATTTCTTCAACCAAGAATATAAGTATGGGAAAGATCATAGAGACCTTGAGAGAGAGTAAGTGTTGCTGACATTAGCCATTTGTTACTAAAGCTACCTATTTTTTTTTTTTTTGCAGGAATTTGAACGACATATGCATTACAGGAATAAGAAAACTAGAATATTTAAGGCGTGAGTGCGACATTATATTTCCTATCAAGAACAAATGTAAAGTGAAGTGCAAGGTGCTAGCATAATTTCTTCATGCTTTTGCAAATGATTATATTAGTGTGTTAAATTGTGCTGTCGAAAGCCACTCTAACGAGTGAGGAGGTTGTTTTGTTTGTTCCTCCCTCTTGACTCGAATTATTTGTGATCCTAATACTCCCTTCGTTCTAAATTTGCGGTCTCCAAGATTCTTCTTTGACTGAAATTTTTTTATAGCATATTTTATCAAAAATATATTTTTATGATTGTATCTTTTGTGATGAATCTAATTTTAATAAAATATTGTGTACATTGAGAAACTCAAAGTTGATATTTTAAAAATTTGAGTGATATATAAATCAATTTGACAATTAATATGGAATAGAAAGAGTAACTTTTTGTTTCCTCTTGAAAAAAGGAAAATTGGAAAAAAATAATTCAAACTTTGGGGTATTGGAAAAAAAATAATTCGAACTTATAACTTTATTATGGATAAGTTGAATTTTCACACCGATTATTTTTAGCATTCACCACTAAGTTAAACTCGTCCAAAAAATGACGTGATGGCAGCGAATTATACATGATACTTTTTGCATTTCAAAAACAAGTTAAAAGTATGCTCAGATGCTCGGTGTATAATATAGCCACCACCATATCAATTTTCAGACGAGCTTGCCACAACCTACCGCGGTGTATAGGGCTCTGTTCTTTTCTGCGGTTGGCAAACTGCGGTGCCACATCCTAACGAAATTTGCCACAACCCACCACAAAATACCATTCTACCACAATTCATCACAACCCACCACAAATTACTTTTTCACATTTACCAATACAATATTCATATGTATACAAAAACCCACCACAACATACCAATAACCCGCCACAATTATACCACAACTCGCTACAATTTCACCACATCATACCACGCCATACAGCAGAATACCGCATAAAAGAACAGGGCCCGGGTGGTGGATGTTAAAAATAATAGAGATTATCCATAACAAAGTTGTAAGTTTGAATTATATTTTTTCCAACACCCGCACAGTATGAATTATTATTTTTTCGATTTCCCAAAAAAAAAAGGAACAAAAAATCACCAACTAAAAAAAGGGAAATAAGTGAAACAAGACAGCAGTGATCCCGTCGACCAGGCCAATGAGAATGGGTATTACCAGCCAATGTCCGTTCTTCCTTCGGCACTCCACTTCCACCACCACCACCACCACCACCTCCTCCATGTTTGCGCTTCTCTGAAACCTCAGATCCCCCCGCCGGAACTCCTCTCTCCGCCGTCTTCGCCGCCGTATTCGGTGGCCGACGCTTTCTCCGTTTCTTCTTTTTTCACTGTGTGACCTGCTGATCTGGTACCAGCTCACCTCTCTGTCCGTAGTACAATTTGCTTCTTATTTTGAAGTTCTTTTTCTTTTCTGGCATTTCATGATTATTTCTAGCCCTAATTTGAACGCAATTCCATCAATTAGCACTGTTTATGTAGTGGAAGCTTAGCAATTGGTTGGGTTGGTCCCCAAAAACCCTTTGTTCTGATCAATTGAGGCTAGTTTGTAAGGATATAACGCGGAGATTTGACAATTGAACAGGTAGATTGATCAGAGTAAGGGCATTGGATTCAGGAAGTGTTGTCGAAAACGTGAATGTAAGCGAGAGTAGTTGAAATTGGGCAGAAATGAAGTCGGGCAGCGCGGCAAAGTTGATTGTGGACGCGCTGCTCCAGCGTTTTCTTCCTCTTGCAAGGCGTCGAATTGAAACTGCTCAGGCTCAGGTTGGTTCGTATTTCATAGTTTGATCCAGTTTTGTATCGTTCATTGACTTGTAAACAGTGAAGTATTGTTGGATGGTTATATCTGCAACAGTGTTTTCCTGATGCTTTCTTGGTCGTTTATGTTTAGAAAATTACTGTGAATTACTTGATTTGGCAAGGTTGATGATGATATATATATTTTTTAAAATTGTTCTTACGGTCCATTATACTGGTTTCGAAGAGCACTAGGTTGCGCCCTGTTGTTTTGTTTTCTACTAGGTGTTGGTACTTGGTAGTGTCAATCATTATTTAGGTTGTTTTAACTTCTAAGTTGTTTGTAATTTCTGCTTATATGTATTTTTTGCTTTTGAATTTTGCAGGATGGTCAGTATCTTAGTCCATCAGACCCAGCCTATGACCAAGTATTGGATTCCTTGGCAATGGTGGCACGACATACACCAGTGCCTCTTCTTGAAGCTCTTCTTAAATGGAGAGATAGGTAACACTTTATTATTATTTTAGTGCAATTCGCTTAATTTGAAGCTTGGTGGAATCCAATCCTTGCTTTGTTCCCATGTAACTTGCTCTCGTTGGCGAGGGAACGACAACCCCTTTCACATTTACTTTGTAGTTTGGACTAGCTAAAAGGTGATGATATGCTTCTTGAGTGGGTTGCTTTTCTAAACCCTATGCATAACCCAAGCAATAGTTAAAATCATAAATTCTAGTGGTGGACCTGTCCCCCACTTGAAACATTTTCGTTGATTGATGTTTGTGGGGGAAAGGTCATCCGTGGAAGACCAGACTGACAATGCCCTGAGGTAAAGAGAAACAAAAAAAGATTGCAACTAGCTTATTTTAAGTCCTTGAAAATGAAGCAATAGAACGCCTAACAAATGATTGGATACTGTGTGGTGAGTGCTCTCTAAGTCTACAACCTTCCCACTATAGAACTGGAGGGAAAACCTCCACTAATTGCTTAGAAGTGGCTGGTAAAAAACTTGCTTCTATATTATAAATGACACACTGTCACCTTAGTGTGTGGAGAGTTTGGTTATAATTTTGCTTTTGAGGGGCTGTATTTATGAGAATAAGATCTGACTTGCATTGCTTATCAGAGAACTTCATGGCCTGCTTGGAAAAATTAGAGAGATTCTTTCATATTTGGAAGTTTTGGTGCCATCTGGAGCCAAAGATATGAAGTGATTATGTAATGGATCTCAAATAATAGTGTCATGCTATTTTCTTTGCTCTTTATTTCTGTAGATGTTATCTTCAAGATCCTCTATAGATCTACAGGCTACAACCTGAAGCTTTAAGGTATTATTTGTTGCCATAATCCAAATTTTTTTAGGAGTATCCTGTTTATCCTATGGGCTTCACCTTTGAAGTAGAAAAAATCAATGCAACTCCTTTCCTTTCAAGATGACCAGTACTAGTAGCCACAAGAGCATCCTTCTAAGTCAATCTATTCATCATTCTCTAATAGCAAAAAGAAGGAAATAAATTATGTGACTATTGATTATCCTCAAATTAGCTCCCACCAGGCCACTACCATGAACTGGCATCTCAGGTTGTCGGATTACCTCATCTCTAAGAGTTCTATCGTTCTCCTCCATAAAGTTGCCTGGTAGATTTAGTTCAAGGAGCGAGTCTTCTTGCTAGAATTTTTCCACACTAGTTAGTGTGAAATCTCTTTTAGCTTCATGGTAAAAATCCTGCTACATATGCTCGTCACTATTGTATATTGGGGATCAATCGTGGTATGGATACCCACCACTAGTGTATAGGCGATCTTTTATGGCATAATGGTCAAGGTTGAAAACTTTAAACATAGAATTATGAGTTAGAAATTGGATGCTATTATAGAAACTCATCGTGATATGGATGTCTTTTCGTTGGGTATAAGTTGCTACAACCTGAAGCTTTAAGGCATGATTCGTTGCTATAAGCCTAAATTTTTTTAGGAGTATCTTGTTTATCCTATGGGCTTCACCTTTGAAGTAGAAAATAGTCAATGCAACTCCTTTGCTTGAAAGACGACCAGTACTAATAGCCACAAGAGCCTCCTTCTAATTCAACCTATTCATCATTCTCATAGCAAAAAAGAAGGAAATAAATTATTTGATTATTTATTATCCTCAATTTGAGAAATTAGCTCCCACCAGGCCACCATCATGAACTGGCATCTCAGGTTGTCGGATTACCTCATGTCTAAGAGTTCTACGGTTCTCCTCCGTAAAGTTGCCAGGCAGATTTATTTCAAGGAGTGAATCTTCTTTCTAGTATCTTTTCACACCAGTAAGTGTGAAATCTCGTGTAGCTTGATTGTAAAAATCCTGCTACATATGCTCATCACTATTGTGTATTGCGGATCAATTGTGGTATGGGTACCCATCACTAGTGTATGGTTGATCTTTTATGGCATAATGGTCGAGGTTGAAAATAAACATAGAATTGCTGGTTAGAAATTGGATGCTATTATAAAAACTCATCATGATATGGATGCCTTTTCTTGTGGTATAAATTAATGCAACAAAAAGCCAACATCTTGTATGGTTTTCCTTTCCAATTTTCTTGATTGGTGGTTAATGGTTTCACTCGAATGTCAAGGGATGAACTGCTAAAGATAAAACAGTGACATGGCAGTGCAATTGAATGTCCATCATCGTGTACATTTATCCATATTGATTCTCTTGATTACAGCATCTTAAGACTTGTTTTTGAAGATAAAGCAATGGTTTGTCAATAGCCTAGTTAGGAATTGAAGCTGTAAATTTATCTTACCAAATATCTTTGATGAATAACAAATTTTGAATGTCAGACTTTCTCCCGATTTTGTAAATTGAGAATAGTTTCTGTTAGCTTTAGGGCTGTTCATCGGTCCAAGTCCAGATGGACCCAACCGAGCTGAAAAAAACTGAAGGGGCCGTTTTCTGAAGACCGAAGACTGGGCCAAAAGTTGATCGTCGGATGTCTTTGGTGGGCCTTTGCTTCAGTTCGGTTATAACTGAATGATGCACAGCCCTAGTTAGCTTTAAGAGAAAAACATTTTTTTTATAAAAGGTTATTAATATAACAATCGGAAATCTGGTACCTTTGTCATATCTTTGCTTCCAGGTTTTTTGTTTGGATCTCCCTCCTTTCTGTGTCTCAGTGAGTGTGTGGACATCTGCATGTGCATGTGATGTGTGTGATCTGTTTGTCTTACTGAACCCCTACTGGGTGCTGATATCAGGTTTATGTTTGTAATGTAGTGAATCACCAAAGGGCGCAAATGATGCCTCTACATTCCAAAGAAAGGTTTGTATCCTCGTTGTAAATTTCAGAGATCATAAGTTGCCTACTTGGTAGCTTCAATCCCACAATGCTTGATTTCTTGCTTGTTGATGTGAATAAATGAAGCACATACTATGTTGTTTATGTCCTTCTGGAAAGCTTTTTTCATGGTCTGTGTATCAGGTAGCTACGTGACATACGCTATGTGTGTATATCACGTAGCTTCCCAATTGTTCTAAAGTTATCTTTTGCAGACCCTTTTCAAATTCCTTTTTCTTTTCAAAATGTTACTGTGCTTGTCCAGTGTACTTTGGGTTTCAGTGTCTGGAACTAAGCGTGATTCAGATTGTGATTTTCTTGTTGTCGTAGTGTTACTGTGACTGTTCTTTTTGTTATTTTCTAGCTGACTATATCTGAAATGCTATGCTGGATGCAGCTTGCAGTGGAGTGTATATTCTGCTCTGCATGCATTCGATTTGTGGAGTGTTGTCCGCCTGAAGGACTCACAGGTTTGTTTAAACATTTTTCCCTTTTGGGAACCTCTGATATTAGCTTTGTATGCTGACTGTTATGTGGCCTATCCTTTCTGCAGAGAAGCTTTGGGCTGGGCTTGAGAATTTTGTTTTTGACTGGCTAATCAATGCTGATAGGTAAGAGCTTTCTGGATTGTTTAATGCTTCTTCTTCAATTGGTTGTGTTGGTTGTTCAATGTCTAATCAGCCAGTTGTAGTCCTGGTCCTGGGTCTGCTCATTTTCTTGTAGCTTTGTAGATAGCTTTTGTATCTTGTCTTTTTGACTACTGCATCTCATGTTTATCCTCTTAGGTGAAATGTTAGTCATAGATTCTCTTGGCTTGAACTATCTCATCATTCCTTGTTGCATATAAGTATTTAACTCAGCTTCCTTGCAACTCCCACCATTTTCCCTTGATTCTACTGAGAAGTTGTTCAAGAGTGTTGGCAGTTGCGGCATTTCTTTGTTATTGCTGTGTCTGCCTGTGTGTGACTTGAACTAAAGCATTTGTCGTCATGGACAAAATATTGGGTTGTGACTCATGACAATGGAAACATGATGCAAAGGTTGTGACTTGTTACTTGTTCTGACTAGTGATTAGTGACTGAGAATTATCTCATAGTTTACTTGTAATGAGTTCAGACCTAGTCAGAGATTCAAAATAAGGCCACTCTCTGCTGAAACATCCATAGTAGAATGGTTGTGGAGCTGAGTGAATTTATTCTCACACTGCAATAGCCACTGCATGCAAGGTGATTGCCACATTAGATTGATTCTTTGGATTTAGGTGCAAATCCTGGGTGTATTGCAGTAGACGACACCATTGTTGACAGTATTGTGTAGCTACCCAGAATAGACGTGATATATGCCTTTCAATTATTCATATTACAAAGCAACACTGTTGACCTCTAATGAGGGTGCTGCTTCTATCGAAGAGGGGATGTAGGGAGGGTCAGATCTAGATATTTTTGCCCTTGACAAGGATAGGGGCTTTCGTTGTGTTTTAGGGGTAAGGTGAGGTCGATTTACAAATCAAACCACGATACATGGTGGTCAAGTTCACATTGTATAGCCCCCCATTCTGCAAGAATTATGGAAGTATTCTGAGTATCCAGATCGCTGAATGCTTGCTAGAACATTTATTCACTGGGTGTTTCTTCTGTCTGTTTGCTGCATGGCTCCATTCATGTTTTGACTTACTATAAATGTTATCTGGGAAAGTCATTGCTGTTTTTGGCCTTCACCATTACAACATATTACTTTCGTTAACTATGGGGAAGTTGTTATCTTGTTCTCTTGCCTCTTATTTGTTTTCTTTAATTAACTTGCTTCATCCAGGGATGGGTTTGGTTTCTGGGTTAGTGACTATAACTCAAGTCTTTACTTCTCTAGACTGAAATTTGTTTTCTTCTTTTACTTTCAAGGAAACATCCCAAATTGTCCAAGTTAAGGCTGCCTACATGGGCCTTGTTCGTCAAAATTAGTGTTTTAGATAGCGGATAGCGGTTTTTGTAGCGTATAACGGTTTAATCAGCGAATAGCGGTTTAAGTAGCGGATAACGGATGACTGTTTAAATGAGAATTGTGTTCGGTAAATTTAGCGGTTCAATTAACATATTAATGTGAATTGACATAAAAGGGTATCGATAAGTTCTAAAGATAAAATTTACAAAGGGTATTTTTTTTACCGAAAAATATGAAACGCTACTCCAAACGCTAAACGTGAACTTTATTAGCGTTTCACAAAACGCTCCTTAAAATGCTAAATTCTCCTGAAAACGCTAACTTACCGAACGCTAATATTTATGCAATTAGAGTTTTGGCTTGGTCAAGACGCTGAACGCTACCCCAAATGCTATTGCCGAACACAGCCATGATCTCCCCAGATTTGCGACATCAGGGCACCCACTCTAAGGTTGTGTTCGGTAGTAGCGTTTGGGGTAGCTTTTAGCGTCTTGACCAAGTCAAAACTCTAATTGCATAAATATTAGCGTTCGGTAAACTAGCGATTTGAGAAACGTTTAGCGTTTTAAGGAGCGTTTTTGTGAAATGCTAATAAAGTTAACATTTAGCGTTTGGAGTAGCGTTTCATATTTTTCGGTCAAAAAATACCCTTTGAAAATTTTATCTTTGGAAATTATTGATATCCTTTTATGTCAATTCACATTAATTTGTTAATTCAACCACTAAATTTACGGAACAAAATTCTCATTTGAACAATTATCCGCTATCCACTACTTAAAACACTTTCCGCTGCCTAAACCGCTATCCGCTACATTAATCTCTATCCGCTATCTAAAACACTAATTTTGCTGAAGAGAGCCTAATTTGTTGAAAATATCGCAAATTCAGATTCTTTTTATTGATTGCTGGAAATTTCTCTATTTACGTTGTAGGCAATGTTGCTTTGGTGTCTAGGGACCAGCTTTCTTAATACAGTGATTGCCTTATGGACAGCGGTGTGTTTGACCCTGAATGGCATAACATTAGATTTGAGTGGTGATATAAGTACAATTATGATTATGGAAAGGGTGGATCTTGAAGATTATATTTATTTATTTATTATTTATATTATTTTTATCCATGTTTTTCCTGGAAATTCTTGACATGCACCCTATTGAGCTTGTTAATGACAATTTGTGGCAGGCTTGTAAGCCATGTTGAATATCCGTCCCTTGTCGATTTGAGGGGGTTGCTTTTGGATCATGTTGCGCAGCTTTTAGGCGCTTTGTCACGTATCAGGTATAATTTTCTTTGTTTCACCTTATTGCGTGATTGTACTGGAATCATTTTATTGATGTAATCCTATCTAATTTAGATTGACACTGGTCAGTGCAGTTGCCTTTTTGTTCCTTTGGATTTGATTTTCAGCCAGCTGTGGGTTTAAGATATGACGTTCAGTTTTTTGGATATTCATTATATCATTACCACCTATTTTGAAATTGTTGGATTCATGTTTCCATGATATTTAGAGCTTTTTGCTCATTGTTGGCCTGTTAATGTGTTCTCCTCAACTGTTGTGTGTCAAACTTGGATGAAGTAATGCATTGTAGAATGGTAACACTGGTTGAAAGATCTGGATGAAGGTTCGCTGGACAGCCTTTGAACTTCTGAAGGATTCAAGAAGTTCCATGTCGACTGATTGGCAGATACTTGGCCTAGAGCTAGACAATAAGTAATTGCGAGATGTTGATGTGTGTAATAGAGGCCAATTGATAAGATGTGGGTTTATGTGGCCTTGTTGTCTAACATTAAGTTTTTGTGAGGCAGTTTCACAGAGGATGGACTATTGTTTCGCCTATTGTTCATATGTGTGTCTAGGATATTGGGAGAATGTTTGGGTCACCCACGGTTATGAGTCCACCATGTGATGGTGAGCTTGAACTTTTCACCTTGTTAGTCAACTGGTATTTGGCGTTGTAGATATTGTGGCAATTGGACTGCCTAAATTGGGTGATCTTGCTAGGTGTGTGTGTGTGTGTGTGTGTGTGTGTGTATGCACGCGCGCGCGTGTGTGTGTGGGTGACTTTGGTAGGTGTGTGTGTGTGTGTTTGTGAGTGTGTGTGTGTGTATGAGGAATGCATAATTGCATATGTATATTCCCTGATGTTTGCTGAAATCATTTTAAAGACCCTGACCTTTGTAAAATCATTTTTACCCCGCTTCACCTTAGTGATATTGATATTTGCTCCCCTAGTCATCATTTTTCCGGTGACAATTTATTTTTTCCAGTTTTATGCTTGAGAAATGACATATTTTCTCCTCACTTCAAATATGCAAAGATAGTATTTGGGTTTGTGAAACCACGGTCATTAAAAATAAAATCAACCAAAAATGAAAAAAGGGGTAGATATGTCATCTATCAATTAAAAACATGAAAAAACTTGTCACTAGAAAAATGATGTCCCGCCGGGGGGGGGGGGGGGGGGTAGAGTATGATGTCTCAGAGGTGAGGGTGGTAAAAATGATTTTACAAATGTGAAGGTATTTAAAATGATTTCAGTAAAGGTGAATGTATGTGTGTGTGTGTGTGTACACACATATATTGATAAAATATCTATATGTATACACACACAAACCTCAAAATGGAAGAGGTAGATTTCTTACTATCCCTAAAATGTGGGGTATTGATTAAATTGTTTCAATTGTTGTAGAATAGTTTTAACACCCTCACAAACCTTGAAACACCATGGTATTTTCCTCACCAATTACTCCAAAAGTTACTCGGGCAATGACCAAGACTTCTATGCTTTCCTGCCCAAGAACTCCTTCCAAGCAAGAAGATGGTTCTTAATAGAGTTAGAAGTGGCCCAAGGAACACTCTGACAACTCAAAGCTAGATCCCAATGACCCCTAGTGAACTGACAATGAATTAGCACGAGTAGAAGATTCACAATCCTCTTCGCACATAAAGTGCTATGAACTAAGATGTTCCCTAGCAAATGATTAACCATAATACCAAATTTCCAACCTGACCTGACCCAATCCAGATGCTAACCTGTTCTGACCTGATGTAATGTTGGCCTGAATAGTGAATAGCTGACCCAATTGATCGCATGCCAGGTCCATATCTATGTTTGATGGTGCAGTAGCGTGTTGATTGCTTAAGCATACAGGGATGTAAAAGATTCCTTTTTCTGATGCAGATTTAGTTCGGTGACTGAAAGATTCTTCATGGAGCTGAGTTCTCGTCGTATTGACACTAGTGTTGCCCGAAGTGAGACATTAAACATCATAAGTGGAATGCGTTACTTGAAACTTGGGGTATGTGTATTTGAATTATTATTTGTAGATTGCATCTGTTTCCTTCTATAACCTGGAGTGATTGTTAGGTTAAAACGGAGGGTGGATTGAATGCGTCAGCCTCGTTTGTGGCAAAGGCAAACCCTCTAAATCGCGCTCCCCCTAAGCGGAAAACTGAACTTCACCATGCACTTTGTCATATGCTCACAAATATCTTGGCACCACTAGCAGACGGTGGAAGAAATCAATGGCCTCCATCAGGTGTAGAACCTGCCTTGAACCTTTGGTATGAAGCTGTTGGACGGATAAGAGCGCAGCTGATACATTGGATGGACAAGCAAAGCAAACACATAGCTGTATGTCTTTCCTCTTTAGTTGCTAGCGTATTTGAACTGTTCTTGCTCCTAGTTTGGTGCGCATTAATAGTTCTTGGTTTGGTCCATTCTATTTCTATTATCCAATCACTAAAACGTATTTTATTCTAGTCCTTTGAATGTTTTGCACAGTGATTTTAATTGTTTTACAAATTTATCTTGATGGATCACTTTCTACTTTACCTTGAACATATTTATTTGTTATTTGTTTTTATCTAGAAAACGCTGAGGACCCATCGTCTGATATAGCCAAAGATTATTTATTTATTTATTTATTTATTTATTCTGTGAGCCTGATTGATTGCTTTAGACAATTTTTCTAATAGTTGTAATCAGTAATTATTCTTTGTAATATAGGTGGGCTATCCTCTCGTGACTCTTCTTCTTTGTCTCGGAGAGCCTCAAACATTTCAGACTAATTTTGGTCCTCACATGGAGCAACTTTACAAGCTTCTTAGAGTAAGTTGATTGCAAATATAATATGCTGAAAGATGTTTGCAGCTAATGCTTCTCAAGTTACTTTACCTCATTATTGTATTCAACATGGTCACTGCGTTAATTGTGCACCCAAATTTCCAATTTACGTTTCTTCATCTTCCGCTTCTGTATGGTGTTGGTGGATTACAGTCAAGCTTTTTCTGCAGGACAAGAACCACCGTTTCATGGCCTTGGAATGCCTTCATCGTGTTGTGAGATTTTATTTAAGTGTGTATGCTCCCAGTCATCCCCCAAATCGTGTTTGGGACTATTTGGATAGTGTGACATCGCAGCTGTTGACTATACTAAGGAAAGGAATGCTTGCTCAAGATGTCCAGCATGACAAGCTCGTTGAATTTTGTGTAACTATTGCAGAAAGTAACTTAGATTTTGCCATGAACCATATGATATTAGAGTTACTCAGGCAAGACAGTTCTAGTGAAGCTAAAGTTATTGGTCTCCGTGCTTTACACAGAATAGTGGTCTCCCCTTCAAGTGAATATGTTGGTCTAGAGATTTTCCAAGGTGATTGATGTTGGAATCAACACTTTCAATATCCTTTTCGCATTTTGATTGAACTGATGTGTGACATCTCTGATTTCAATTATATGACAGTTCATGATATTGGCCACTACATTCCAAAAGTGAAGGCTGCTATTGAGTTCATTTTAAGGTCTTGCCATCGTACCTACAGTCAGGCTCTTCTCACTTCTTCGAGGACTGCCCTTGGTAAGTCACCTTTCACCATCATGTCTAGTGGCCAGTGGCACCAGTGGAGATGATGTACTGGCAAATTAGGTGTAGTTACATGGTCATTACTTGTCAAATGTTTTTGAGACAGCCTGCTATTGTACTCTTTTATATGTTTATGGGTCATCACTGAATGTTTGATGGAGTGGATGGCTGTTCTGCTTGAGGACCGCTGATGAATAGTGAAAAAGTGCTGCATTTATTCTGTTTTCCCGTCATGTTGGCCTTTGAACATCTGTTGGATTGTAATTCAACCATGGGTCCCCCTTGGTGACCATGTTTCCCATCACTTATTTCTATCTTAATTTTACTGTTGCACCATATTGCCATTTGGTGTCATCTTCAAATTTTTTAACCACAATTCATGATTTTAGAAATAATGGCTTATGTCAATTGGTTGAAGCCTAGCCAAGTTTTTGTCCAAGATTATATCCTCACTCGCTTGTATGGAGGAAGGTGAAAATTGTGTGTAATGCTGTGTGCATTAGACAGTTCACTAGTGTTTTTCTTTGCTTGATAGATTTTGGATTTTTCTACTCATAATTTGTTGAGCCTTGATTCTTCTTGGTTTTGTTTTACCTTTTTGAGATTTTATATACAACCTTCAGATGTTTATTTCATATTTAGGCATTTTTCATGGTGAAGTGAAACTTCGGTTTTTGCATGGTTGAAAGCTGAGTATGCTGGTTTCTGTATGTCTACAGATTCTGTTCCCAAGGACAAATCCCAGGGCTATCTTTTCCGCTCAGTTCTTAAATGCATACCTGACCTGATAGAAGAAGTTGGTCGCAGTGATAAGATCACTGAAATAATTCCCCAGCATGGCATAAGTATAGATCCTGGTGTACGCGAGGAAGCAGTACAAGTGCTTAACCGAATTGTAAAATCCCTGCCCCATCGTCGGTTCGCAGTCATGAGGGGGATGGCAAACTTTATTTTACGCCTTCCTGATGGGTTTCCACTTCTGATTCAAACATCGTTGGGGCGTCTGTTGGAGCTCATGCGCTTTTGGAGATTACGTTTACATGAAGAAAGGCTGGAATTTGATGCTCAAGATGCAAAGCATTTGGCAAAGGAATTCGGTGCTTTCCGAAGACCTTCTGTGCATCGCTCAGGAGAAGCTGTTGATTTCCGTGCTTCTGAAATTGATGCTGTTGGTCTTATCTTTCTTTGTTCTGTGGATAGCCAGATTAGGCATACTGCACTGGAGCTGCTCCGATGTGTCCGCGCCCTGTGGAATGACATAAGTGAACTCGCTGTTCATGAGAGGACAGATCACAGCATGAGGACTGAAGCTGAGCCTATATTTATAATTGATGTCCTAGAGGAAAATGGGGTATGCTACTTTTCCTTCAATTCTTTTCTTTGAAACATCTGGGCCCAATCTTGTTACTTCTCTGATATTGTCCGTCCTATGGCAGGATGACATTGTTCAGAGTTGCTACTGGGACTCCTCACGTCCATTTGACATGAGACGTGAATATGATGCAGTTCCACCTGATGCTACTATCCAATCCATTCTTTTTGAGAGCCCTGATAAGAACAGATGGGCTCGCTGTCTGAGCGAGCTTGTGAAATATGCTGCTGAGCTTTGCCCAAGATCTGTCCAGGAAGCCAAGTAAGAAAATTTCTTGTTGATTGACAAATGTTAATCGTTGATGGTAACTTTTCAACCGATAGGGCCATTGTGAGTTAGTGACCATGTAATGGGTATGGATCTGATGTATCTTCAGATGGTTACAACCAATATGTCTCGCTTTTGTGAAAGTGAATTGCGGTTCTGTAGAATCCAGCATGCTTGGTATATAGCGCTCTCCGGATACATGGGTGCCATTCCATTTAAGCTATTTGCCACTTTGTTACTAATGCTATCACATTTATCTTGTGTTTTATTAAATGTGTTTTTCGTATTTCCTTATTAATACTGTCAATGTTGTGTGGCTTATTATGTCACAATTTGCAAGTATCAATGTTTGCCACAATTGGATAACTATGGTAAATACGTAGGTGATTCTTGAAAAAGTGTATATTTGTGGATAGTCTATGTTTTGATTGTACACAACTTTGTAGGATGCTTGCTGAGCATATGTTCTTGTGATCCTATTATTAATATATATTTATACTTTTCCTATCAAAAGAAGAAAAAAAAAGTGTAGTTTTTAATACTCAAAGAGTATCATTCGTGACTTTAACTGCAATGACTCTAGTAACCACGAACAATTTCTCCCTGTTGTATACATGAACCGTAGTTTCTGTCCTTTATGTTAATGGTTTTTGGTTCAATATTCTTGTACTTACTGAATACAGTTTTTATGTTGATTTGATGTCATAACAGGTCTGAGGTTGTCCGGCGGCTGGCTTATATAACACCTGTTGAGTTGGGTGGAAAGGCTCATCAATCGCAGGATTCTGACAACAAACTGGATCAGTGGCTCATGTATGCGATGTTTGCCTGCTCATGTCCTCCTGACACTAGGGAGGCTGGAAGTTTTGGAGCAACAAAAGACCTATTCAGACTGATTTTTCCCTCCCTTAAATCTGGATCTGAAACTCAAGTAGTAAGTGCCTAAGCTCACAGCTTTCTACGAGCGTTACTTCAGTTGCTTTAGTTGTCATGAGAAGCATCAATGAGATATACACCTGGTAGAAACATTTGGTGGCTTTTAAATACATTATTAAGCTATCCAACGTTCTGTATGATGGATAAGTAGATAAGATGGTCTGATTGAGGATACAGTGAACAAGGTGGCAGGATCTATGTTCACTGTTCTTTTAAATGCTTGTGCTTTTATGAACCAATCTGAGTCGGCTCCTACAGACTGCAGGCCAAAACAAGCTGCCATGATACAATTGAAACCTTTTCTGAGCCAACCAGTTAAAGATGGCAGGGCTATTATATTTTAAGTCGAATTTTCTCACTAGAGAAAAGTTAAGGACCATACCAGCTCCTCAAAGCTGACTACTTTAACTCCTCCATTGATGTCAATTCTGACTACTGAGCTACACTTTGAGGACCTAACTTATCACGCTTTGGTGGTTTAGAGAAAGTTTTGTTTTGGTGGTTCAAGGACCTGTAGTTTCGTTTAAATGGTTTAAGAACCTCCAGTGATATTTGGAGTTCTCTTTTCATAGCAAAAATGTAATCCAATGTACAAAAATACATATTTGTACTTCAAAAAATAGACATACTAGCTTATCAACATTAAAAATCACCATGTAGAATGTTAGCAATAATAAACTTAGAAATATTTTTTTTTTAAAGAAAGGGGTAGGGGGAGCATTTACTGGAAAATGCTCTTCATTTTATGCTAACCTTCATCAACACAAAACCGTGTAAGATACCAAGTATATTTACCTTAACATCCATTCAACCTACTATAAGCATAATCACTTGCATTTATATTGCCCAATGTACTTCATTGGTCAAAACTCAATGAACATCTAATTTGGCTTTTCTCCTACTCCATTAACACAACTTTAACTCTAAATAACATCAAAATGTGAACATCATGAGTTTTTAGTTGATAGATTACCAACCTTGCATTGGAAAATCTAAATGAGATGTTCTTCTCATCGTCACGAAAGAAAGACATGAATTTCTCATTATTAGAGCAATATGTCTTTTTTTTTTTTTGGGATTGGGGAGGGGTGGGGTTTACTATAATTGATACAGGAACAAAGAGAGAAAAAAAAAGATGAGGGACAGAAAAACTAGGCTTCAAATTGTTGCTGGCAAATTAGATTCCTTTTTTCCCTTTGTAGTATCAAACATGTTTTGTTATGTTGGTTGTACATTACATTTAAAAAATTAGAATACTCCCTCTGTCCCAATACAGTACCCCCTCTGTCCCAACACTAGGTCCTTAAATCTCCACCACTCTTTTTCATGGCTGGAAATAGTTGTCTACTTCTGATTCTTTTGAGTTGCCTTTAAGGCGGATAGGCTGAAACATGATTTCAAAATGAGCTTGATTGTTTGTGCAGAGCAAAGCAATGTTTTGCTCGAGCATTTATTTCTGGTCCTTGACGTTAAATTTCTTCTAACTAAGAAAAAAATTATGACCATATGGCTTTACAGGCTGTAATTCAGCTTCACTTTAGATCTAGTTTTTCTTTCTACACATGATTTTGAGTTTATGAGATTGATGTCACTTTAAGATCTAAAGGTTTCTTTGTCTATTCCTTGTTTCAGCATTCTGCCACTATGGCTCTTGGTCATTCCCATCTTGAAGTATGTGAGATCATGTTTGGCGAGCTTGCTTCATTCCTGGATGAATTCTCTCTTGAGACAGAGGGCAAACCTAAATGGAAGGTATGAATGACAACAGTTGTAAAGGAATATTCTTTTTTTTTTGTTTTTATTGAGAAATTGTGGCCATCATTTGGCAAAATACTGTTGAGAGGATTACAGACTGAAGACTGGTAATAGCGTGGCCTATTCGGAAAGTTGTGTGCACATTTTACTGGTAATCATAGTGAAAATGGGACTTTATTTTGTGAAACCCATCTAAAGGTAAAGGTAGAAAGTTGTAGGGAAGGGCGTCCTTTTCGAATATTATGGCCCCTCCCCTTTTGGGGAATATAAGTTTGCCCCCTGTGGAGTCGTGATTGAAGATAACAATTGGGTGCGTACAGGGGAGAGAGGGGGATGGTGGGGAAGTGAGATGGAGGGAGCATATCACCTGTAGATATTTTAAATGCCAATGAGTAATTGGGAAGATGACATGTTTGCAATAATTGTGCAGAGTCAAAAGTCTCGCCGGGAAGAGCTACGTATCCATATTGCAAATATTTATCGCACTGTTGCAGAGAAAATTTGGCCTGGCATGCTGAACCGAAAGCCAGTTTTCCGCCTTCACTACTTGAAGTTCATTGAGGATACAACAAGACAGATTTTAACTGCCTCACCGGAGAGTTTTCAGGAGATGCAACCCCTCCGATTTGCCCTTGCTTCTGTCTTGAGATATCTGGCTCCTGAATTTGTGGAATCAAAGTCCGAAAAATTTGATCTCAGAACAAGAAAACGATTGTTTGATCTTCTTCTCTCGTGGAGTGATGACACAAATGGTGCTTGGAGTCAAGACGGAGTAAGTGATTACCGCCGTGAAGTGGAAAGATACAAGGCTTCTCAGCATGGACGTTCGAAGGATTCTGTGGATAAGTTGTCCTTTGACAAAGAGCTGAACGAGCAAGTCGAGGCTATACAGTGGGCTTCCATGAATGCTATGGCCTCACTTTTATATGGGCCTTGCTTTGATGACAATGCCAGAAAGATGTCTGGCAGAGTTATATCCTGGATTAACAGTTTATTTATAGAACCTGCACCTAGGGCTCCATTTGGTTACTCACCTGCAGATCCCAGGACTCCGTCTTATTCTAAATTCACTGGTGATGGTGGCCGTGGTGCTCCAGGGCGAGACCGGCACAAGGGTGGTCATCTTCGTGTGTCTCTAGCAAAATTGGCGTTGAAGAATTTGCTTCTGACAAATTTGGATCTCTTCCCAGCTTGCATTGATCAGGTCTTTGTGCTCTCTCCTCAAAATCGTTTTGTTTGATCATACTATAACTCACGGTGACAGAATTATATGCTCAACATATTTAAGTTAACCTTTTGTTGTTCTTATAGAGTTTCTACACAACTGGTAAATTCCAACTTTACCTTCTTGTTAGTCTTTTATTGAGTCTGAGATGCACATTTGAGTTCGACGAATTATGATGAACATTCTATTTTTTGTTGCTAGCAAGGTTTATTATGCGTATTCCATATTTGTATGAACTGCACTCATAGCACTAATGGGAGAGTCAAGGAACTAATATAAGCTAATTTTCTTGTTCAGTGCTACTATTCAGATGCTGCGATAGCAGATGGTTATTTCAGCGTATTAGCTGAAGTATACATGCGCCAGGAGATACCCAAGTGTGAAGTTCAGAGATTGCTGAGCTTAATCTTATACAAGGTTGTTGATCCTTCTAGACAAATTCGAGATGATGCTCTTCAGATGCTTGAGACACTTTCTGTGCGTGAATGGGCAGAAGATGGTATGGAGGGCTCAGGAAGCTATAGAGCTGCTGTAGTTGGCAATCTCCCTGATTCTTACCAGCAATTCCAGTACAAGCTCTCATGCAAACTTGCCAAGGACCATCCTGAACTGAGCCAGCTCCTCTGTGAGGAAATTATGCAGAGGCAGCTTGATGCGGTTGACATAATAGCTCAACATCAGGTCTTAACTTGTATGGCACCATGGATTGAAAATCTTAATTTCTGGAAGCTCAAGGATGGCTGGACTGAGAGACTGTTGAAAAGCCTGTATTACGTCACTTGGCGCCATGGTGATCAGTTTCCCGATGAAATTGAGAAGCTCTGGAGTACAATAGCTAGCAAGTCAAGAAACATCAGTCCGGTTCTCGACTTTCTAATCACAAAAGGTATTGAAGATTGTGATTCCAATGCTTCTGCTGAAATAAGCGGTGCTTTCGCTACCTACTTCTCTGTTGCAAAAAGGGTGAGTTTATACCTTGCACGTATCTGTCCTCAGCGAACAATAGATCATCTTGTGTATCAGTTGGCACAGCGGATGCTTGAAGACAGTGTTGAACCTCTGAGGCCTAGCTCCAGTAAGGCTGATATCAACAGCAATATCATACTAGAATTTTCTCAAGGCCCTGCGGCACCGCAGATTCCCTCTGTTGTTGACAGTCAGCCGCATATGTCACCTTTGCTTGTTCGAGGTTCTCTTGACGTTCCCCTTAGGAACGCTAGTGGGAGCCTGAGCTGGCGCACAGTTGGTGTGGGTGGCCGAAGTGCCTCAGGCCCTCTAAGTCCGATGCCTCCTGAGATGAATGTTGTTCCTGTAACCCCCGCGGGCCGCTCAGGTCAGCTTCTTCCTTCTCTTGTCAACATGTCTGGGCCGTTGATGGGGGTGCGAAGTTCAACTGGTAGTATACGTAGCCGTCATGTTTCCAGGGACAGTGGGGACTACTTTATTGATACTCCAAACTCTGGTGATGATGGGTTGCATTCTGGTGTGGGAATGCATGGTGTTAATGCAAAGGAGCTTCAGTCAGCTTTACAGGGTCACCAACAACACTCACTCACTCAAGCGGACATTGCCCTGATTCTTCTTGCTGAAATTGCTTATGAGAATGATGAAGATTTTCGGGAGCACTTGCCTCTACTGTTTCATGTCACTTTTGTCTCGATGGATAGTTCAGAGGATATTGTTCTTGAGCACTGCCAGCACCTGCTTGTGAACTTGTTGTACTCACTGGCTGGAAGGCATTTGGAGCTGTATGAGGTTGAAAACAGCGATGGAGAGAACAAGCAACAGGTTGTGAGCCTGATCAAGTACGTCCAGTCTAAGCGTGGGAGCATGATGTGGGAAAGCGAGGATCCCACTGTCGTGAAACCTGAAGTTCCAAGCTCTGCACTTTTGTCAGCACTAGTTCAAAGCATGGTGGATGCTATCTTTTTTCAAGGGGACTTACGGGAGACTTGGGGAACAGAAGCACTGAAGTGGGCTATGGAGTGCACCTCAAGGCACCTCGCGTGCCGGTCCCACCAGATTTATCGAGCACTGAGACCCAAGGTCACTAGTGATGCTTGTGTTTCACTCCTCCGATGCCTACACAGGTGTCTGACGAATCCCGTGCCTGAAGTTTTGGGCTTCATCATGGAAATCCTGTTGACATTGCAAGTGATGGTGGAAAACATGGAGCCTGAAAAGGTCATTCTCTATCCTCAGCTCTTCTGGGGCTGTGTTGCCATGATGCACACAGACTTTGTGCAGGTTTATTGTCAGGTGCTTGAGCTTTTCTTGCGCGTAATTGACCGCTTGTCATTCCGGGACCGAACCACCGAAAATGTGCTCCTTTCCAGCATGCCCCGAGACGAGCTGGACTCCGGTGGTGGGTCTGACACGGGGGAGTTCCAACGTTTAGAATCACGGACCATAACCGATCCTACTGGTGGTGGCAAAGTCCCTGCATTTGAAGGTGTGCAGCCCCTTGTCCTCAAAGGGCTTATGTCAACCGTAAGCCACGGGGTCTCCATCGAGGTCCTCTCACGCATCACATTTCCAGCGTGTGACTCCATATTTGGAGACTCGGAAACAAGGCTTCTGATGCACATCACCGGCTTGCTACCCTGGCTCTGTTTACAGCTCAGCAAAGACCCGATAGGGCTCGCCTCCCCTCTCCACCAGCAGTACCAAAAAGCTTGCTCCGTTGCCGCCAACATTGCTCTCTGGTGCCAAGCAAAGTCTTTCGAGGGTTTAGCCACAGTATTTACCGCCTACTCCCAGGGCGAGATCAAAACTGTAAATAACTTGCTCGCCTGTGTGGCACCATTGTTGTGCAACGAGTGGTTCCCAAAGCACTCGGCATTGGCCTTTGGGCATCTGCTGAGATTACTAGAAAGAGGGCCCGCCGAGTACCAGCGGGTGATTCTGCTGTTGCTCAAGGAACTACTGCAGCACACACCGGTTGACGCCGCCCAAAACCCACATATGTACGCGATTGTGTCCCAACTGGTGGAGAGCTCTTTGGGGTGTGATGCACTCAGTGTCCTGGAAGCCCTCTTGCAAAGTTGCAGCTCTTTGACAGGTAACTCCTTTGAGAGCAACGGCCACAGTGGTGGTGGGCCCGAAGAAAAGATGCTGTTGCCTCAGACCTCGTTCAAAGCTCGTAGTGGGCCCCTCCCGTACTCCCTAGGGTCAGGATTCGGAACGGCTTCCTTGCCAGCTGGATTCGGTGGTGGCATCGAGTCCGGGGTGCCACCCAAAGAAGTTGCCCTGCAGAATACTCGGCTGATTCTGGGAAGGGTTCTGGATAACTGTGCCTTGGGAAGGAAGAAGGATTATAAAAGGCTGGTGCCCTTTGTCTCAAACATAGGAAATCCATAAGCAGTTTTCGTTCGGAACTAAGAAAATGTATATAATGTCAACATTCTTCTTACTTTGGCCCCCTTCCCATTGCCCTTTTTTGGTTTGTAAGTGTATCGTTGATGTTGTAGCTGTTTGTTTTGTATGGGGTAGAATGTCTCAGTAGTTGACATTGACAACTAGTAGTAGTAGTAGGGGAGAAAGCTGAAATAGTGGTTAAAGTCGCATGAACATTGTATATATCTAAGCATATTGGAATCAATGTGCAAAGATTCCTGCCTAATTCGAGTACTGACACGATTTCATCCATCTAAGCTTTGGCTATGCGGAGCAAAGTTGCAAATTTTTTGCAATACATTTGGCAGTAAACTCACCACTGTTGCCTAGTTTGGGTTTGGGATTTACTATATTAGATTTTGGCAGAAACCAACTATATGGAGTTGATGAAATCTAGTATGGTTATCGTATTACTCTGCCCATTCTTTTTATCAATTGTTATAATTTTGGATTTTTACGGTCTCCAATGTCACTATCTGATTGATAATTTCTTACATAATATATTATTAACAATTGTAATATTATACTTTTATGATAATATTTTTCATTACAAATCTAATAGTGGTAATTTTATATGGCAACTCATTGTATATATTAAGAAGTTTATGGCCAAATTTTTTTAAATTTGACTGCACCACTATCAAATACGACAATTAATAAGGAATGAAGGGAGTAATATTATGGAACAGAGAGAGTAATATTAAGACCAAGTTCGTTAATCATAGGATATTAGTGTCTTGGATTATATATGCAGACTGAAAGGGTAGGAATGTGAGTATGTGACTCGATCATTGATGATTGCTTGATTGAAACCAAGCTCAATAGTATTAGTTTATGTTAGGTAGGAAAACATTGTTAGAGCATACTTGTAGCGAAAATAAGTAGGATATTAGATGGTTCAGATATCTAAAAATATAATGCAAGGATAATAATAACAAAGGAGATAAGATTTAATGTGGTAACCTTAAGCACTGGGTGTAAAACCCACAAGCGACATAGATACGGACAATGTTTACTATCAAGGGCAGAACACAAAAGATCTTTATTCTTTCAAGAGATCAACAGGAGAGATACATATCTATCCAAATATAACACCAAATTATATGAGAAGAATATTACTTTCAAGACTCTCATTATGATAACTTTTCAACCCTAGTGAATCCATATGCACGTATCACTCTCCAAGGAATCGTCAGCCTTTTCTGGCACAATGTTCACCACGAGACACTTAGTGCTCTCCTCACAAGACACAAAGTACCTTCAACAACTTGAGAATGTATAGGGAGACGAAGTTTGGCCACCACTCTAATTAGATTTACCAAATCTAATATAATTAGGAAATCACAAGTTCTTCTAGATTAGAGTATATTGGAAGATAATCCACAAGTTCCTCCTCACTATAAACTTATAATGTCCTTTTGGTGGGTATGTAGAAATTAAGACTAAAGTTGAGTAAGTTTGAGTATATTTGAGTAGATTTAGATTGAAGTAGGTAATGAGTTTCTTTAAAAAATAAATTTAAGTAGGAAAAAGTAAAATTTAATAAAAGTGGGCAAAGTTGGGTTATGAGTTATTTACAGTGCATGTGAATTCAATGGAATTGCGATTCATGGTTAACTATTTTCATCCAAGAAGGGATAATCAGTGTATCCCACCACAGGATCATGAGTGTAAAATGTAGCAGCATTATACTCATTCAATGGCGCGCGAACCTTAAATCGATGGACTAAATCTGGGTTTGCGATAAACAGTCTGCCATAAGCAATGAGATCGGCATCCCCTTGCGCAATCGTCTTCATCCCGAGCTCTCTGTCAAATCCTCCACTCACCATGAACGTCCCCCGGTATGCATTCCTGAGCTTCCTCAGAACCTCAGCTTCTTTCTCGTCGATTCCATGGGCGAGTGTTCCTGCTTGAATCTGTAGGTGTGTCAGCTTGCGCCCTCGTTCTTCCTGCATCTTGTTGAGTCTATCAATCACTGCTAATCCTAGACGAAGCGGGTCAGAATCGCGTGCATCTTGGTGATACAGAGTCGGAGATATCTTCACCCCGACTCTGTCAATCCCAATGGCATCAGTCACAGCTTCCAGTATCTGCACCAAGAACTTGCATCGGTTGTCAAGCGAACCACCATACTCGTCGGTCCTATCATTCACCCCGTCTTTCAAGAACTGGTCAATGAGGTAGCCATACGCTGCGTGAACCTCAACCCCATCAAACCCAGCTCGAATGGCGTTTATGGCTGCTCGATGGTATTGCTCGACGAGCTCTGAGATCTCTGAAGCATCTACAGCGCGAGGAGTTGAGGGATCTTCTAGGGATCCATCGGGTAATATGACTTTCCACCTAGGTGATATTGGTTTGTTTGTCGAGGATATCGGTGCATTGCCTCCTGGTTGATATGCTGCAGAAATGACAGAAAACTTCAAATTATCAGCACATTCATTATGTGCTTGATACAAAATTGCTGGGTTTATGAAGAAACATTAGAAGGTGTGTGTATCTGACCGTGGTGCGATGCACGTCCAACATGCCATAGTTGACAGAAGATGAAGGCCCCTTTGGAGTGAACAGATTCAACAACCTTCTTCCAAGCTTCTACATGCTCCTCTAGGTAAATTCCTGGACAATGAGGATACCTGCATTCAGTAGCGTAACTTTCCATTCAGGGTGCGTTTGGTTGATCAAAAACTCTGGAAAAATGGTCAATTTTTCCAGGTTGACTTAATTTCCCCCCGTGTTTGGATGTAGCTTGACCTTAGGAAAAACTTCAAGGGAGGCCCATTATTTCTTACATTTTCCACGGGAAAATTTTCCATAGAGGGCATAACGGAAAACTTCCCTTGAAAAATTGAAAAATTTTACCCCGGGATTCCTACCAAGCGTTCCCTCATCCATTTCCATACTCCGACCTCTTTGTGTTACAGTTTCCCGTAGTGGTCTCAAACATAGTTATTAAAATCTCAATCCCAGTGCACGTTCCTACAATTTTATGATCCAAAATCCTCGATGCGATTCTATTATCTACATTCCGGTCCACGATCCTACGTGGGTCAATTCTGATCCTAACAACCCCATGGATCCGAGTTATGATCCCGATTCTACAACCTTGGTCTCAAACTGTATATATGTTTTCGGGTTTTCCTCTCTTATACATAAGTCATTCGGAGTAAGAATCATGCACATATGTTCCCAGCTGAATCTCTTACACGCCATACATTCAATCTTAATACGTTTTGGCGAAACACGAGTGTATGACAATATATATTAGATGCACCCGGAATATGTGCTCCATATATTTGTGAGTGAACAATCATATGAATCACAGTGAACAATCATAATAATCAAAATGAACAACCTAATACATATGGGTGAACAATTGTACAATCTGGAGCACATATTCCGGGAGCATCTAATAAATTGCAGTGTATGGTGACAGAAAAGGGGGTAACCCTTACCCGTGTGCAGTAGGAGAGATGAAGGTGCCTTCAGAAATGAGAAGGCCACCATTGGTAGCACGCTGGGAGTAATACTTGAGCATGGCTTCGTTTGGCATACTATCCAATGCTCGGCATCGAGTCATGGCAGCCATGACAACCCTCTGACAAAGTCTCATCTTCCCCAACTCGTACGGACTCCATAGACCTTCTCCTTCCTCTGGGTTTTCCTCCATTGTTGCAGAGGATGTCTGAGATGATAATGTGATTGGCAATTAATTACAATTTACAATGCCTCTGTTTGGCTGTTTGGTGCCTATGTGGCTGCTCTGCTTGGTTGTTCACCATACAAGTGTAAATATCAAATCAAGTAAACCATCAATACAAGAATTGGAACCCAATAAAATCAAAATAGAGATGGAGACCAAGAAATTAAGAGTTGTTAACAAAATCTAAACCTTAAAAATAAGATAAGCTCAAATCTAGAGCAAATTAATTACATTTACCCTACCTGACATTTGTGGTAAGAATTTTTGCACACTCGACATTTGGGAAATAATTTTCACCCTACCTGACATTAAGTGAAAATGATTTTTAGTGGCAAAATCCGATCACTTCTTATCAGAAATAAAACGATGAAAGGATCCTTTAAGTCATTTCCTTCTAAATATTAATGGACAACATGATACATTCATATAGTCATATAGTACTATTGTATTTTCTCATTTCCAATGAGAAGTGACAAGATTTTACCGCTAAAAATCACTTTCACTAAATGTCAGGTAAGGTAAAATTATTCCCCAAATGTCGGGTGTGTAAAAATTATTACCACAAATGTCAGGTAGAATAAATGTAATTTTCTTCTCAAAAAATCTAGACCTCCCTGGCTTCTCCTTTATGCCTCTCCCATTCAGTCTCAGACCATTAATTTTAGAAATGGAAGATGAGCTGTTGGAAATATCAGACATTACTTAACACCACCATCTTATGTGCGTTTGGTTGGTCAATAATTCTGGAGAAATGGTCAATTTTTTTTGGGGTTGATCTATTTTCTCAATTTTGGATGTGGGTTGATTTCGGGAATGTTTTCACAATGGACCCACCATTTTCTCCATTTTTGGGACATTTTCCTCATGGAAAACTTCTCCCCGGATAAAATTTATCTGAGTTTCCTGCCGAACGATCCCTTATACATTAAAAAAGAGAATTGGGTTGGAAATGCATGGCCAATTTTCCCTTGGATTATTTGGGGTGGGGATAGGTAACAACAAGGACCACAAGGACCACAAGGACTGACGTTAGAGATAAATGGAAAGAGGCAAAAGTGAGGCTACAAGTTTAACAATTTTGTTGTGTGTCAAGACTCTTGGAAATTACCAATCCACACGTCTTAATTCACCATAAAAACTACATCCGTTTCAAATTATTTGTCATTTTAGTAATTTTTTTGTCCTAAAATATTTGTTCTATTTACAATCCCAACAATTGTAATTTATTTTCTACCCTAATTAATAAATTTATTTATCACTTTTTACAATTCCAACAACTATTATCTTCAATTCAAGTATGGGTAACTTACTAACTTAGGTAAATTACATATTTTTTCCCTCAATTCCTAATATACATTGGTTTTCTCAAGTTAGATAAATGTATAAATATAATGAGGCGGAGGTCTTATTCACTACAATTTAATAATTTTTTCAATGATTCTTTTAGGTGAAATCATGTTCTCTAACAGTATGCTTGGTTATTAGAAGGGGAGGGGAGGGATGGAGGGAAGGGGAGGGTAATATAGGGAAAGGAAGGAGAGAGCATGAGATCTATTTTTATCTTGTTTGGATTATAAATGGAGGGGAATGAATGGTAAAAATGGTTATTTATTGTGTTTGAATTAGAAAAGAGAAGGAAAGAGAGGGGGGCGGAGAAAAATGAAGTAATTATTATATTAATAAAATTATTTTTCTCTGTTGACCCTCATGTTAGAGGTTAATGAAAATGAGGCTAATGAAGGGGAATAGAGGTAAATGGTTCCCCTCCCCTCTTATTTATTTTTCCAAACAAGGGTAGATAAAGTTATTTAATATCTTTCACCTCCCATAACCTCAGTACAAATATACTGTAACGGTATATGATTAAGTTAGGTAAAGTAAGATGAGTTTGAGTTAAAAAAGTTGGGTAAGGTAAGTAGTGGAAATAAATAAATGTCACATCACCTGTTTATTTTTTATTTTTAAATAAATCCTGTGAGTCGAATAAAAAATTTTAAATATAAACTATCTAAAAATAAGTCTAGTTTTTTTTAATGATAAAGTAAGGTTAAGTAATTATGTTAGATTATACAATGATAATCCTACTAAAGAACATGACCTAAAATCCAACTCCACTCTCCATCCCAAATTATTTGTCATTGTAGCTACTTTTTGAATACTATTTATCTCCGTTCCATATCTACAATCTATCTTTCCATTTTAGGATATCCTAAAATTGTTCTTCATTGTATTATTAAATATTAATAGTACTAAATCTTTTCTCTCTCAACTAAAATCAACACAAAACCGTGCATTAATTGATGTTCGCCTAAGGTATCGTTCTTTTGTGCGTTGCGTTTGCGTTTCGATAAGTTGCGTTTGGGTTGCGTTGGGTTGCGGTAGGAAATAATAAAAAGGTGAGTAGAGGTGAATAGTAGATTGTGATAAGTTGTGTTATCTTGCGTTTGCCATGTGTTAGATTTTATTGATTTGCGTTTGGGTGCGTTAACGCACAAAAGAACGGTGCCTAAAGGTTTTCATTTCCTAAAAGGAGCCATAGATATGGGATAGAGGAAGTATTAAGGAGCATTGCTAATTAGCTAAAAAAACTACAAAGTATTGAAAATTAGCCGCTTATAATCTTTACACACAAAAAGATGAAATAAATGCTATAAAAATATACTTATCTATGAAAATATATTAATTTAATGGGGATAAAATTGATATAATCATTGTTGAGGATGTAATGACAAATAAATTAGGACGAGGAGAACATTAGACTTCTTAAAGTTATATAAAAGAGAAACATTTTTAAAAGGAATTAAAATTGGAACAATGTACAAGTATGTTTTAAACAAATTAAACTTGATAGTGGACAACAAAAATAATTAAGGACAAAAATATTTAGCTCAGTAATAATAAAATCGTAACTTTATATTAAAATTTTCATATTTAACCCCCATTTTCTTTTCTAAACAAAAATAAAATTTGGTGAGAAAGATAACAATAAAATAAATTAAAGACCCATCTATAGGACGGGCATCATCACTTGCAGTTTTCTTAAAGTGATCAGCTATATATTAGCCTATAACAAACTCATTCTATTTACTAACTTTATGATAGTCCACTGGCAAATGTATCCAAGCTTAAAGAATTTTTGTAATTATTATTCGTTGAGGCAACTCAGTATAACCCTTTGAAACCGAAGCACGACCATGTAAAAGAGTTAAGTGATGCTATCGAAAGTGAAGCAAAGATGCATCTGATGACCTAGATCACATAGCTCTTTTACGCTACTGCTATTTTTTAAGAAAAATTTTCAAAGATATATACGCGGCAATGGTAGCCACCTTTAAGAGGGAAAATGTCATAGATTGAACGAGACATTTAGCCGAATTACAAAAGACCGTTATGAGGTAAAATCTGGCTAGACATTTTTTTTAATTTTTTAAGAATAGGTGACTAATATTTTATTTGTTATTCATGGTCAACCCGTAATTGAAAAAAAACAAACCGATCAACCGATTTATCTGGTTACTGCTGCGGTTCACGATTTCCCAAACTGAAAAAAAACTTATTAGCTGACACAAGCTAACTCGCACCGAACCAGGCTCACCTTTAGTAATGAGTTGTTTTAAAAGCAGAAAAGTTATATAGTTTTAGACAAAATTTAGATTTGGATAGGAGTAAGTAGAAAACTATGGGGTATGTCATTTTGGTGCAAAAGAAAACTCTTCCAATCAACTTGGAAATGAAGATCTTGGTCAATTCATGTGCCCAACTATCTCAATTAGTTCACACTTTCAAACTGAATATTCACAACAGTTCAATCAATTAATGTTTTCATGCATAATTTTGGTAGTCACAGCTAACCAATGTTTTCATCCATAACTTCAACAATCACACAAGAAAATATGAACGAATATTAGAAAATAAAATACAATATAATATAACTTAAGTTTGTAAATTGGAGATTATGATATACTTTGTAAAAAAATTATAGTAAAAATCAAGGTCGTTAGAGTTTTAAATACAATTAGATTGGTCTTGACCCTTGACCCATGTGCTGCACATGTATTACGTAATAATTTTTTAAAATAAAAATTAAACATATTTGTGAGATGATTAATAGGTTTTAAAATCCTTAACTTTGAGGATCGTTGCTTTGAATATCTCGAATTTTATTTTTGAAATGAATATCACATACTTAGGGGGTTGTATTTGTCAGCAGCCCAACAACGAATTAACATCAATTAAATTAAATTTTTTTTATATAATGTATCGATTCTTTTTTGGGTTGATATGTAGAATGAGAGTGTGTCTAAACCAAAAAACAACCACTATATTATAGGAAAACCCAAGTTTAAATAACTTTAATTCATTGTTGGGCTGTTGATAAATACAACCCCTAAAGTTTGGAATATTCATTTCAAAAATGAAGTTTGAATATTCCAATAAACAATATTCAAAATTGAGATTTTAAAACCTATTAATCCAATATATATAAAATATTAATATATAATAAAAATATATTTTATATTAGTTGGAGAGGTAATAAATTGTTGGAAAACCACCAGCAGTACAACCATGAGCCCGGGCTCGTGGTGCTCGATGCACCCATCGGCTTTTTTAAATTTTATTTTAAATAAATATAATAAGGATTTTTTAATCCAATATTTTAATATATTTTAAGTTTGAGTTTCTATCCAATTTAATTATGCTTTTTATTTTTATATTTTATTTTTAATTTTCTTTGTCATTTTCATTATATTCTTTTATTATTTTGTAATTTAATTTTTATGTACTTTTAGGTAGATTTTCAATAAAATAATTTATGAGAATTATAGTATATATTTATAAACATTCATGTTACGAATTAATAATATTATATGGGATATGTATGAGCATTGCGGTTATAACTTATAGCATCCACGTTATAAATTATGAATATTGCATGGGATATGTTTATGAACATTCATATACTAGTTTATGAGCAATATAGTTTAAGTTTATGAGCATTTATATGTTGATTTATGAGTATTGTAGTAAAAATGTCAGATTATGAGTATTTATGTTGGAGGTTATGAACATTTATCTATTGGTTTATGAACATTTATATACTGGTTTATGAACATTTTATTAAAAACGTTAGGTTATGAGCATTTGTGTTAGAGTTTATGAGCATTTGTGTTGGAGGTTATGACTGGTTTATGAGCATTCATATACCGATTTTTGAGCATTGATGTATATCTTTCAGAACATTTATATTAGAAATTATGAATATCATTTGTATTTTTTATGAGTATTTTATAATGGTTAGATGATAAAGAAAAGTTTTAAAAACTAGAATAGAAAAAAAAATTAAGAAAATTGAAAATAAAAAATAAATTTATACATCTACTTAAAAAATAATTATTGATGGATACAAAAATAAAAAAAGTTTTAAAAACTAGAATAAAAATACTCATAAACTTAAACTACAATGTTCATAAACCAATATATGAATGCTCACAAACGTATCACATGCAATGTTCATAATTTGTAACGTGGATGTTCATAAATCTATATTAAAATACTGGTAAACCTTAACCATAAAGTTCATAAACATATCACTGGCAATGTTCATAATTTGTAACATAGACGCTCATAAACTATAATCACAATGTTCATAACATATCACGTGCAATATTAAAAATAATTCGTAGATTGAATGTTCATAAATCAATACTATAATGGTCACAAGATACTTTTATTGAAAGTAAACATAAAAATCTAGAAAAAATTAAATTAGAAGATAATAATCAAAATATAATGAAAATTACATAGAAAATAAAAATAAAAATAAAAAAATAAATAGCATAACTAAATTGGACAAGAAACTCAAATTGAAATTCAGAATATATCAAAATAAAAATATGGATTAAAAAAGAAGCTTTATTATATTTATTTATAAAATTAAAAAATGGAAAAACAGAAGATGCCGGGGCGCACAATGCAGAGTGACGTTTTTGTACCAAAACCACACTCTGAGACTGAGAAGCCATGGACAACCTTGTTCATCTGTCAAGCTCCATGAGAACATCCAGAAACCCTAAAATAAGTGATGATCAAGGAAGCGAACGCCAGAAATCCGGTCGCCAGACGGTCGAACTAACCAAAATCCAGGGCCTTCAAATTGCGAATTTGGTGCAAATTATGCAGCCGTCTTTATTATTCTTTGCTTCATTCGGATATCAGCTTCAACAAGACATTATCGAGGGTTTGAATTAAGCTGAAGACATGATATATATTCTCGTTCTTCGTTATTCTTTGCTTCAATGCAATACAATCGCATGGTGATACTGATACTCCTCAGACAACTTTTCTTTTCCCTCTTCTGCAAATATTCTCCATTTTAGGTATCATATTGCTCCAATGATGACCATTTTGAGGGTGGAAAAAGAAGGAAGAAGCTCTGCTGCGTTTCTACAATGGCGGAAGAAGAGGGGAGTTCTCTGTTGTATACGCCAACTTGGATTGTTGCAGTTGTATGCGCCATTATCGTTCTTGTTTCACTTGTTGCTGAGCGTTTACTTCACCGTCTTGGCAAGGTATTTGTTTGAATTACACTCTGTTCTGAGTTTAATGGGTTATATTAGTATAATATTGATGAAATGAAAGGGAATTGGGCATGTTTATAAGTTCATGAGTTGCCTCTACCATTTCCAGATTTACGGGATGGATATTCATTTGAGTTGTATGTATTGCTTCTCTACCAAGACCCAGCTGCATTAAAAAAATAACGTACTTGTTATGTGAAGTGAATATTGTGTTTGTTTTGAGTAATTGACTTCTTGTTAACCATGTTGAGATATGCTTCCTGCCCCATGAATAAACTTCCCCTAAAATGCTCAGGCCACCCAAAAATCAGAGTTACAAATTGGTTTACTTATTCAGTATTGTTCTTGCAGTAGAATGGTTGGTGGATGGAATGTATATATGATATATGTATCTGCTATTGGTATATGTGGTTGATGCAAATATTTGGTGAACCGTTGCCTCCAGTATCACTCCTTCAATGATATTCTAAAGCACAGGTTGATGAAATCAAAGTCCCTGAAGTTCTCGTCTCGACCTTAAAGTTGAGGGTTTAATTGTTATGGGCTAAAACATCATTTATGTTATGAATTTGGAGTAATCATAGCTAAATACAGGATGTGTGATTCATAATTTTGAACTGATGGATAACTTTTTTCTAATAGGAAGTAAATATGTATGTTAATAATAGGTTCCAAAGATAAGATGCTCAACTAGCATCCTACACAGATATGTACAACCAACAAACAAACTAGTCACAAAATCTAGCACATCAAAAGAAGAAGAGCTAAACTTCCCATTCACCCAAAAGAAGAGAGGCTTGACAAAATAGTCTTTCAATCTCCGAACTTTTCATCCTTTTCTTAATCGGTACATACTTTTTAACACTGTTTTGTGTGTGTGTTGTTTTTTTTTTGGGGGGGGGGGGTGTTTTGTTTAAAAATCTTGAGGCACACAATGTTAGGATCGAAGAGCACTCAAGCAAACCACAAACAATAGGAATAATAGCGGAAAAGAAATAAGAAATTTGACACCAGGATTTTAACGTGGAAAAAACCCAAAGCGGGAAAAAAACCACGGAATCGATGCACTAGTAATATGAGGATTACAATACAAGGTTGTGTTTCTCTCTATCTCACTTGATCTCCGGGATACATAATAAGGAGAACCTGAACCCCTATATATATACTAGAGGTACCAGAGAAAACCTAGGTCACAATATGGCAGTAACCTAAAAATATGGAAATCTTCAACAAAAGGAAACAACCGCGAATTAGGAAACAACTGTAGAAAGGGAAACAAAAAAGATCTTAGAAATATTCCATGAATATTTCCAAATCTTCTCCTTCTTCCATTAAGATCTCAAAAATATTCCCTGAATATTTCCAAATCTTCTCCTTCTTCCATTTTTGGTCTCCACAACAATCTCCCACTTGGAGACCAAACCACAACCATCCTCAACTTTCACCAGAAGTCCCCTAGTGCATCGACCGACCTCTTTATCGGTCCAAGAGGCCTCCTGAGACCGCACCCGGCCTCAATTTTCCAACCTCCAATTGCTGACCCTTGATCCTGTAGACCCACTTCTTCCAGGCCTTCTTCCCCGCAGACAATCTCACCGGCTTCCCCTCAAGTGACGCAATCTCATCAACCATCGTGTGCTCCCACTTGAACCGAGCCTCCGCCTGCACGGCCTTCCTATAGGTCCTTGGCTCCCCAGCATCTCTGGTAGCCCTCCTGGATCTCCTCACAGTGAATGGTGTGCTGGAGCTTTCACCTAGCTCTTGTGGTTCAGGTTCTTCAGCAACCTGATCTGCAACCTGTGGAGCTTCCTGTGGTTCCTCTGTTTCCTCCCTAGGCACACCCAGCCTACCAGAAACCTTGACCGCCACAGCTCCCACTGGCTTCTTGTCACCTGAGTCACTCCATACCTCCTCAGGTTCCCTGTCAGTTTTAGGGAAACTGACCCTCTTCTCATTCCTGCAAAGCCATAAACTAGAACAAGAAGTATAAGAAATCATGTTAGTGCTTTTCCTGGTAGAGTACAACGTACCGGATTTCAATCCTTTCGCCACTACCATAGCACCCTTCACGATCTTCCACATCCCATTCCCGAAGCCTGCAGTGTAGCCCATCTCATCGAGTTGTTTCACTGAAATTAAATTCCTCCTAATTCCATGAATATACCTCACATCCTCCAACTTCCAAAGACTACCATTAGCAGTCTTAATCGTCACGTCTCTTGTACCTGTTATCTCACAACACTTGTCATTGGCAAGATAGACCTTGCCAAAATTCCCACTTCTGAAATTATGAAATAACTCCCTGTTTGAAGAAACATGAAAGGATGCACCAGTATCAACTATCCAAGACTCTTCAGGGCTAGACACACTCAAAACCAGGGCTTCACAAAGATCTTCCACAGAGTTGACAGAGTCCCGGTCATCATTACCCTTCCCTTTCCCCGGTCTAGGGAAATCCCTCTTAAAGTGACCCTTATCCCCACAACCATAACACACAACGTTACTCATATCCCTAGGCTTGCCTCCCCTGGAATTATTCGAATTCCTATTATTCTTCCTACCCCTGACACTTAACGCAGTTCCCGAAGATTCCTCACCAGAATTCTTCCTGCGAAGACCCTCATTAAGCAATACAGACCTGACCTCATCAAATTTCAACTCGTCAGTATCCTTAGCACTACTAATGTGATTCAAGGGTTCTCCAAGACTCAGGCATAGAAGACAATAATACGCAAGCTCTAACATTCTCAGCAAAAACCATCTTCACCGAATCAAGTTGTGATAAAATTTTAGTAATCTCATTAATATGATCAGCCACATCTCCAGCTTCGGCCATCTTACAGCTGGTTAATTTAATGAACAAATATACCAGATTTGCTGCACTAGGCTTCTGATACATATTCTCTAGTGCCTTCAGCAATTCCTTCGTTGTCTTTTTCTCCATGACGTTAAACCTGACGTTCCGAGCCAATGACATCCTGATTAGGGACATCGCCTGTCGATCCAGCAGATCGTATTCAGCCTGCTTCATCTCATCTGGCTTGTCCAGCAGCGGAACATGCATCGACTTCGCATACAGCAGATCCTCAATCTGCAACTTCCAGTAGGTGAAGTCGGATCCATCAAACTTCTCTATTTCATACTTATCTCCTGCCATTGTTTGAAAGCGAGTTCTCTTTCACAAACCCTGAAAGCTCTGATACCAGTTGTTAGGATCGAAGAGCACTCAAGCAAACCACAAACAATAGGAAATAATAGCGGAAAAGAAATAAGAAATTTGACACCAGGATTTTAACGTGGAAAAAACCCAAAGCGGGAAAAAAACCACGGAATCGATGCACTAGTAATATGAGGATTACAATACAAGGTTGTGTTTCTCTCTATCTCACTTGATCTCCGGGATACTTATAAAGGAGAACCTGAACCCCTATATATACTAGAGGTACAAGGGAAAACCTAGGTCACCATATGGCAGTAACCTAAAAATATGGAAATCTTCAACAAAAGGAAACAACCGCGAATTAGGAAACAACTGTAGAAAGGGAAACAAAAAAGATCTTAGAAATATTCCATGAATATTTCCAAATCTTCTCCTTCTTCCATTAAGATCTCAGAAATATTCCCTGAATATTTCCAAATCTTCTCCTTCTTCCATTTTTGGTCTCCACACCCAACACACAAAAGTGTACAGGGTCCTGGAGCCCATGGGGTTTCAAGGCGAAGATACAAGCTTTTTGGACCCATGGTGCACTTGAATTAGTGCTTAAAAGTCATTTCCAATCCTTAAATTTTTTAACAATAAGTTAGATATGGGTTCAAAGAAGTGATCACACATCATTATAACTACAAAAAATACCACATACTTTGCAATTGTTTGGGCTAAGTGTATAGAAAGAGAGAGAAAAGAGAGATAAAGAGAAAGGGAGAGCAAAACAGTACACAGATAGAGCTAAGTCATGAAAAGTAAGAGGGGTGGATATCTCATTATGACAAGTTTAACCCTTGGTTTAAAGTTCAAAAAGTGCAAGCTTTCCCTAGCAATGCACTATTGTTCGGGCTTGAGGCTTTTGTGATTTCTGCATTGGGGTGTGTTTTTTTGAACTAGGGGGTAATAAAGCTTTTTTAGCACTATGGCATGCAATAAAAGCTCTTGTTTATACGAACCGTTTTAGTAACTTATAGAGAGCACCTTACTTGGTGAGCTTGTTCTTTTCAACTTAAATTAAGTACTTACTGGTGCTTAATGCTTAATTGTTTTGAAGCTTGCTGAAATGTCACGGTGAATCTTATTGAAACATGCTGAATTGGTTGTAAGAGAGCAAATCTTCTGAGCGGCATTTAATTGTGATGCTAAATTGAACTGAGCTATGCTAAAATGTGCTGAATTGTTCTTAGAGTTACTGATGATAAGTACATAAATTGGAAAGCAAAGAACATGCCTGATGTAGTTCCCACTAATTTGGTTATTCTCCTGGATCTGGTATAACCTTGCCACAATCTCTATTGTAGCTTCATAAATGGCCTAATTTGCTGTTCATGTATCTGTTAGTCATTTTGTTGCATTTTAGAAAGATCAGCATAATTTTGGTCCCGAGAATAAGATAATCTTTGTATAGTCAGGAATGATTCTGCTTTTCCCTGTTTGTGTTTTGCTTAGAAGTTGCTTTTCAAGTGTTCTATTTTTGCTCCTTAGTGAAGATATTTGCTTCTTGAAACGCAGTGCCTGAAGAGGAAGGGTCAAGAGTCGCTTTTTGAAGCCTTGCAAAAAATAAAAGAAGGTTAGTAAACAAGTGTTATTCCTTTGCCCTTTTTTCTAAAAAAGTAAAGAAAACATTATGTATTCATAATAGGAGAGCCACGAGCCACCTACAAATTGAATAAGCATCCCAAGAAAGCTAATTACAACTCACGAACGCTAGCCACAAATTTTCTATTTGGCCATCAATCGAAGAGGAACAAAAAAAAATCCTCCTCCCAAGATAATAAGGTCTTGACTCTTGAGCCACTTGTCCATTAAGTGCTCCAAAGCTATGCTAAACCAAGCAAACAAGTGTTGTTCTAATTTCTAACACAAGTTTGGTGTGAAGAGGTTCCTTTCTACAGGATGTGTTCTATACTTCTATTCATATGGAATTTTCTTGAATAGCTTGTCTGATCGTGTTCCCTGTCTGCAAACTTTCTGTTTGTCCATTGATGCCTATGGAGATACGTTTCAAAACGTGTCCATGATACTCGTCATTCTCTCTAACAGTATAGGAAACCTACCAAGGAAGAATCCGAAAATTTCTTCCCAGAAGATTGATTGTGTTGATGATCTTTGTTGTATGTGGATGAAGCATATAGATGGATTTGACACGGTTTTCCATCAGCTTTTCTACCCCCCTCTCCCCGGCAGCATATAAATAGCCAAAAATCCAAGAGAGCTAAGTTGTAAAGCTGTACATCATGATATTTTAAGTGAACAAATGAAGATGTTCTTCATGTGGGTCAGAAAGGCATGAATTTGAGGTCATTGGTAACTACCTGGACTGCCAACTCAGGTTGTGATTGACCCAAACTTCTAGTGGATAAAATACTTCAACTTTTATTATCTAAGGTGAGGTTTAAAATAGTTGCTAGTCTCCACTTAACATATAATAATAGGAAATATGATTAAAAAAAAAAAAAGAGGTGGTGCATACTGCATAGTCCATTCATCCAAGTAGTTGGTGCTTTATAAGCAGCCTAGCCTTGTAAACATGAAAGAGACTAGCTTTCACAAGTTCAGGCTGTTCATGCTTGTACTCATCTTTGGTAAGGTGTAGCCATTTTTGGTTAATCACATAGAGTGAAGCCTTTGACATTTAGAGGTTCTCAAGTTAATTTCTCAGCAATCCTTTTACTGCTATTGTGTAAAGACCGAGAGTTGCCTATGTAGTGTCCATACTTCAAGGCCAGAGGACAACTATACAAGCAAGGCCTACAAGGAATTTGCTTGATGTGACGTGTTAATGTGCATCATGAACCTATTTCAGGCCTTCAGACTTTAGCTACAAACCTCTCAAAGCAATCTAGTCTATTGGTTATTGGGAATTATTAAATTCAATAGTGAAAGTTTAGGAGGTCTTGAGATATAGAACCTTGCGCAATTTTCTACTATGTTCTCTTTTCTCTGTCCTATATTAGAATAACTTGTGTGTTTTTTCTCTTAGATATTACTGGTGTAAGTCAATCTCTTTTTTAGATCTGAATCAAACTTAGATGTGTTGAAATATTTTACTTTGTAAAGATGCTCCTGATATGATTTCTATTCTCCAATAGCCCAATGTTTGCTTCTTTTGAACGCATTAGCGTGCTTTTATTGGATTGCATCCCTTGCGGTCAAGAGCAAGTTCCTTGGTTGCCTTACATGTGGTGAATTCCTTTAATGACTCTTTGATTTATGCAGAGTTGATGCTTCTGGGGTTTATCTCCCTTTTACTTACTGTCTTCCAAGGATCCGTAAGTAAATGGTGCATTCCTGCTCACCTTACCACCTTCATGCTTCCATGTGATAAGAAAGCTGCTGGCACTGAGGGCAATGCCCTTCACATATCTTGGAATAAGAGGCACCTTCTTGCCGAAGGTGGTGATTCAAGCCATTGTACAGCACAGGTATGGCAATTATGATATTGATGTTGACCCAGAACTAGAAAGTAAAGTTGTACGTGTTGGACTATACAAATTTGTTTGATGCCAACTGCCAAGAAGAGCCACCTTGATAAGTCACCAAGTAGCCCTATTAGCAAGGGAAAAAATTGGGACAAGGTAAGTTGAGAAGCAACTTGAAATGAGGATATGATATCGGAAACAGGATTTAGATGTTAAGGTGATTTTGAGAAAATACTTAAAAGGCACCATTTACAAGGTGCTACAGAATGTTATATGGCGGGTGCTAGAAGAGGAAGAGAAAGACTTGGAGAGAACATAGGGGAAAATCCTCAGTGGGAATTTGGAATATCCGAAGACTACATGTCATTGTCTTTGAACAGGATCCTTTGTGCTGTTTGTTAATTTTGTGTCCCCCCCTCCCCCCCCCCCCCAAAAAAAAAACCAACAAAAAAAAAAGAAGAGAAAGAAGATGAAGGCAGGCAGGCTTTCTTGGTCATCTGCTTAAGTTGTGTTACTTGCTATGATCTTCTCATGATTCATGAATCATATCTCTCACCATAGACATCGTAGTTATACGTGCTTTGATTTTTGGTCTTACATGTTTTTGATCCTTTTTGTGTAACGTCAAATTATGTTCTTTTAACTTCTTGCCGAATTGTTGTCATAATGCTTGTTGCTTTTTTTTTTTTTTTCAATGGCATGTTTTGTTTCATGTACTTTTTTTTGGTGTTAGGGGGTTGGGGGGGGGGGGGGGATTCTTTTAGAAGCTGTTCCTGGACTTCAAGGATTAAGCTGTTTACATTCCCATACCTTACTTTGGTGTTATCCATACTAGAACATGTTATTTGCATAATATACGATGTATTACATTTTTCAAATGTTTATTTGATGAATAGTCTGATCCTAATCGCTTATTTCAACAACTAATTATCATATATCAGTTTTCGATGTAAATTTGCTTAAATTAATCATTTTAATGTAATGATCTCCCTTAACAAGTGGATGACATTGGGATGTGTGAAATAATGGATTTGAGCCTAATTCAACCCCAAAAGCTAGCTTAGGAGGTTGAGGCACCCAAGCCATTATAAACACCACAATATGGGTGTCAAAGGCCGATGTGGGACAACTCAACACGCCCCCCTCACCACGAGGCGCAGACAACTGCGGGCGCGGCCCCAACATCAATGACCCTGGCTCTGATACCATGTGAAATAATGGACTTGAGCCCAATTCAACCCCAAAAGCTAGCTTAGGAGGTTGAGGCACCCAAGCCATTATAAACACCACAATATGGGTGTCAAAGGCCGATGTGGGACAACTCAACACACCCCCCTCACCATGAGGCGCAGACAACTGCGGGCGCGGCCCCAACATCAATGACCCTGGCTCTGATACCATGTGAAATAATGAACTTGAGCCCAATTCAACCCCAAAAGCTAACAGGATGCATGAAGGCACATACCTCATTTAAATGCATCTAGATGCATATTTCTCACTGTTTTGTTCTTGCAGTGTAGCATGAAGCAATCTAAATTTTTTCTTCGTCTTTCTCACCCATATGTTGCACAAAATGATCTTTTTCAATTTGATTGTTGTCTTTGTCCCCTACGTTGAGTGGTGATATTATTTTACCTTTTCCTTCATATTCTATATGGGTGATTAATTCCTCCAAATTAGACTACTTTCTTTGAGCAGGGGTCTTGAAAATACCTTGAAGTGTGTTCAGTAAGAATTTATTTATTTGTGTTTTTTTAACCTTTTCAAATTTTAACTTTTCATGAAGTACTTGGAGAAAAGACTGATATCATTAACCATAATTTGGGTGCGCAAATTCAAATAGTAGTTCAAGCTACTATAGTTAAATCATAGAAATGTGTATAAAGTTGTTTTCAATTTGGCTAAATTGTTATTTCCGTGTTTTCTTCTTGATAAATTTCAATTTTTTTGCCTAACTAGCTCCAAGTCACTTGTTTTGATTTTAGGGAAAGGCTCAGTTTTTATCATTGGAAGCTATACACCAGCTTCATATCTTCATCTTCGTACTGGCAGTGGTTTATGTTGTCTTCTGTGCAACCACCATGATTCTTGGGGGAATGAAGGTATATATGTCTAAATATTTATTTTGTTTTACTTTAAGTCTTATAGATGAAATTAAGAGTGCCAACCCACTCCCCCCCCCCCCCCCAACACATGCACACAAAGTAAAATCAAACAAACCCACAAACACAGGGGCCTCAAATACCTGCTCAGTAGGGAATAAAAATAGTTCAAAATAGCTTCTAGAGTGATAATGAAAAGAATAATAACCCTAAGGTTGTCTTGAGATGAAGGGAAGTTGGTTCTCTGCTTATATTAAAGACCATTTTAATGTACATTATCTTCTGCTTAGTCCGTGGGTTGGCGTGTTATCTGATGGGGCTCTTCTGGATGACTGCTCAAGCTTTCATCAAGTTGCTTTAGTGGCTTCGGAAGGGGCAAGTATACATTTTCTGTTCATGTTTCAAGTCTAAATGTACAAACAATGCTATGTTTAATTATTAGGTTTAGATACGTTAATTGGAAAATTGACAGGGTTTGACATAGCTGGCCAATATCAAACTACTCCCTCCGTTTCTTTTTACCTGTCTTTTGGAGGTGGGGGGGGGGGGGGGGGGAACCATATATCAAAAAAATGTAGTTAGTGAGAAAATTAATTAAATATGCTTAATTAAAATAAAAATTTGGGGTTGACTCAATGTATGTTAATGATAAAATAAGAAAATTAGTAATTAATATGTTATTGACGTGATGTAAAGTGAGAAAAGTTAGTTAAAAAGTCAGATAAAAAGAACAAACGTAATATTAAAATTTGGAACTATATGATATGACCTGATTATTGGATACACACGCCTTGGGAATTTGGATAACAGAAAATAAAGTTGTCATGGAGATATAGGGCGTTTCTATGGAGTAAAATAAGGATGAGTATCAACTCACTGTATTACTTACCTGATGCTTCTGTTCTTTACACTAATTGATGTGAGATGATAATCAATTTCTGCACTGTGTTATCCTAAACTTGTGAGCCCGTTTTGTGTTTTCTTCTCCATTTTGGAGGTTTTTGTCATTATCAATCTTCTACAACTCACTAGGGACTCATTACTGCACCTTCTCAGATAAAATAACAGTATTGTAGTTTAAAAAGGATGAATTATTGAAATTATCTAATTAAAAAACCTAAATGTAACCATTGCTTCAGAAAGGAGGCAATAAAGAAGATGGAATCTGATCTCTTTTGTTTCCAATTCAATGGATGTTATAAATTTGTATTTGTTCCCTCCCTCCTTTTAGGTACGCAGATGGAAACACTGGGAAGACTCAATAAGGCGTGAGATAAATAAATCAGATAAAGGTAATGGATGGGAAACGCATACTTAACCTATGCTAATGCTATCTAACTGGGTTTTTTAGATGAAAATTGAAAAATATTTGCCTCTTGATGAAGGATCAAACAGGGTCACACAAATATATGCTCGCCATCATCATGAGTTCTTTAAGCAGAGGCGCCGACATTCGAAGGCAGTGAGCGTTGTTGTAAGTTACAAGCAGCAAAGTTTGTTTGATGGCTTCTTAGCGTTTATACTGTTATGTGCCATGCCCTCAACTCATTTAAGATCATTAGCATATTATGTGGACCTTGCACGTTCTATAGGTTATCTGGTCTCTATTGATAATTTGATATGCTTTTCAATGACCATACGTTCAAGAAGTCTGACCTAAGTTGTTGGACTTGAATGATATATAAACAACACGTGTCTCTAGTAGGGTTTTAAAATTTCGACAAGCTGCAAAACCCTGTATTCATCAAAGAATGGCTATAGAGCTGAGAATTTTAATGCCCTCTTGCCATGAAGTGATTGTGTTACCGGGACTCCAACACTGGTGTCAAAGTGTTGGACATGGGTATGGATCCAATTGTCCAACACTGGGACATTGTCAACTAAAACCTGAGCATGGTGTAAAGTACTCGTCATTCTACATTTGAATTGTGAAACTAAATTTGCTAATTCTAGAGTATTTCATTGATTGAAAGTTGTTCACTTATCAAACCGTTAAACTAAGGCAAGGAACCAATAAAAATTAATGTACGAAGAATAAAGAAAGTGGTTTTTTCCTCCCTTTATGCTTTTAGAGTGTGGATATGTGTGCGCGACATATCCCATGTCCTATCCCTGGTATGTCATGCACTCATGCCAAACACAGGTACTATGGGGTAAAATGGAGAGGCCAGATATCATAGGAAAGTGACAAACAGGAGTCCATGAGGTCTAGTATATATTGAGCTTGGGTTATATTCATCAAAGATTAGGCTTCTGTTCATCTTCACTCTCAAGATTTGGCTGAGAATTATCGCCCCCCCCCCCCCAAAAAAAAAAAAAAGTGTTTGTAATTGACAGACAAAGTAACATTTGTTTGTACGTATGCCATTACACACACGACATATTTGGAAATCTTATGTGAATGTCAAAGGAGAGTCAACATGGTTAATCCACTCTCATCATAGCAGTCTTTTCTTCAGACAAACATGACACAGCCTCTACATAGTCTTATAATAACCCCCCCCCCCCCCCCCCACCGCCACCACCAAAATGGAAAAGAAAACAGTGTTTACCTAATCTTATTAAAAAAAAAAAGAAAGAATGCAATTGTCATCTTCTCCCTTAATCAAAGCTTTGTAGTGTTTCTGTTATGCAACCATCTCTAAAAACAGGACTCTAATTTTGCTCAAACTATGCCCCGTATTGCTTTAATGAAAATTTCCTTACATGTGTCGCTTTTAACTCACCAACTAAAGCGTGCAAAATATATTTCCCATACTTTGCAAAATCCAAATACTGATAGTGCCCATGATTTGTCCATAATGACATGGGTGTAACTACTAAGATCTGGTGGATTATGGTTATGAGAAAACAAATTTTTATTTGTGCAAGGTTAATTGATTACTAAAATTTGCAAACTCTCCATTCTTGAGACCTATTCTTTTTGCATTCATATTTGGGTATTCAAACTGTCTGATGGCATATTTCAAGCATATTTCTCTCTTATGTCAATTGTCAATTGCCAATTTGTGACCAGCGTCATTTGTCTTTTGCTTTGCTTATGCTGTAGATTTGATTCTGAGGCGGTGTGTATTATGGCTTGACATTTTTCCTTGTACCTTGTTAGTTGTCCTTCTTCAGACAATTTTATGGTTCTGTCTACAAGTCAGACTACATTGCATTACGACATGGATTCATCATGGTAATGCTACCCCACATTGTATTTGTAATGTGCTCTACCATTGTTCATAAAGTATGCAGATAACTTATTCCCTACGCTGTTTTTTCAGACACACTGCCCTGCAAATCCTAAATTTGATTTTCATAAATATATGTTGCGAACTTTGGAGCATGATTTCAAGAAAGTTGTTGGCATAAGGTAAACTTGCTCATTTTGCTCTGGAATAAGGATTTGACTGTTATAAGTTGTCGACTAATGGCCGCTTCCTTTCTGTAGCTGGTATTTGTGGACGTTCGTTGTGCTCTTCCTGTTGGTCAACCTGAAAGGTAGTATCCAAATTTGATTCACCCTTATTTACCCTTCAACAATGACTGACTTAATGGTTGGTATTGTGCAGGATGGCATGCATATTTCTGGTTATCATTTCTACCTCTAATTGTAAGTGAAGTCCATACTTATAAGAAATAAGTGCATGTATCAAGCTCTGAATTCAGACATACTTAATTAAACCTTGTGTGACGACAGCTTCTTCTTGCTGTTGGCACTAAATTGGAATACATCATAACATGTCTGGCTACTGAGATTCAAGAGAAAGAGAAAGACGGGGCCCAGGCCAGGCCTGAGGTTGGGAGTGACAAGACAGCCTGGGTAAAGCCGTCTGACAAGCATTTTTGGTTTGGACGTCCCAACATTGTTCTCTACATTATCCACTTCATCCTGTT
Source organism: Portulaca oleracea (assembly GCA_029582165.1). Classification (NCBI taxonomy): domain Eukaryota; kingdom Viridiplantae; phylum Streptophyta; class Magnoliopsida; order Caryophyllales; family Portulacaceae; genus Portulaca; species Portulaca oleracea. The sequence goes on from CM055880.1 coordinate 8,613,529, forward strand.
CCAGAATTCATTTGAGATTGCATTTTTCTTTTGGGTCTGGGTGAGTAATCTAGAACATATCATCTCTAAATTCCACTATATGGAATTTGCTTATCTGACAGTTACCAATGGATGTGCTCTTCAGGTTACTTATGGATTTACTTCTTGCATACTTGATAGCATAGGCTTCATCGTCCCGAGGCTTATTGTTGGGTCAGTATGATCTTCTTCTCTGCACCATCTCACTCCATTATTTTTGTTGCACTAGCTTCTAAATTAATTTCTTCAAGTTTGAATTAATTGACCATCTTTTCAAAACTGAGACCTGTTTGGCAGCCAGTAAAATCAAAAAATCATTGTCCTGTCCATAGTAGATGCCTCATTCATTATCCCTAAACTTGCTGTCCACTGTTTTACAGCATTTCTGTGCACCTGAGATTGTTCAGAAAAGCTGCTCTAGTTAACTACATGGAGAATTGGTTAGGATTAAATAGTTAGCATAACACCCCATTCCGTCCATCCCCATGAAGAAGCCTGTCGCTTTGCTTTCAAGTTAACAAATATATGTATCGACATGGGTTTTTACTTTTTATGGTGGATTAGTGGAAAGCCCGTTGGATAAATGAGAACTTGCTACTCCCTTGCAACTTGCAAATGGGTCTCCTACCCTTCAAAAAAGAACTGTGTGCATCCTTTGTTTATGGTTAGCAGGTACTATCCTATGAAACTATCATGCCAATTTTCATCTTTGAACAACTATCATGGAAATTTACAAATAGCCAGATAGGTCAAATTATAAGATTTCCTTATGAAACTCTCCTTTTTGCGCGTTTACAAATAATGCTGCAAATATTTCGGGACCTGAGATGTGTAGTTTGTGGATAACTCAAAGGTTAAGTGTTAGTGTATGTCTCACTACTATATCATCAGTCACCACTCTGATTTCATACCACCTCTTGCGACACAGGGTGATCGTCCAAGTGCTGTGCAGTTACAGTACCCTGCCTCTATACACAATTGTCACCCAGGTGAGACAAACCAACTAAAATGTTGCTAAACCAGGCAGCTATCTTTACAAAAAACTTGACTGAAAGGTACCGTTCATTTTATGGAAACTATATTTAGGCCCCGTGTTTCTAGAGTACATATCAAGGTACCCTATAATTTAAGTTAACAATTGTTCGGTAACAAGTTCGGTGATTTAAGCATGTTTCCGGCGAGATTTACCTGAATTACTTAAACGCCCATCGTTTTTTGAATGTTGACACTCGTCAACAATAAACACTTTCAAGCAATTTGCTACCGAAACCTTGCTAGAGCATGTTCAAATCACCGAATTTCCCATCTAACAATTGTTAGCTTCAATTATAGGGTACCTGAATGTATATTCTAGAAACGTGGGGGCCTAACAATAGTTTTCACGAAATGAGGGGTTACCTTCCAATCGTTTTTTGCAATCTTTAGGCTTTACCTTTTCTGATGTTTAGTTTATATTTTTACAAAGATGGGGAGTGCGTTCAAGCCAGGCATTTTCGAGCCAATGATCCACGAGTCTTTGGCAAGTTGGCTTGAAGACGTGCGTGAAAGATCAGAGCATGGAGACGATTCTAAGCGATTTGAAATGCAATGTATGGTTCCTGAAGTGCGTCAAGTCGTCCCTGCCACAAGAGAAACTACAGTTTCTGCGGAAGGCTTCACATCTGAAACAATAAATTCTGTATAGGGAATGTGTCTGAACTTCTAGGTTGCTGTGCTTTGATTTATTTGTTGGTGAGGCTATTTTATATTATATTTGATTTCATTTATTTGGGCACTTTGTAGCAGATGTAAGCTCTTCTTATTCTGGCTACTGTTTAGTTTACTATATGTATTTACATTATTAGGATAATATAACAAGGCAACTTCACTTGCATATAGGTTACAAATTTGGAGTCGGTCACTAGGGCATAAAACAGGAGCTCAATAAACCAATCAGGACAGAGTAAAACATATCTTTATAATGATTTAGGTGAAATACAAGATGTTTATTAATCATTGTACATCTAGATATTTATCATTTTGCTATATATATGGGGGAAACTAGGCAGGAACACCTATTGCTGCTCCCAAGAGTTGATCCAGGGATCTGTGGAATATCACGGTGCAACGGATATCAACTGAGTTAAGAATTCATGGGTTACTGTGGTACTTAAAAGGAGGGGATTTCTTCAATCATTTGAAGTAATTAAAATTGTTATGTGATTGCCATATTATGTGATTCTGATATTGAAATTTGAGTAGCGAAAGTGATGGGCATGGTTGGTGAGACAATACCTAGGGTCATTTTTGCATATCAATAATACTCTTGGAAGGAAATATGAAAAGGAAGGTCTATGAGGATGACCCATAACGGCAGGGCCACATACCAATTCAGTATATGATTTTGTTATTGATTGAATGTGAGGGTAGGCTCGAGCTACCAATAAACTTCAGTGATATGATATCTCATATCTCCCTACACTTCACTTCCTCGCCCGCTATGTACCTCCTCGTTTCATATTAATTGTCATATTTGGAAATTATATAGTCAAATTTCAAAAGTTTTAACCATAAATTTTTCAATATATATGATGAGTTGTTATATAAAATTTTGACCATTAAATTTGTAACGAAAAGTACTATCATAAAAGTATAATATTGCAATTGTTAATAGCATATTATGTAAAAGATTATCAATCAAAGAGTAACATTGGGGATCACAAAAGTTAAAATACGAGAACTAATATGAAGCTGAAGGAGTAATTGATATGAGAACAAAGGGCAAGAATTAGGGTATAGCTTCTAGTATTAGTTAGATGTTGAAATCTTCCAAGTGGTCTTTTGGAGGACGTTTTCCCATTTTGTGAAGTATGTTAGAGGTTCTTTTATTTATTGTTACCTTCCGAGTAATGAAATAATTTAAATGAAGTGATGTTCGACTTGTACGTAGCTTTACTTTTTTTACAATATTAGATTTTATGAATAATTTGTATTATTAAACATAACATGTTCATACAATTATGTTCTGAAAGAATCCTAGAGGGGGGTGAATAGGGTTATTAAAATTTCTGCAAAATTGGATCACTGGTAAAGGACGTTAGTTCCTTAATCTGCTCAGATTAAGGTTCCACACAATTCAACAACTGAGAATAATATAAAGGACAATAAGATAGATATGAATAACCTCCTTTATTACAGTTACTTGAATGACGTTGAATGTTGCCTAAGGTAAAGGACCTTAGGCTTACAGAGAACCAAGCGTCTTACAATGGACGCTTCTTATTTCTGGAGAATTACACCCACCAATTCACAGTTTGGTGTTTACACAAAAATTGAATCCTAATTCCGTCTAGGATTCTAACACAAAAGCCTAACACAACTCTAGATCCGTTTAGAGATTGATAGCACTTTCACAACACACACGAACACTTTTACTCAAACACAAGAACACACTCTTTGTTTGAACAGTCGATTGCTTCCGTGGAATCGAATAAGTCTTCAATCTTCAAGTCTTCTATTTATACTAGAGGCTTGATAGTTGTTTAGGATAGTAGCCGTTGGAAACAAGATTATTTTCTTGTTTGCTCACTGCTTCACATTCCTTCTTTGGTGCTGATTTTCTTTCCTTCTTCTTGGAGATTTCCCAATCTTCTCTTCCTTCCATTTTTCTTGTTGATTTGTTTCCATATGCCTTCCTTATGATTTATATCTGCAAATAAATCCCACAATCAGAATATATATTATATAATCAAAATATATAATCAGATTATATAATATAAGGCAACTTCCATTTTCCGGATTTTCGCTTTCATCAAAACCGAAGGTCCTTCGCGGATGCGCGGTGAAGGACCTTGACCCTATCTTCTACATGTTCCAATTATGTGAATAAAGTAATTTTATTTTGGAATTTGTATCATCAAATATAACATATTTCATATAATTTTTCATTCTTATGAGCTTTATGAGCTTTTTTCGGGTCAGCTTGGCTCGTTTATATGACAAGCCTAGAGCTAGCTCAAACTTATTGCGACTCACGACCTAACTTGGTTTACTGCCAACCCTAAGTACTCTTATAAAGCATTAGAGGCATTAATTAAAGAGATGTTTGGATTTTCTCATATAAACTAGCAACATCTTTCAATTTATGTTACACTTAAAATCAAGAAATCTTTTCAGACTTGATGTATCACCAATGCGACATTCACAACATAGGTCGGTTTCTTTATATGTTTTGATTATTTGTTTTTATATATATTATTAAGTAGTCTCAAATCCATCACTAATACTTCGTTCTTATTAAACTTATTTGTATTATGATGATATTTATGTAAAGTCTTTACAAATTTTGTCTGGCTTAATTAGTTTTCACCGTTTTTATTCTTATTTTGGACCCATAAATTCTCATATAATAATTATTATTAATTGAAATATTACATTTTTTAGATACTGTTTTTTGTTGCTAACTTGATGTCGATGATTTTATATAAGAATTATTATATATGTTGAGAATTTAATGGTCAACATTCTTAAAATTTAGCTGATACAATTTTCAAGAAGAAAAATAATTTTAAACGAGGGAATATCATAAATTTAAACATATATTCTTTCAAAAACCTTACCGGAGCCTTTTTTTTTTTTTTTGGGTGAGGGCACATATGTGATTAAGTACAAATTATAATCACAGTTATCACATCATTTAAGTACAAATCTATCTTATATAATATCTAGTATAAACAAACAAGAACGTGGCTAGATTTTTGGAGATACTAATGGGCCACCCCCCCCCCCCCCCCATGGCCCATTATTATATAATTTAATGCTACTATCAAGCAAGAGGCATTAATTACATTACTGTCCTAATTAACCATTCTTACAAGAAATCCAATCCTTCCCATCCCACCTTCATTCCCTTTAATTTCAGCTTTGACTGTTAGATTCAGGTTTCACTGCATATTTACACAGCAACTCAACTCTTTTCTCCCATTTCTTCAGAGAGTGCTTATATGCAAACAACTGTTTGTAGATCAGAGGATTCAATCAGTTGAGCAGGAAATCTGGTTGGTTTTCTGGGAGATACTTGAGAGGTTAGAGAGAGAAAATCTCGAAGTGAAGAATGGGAATCACGGAGGACCTGGAGAAATCGATCAGTGTTGATCGACCACTTCTTGATCATCATCGTCGTCGTCATCAATCAGCTGATGATGATGATGATAGAGTTGTATCGGACGATGCTCGATTGCTGGAGCTTGGGTACAAGCAAGAGCTCAGTCGTAGCTTATCGTATGTTCGCTCTCTCTCTCTCTCTCTCTCTCTCCTCCATTGTTCTTCATGCTCTCGTATACATTGATTTGATTCAGATTCCATTCGAATTTCATTTCTGTTACCTGATTATTCTGGTCAACTTAATCGCTGTCAATTTGTCATTGTCTTGGTTTTTTTAGCCATTTTTAAATGGATACCGACTAAGCTTTTTCTTTTCAAATTGTTACATGTGTTTATAATCAGTATTCTGTATTGATCAAGTTTAGCACTCATCAGTCAATCAATACTTTATCATATTGTTAAATTATGTTTTTGAATGTAATTAGTACTAATCAATTCTGTTGGACAATAATAATTTATTTATGTTAAGTTGAAATGGCAAATCCTAAAATTATATATATTTGCAGCATTTGCTCAAATCTGTCGAAAGTGTATGATTTGTGTCGAAAAAGTTAGCACTTTAGTTGACCACTTGAATCGATCTTACTGCCTTCGTTAAATGCATATCATTGTTGGCTTACACAAATTTAACTTGTACTAGCTAGTTTCACCATAAGTTATGCTTATGCATATAAGTTCCAATCAAATTCAACATTTCTGTAAATTAGATAATAGAATACAGAATATGATTCTTAAACCAATTAAAAATTATGAAAGTTAAATAGTTTACAAAAAAAAAAAGAAGATTATAGAATGGAAAATGTGAATGTGAATGTGAATTTGTGATGTAAATAAAAATAAGAATGTGATCATATGAATTCTCAGCTTGTTCAATTGTTATGTGATAATTAAATGGGAATAGGTTGAGGTAGAATTCAAAAAAGGCATACATTCATCAGAATACTAATAAGCAGGGTAAGAAGTGTTGATAATAATAATAATTAAATATAAGAATAACACTAATATTCAATATTTAACCAATTACTTTTCAATGTAAATTGAGGCTTCCATTCTCATTTTCATTCACCTATTTCATATGATTTCCATGTAAAAACTTAAAAAATATATTACCAATTTTTGCATTCTCATTTTGGTTCCAACTCCCTCTTGAGTCTTACCAAACACCCTCTAAAATAATGGTAGTGGTTTGAAAATTGAATGATTTGGCAGGGCAATATCGAATTTTGCAGTGACATTTTCGATAATATCAGTGATGACTGGGATAACAACACTATTCAACATGGGCCTGACATATGGTGGGCCGGCCATAATGGTTTGGGGTTGGCCCATTGTTGGCTTGATGACTATGATAGTGGGCTTGGCTATGGCTGAGATTTGCTCTGCTTTTCCTACTTCTGCTGGCCTTTATTTTTGGAGCGCTAGGCTTTGTGGCAATTACTGGGGCCCTTTTGCTTCCTGGATCACTGGCTGGTAATTATGTCTTCTTCTTCTCCTCCCTTCTTTCTACTTGATAATTAATTGCATCATTTAAATCGTATGTTTATCAATGTGATTAATATTTGGGTTAATGTGAATCCGTGATCATATGGTGTGGTTAATGTTGTCTTATTTTGTTAGTAGTGCCTATTTTTTTATTACTCCATCCGTTTTTATTTATCTGTCGCCTAGAAAATTGTGTTAAAAATTTTGACCGTTAATATCTTAATTTATGTAATGATTCATCATACAAAATTGATGTCATTAGATTCGTTATAAAAAATGTTATTAGGAAAGTATAATATTATATTTTCTTGTAAAATTTTTATATTGGAGATTATTAATTAAAGATTGACACTAAAAACTGTAAATGACAGATAAAAAAGAACGGAGGTAGTATTAAGTCCAATGAGGTTGAAGAGTTCCCAACACGAGTTGCTAAACTCAGCAAAATTTATCAATTCATCAATGAAAAATAAAAGCATCAAAGATCATTAATGCATAACATAACAAATAAAACAACTTTTCAATATTAATCATTCTTCCTCGTCTTCCATTCTCTTTGGCATTTCTTCTTAAAATATTTTGCCACTGTTTCTTGATCATTATGAATGAAATCCAATTCACATCCAATTTTTGGCGTTCTACGTGCGTCTTTATCCATACTATCATGAAAGTTCTCATCATATCCTCCAAATTATCTTTGTCGATCGATCCACTTTCTCGCTTTGAGGTGACTTGTTAAGGCATGAGCGCAACGTTATAAGAGAATCATTCTTAAAGGTGACTTGTTAAGTTTAGTTTCGAAGCTGAAAATTGGGGAGAAGTTGACTTCTGAAGTTGGGGTTTTCGTTTTTAATTTGCTTGAGTCAGCGAGTAAATTTTTCTTTTATTTTTCGCATGTTAGGAAGTCGGATAATAAAATAGCCCACGTGTTGGCCGCCTATAGCCTATTGGTTGCTCGCTTAAATTTTGGGTGAATATTGGGGTTCAAGCTGTTCGTTAATTTATACCTGATGATGCTTGTAATTTCATTGAACATGTTTTGGCAAGATTTCGGTCGCAAATTATTTGAAAATATTTATCGTCGATTAACATAATAATTATTATTAACTTACGAAATACATGGTTAAATCGACAAATTTTTCGTCTAATAATTACTAACTTAAATTATATACTACATTAAAAATATACTTTACACAGAAAAAATACCTTTCAATTTTTTATTCAAAACGTAAAACGACACATGGGAAAATAAATTATATAGTGCTGTCATTGAAACCGAAAAGCAAACGAGCGGATGGGCGGAGGCAACGCCTACCCGGGTCCCCGGCTACACGGTTGTCGTCTTTTGTCTTTTCCCGCACTTACTAAAATACTCATATTTATTCAAAAACAGCTTACATTTTACTCTCTTGTTATAAAATTCCCTCATTGAATATTCAATAATGTAAATGTATTTTTTTGATGGGCCTCATTTAAAATATCATAATTCAAACAACAATATGCATGTAATCATTTTTTTCATGTCAAACCAAATTCAAAAATTTATATTGAATAAAATTTTGCCAATAGTAGCATTTTCTTTACCAATATTAAGGCTATGTACTTTTCCGCAGTTTCACACCACATTTGTCATATTTTTTCACATTTATCACAATATTTTCATATCATATCATATCATTCTACATTTTATCACAACAATCATGACTTTTTTCTTCTCACTTTTTTCTACTACTTTTTCTCATATAGCACATCAATCATTCTTATCGTAATTTTTACCATATCTTACCATATTATACCACACTTTCTACAACATTCTTATACCATACTATCTACCACTCCCAATTTGCCGCATAAAAGAACAACACCTTTGTCATGATCGTGTAAAATTTTTTTCATTGTGAAATCAAACACTCATAAATTTGTTGTATTTCACGTGGTGATGACTAACTTTTCTTCATAATCAAGCATTGTTTTAAAATTTTAATTATTGCTATTTGTTACTCATTCTTTTTTATTTTATTTATTATCTAAATCTATATACCAATCACATTTCGAAAATTTTGATTATTACTTTTTAATATACACAATATTTTACTACTACCTCCGTCACAAAATGTTTGTCCGTTGACTAAATTTTGACTATTAATTACTCACAAATTATAATGAATTGAAATATGAAATCACTACCATTAGAAAGATAATTTGCTAAAGATTACAATGACGGTAATTTTATATTGTAAGTCGTTATATTTTGTGAATAATCGACAGTCAAAATTTAGTCAACGAACAAATATTTTAGGACGGGGGTAGTATATGGAACTATCATCAATAAATTCGTAATATAAAAATATTATTATATGAATATAATATCATAAATTTTGATTCCTTAAAGAGAAATCGAAGATCATAAAATATTTTAATAATAATAGATAAAATGAGAATGCAGGTGTATAATATTTCTATATGTATGTTATATGTACTACTCCCTCATCTTATTTTTAAGTGACCTCTTATTTTATAGTAGCATGATTAGTTGATTACATGTATTTATGTATATATATTTTTGCGTGTTTTCAAGCAAAAAGTTGCCACATGCTGAGATACATGATTTACTACTTTAATCATTTAGGATTCTCACAGTGGAACAGAATCAAACACTCCCGTAAATTTGTTGTGTTCCACGTGAAGATATGAAATGATAAGTTGACAACCAACTTTTCTTCATAATCAAGCTTTTTTTTTTTTTTTTGAAAATTTAGTGCTCCATATTATTCAAATACTCTATTACGCAATCAATTGTTAGTTATATGGTGTATTTTGAAATACCTATCTAGCTTCAAGGTATAAATTTTAAATTACAAAATTAGTTTATCAATATTTATAAGAAACTTTGAATGGTAATATATCGATTTTTTGGAGTATTGGATTGTAATATACCGACTTTTATTATTGGACAATAATATCTTTGGATTTTATATCTAGGTGAGATTATTATACTAACATTAATTAAGGGTAAATCGGTCTCTTTGCTGACATCATATCCGAATCCAATTTTCCTTTTGTGAACATTTGGTAAGATCTCCCATGAAATTTTTCCCGGAGAAAATTTTACACGAAAAGTTTTTCCGTGAAAAAAATTTTCTTTAACCCCCTTAAGGGAAGGAAAACCTTAAAAACAGTGGTCTTCTTGTAAAATTTTTTCCAAAGTTAATATACAATCACACATCAAAAAAAAAGTTAACTCAGAAAAATTGGTGATTCCCCTCAATTTTTTTTTTAAAGGACGGAGTGAGGACCAGAAAAGTACTAGCAGTAGAAATTGCTATCAAATTTAAAAATAATAAAATTAGTAGATATTAAAGTTGAATATCCGGAGGCATTGTCAAAGCGTGGTGGAGCTGATGCGACATCTCCTGTGCTAGTCAAATGCTCCATTGCCGTCTCTCACTCTCTCTCTGTATCTCTCTCTCTCTAAAATCCAACACTCCTATATATTCCCATATTCAGGGAGAAAACCAACCAGCAATCAACCATTCAACTATTCAAGATAGAAAAATAGGACTTGATTCTTCAGCTCTCTCTTTTTTTTCTATCTCTCTAGCTTAGCTTCCACCAAGTATTAACAAACCAACAACCATGGTTGCTGCAGTAGGAGACGACAAAATGTCCCTCCCAACATCCCGCTCTCAAAACGGCGTCGTCCCACTCGACAGCGGCCATTCTCGTCTTCACGAACTGGGATACAAGCAGGAGCTCAAACGCGACCTCTCGTAATACATACCTTCTCTCTTCACTAATCGATTTTCCCTTTTTTTTTTCGATCTGGGTTTAATTTTTTCTTCAATGGGGGGAAACTTGGAAACGGTTGGTGCAGGGTGGTGTCGAATTTCGCGTTTTCGTTCTCGATAATATCGGTGTTGACGGGGATAACGACGCTGTACAGCAGCGGGTTGGCATTCGGAGGCCCTGCTGTGATGGTGTATGGGTGGTTTATAGCAGGAGCTTTCACGATGATTGTGGGTTTAGCAATGGCGGAAATTTGCTCTTCTTATCCAACTTCTGGGGGGCTTTATTACTGGAGTTCTAAGCTTGCTGGACCCTCTTGGGCTCCCTTTGCCTCTTGGATCACTGGCTGGTTGGTAATTCTTCCAAGTAATCTTTCTGTTTTGGTTTAATTTTGACCCGTTTTCATGACCCATTTTTTCTTCTTATAGGGTGTGGGCATGTTTGGTTGGTAATAAAATGTGGGAAAAAATGGTTGCCACATTGACCTATTCTCCCAATGTTTAAAAGTAGGTTTATTTTGAGAAAGATTTTATGGTAGATCATCATTTTTTAGTTTTTCTTTAAGAAAATTTTTCCTTGAGAAGTTGAAGAAAAATTATTTCATGAAAATATTTTCAATCAAAAACTTTCCATGAAAAATTTTCCTACCGAATCCTCTTTCGAAAAAAAATTTTCGGGGGAAATCTTTTGTTTTTCGGTGTGTAACGTGGTTACTGTCTTGGAAGGATTTTAGAAAATAGGACAGTGATGTGTTTGCTTGACTAATTAATCATGTGGTACCAAATTGGCCCATGCTCCTTTTTTGTATTTTTAAGGAGATTTCATCCTCATGGTTGATTTGGTCAAAGCCAATTTTAGATGGAGCCATGTGTTTATTATTATTATTATTATTATTATTATTATTATGGTGAGCGGTCAGCCCTACCTTGGCAATTGGCATCGCACATGGTGTTATATGAGGAACAAATGATTAGGTCAGCTTGGCTTTAGCTGGGTGGGTCCCATAGCTTGGCTTTAATGGGTGGGTTTGAGGCTTTTGAGACAGCCAAGTGAAAGTTAGTTTAGCCATGATTTTTGTGATTAGGACTGCTTATAACTTGTATTGCTCTTTGCACTAGGTTGCTACACCCTTTTTCTTAGTCTCTCTTCCTGTCAAAATCACTGTTATTTTTGACTTTTTATGGTATTCAACACGAAACTTTAACTATTGCTTGCTATTAATATGCATTTAAAAAATTATAAAATTGTGTTTGTTACTCTGAATCTGATGATGATAGTAGTTTTATACATGATACGATGAATCATTATATAATTGAGAAGTTGATTATTAAAGTTTTCAAAGTTTAACTACATTTAATTCTTAGGGGTAGAATTTAAGTAATTTGAGAGGAGGGAGTAGTGATCATGTTGAAGTTTGATTGTGTATTTGGTTGTGGATTTGTGGCTCCCAGGTTGTAGACTGGAATATTGCTGCCTTTAGTCTTTAGCCTTCAGCCCCACGATGCCATGACTTTTCAGAAAGTTTATTTGATTTGAAATTTATGGTACAACTGTACAGGTGTTAAAGAATTACATTATACATCCAAAAAAAGTTGCCTAAATACATCATTGTTGCCAAATTGTGCTGTTTATCAAAGATTCCAGCATCTGTTATTCCTATAAATGTTTCATATATACACATCAATACATGCACTTGTTCCTTATACTGTTATACACTCATAGTTGGCAACTATCTGCTGGTTAATAGCACTAAAACTTAATCTCATGCTGCAGAATAAAAGTCTGTCATGATATTCTTTTTTTCCACTTTCTTTTACCCCTCCTTGTATGGTTATATGAAAGATTGTTACATGCCACATCCATAATATATAGCTAAGAATGATAGTTAGTTATTACTGTTGGTTGGACAATCTTTTGAAAAATCCGGACAGATTAACTAGATATCATGATTCTTCTGATAGTGTGAACAACTACTAGTTACCCATTTCGTATGATTTCCAGTACTAATGCTTATATCAACAAATATTATTCTTCATGAATTCTTGTACAAGTCACTGAAATAATACATGGATATTGTCAAATTGTGCAGGTTCAACATTGTTGGACAGGTAACACTTTGCGAATATCTGTTCTGAATTTGGGATGACTAGAGAACGCTCAGTTTCCTAGTCAAATCAACCTTGTTTTGGATTTCAGAGGTTTACATTTGGCTAAATCGTGTTTCATTGGCAGTGGGCTGTGACTACCAGTGTGGATTTCTCTCTAGCACAGTTGATTCAAGTGATCATTCTTCTCAGCACAGGGGGCAAAAATGGTGGCGGGTATGAGGCATCCAAATATGTCGTCATTGGTTTCCATGCGGCACTTCTTTTTGTGCACGCTCTCTTGAATAGTCTACCTATTTCATGGCTATCTTTCTTTGGGCAGTTTGCTGCTGCCTGGAATGTTCTAGGTATGAAGAATTCATTAGCTTAACTACTTCCACTATGCCTTATAAGTTGAATGAGAAGATCTACATTAAACGTGTCCAAATCTAATCTTCTTGTTATTACAGGTGTGTTTGTCCTTATGTTAATCGTCTCTTTGGTTGCAAAGGAAAAGGCCAGTGCCAAGTTTGTTTTCACTCATTTTAACACCGATAACGATGCTGGGATCAGCAGTGGCATTTACATTTTTGTCCTCGGACTTTTGATGAGTCAGTATACTCTCACCGGTTATGATGCATCCGCTCACATGGTAAGAAGCAATTCCTTGCCTGAACTACTTGGGTTACTCAGCATTTACAGTTCTGCTGCTTCTAAGTTTTTTGTCAAATATCCTACCTTAATTTAACTCAAACATGAATTACAGCCAGCGTTTGCGTATATGAGGAAGGTTTGATATTCTTGCTAGCATGTTTTTGACACTATATTATTTGACTGATGTTTGTATGAAATGTTCTACCTTAACTGCAGACTGAGGAAACCAAGGATGCAGATAAAAATGGACCAAAAGGAATCATTAGTGCCATTGGTATTTCAATTGTTGTTGGTTGGGCATACATCCTTGGGATCACCTTTGCAGTGACCGACATCCCATACCTTCTAAGTAGTGAGAATGATGCTGGTGGATATGCCATTGCGGAAGTATTTTACCTTGCATTCAAGAGTCGATTTGGGAATGGAATTGGAGGGATTATTTGCTTGGGAATAGTTGCCGTGGCCATATTCTTTTGCGGCATGAGTTCAGTTACTAGCAATTCTAGGTAACCTTTTCTTTTTTGATAAAGGTTGATTGTCTCCTCTTTGGTTTTGTTTGAAAGTGTAGTGACATCAATCCTTATAAACTGAGGGGCTCATTTCACAGGATGGCTTATGCATTCTCGAGAGATGGTGCCATGCCCTTCTCATCAGTCTGGCATAAAGTCAACAGCCAAGAGGTTCCTATCAATGCAGTGTGGATGTCTGCTTTCATCTCCTTCTGTATGGCTTTGACGGTATGTAGATGCAAATGGCCCTTAATCAATTAGAGTAGTGATTTTTGCTTATTTGAGGCAGAATTAGTTTTCTGGCGCACAATGTAGATTTTAGGCACAAACAGGACATTACCCTTAATCTATGCCCTAAACAGATGTTCACTGGTTGCATACTCAAACTGAACAAACCCAATACCCCAAAATCTCTCTGTGAAACAGAACACCATACGAAATTTAGAGAGACTGATTCATATTGACCTGAGATTTTAAAATTGTTTACCACATACTCTTCCTTAGAAAAGGAGTATGAGAGGTTTACAAAGGCATTATGCTTTAGTTAATCACAATCTAAGCTAAAAAACAACTCCTTTTGAGCTATCCAAAGTATGGACATCATAGTTAAACTGAACCTTGCAACCCTGGTTCAAACTGCAAAACGAATCGGCCATAGGAAAATGGCTATCCAAAGTATGACCTCCCTTTTTGTGCTAGATCTAATGCCCAAATAAAAAAGGCAGTCATTGCAAAATTTGGATTAGTAGTTATATATGAGTGACTTGATGACCCGTGTGATTCACATATTTCGTATTTTCGGAGCCAGTTCCCTAGCTATTTCCTGACATTAACATATGTTGAATCCTTGCAAAAATGTTGACATTTTGCAGTCCCTTGGAAGCTTGGTGGCATTTCAGGCGATGGTATCGATAGCAACTATCGGGCTATACATAGCGTATGCACTGCCAATCTTCTTCAGGGTCACCCTGGCTCGCAAGTCTTTCGTGCCAGGGCCTTTTAATTTGGGGCGATATGGGGTTATTGTTGGTTGGATTGCGGTCCTCTGGGTTGTCACCATCTCCGTCTTGTTCTCTCTACCGGTTGCCTACCCTATCACGGTGGAGACCCTCAACTATACACCTGTCGCAGTTGGAGGTCTTCTGCTGCTCGTTCTTGCTTCCTGGATTTTAAGTGCCAGACATTGGTTTAAAGGTCCTATTACTAACATAGGTGTCTGAACTGTATATACAATCCTACCTCTTTTTTCTGTATTGTTCCCCTTGCATGCTATATGACAATTATAGGAGATAAATATGCAACATTTTTTTGTATCTTCGGGTTTTTGTTTATTTGTCTACTCATACATGCTCGTTTGCCTGTCTTCGATGTTTATTTTGCTTTAAGCCACACCATACGATACCCAAACTGGCACGATTGTATGACATTGTAACCTGAGCTACGAAGATCACCACCTTATAAAGTGAGTGGCAAACAGTAAAAAGCCGAGAATGATTGTACTCACCAAGAATGATCCAAGTCCACCAAGCAAGAAGAATAAAGGTTAGACCACCAGCTCCACACCTCAAATAACCAAGAAATCCACGGCAAACATTGGCATGAAGCAACACTAATCAATACTCGGTAGAAGACATTCCAAAATAACCACTGTAAACACAAATTTCCGGGTCTAAATAAATAAACACAAGAAATTAGTGAACAAATATAATATATTAATTTCAAAGGATTTTGGGTACAATTTCTATGTATTTGTTACAAAATAAAATGTAACTCCTCCGATTCGATCTCCTTGAACAAACTTGAACGAGTCTTGAATGAGTATGGTTTTGGATGAATATGATCTTGGATGAATATAGTCTTGAATGAATATATTCTTGGATGAATGTGGTCTTGAACGAGGGTCGTAGAGACTTGATCCCGATCAAGAGGAAGTGGTTCGATCTCCCACGAATGGACGGCACGAGCTTAAACTTTGTTGTGCTTCTTGTCTTCGAGAGAGAGAGTATGAGAGCTTTTGAGTATTCCTTTGATGTTTTTCCACCCCTCCAAGTGAAGTAGAATGGTCTCTATTTATAGAGAACTTGGGCTAGCCTTTGGGCCCACTTAATTCCTTTTAAAAAAAGGATAAATATTTATGTGTCACTCATGACACGTGGCATAGTTTAATTGGCCGAAATATAATATCATTTAATTTATAATTGAATGATCCACCATAATAAATTTTGACACATGGCGGGTTATAATTGGTCAAATTAAAGTTATTTTAATTTCCACGCGGCGAGTCTTGATTGGTTGACAAATTTTTGCCTCCTATAACCACCATTAATTATGTTTTTCTTCCAAAATGCCTTTGTTTAAATAGACAATGGTTTGAGAAAACCCTAAGAAATGAGCCAATCGAGGTTCCATAACTAACCCATTACAAACCAAAGGCTAAGATTAAACCTAGATAAATATCCTGGAGGGACAGGGGTAAAAAAGGAAAATTACACGGGTAGTGGGACAAAAGCATTAAAAGATAAAAGAAAATATAATTCCAACAAACATAGCCAAAAATACAGGAATGACAGGACTGTGTGGGTGAAGGACATGACCATGTCCTATGTTTTGGACGGGAGGACACGGGTGTGTAAATTGATAACACGGTTGTATCCTGTATCTTGGAGAAGGGGATACTTGAGTCGTCAGGGGGTCAGGGGCGTGTCATCAAACGACATGGGCGTGGCCACTCTTCTATAAAGGAGGTCACGATCGTGTTGTCGGATGACACGACCATACCCTCTACCATCATTCTTCTTCATTTTTCTTTCTGAGAGGGAAACAAGCACGTCACAGATTGACACGATCGTGTACCTTGGATTCCTTCTTCTTTCTTTTGATCTTCCCCATTGAAGAATCTTCTATCTTTATCCCATGTTTTGAAATGACGATTTTCCCCTTATTTACCCGTACTTAGCCACCTTTTTGCTAGCCGATTTAAACTTTAAGTCTATATAGGGAAAATGACTTAGCTTGAACCCGAGGGAAGTACCCTAACCGAGGCTACTTCACTCCTTAGGACCCTCCTAGATCTTAAAAGTATCCCATTGTCTTATTGATGAGGAACTAGAAATGTATCATCCTTTTTGGGTTGGAGAGGATTCACCCTCAAATCCGGATGGCAAAAAGACATCACATCTTTCAAGACCATTCTTCCCAATAAAGGAATCACGGACTAACCAAGATAAAGCGATACTCAATACTCAACTCTTGTAATAAGTGTAGCAAGTCTTGAAGAAGGGAGTGTAGACATCTCCAATGTAGCTCATCCATCCATCCTTCCCTTACATTCATGATCCCATCGAACTCCTCAATGTAGTCGTCAAAAGAAAGATCAACACCCGAAGAGTTCTCCATATATATTTCTCAAACGCTCTATCTTCATAAGCAGTCTCGTGAGGGATCCAACAAGCAACATACCCCATAATGTACCCATCATCCATGTAGTAGAACATGGCGGGAGACTTATTTCGAGGGGGTAAGGGACAAATGAAGGTAGCAGAAAGATTTTGAGCTAGGAAACACACATCTTCACTAGGTTGATCTTGGAGCATAAGTAAAGCCATTGACTACTTTCCATAGTTCAAGACTCTCTTATCTTGTGTTGCACTCTGGAGGTCTCTTTTTTCATTTCCCACCCTAGTTTGTTTATTGTCAGGTAGGTAAGGGGGCAAAGGGTTGAGAACAATCTTCTCTTTTCCCATAGACAATAAATAAATATTTCTATCACCATCATGAATCTCATTCTAATCAAACTACCAAGGTCTACCAAGAAAAAAGGTGACAAACATCCATATGCATCACATCACAAAGCACTACATCTCTATAAGTACCAACGGAAAAAGGAACATATGCTTGTTTTACCTTCAAATTGTGACTCTCATGTAGCCACTTAAGGTTATAGGGCCTAGAATGCGCGATAAGGTTAAGCTCAATTTTTCCACAAGTGTAGTAGATGCCACATTCGTAAAGCTCCTATTATCAATAATCGTCTTGCTTACCTTGTTGTTGATGGTGCATTAGGAATAAAAGATCATTTCTCGTTGAGACTTATGCATTCTTGGGACCCTCAATGATGTGAAGGGTCCTTCTAAGGAGTAAAGTCTCTCCTTATCCGGATAAATCTCTATACTAGCCTCAATTTCATCAATAGTAGTCTCTTACTTTCTTCATTATTCTTCTCATTCTACTCTTGAAGGACCATTTCTTCTATTTTCTCGATGTCATGAAAGGTCTTGAACTGTATTGGGGACGTTTGAATTTCGAAAGATCTATTATCGCAAACTCACTTAGGGACTCCTTCGCCTCCCAACTACGGACACTTGGTTCTAGTCTCCATTTTAAGTTGGATCCGGGACCTTGGAGGCATGATTTGACCGGCGTTAGGTGCGAAGTCCACTATAAGTGGGCCCCGGACCATAGAGGTGAAGCTAAGAGTCCTCATCGGGACCAACTTCGGGCCTTTGAAGGGGCTAGAATATTTTGGCAAGAATAAGCGAGAAAGGAAAACCTGGAAAGTTGAAAAGGACACACCTTCACTCTTTCGATCATAACTCCTTCAATACAACTCCGATGGATTTCAAATTTTGGGAGCATAAAGTAGACACCAAAAGCTTTTAATATTATAGGACCAAAATGGAGTCCGGACGAAGAAGTTGATTGTTGAATATTGTTGAGATCATATTGACCCCCATTCCTAGTGTGAATTATTTGATTGGATTGCATTTTGGTTGATTAAGTGTAGAATTGGAGTAATGTTGGATTGTGATTGTGATGTGGTGATCGGGCTATGATAATCTTATTGTGGTGGTCGTGTTTTGGTGATTGGATTTCAATGTGGTTTCTTGCTCCTTCTACTTGGATATCACCCCATTGTCTCTCTCGTGCAAACTACAAAGAACCCCGATCCAAACACAAAATGTCAAAAACCAACCACAAAAGAATCCAAAACTCCATAAAATATGCCCATACACAATCCGTTCTTCACCATTCTTCTTGATATGGCCCCTAATCCGAATTTCGAGAGACGATTCTCGAATATGGAAAGTACTCTTGATGCTATTATGAATCAGCTTGAGAGAATATCTTCTCGTCTCCAACGCCAACCTCATCATGGAGGAAGAAGAAGAGATGATTCCTCTTAGAAGAAGTCATTCAAATATTTCCCTACTAAGGGTTTTTTCATCCCAAAAGTGTATCAATTGTAGGCGTGTGGGACATAATTCTTTCCAATGCCCACAAATGGCCATGGTTAGAGCTTGGATGAGGAATATTTTAGTGTAGGATAAGCTACGGGAGACGTGGTAGAAGAAGTTAATAAGAAAAACCTCTCTTCCACACTTGGAGGATTTGAGGAGGTTGAGAAGGAAGAAGTTCAAGAGATGAGGTTATTGTCCTCATGGCCGATGAAGGAGAACCTCTTGAACTTTTTGAGCCCATTGAAAAAATTATTGGAGTACCTAGCCAAGATGAGGATGATGAGATTGACTTTGTTCTTCCTCCAATCCATATTGAAGAATCCCAACAAGAAGCCCCGATGATCATCTCAACATCGTTTTTTGAGGAGTCAAGTAACAATGGAGTTGGCATCATTACCTCTCACAACTTGACCACTTTTAATATTCTCAATGAGAAGGATGAGATAGTCCAAGACTCTTTACCTAAAATCAATGATGGTTGTACTTTGGAGTCTTTGATTAAATTACATATATTATTTGGAAGAAATTGGTTGTTTGAGAGTATTGGCATGATAAGTGGTATGATAAGCATGTGATCATGTCCACAATTGAGAGAATTCTCTATATTTGGAGTGGTATGCTAAGAAGCGTGATGTTTTCTTGGTGCTTGGTGAGAAGTATAAGTTTCATGATGCCGTGATTCTATTTAGCAAAACATATATATTCATCATGTTTATAGACAGTCAAGAGCATTATTTGAATTGGAATGATGACTATAGTGCCGAGAATTCATTGGATGTGTCATACAAGCTCTTTGGTAGACATTGATTTATCGAGGATTCTATCAAATAGGCGAACAAGAAACTTCCCCTCCCAACCATAATCCCCAATCCAAGTTAACCTCGAGCGATTAATGCAATGGCTTGTGGAAATTCAAGAACGATTCATTAATGGACAAAATGTACTCCAGCGCCAAATAAATCACTTCCTAGGGACTATGGATATATGCCCTTCACCTTCAAACTCCAAGGAGGAAGAAGGAGAAATGAGATTTCTCCTAAGTCTTTCAAGATACTTTAATTCCATTGAAGAGGTTGAGGAGCAAGAGAATAATCATGAGCCCACTTCATCACTTGGTGGATTAAGAGAAGTTGAACAAGAGATGATTGATCTTATGGTCAATAAAGGAGACTCCCTTGAGAACTTTGGGTATAAAATAATATATGCACGTCAAATATTTCCCAAATTCACATCAAAACATCCAAATTCACAAATATGCAAAAAGCACTTACCAGTTACCACTACACCATAGTAATAATTCAATTCTTCTTTCGGATATTTAAGAGGTGTTGTATAAGATTTAACTTAAGATCAATTCTTAGAAATTTTATGGGTAGATATTAGTTTTTGTTTTTTTTTTGTTTTTTTTGTTTTTTTTTTTTTGTTGCTCTACAGACCTCATATGAGCATATAATAAGATCAAAAAGTTAATAAGATCAAGACAAATCAACCAAAATAAATTTAGCTAACATATAATATGATGAGAAGAAGGCAAACACATACTAAAAAGTTTAAGAGTTGGATTAATCTATAGTGAGAAAATTGTTTCACTACCCCAACTGGGATTGTGCAATGTTTTGATATTCTTACAAAGCCCAGAGATTTTAGATTTGGTTGTATTGTTTTATCCTAATGAATAATGGTCCACATCAACTTTTGTTGTTGGGATTAGAACTTGAACTCCTGATTTCTTCATCTACAAAATGAGGTTGCAACTGCACAAACAATTTACCAAGTTAGTGGCTAAAACGAATGAAAGACTTATGGTGCCTTTGGTGGATAAACTTTCCCGGGAAAGTTGGTCAACTTTCTTAAGTTTACAAACTTTCCCATGTTTGGTTTTACATAATAAGTTTTGACGTGGGACCCACTATTTTCCTTACAACCTCAAGAAAAAGTTTCCCAAGGGGGGAACAGGGGAAGTTTTTCCTGGGAAAGTTTTTCCCGGGAAACAACCAAACGCACCATTAGAATAAAATGAAATTATAACGCTCTTTTTGTGAAGACAATGATGAAAAAAAGAACCTCAACGAAGAATGCATCAATGGCTGCATCATCAAGAGGTGTTTCCTCAGAATTGTTTACTTGTGCAATTGTTTGGAATCCTTCAAAGTTGTTGTCTCCATTGACAATATTTGTCAGATTCTGCACCTGTTCATTGGTACCATCTCTACTACCATGCACCATGTTGTATGAACCCAAAAGGCCACCATTGTTAATACTAGAACTGGGAAAATCAAGAGCCTGGAAAATCCCAGTTGATTCCCTTTGAAAGTTGCTCTCATTATGCAAGAAATATGGAGTATGACCCTCTGACAACATGCTTGGAAATTGTGTAGTACTGGGGTTTGGATTCAACAATGTTGTTTCTGTTGAGCTGAAAATGGACCCTCTGGGATTAGGTGTAGAAACGGGCCGAATTCTGTCTCTTTGTAGGCTGCTATCGTTGTGCATAAAATGTACATTTGCTGAAGGATACAATCCAAAGTTCTGCTGATGTAGGGTCCCAAATGAACCAGCATTTTGATGATATTGTGAGTAGTTTCTCTTTCTGCTCGAAATCCCACTTTGGATTGTTTCAACCGTTGTTGGATGGTTCGGTTGATTCGGGTTATTAGACCCTTGAGCTTGGGTGTTACCTGATCCATTGCTCGCCCTATACGCACGTCTGATTTGATCAATTCTTTCCCTGAGAAATCCTCCTGATTGCGTTTGGGAGACCTCAAGTTTGTTGTTACTTGTTTGTCCAACTTCGAACCCGGTTTTGTAAAAGAGTGAATTGTCTCTACCAGAGTTTCCCCTGGCTACAAACCCGGTTTGCCTGATTTGGGTTCCAAGGTTGAAGCCACTAGAGTTGAAGCCTGGCCTTGAAGTCGTATATTTTCCTCTTCCTCTGCCTCTGCCTCTGCCTCTGCCTCTGCCTCTACCTCTACCTCTACCTCTGACAGTACCAATGCCAGTAGAATTTAAGCTTGCACCAGTGGCCAACACAACAGGAGAAGTCTTAGGCATGTTATGAAGTGCATTTTCAGGATGCTTTGGATCAGTTCTGTTTTGGGAGTTGTGACACATTGCCCCTTGTGAAACCTCCTTTTGTTGTTGTTGTTGTAAAGCTCCATTTGTGCATGGTTCTGCTAGTGTGTTGGTGTTTGGAAGACTAAGTTGTTGATTGGAAATCTGTAGGGATAAAAGAATTACTGTATCAGTGAAACTTGGTAGAATGGCAAGAAGCAGAAAACAACTTGAATTAATGAAAATAAAACATGGCAAGTTTCCTACACTATTAAAAAAAACTAATGATTCCCTTTATTGGCCAATGAGGTCTTGCCCTGAACTAAGATTAAGGCTTTGGATGCGTTAGAACAAGTTGAAACTCATTCCAATTACTCCACCAACATTTCATTTCGTTTCTTGTCAACAATAACTTTTGTAAGTTCCACAATTTTGGAACTCGTTCTGGAACTGTAAACCATTCCAGAATGAAGTCTACATCTTCCATCTTTCCTTACTTTTTATTGGTGGAAAATAATTTTTTTGTTTTTATTTTAATTCAAAAATATATATTGTGTGTGGTAAATTAGGATAATGGCAAATATTTATTGAAAATTCCAAGTTGAAATTACATCTATTGTAGGGACCAAAGAAATGAATTTCAAAAATTTTAAAAATAAGACGATGTGTTAGGATGACCCCACCAAAGATCCAAAACAATGGAATTCCACTATGCATGCTCTTAGGTCTTAGGTTCAATTTTCTCACCGTTATATCTTATCTGATAGGACGATCTCTTTACCTATTCAACTCTTTACCTTTCTTAAAAGAAATTGCGGAAATTCAAAAGATTGACAAAATTATAATCTTTGGACAAATTTTAATGGAAGGTTTGGGCACTAATAGGACAAAATGTTTGCTGGAAAAATTATATTGAATGAAAGAATTAATGTATACTCATATATTTTTTTGTTGCAACTAAAATATATTTCATGTTTGGAGGGAGTGTTATTTTTATGAATTTATTGTTTTCATGGGTGCACATAATTTGTGGAACTCTGAGTTTTTTTTTTTGCCCCTCTAATTAGTGATTACTAAAAATGATATTGCTAGCTATGTGTACATGTTTTTAGTTGTTATTCTTTTGCAACCATATAATTCAAATTAATATTAAAAAATATTTGTATTACATGCATAAATTTATTGATAGTACAACTTTTTTTTTAAAAATATTAATTGTTAAATATAGATTGATAAGTCAAACAACAATAACCTCCCAGGTGACAAGTTTGAGCACGGTATGTGGATCCTAATATAGGCTGCCTTACCCTCATGAATAAAAGTTCATGGAGAGCTAAATATAGATTGATAAATATTATATTATAATTTTATCGGAAAAGTTATTTTAGGTAAATTAACAAAATATATATCATGCACAACTTGTTATTTGGATAAAATCACAAATATGTCAATTTGTAAAATACAACAAAACTCACTAAGCAACTCAAACTGGAATAGAAGTATAGAACAACTAAAATAAAGAATGACAGAACTAAGAATCTTTTCCATGATTCCTTTTCGCTATTTGGTCTCTCAAAAGTTTTTCAATATGTTTCACACTTACTTTCTTACTTAGTGCTTTTAAGTCTAAAATATTCCCAAATCCAATTAACTTGCAAACAATTCGATGAATGTAATTAGAGCTAGGATCAGCCGATCAAAATTATCTTAACATTTTAATTATTAAGACAATCTAAATAAGACTATACAAAGAAACTTAAGGTGATTATTTTTAAACACTAATATATAATAGGGTCAGATATAATCTTACTCTTGTCAAAATCACCCTCATTTCATATGTGTAATAATCCACTATGGTCTATGGGATGGTTCATGCTTGAGATTAAAAATTGAAGTATATCAACCAAGAAGTCTTGAATGTCAGTTAGAAGATAAACTCAATTAATAGTTTCAAGTAAATGATTAAAATGTCAAAGAATAAATTTATACACTAATAATATAACTAAAATCACAACATATATAACTCTATTAAAAAACAAGTAGGAATGTTTGTTGCCAAACATATATAAGAGAAGAAATTAATATTTGAAATAAAATGGGTTGAACCCGTAAACTTTTAAAAAAAGAGAGGAAAAATCAATATAATGACCTGATGTTCATTAGATGCCTGAGGTAAACCTGTCATATTCAATGCTCCAGAAGGTTGCCCGCCAAATGCTAGAGTTCCTAACATTAAATTAATTAATAAAAACTCATCGATCACATTAGTTATATTATATACTGGTAATCCTTTTTTAATGGAAATGTTATAAGCTTATAGTTACCAAAAAAAAATATCAACGATAATATAAGCATATAACATTTCCATTAAAAAAACTCATTTTAGGGTACCGTTAGTTTTTAGGTTAGTAATTATTAGATGTTTTTCTGATCATCAATTTACTTAAGTGACCGAAATACCCTTACTCTCCCATTTTTTGAAGAAATACCCTTGAAGAAAAACAATAAGGGTATTTTGGTCACTTGATAAAATTGATGGTCGGAAAAGCACCAAATAATTACTAACCAAAAAATTAAGGGTACCTCAAAATGAGTTTTGAAAAGTTGGGGTACCGAAAAATAATTTTCTCAAATATTGGGGTACCTCCGAGTAACGTTTTAATATACTACCTTCGTCCCTAAATAATTGTCCATTTAGCTAAACTTTACCATATGATCACTCACAAATTACAATAAGTCATAATATAAAATTAATATTATTGTAATTTTTAGTACCATATCTTTCTAATAATGATAATTCATATTGTTACCCATTGCAATTTGTGAGTAATCAACGGTTAAAATTTAATCAAATGGACAATTGTTTAGGGACAGAGATAGAATGTTTCGGGTCCGGGTAAATCTAAGTCGGAAAAAATCGGACAATGCCAAAATTCGGACGAGAAATTCATGTTCAGACCCGGTTTTCTTTCGGGTCGAACCGGGTCGGACAATTCGGATGAAGCTAAAATCCCAATCGGGTTCGAACAATAGAAAAAAGAGAAATTTTATGTTCGGATATTCGGTCAATATAAAATTCGGACAAAAAAATCTATGTCCAAACTCGGTGTTTCCGGCCAGATAATTCGGACTATTTGGGTCGAACAAAATTTTGCCAAACTCTAGTTTTAAGGTTTCCAAGGTAGGTTAGGATATTTACCTGTTTGACTATCCATCATGAGTACTCTCATAAACTTGGCATAAAGCTCAGGATTCCACTTGATAGGTTTCTTCTTACCTCTACTACCTCCTCTGTTCCCTTTCTTCTTGTTGCTTCCTTTTCTCATAACACCAACATCATATTCTTTTCTCTTTCGATTTTCCTTCTCAATTTCATCATCACTAACATCTACGATATTTTCTTCTCTTCCAACACTTTCATGCCCTAGGGTTTCCTCATCCTCCACCATAATTGCCTTCCCCTTCCCTTTGGGGTCCGAAGGTTTTTCCACAAATGAAAGTACCTCTTTTCCCTTTTCGTTTGTAGCCAAACATCTCTCAGCAAATGACAAACCCTCTTTTTCTTTGTTTGTAGGGTCTTGAAATTTCTCTGCTACTGACAAAATTTGTTTATTTTTTCCTTCTGAAGTTGGGGAATTTTCAGCATTTGTCATGGTTGCTCCTGCATTTATGTGATTCCCAACGTCTCTATTTACTGGGATATCTCTTGCAAGTACTGTATCCCTTGACTTCCTGATGACGAATTGCCATAAAGATCGAATGTCGTTTGTGTCCAAAGGCTTCACAAAATACTGACAAGCCCCTTGTTGAATTGCTCTTATAGCTAATGGCAAATCTTCATTATATGACATCACTGCATAAAGCCAAGTTATTAGCTAAAGAACATAATAGTAAGAGTTTTTGGATATTAATATACTGAACTTTGGGGTATTGGACAATAATAGACTGAATTTTGACTTATGATGATCATACACTGAACTTTGGAAGGTGTTGAACAATAATGCACCCGGAACAATTTTGACAGTGATTGACCCGGTGTCGATCCTATGAGGTCGGCCTGCCGTGTAGGATCGCCACCGTGTCAACCATCGTCAAAATCTTTCCGGGTGCATTATTGTTCAACACCCCCAAAGTATAGTGCATTATTGTCCAATGTCAAAGTTAAGTGTATTATTATCCAATATTTCAAAAATTCAATATATTAGGGTCCAAAATTTCTAATAATCAAGAATAAGTAATGCAACATTGTTTATTTTGGTTTGTGTTGTCTTTCACTGTATTGTTTTATTCAAGCTTACAGGTTACAAGTTGTTATGAAATATTTTTTTATATATGAATATCATTTTTATGTATTAAATTAGTTTATATTTTGGAATCCAATGTTTGTAGCTTGGAATCCAATGTTTGTTATCTCACTATAAATACCCATGTAATGTGAGTAATAAACACACCCCATATCCCATATATTTCTCTCATTCTTCTTCTTAATATTATCTCTTCTCTCAATCAATTATTGAAATTATTGAAATTATAATTATAACACGTTATATTTATGAATTGAATATGTCCTATAATTGAGTTTTTTTATTCTTATAGCACTCTATAAATGAATAATGGTAATCTTCTTGATGAACTTGCGGGATTAACTATGGGAGCCTTGAGTATTGAAGAGTCGTATGATTAATTAAGGGATGACTCCGTCGACCCCGCTTCTGGCCCATTCTGAGAAACCCGAAGCTATGTATTCGGGGGAGTACCTATGGGAGCTGGATTAAAGGTGTGTTGTTGATGGGTAATAGCCCCTTATCGACCTCAATCATCTAAGACCCATGTTGTGAAACCCGAGAATCATCATATTAACGAACTTGAAGTTCGCACCAATAGTAAAAATATTGCGTAATTTTTTTTTTATCAGTGACCAGAAGTTCACTACTCCGATATTGAATTTATTTTTATGGATGAACCAGAAGTTCACTCTACCTTTAATGATAAATTCATATAAATCTTATCGATGAACCAGAAGTTCATCATACCACCAATATTGACATTCAGATGAACAGTAATAACTCATTGTCTGATTGGTTATTTTTATACTTTGGTCATTTTAATTAGATATGTTTGTCTCTAACTTTTAATTATTTGCTTATTATAGTACCATGTCGAACTTGGCCAAACTTGAATTCACTGCCCTTGACATAACTGGAAGGAATTATCTTTCATGGGCGCTTGATGCTAAGATTCATTTGTCTGCTAAAGGTCTAAGAGATACGATTATTGAAAACAATGAAGCATCTGACCAAGAAAAGGCCAAAGCTATGATCTTCTTGCGCCACCACCTCCATGATAGCCTCAAAATAGAGTACCTCACAATTGAGGATCCATTTGAGTTATGGACAAATCTAGAAGAAAGATATAACCACCAAAAGACAGTGATCCTTCCAAAAGCTCGAGATGACTGGATACATCTCAGATTTCAAGACTTCAAATCATGGTGAATATAATTCAAGATTTTCCAATTACCTCACAGCTGAAATTGTGTGGTGAAACAATCACAGATGAAAGTCTGATGGAGAAAACATTTTCCACCTTCCACGCAAGTAATATAATTTTACAACAACAATATCGTGGAAAGGGTTCTAAAAAGTATTCGGAACTGATTTCTTGCTTGCTGGTAGCAGAGCAAAATAATGAGCTTTTGATGAAAAACCACGAAAGCCGCCCTACTGGCTCTGCCCCATTCCACTGGCGAATGTGGCAACACACATGATAATAATAGGAATCGACGCCGCAATAAAAACCGTGGGCGTGGACAAGGTCATGGTCGTGGTTATGTTCGTGGTCGTGGTTGTGGTTATGGTCGTGGTCGTGGTCGTGGTAATGACAATTCTTTTAAAAGGTCATCTTCCCACCAGAAGTGGGAAGGTAGGAATGATCAAGGCCAAAATACTAGGGAAAGTCCATGTTATCGCTGTGGAGGACATGGGCATTAGTCACGTACCTGTCGTACGCCAAAACATCTTGTCGATCTCTATCAAGCCTCATTAAAAAACAAAGGAAAGCAGATAGAGACCAACTTTATGCAAGATGATGCTAATAATGATTATGACCATCCGGTTGATGCGTCTCATTTGGATGTTTCTGATTTCCTTGTCTACCCTGAGGGACACTTTACTGGCAACGACAATAATTAGATTTTATGAAATAAGATCTTATAGACCATACTTGTTGTTTTGTAATGTGACATATTTTACTATTTTTAGTTTTTGTATGTCGCTTAGTTAAGTTAAATATTGTGTAATATTTTATTTGCTAAATGTATGACTTGTTGGTATTATATCATGTTTTGCTTATCTTCTTATTTCTATCTTATTTATGGTGAAGATCATGGAAACTTCTTTGATCGGAGAAATGAATAGAGGAGGAGATATGTGTCTAGCAGACAGTGCAACAACACACACTATTTTGAAAAATAAGAAATATTTCTCTTACTTATTAATGAGAGATGCAAATGTTAGTACTATATCGGGTAGCTCAAATTTAATTGAAGGCTCCGGAAGAGCCCATATAATGCTACCTGGTGAAACAAGTTTGCACATTGACGATGCATTATATTCCACCAAGTCTCAAAGAAACTTACTAAGTTTCAAGGATATCTGCAGAAATGGATATCATATTGAGACAACTAGCAAAAATAATATTGAGTATTTGCATATCACGAAGATTGCCTTGGGCAAAAGATGTGTGTTAGAAAGATTATCATCATTATCCTCCGGGTTATATTACACAATAATAATAAACCCAATTGAAGTACATACTCTAGTAAACCAGGAGTTTACTAGTAATAAAGAATTTATAATATGACATGACAGATTGGGGCATCCTGGATCAACAATGATGCGCAAAATCCTAAAGAACTCATACGGACATACTTTAAAGGACCAGAAGATCCTTCAAATTAATGAGTTCTCATGCGCAGCTTGCTCTCAAGGAAAATTAATCACAAGACCATCACCAGCTAAGATTGAGGTGGAATCCCCTGCATTTCTGGAACGTATACAAGGTGACATTTGTGGTCCTGTAGACCTACCATGTGGACCATTTAGATACTTTATGATATTAATTGATGCATCAACTAGATGGTCACATGTGTGTTTATTGTCAACCCGCAACTTGGCATTTGCAAGATTGCTTGCTCAATTGATTAAACTACGAGCAAATTTTCCAGATCATTCTATCAAGAAAATTCGTTTTGATAATGCAGGTGAATTTAGGTATAAAGCTTTTGACGATTTTTGTATGTCAATTGGCATAGAAGTTGAGCACCCTGTGCCGCATGTTCATACCCAAAATGGTCTTGCAGAATCATTTATTAAGCGCTTGCAACTAATTGCAAGGCCATTGCTTATGAGAGCAAAACTTCCAACTAGTACTTGGGGGCATGCTATACTGCATGCTGCAGCATTGATCCGCATAAGGCCAGTTGGTTATCATGAATTTTCTCCCCAACAATTGGTTTTTGGTCATGAACCAAATATCTCCCATCTACGAACTTTTGGATGTGCGGTGTATGTACCTATTGCCCCACCACAACGCACTAAGATGGGACCCCAAAGGAGATTGGGAATATATGTTGGGTACGAATCTCCATCTATAATTAAGTATCTAGAATCATCAACTGGAGATTTGTTTACGGCACGATTTGCCGACTGTCATTTTGATGAGACAGTTTTCCCAACATTAGGGGGAGAATCTAAGCAGTTGGGTAAAGAGATAAGTTGGAACGAATTACTGCTAAAGCATCTTGATCCTCGTACAAAGCAGTGTGAACTAGAAATTCAAAACATAATTCATTTACAATCTCTAGCGAATCAACTGCCAGACGCATTTACTGACCCAAAGAGAGTCACTAAATCTTACATTCCAGCTGTCAATGCTCCCATTAGAATCGATGTCCCAGCAGGACAAAGTGCCATTGCTAATGAGTCTAGACCACATTTAAAGCGTGGCAGACCAGTCGGTTCCAAAGACAAAAATCCTCGAAAAAGAAAAGGAGCAAAGAATAATGATAACCAACACGAGGAAAAATTGACTCCAGAAGAGTCCCCAGACATGACAAATGTGGATGTTGCACCACAAACTCAAGTACTTGAAAATTGCAATAATGATGAGATCTCAATCAATTATGTCATGACTGGCATAAGATGGAACCGAAGTGAAATCGACGTCGATACAGTGTTTTCATATAATATAGCACTGAATATCATGAATGAGAATGAGGATCATGAACCAAGGTCTGTTGAGGAATGCAGACAAAGAAAGGACTGACCAAAATGGAAAGATGCGATTAATGCAGAATTAGATTCCCTTACAAAAAAGGAAGTATTCGGACCTGTAGTTCGTACACCAACAAGCATAAAACCTGTTGGATTCAAATGGGTCTTTGTGCGAAAACGAAATGAGAAAAATGAGATCGTGAGATATAAAGCACGACTAGTAGCACAAGGGTTTTCACAGAAACCAGGCATCGACTATGAAGAAACATACTCCCCAGTAGTTGATGCTACTACTTTTCGATACCTATTGAGTGCAGCGATACATGAAAATCTCGCTATGCATCTTATGGATGTCGCATCGCTTATCTATATGGGAAACTTAAGAATGACATTTACATGAAACTCCCAAGGATTTCAATTGCACAAGCACATAATAAGAACCGAGATCTTTACTCAATCAAGTTGAATAGATCTCTATATGGGTTAAAGCAATCCGGACGCATGTGGTATAATCGCCTCAGCGAGTATTTGTTGAAAGAAGGATATATAAATAATCCTGTTTACCCATGCATTTTTATAAAAGATTCGATCCAAATTCGTTATAATCATGTTTATGTTGACGATTTAAACATGATTGGAACTCGTAAGAGATCCGAAGCAATGACATTTAAAGAAGGAATTTGAAATGAAAGATCTCGGTAAAACCAAGTTTTGTCTTAGTTTACAAGTTGAACATCTTGAGAATGGAGTCTTTGTGCATCAGTCAGCTTATATAGAAAAGATACTAAAACGATTCTACATGGACAATGCACATCCTTTAAGCACTCCAATGGTGGTAAGATCACTTGATGTGAAAAAGGACCCTTTTAGACCCCCAGAAGATGGTGAAGAACTCCTCGGTCCTGAAGTACCATATTTAAGTGCTATTGGAGCACTAATGTACCTTGCTAGTCATACACGACCAGATATTTCATTTTCTGTGAATTTGCTAGCAAGATTTAGCTCATGTCCAACACGACGGCATTGGAATGGAGTTAAACATATTTTTCGATACCTTCGAGGTACGATGGATATGGGTCTATTTTATCCTCACAAAGTAAAGGAAGTTTTGACTGGCTATGCTGATGCCAGATACTTATCTGATCCCCATAATGCCCGATCACAAACTGGGTATGTTTTTACTAGTGGTGGAACCGCAATTTCATGGCGTTCTATGAAACAAATGCTAACAGCTACCTCATCCAATCATGCTGAAATTTTGGCAATTCATGAGGCTAGCAGAGAATGTGTTTGGTTAAGATCTGTAATCCAACACATACGGGGATCTTGTGGTTTATCTTCAGATAAAGATATTCCAACAATCTTATACGAGCATAATGCTGCTTGTGTAGCACAATTGAAAGCAGGATACATCAAAGGTGATAGAACAAAACATATATCACCGAAGTTCTTTTTCACTCATGATCTACAAAAGAAAAGTGAGATTGATGTTCAGCAAATCCGTTCTAGTGAGAATTTAGCAGATTTATTTACCAAGTCTCTTCCGACTGCAACTTTTGAGAAGTTAGTCAGAAAAATCGGGTTGCGTCGTCTCCGAGATGTTTGCTGATGCTCATATCAGGGGGAGTTTATATGCGCTGTACTCTTTTTTCCTTATCCGAGGTTTTGTCCCATTGGGTTTTCCTTGGAAAGGTTTTTAATGAGGCAGCATATGGTGGCGTATCAAGAATTATGTACTCTTTTTCCTTCACTAGGGTTTTTCCCAATGGGTTTTTCCTAGTAAGGTTTTAACGAGGCATATTCTTTTGAAAAATGGATATTCAAGGGGGAGTGTTATGAAATATTTTTTTATATATGAATATCATTTTTATGTATTAAATTAGTTTATATTTTGGAATCCAATGTTTGTAGCTTGGAATCCAATGTTTGTTATCTCACTATAAATACCCATGTAATGTGAGTAATAAACACACCCCATATCCCATATATTTCTCTCATTCTTCTTCTTAATATTATCCCCTTCTCTCAATCAATTATTGAAATTATTGAAATTATAATTATAACACAAGTCTTATAAACTTATTTTTCTATAAGAAAAAAAAGGTCTTATAAACATATGTGCAAATGTTAGAGCTCAATCACATTAAATTAAAAAAATTAAAAAACATGCTTTATGATTTCATGTGACATCTCAAAACAAACCTAGAACATGAAATGTGAATCGAGAAATTTGGACACATATTCGAACTGATTTTCAAAAATGAGGAGAACTATTTTGACCCAAAAATAGAAATGACCCGACCCATAACTGAATTGAACCCAAGGTGTTTCATGACCTAAATTAAACCAAAATTGAAATGACTCAACCCAATTCAAACCCAATACATAATGGCTCATTACTAATGTACCTGATTTTGAACTAATCTAAATCTTATCTGGCCCTAACATAAATTGAATTTCCCTATATCAAATATTACCTAACTCAAACTATACCAAATATAAACCACTCAAACTCAAACTTATCCTACCTGATTTCATACTTAATTCAAATGATTTTTGTGGTTATTCTTCTCATATATGTTACTAAATGTTGGGATTCACCCATGAGTAAGATGCCTCACATCGAAAAAGCAAAGGGAGAATACATGGTATATAAGTCAAGTGGGGCGTAAAGTCAGCTTCAATTGGTTAGGGGGGTTAGAGGGATTGAAGTGCATAAGGAAGGCAGAGGAACGGACACCTCAAGGGCGAAAGCAACCCAGGCCAAGGAACACTCGATCTACGTTGGTAACCTGCCAAAGGACATAGACAAATATGGCTTAAGGGGTGTGTTCAGCAAATTTGGGGTGGTGAAATTCACAAATATCCCAAACAAGTGGGGAAGGGACTGGAGATTTGGGTTCATCCACTTTGCAAAGAAGGAAGAAGCGAAACGAGCAATACAAGAAATGAACCAAAAGTGGATAAGAGGTGCAAGAGTCAAGATAGAATGGACGAGAAAAGCACTCACGAACAGAGGGAGACCAAGACAAGTGTGGGTGAGGAAGGAAGATAGAAAAGGAAAACCAAAAGTAATATGGGTGAGGAAGACAAACAGAACCCAAGAGACTGAACTTGAGACCACGACCAAAGACCAAATCCTTCAAGGCAGCTGCAACTTGGAAGCTGAAGAATGGCTGGAGAGGGGTCTGATTTGTTCCAATGTCGAACCTATCAACCTCGTGGAAGTAGAAGTCGAGGTGCACAAAAGGACGAATCTAGAGGTGAAAGTGATCGCCCTAGGGGCAACCAAGATTCTACTAGTTTTTCCAATAGGGGTGAACCCAGACCAAGCACAAATGGATAAGCTACAAGGCAAGTTTTGTGAAATCAGGAAGTGGTCACATTATGAGGTAAGTGAGGATTGTTTGGCATGGGTTGAGCTTAGAGGGCTCCCGCTCCATAGTTGGACTGAAGAAAATTTCAAAAAGTGCGTTTCCCCCATGGGGAAAGCTAGTTGAAGCCGGTAGAAGTCCAAATGAACAAAGCCAATATGGCTTTGTGAAAGCGGTCCTTCTGACAAAGGTATTGGAGCGAATTGCAGGGAGAGTTATTTTGAACGTACACAATTGTGCGTACAAAATATTCGTCCAAGAGATAGAGCAAACCCCAATTCTAGCCATTGCCGACCTTCAGGAGGTTAGAGACTGGGAAACCTCAGTAGTGAATTGTCTCCAAGAAGTGAATGTAGTCCAAGAAACACCTGAGGAGGTTATGGTGCAGTGGAGAGATGGGGAGCAACTAGAGACAGTGCAGAAAGAAGCTGAGAACGAAGAACTACAGCACCAGGACGGTCAGATGGGCCAACCCTTAGGCACAGACGACATTGGCCTAGCCCAAGACTAAGTGGGACAGATGACAGAGAAGAGAGAACTTGCCAAGCAGGTCGCAAACCTCAAGGAAAGCTTGGTAAGGACGGTGGGGGTTAATGAGGAAGTCGATTCCCAAGAGGAAAATGAAGAGCCTAAGGATAACATGGGAATCCCAAACGTCAACAATAAAGAGAACGTAGAGACATCATCAGGCTTAGTGGACGTACGAATTGAGGAGGCATAAAATTTGGTGGCCGAGGAAAGGACGCAGGGGGACAATGCAGTAATTGTCAAAGAACTGTCACCGAGGAGCCAGAGACAAATAAGGAAAGCAATAGCAAAAAAAGTTGTTACTGTAGGTAACGGCTGCAGATTAACAGTAACTAGTGATCACAGCGAAGCTGAAAAATACTACAGAAGGAAACCTAGAAAAGAAAGGGAAAAGGAAAGAAAAGCAGAAACGGAGACTCAACCCAGGAATAGGCGGACAATAAAGCCATGAGAATTGTCTGCTGGAATGTGAGGGGGTTTGGCATGATAGAGAAGAAGAGACATGTGAAGAACATCATCAACAAAGAATACATCAATGTCTTCGGGGTAGTAGAATCGAAGCATCAAGCCTTTGATCTTCACGACGTCAGGAGGTGTTGGGGAAGAATAGATGCAGACTATATGGACATAAAGGCTGAGGGGAGATCTGGGGGATTAATTTTAATGTGGGCAAAAGAGGACTTTGAATGTGAGACGGGATTCAAAGGTCAAAGATGGATATGCATCCAAGGAGAGATGAGACACGATAGAGTAAAATGCGCAATATGTCTCATATATGCGCCCAACACAGTAGAAGGAAGAAGAAGCTTATGGGAACAGCTAAGAGAATTAAGGGACCAAGTACAGTATCCAATGATGATCCTCGGTGATTTCAACGAAATACTCACACCCGAGGAAAGAAGAGGTGACGAAGGAAATGCCCAAGGGATGAGAGACCTAGTTGATTTCATGAGGGACATGGATCTACAGGATCTACCAGTAAGACAGACGTACACATACATGAGGGCAAATACTGCGAGTCGAATCGATAGGGTGATGATGGAAACCGAATTATTATCCTCTTTCCAGAATATCAGAGTACAATGCCTTGACAGGGTCACCTCAGATCATTTCCCACTGGTGGTGAAAACATCCGAGGTCAAATGGGGACCCACCCCTTTCAGAATTCATAACCCCTGGCTAGAGGCCCCGTCCTTCATGAGTATGTTTGAAAAAGAATGGTCAAGCCTGTCTCACCTACCATTTCGCAAGAAGCTAAAAGCTATGAAGCAACCATTGAAGAAATGGAATTGGGAGGTTTTTGGTGATATTGATTCCAGAATCACAAAGCTCGAAGTGGAGTTGAGAAAAATTGATGACAGAGGACTCAGAAATGAAACTAACCAA
Organism: Portulaca oleracea; assembly: GCA_029582165.1. NCBI lineage: Eukaryota > Viridiplantae > Streptophyta > Magnoliopsida > Caryophyllales > Portulacaceae > Portulaca > Portulaca oleracea. The sequence continues at coordinate 8,649,053 of CM055880.1, forward strand.
TGTGAAATAGTCAGAAGAGAAGCTCTCACATCCCAGCTCAGGCTATGGCAGACGAGAAAAGAACGGTGGTGGAAACAACAGTCAAGATGTCGCATAATCAAAGAGGGAGACAAAAATACAAGGTACTTTCATACCTTGGCCTCCATTAAAAGAAGGAAGAAAATTATAGAAGAGATCTATGTGGAGGGAACTAAATACACAGTGGCTATCAAGCAAGCCATCACTGGCTATTTCCAGAAGTTTTACAAGGAAAGGAAGAGAAAAGTGCACTTTAATATTGCAGATTTGGGACTTGCGAAAATAAGTCCCGCAGAAGCGAGTATACTCGAACTCCTTGTCACAAGGGATGAAGTCAAGCAGGCAGTGAATCAATGTGACCCTGACAAGGCCCCAGGCTATGACGGTTTCAATATAAGGAGCATCAAACACCTATGGCCAATCGTGGGGGAAGAATTCACTCACTTTGTAACAAAGTTTTTTGAAGAGGGTAGTTTCCCACCAATGATTAACATGACATGGGTTACACTCATACCCAAGAAGAGAGATGCAACGGACATAAAAGATTACAGACCCATTAGCATGGTGGGGAGTCTATACAAAGTCATATCAAAAATCCTGTGCAATAGGTTGAAGAAAGTGTTGCCCAAACTGGTGGGGGAGACGCAAACAACCTTCATTGAAGGCAGGCAGATTCTTGATGGAGCACTAATTGCGAGTGAGATAGTTTGTTGGGCGTAAAGGAAGAAAAAAGAAATGGTGTTGCTCAAATTGGACTTCCACAAAGCCTATGACTCAGTAGACTGGAAAGCCTTAGAAATGGTGATGGTGCAGATGGTATTTGGTGAGAGGTGGCTAACCTGGATGAGAAGTTGCATACGGACGGCGAACATATCCATCATGATAAACGGGGCACCATCAGAGCCTTTTAGAATGGGGAGGGGGCTCAGGCAAGGAGATCCATTATCTCCATTCTTGTTTGGACTCATGGCTGAAGTGTTTAACAGGGTAATGTTGAATGGAATTGAGCAAAAATTTTGGAATGGAGTTGTAATAGGAAGGAATAAAGTAAGGATCTCACATCTACAGTTTCCGGACGATACACTAATATTTTTGGAAGCAGATGCAGAGCAACTCCTCAATATAAAGGCAGCCCTACAAGCTTTTGAAGCCTTTTCGGGGCTGTCCATAAATTACGAAAAATCCAGTCTGGTTGTGATTGGAAAGGATGTGGAGTGGGGTAAACAAAGAGCTTTGGAGCTTCAGTGCAAACTGGCGGCACTACCAATCACCTATCTTGGGTTCACCTTGGGTTCAAATATGGGGAGAAAGGTTGCTTGAGACCCCATCATCAAGAAACTACAGAGCAGACTGCAAGCTTGGAAAACCAATTGCATGTCCAGGGCAGGGAGATTAGTCCTCCTGAAAGCAGTGCTCAACAGCCTGCCCTTGTATTATCTCTCCATGTACAGGTTGCCAAAATCAGTAGCAAACGAGAGCATCAAAATCCAGAAAAGATTTTTGTGGGGTTGTACTTCGGACAACAAGGCCAAAGCTGTGGTGAGATGGGAAATAGTGCAAAGGCCGAAAGAGAAAGGTGGATTGGGAGTAGGAGACATTTTAATGAAAAATGCAGGGCTACTGTTGAAGTGGTGGTGGAGATATGGGTCTGAAGAAGGTGTATTATGGAGAGAAGTTATTAAATCCATCCACAATGAGGACGGGGCATTGTTGGCGTCATCCCATAAGAAGAAAGTGGTTGGACCTTGGGGTGAGATAAGGAAGATTATAGCAAATAAGGGTGTGACCCAGGATGCTTTTAAAAGAAGCCTTATAATAGAATTGGGTGATGGAATGAAAGTAAGATTCTGGGACGATCCCTTGCTTGAACAAACTACACTCCGAGAGATTTTCCCAACCTTACACAAGATATCAAATCAGAAGAATAGGATGGTGGGGGAGATGGGTTGGTTTGACGGGAATACATGGAGGTGGAACTTATGGTGGAAAAGGGAGCTTAATCTAGAAGAAGTGGAAAAGGAGCAATTGCTTACAGCTAAGCTGCAGAGCATAAGGCCAGAAGTGAATGTCCAGGACAAAGTTATTTAGAACCATGGAGACTTCTCAGTTAGAGAAGTGATCAAGAAGGTTGAGCAACTTGCACTTTCTGGAGTCCAGGTTGATTCTTTAGTTGGCCTAGTCTGGAAAAACCTTGCACCACCAAGAGTGGAGATGATGATGTGGGCAGCCTTGCTTGGAAAGTTAAACACGAAGCACCACCTGAAGAGAATGGGTGCACGCATGGTAGAGGATGACATGTGTTCCTTTTGTGGGGAAACAGAAGAAACTGACAGCCATGTCTTGCTAAGATGCAACTTTTCATGGCACATTTGGGAAGAGATAATGAACTGCTTAGGATACAAGCTGAACTAGTTTGAAAGCTTGAGAATAATGTTTGAGATCTGGATGAATGTGAGATTCAGGAATAGGAAAAGAACAAGAATTTGGGCAACCTCCTTTTTTGCCATCACATGGTCCATATGGACTCACAGAAACAAAGTGTGCTTGGAAGGAATACAGAAAAACCCAATAGAGCTCTCAAGGGCAATAAAATGGAGGGTGGCTCTGTGGTGCACCATGGGCAAAGAACCCATCATTTATGCGCCTGAAACACTTGTGGCAAACTTTCATTCAATCCCAGCTATTTATTAGTGAACAAGAAGTGGAAAAAGTGGAAGCAGGACAACAAACGTGGGCTGGCAACTATTTTTAGGGGAAAAGCAATAAAGGTAGTGCTGAGCATGAGGGTATTCACATGGGGGATCAGACTTTATTGACTATTAACAGTGTTGTACGTTAACAGTGTCACTTACCCCCCCCCCCCCTCTTTTTTACTTTTGGTTTTGTCCACTTTGGGGGGTCCCTCACCACTCCTCTGCTTCATGGCAGAGCTGAATCATTTTGTTTTTGGTGTTTTATTGACACTTTGGAATCGTGCCCTCCTTGGCACTTGTAATGAGCTTTTTGTTTCAATAAAGTCGGTTGAGGCCCGGAATTATTAAAAAAAAAAGTCAAATGGGGTACTCCTCTGAACACCAATTGATTTTAAGATGGAACCTCACTTAACTTGGCCATAATGGGCCTTGGTTGAAATTGGCTCCCACCTTGGATCTCCCCAACACTAAATTGTCGAAAAATGGGTGAAAGGTAACACCAATGTCAATCATCACTCACTAGTAACAAAAATATTTATTTATTTATTTATATATAATCCAAAATCACATGCAAATATGCGGTTGTGATTTGAGCATATACACTTACTAATGTAACTTATATAACTATAAATGTGGCTCATCAACATTAGGCACTAAAATTGAAGAGAACCTGAATAAATAGATTTCAACCAATCAAATTTGGACCAGATTCACAATGACTCGAAATTTCTCGATTTATACTCAACATTGGATTGAATCTCGCCTAACTCGTAGTACAAACATCTAACATTGACTTGAAATCCAACGCAACCCATTTATAATCAAACCAATTCGAGCCTAACCTAACATTGACTCGAAAGTTAAACCGAGTCACTCCCAGCCAAACAAAAGCAAACTGACCTACACTCAACTTGGACCTGAGCGAATGTGACACACATAAAGTTGACTTGAACCAAACTTCAATAGAATCGAACCTATAATTGACATGAACATGGTTGAACAAAAAATGACCCAAACTTGAATTTCAACTTAATCGAATTTCGTACCCAACCCAAAATTATTGCACTCAAACTAACCCTGAACCAAACATAGACCTCGACTCGCACTAGACCTAAACGTCTTGTTTGTCAGGTGTAGTTTCACGTCGAATGCCAAAATAGATCGTGTTGCATTTGTGTCAATATTGCACAGATTGAATACAATGAAATGAATAGAACCGTTTAATAAACATATTTGGACTTCGCTCACATGTACTTGACTACATAAACAAGTTGACCTAGCTAGTTGTGTTGTTTCTTGTTTGGCTGGACTTTTGTTTTTGTGCTGTTTGTGGACTCTGTAGCATCTTTGATGCCTTCTAAGCCTTTTTTGACTTGCAAATTATCAAAAAATAAAGATAAATAAGTTGACCTAGCTAGTTTGAATATGTTTACCTTCTTAAGATAAACATGACAACGTTTAGTAAAGTCGCGATAAATTTGACTTATTTAACATGACTTATTTGCTTGTTTAAACATAATCACATTATCATTGATTCTAGTGTAGCCCATTGAACTAAGTGATTGATTTTAATTAAGTAAATAGAGAGATAAGATACTTGGCCATCTTTTAGTGCCACCAAGTTGAGATGATTTTTCATTTTCACCCCCTTATCCTATATCTTATTCATTTTTCGAATGATTTTCAGGAAATACATGAACGATGAGATAAATGGTTAGCGGTTAATAGGTCACATATCGAACTCAATTAATTAAATAGATTAAAGAAGGTATTATTCATGCCGAATTTTTCAACCTTAATTTGACCTATTTAACTAAGGCTAAGCGTCTTGGCCCATTTAGTTAAGGTAAACATGTCATAAATCTGAAGCACATCTTGCCTTATTTTATGCCGGATTCACATGTATTATCATATCGTCTCAATTATTGTCACCCTTAGTTTCATGCGAATTAGTTATGTTAGAGTATAAAACCATCATTGAGTTTTCAACTATCAACATAAACTTTTGGTTGAGATGGTTCCACATGGCATCAGTGTCGACCCACACAAACTCTGATGTCCTACCCGACGCCCCGACACTGTGCAGTATCAAGACATTGGCGTTTGCAGGATTTTTTACAAAGAGCCCCACCTGTAAAGAGGGGCTTCATGGGATTGGGTGAGGGAGAATGACAGGGGACAAAGAAACAGTCCTATCTCGAAAAAACAAATGGGGGATTTTGGGTTCATAAATGTTGGTGTTGCACATCTGATCAAGACGTCTTTTTGGGGGAAGAATAATGCCCCCGTAATAAGTAGTATTACAGCCATATTGCGTAAGAGGTCTCAGGTTTGAATCTCAACAATGACATTTTTATTTGGGCAATGTTAAGGTGGACTATGCAACATTCACACTTCAAGCACAAATGGCATTCGTATGAGGGGATATGTAACACCCCGGACATATGGTTAAAGTATGGCTTAAAAGGATTCAAATGACTACTTATATCACCAAGGTGCACCTTCTTTTAATGTAGCTCGTTCGTTGGAAACTCAGTAAAATCGAGGACGAAGCACACTGGAAAGACTCGTGGTGATTTATAGGGTCAGCCAGTGATCCATGAAGCAATTATTAGTAATGTCTGCAGCCCGGAAGGGGTTGGGGCGTTACATATGGTTTCAGAGATGACCCGCGATCGTGAGCTGCGGCAGTAGACTGGAGATCCATGGGCAGTCACTTAGCAGGGAAAAGTTTCTGGAGTGGTTTGGTGCACAACGAGAAGGTTGTGTGCTTAAGTGGGGGTGACTGTAACACCCAGGATATATAGTTAACTATGGCTTAAAAGGATTGAAATGACTACTTATATCACCAAGGTGCACCTTCTTTTAAGGTAGCTCATCCGTTGGGAACTCCTCAATTAAGGATGCTTGGCTGGGAGCATTCTCAAGATAGGTGACCTCCTGGGAAGTTTTCCCAGACAGTGTGTGAACGAGGACGAAGCACGCTGGAAAGACTCGTGGTGATTTGTGGGGCCAGTAAACGATCCATGAAGTAGTTATTGGTAATGTTCGCGACCCGGGAAGGGTTGAGACATTACAGGACATGTAGAAGTATAAAAGCATTAGTTGGGATTCAACTATCAGCTTAAACGTTTGTTCAAGACCCAATGATGGTTTTGTACTAGTGATAATTGGATACTCTCACACTAGTCACAGGGCCATTACATTCTCCCTAAAACGACGTCTTGATAGGGTGTGCAACACCCCTATTTGTAGTCCCATGACCCTCATTTTCTCTTTTGATACGCGACCTTTTCTTTGTCCCATGACATTCTCCCCTACCCAATTTTGTGACGCGATTTTTACAAGTGAAGGTCCCTATCTGCCCCACACCATTCAAGTTGATACCACTTGTGGAACCATCTCAACCAAAAGTTGAAATTGGTGGTTGAATCCCAATGTTGGATTTATACTCTAACAAGACCAATACATTGGTTGGCAAGACATCAGATTCAGGTTGAGGTTGACCGTGATACCACTAGTGGAATCATTTCAACCAAAAGTATAAATTGTGGTTGAAGCCACAAAACGATGGTTAGTCTAACATTCTCAAGCCTACATGTGTTATAGAAATTGATGAAGTAGATGTGAAAGCTCAATTATCTAAAGTAGAGTAAAAGGGTTGGGTGAAACATACGAGCAACAGGGACATTGCACAACATCTTTACGGTTCTAACAAACGAGAGGCAATCCATTCCTCGCATTTGTACTGCAGCCAAGATTAAATCATATTGTTTCACCCCTTCTTTCACCCTTTGTTGCATCAACGACAGAGCTATATCTGGTAAAGCTATGGGGGTAACTGCGACGAACATGCAATATTAATTAGACTTTAACCGTTGATTATGAGTATCTCTAATACTACCTTTATCCCAAAATATTTGTCAATTTGATTAGACTTTAACGGTTGATTACTCATAAACTATAATGAGTGAAAATTTGAAATTAGTGACATTAGAAAGATACTTCACTAAAAGTTATAATGGTGATAATTTTATATTGTAACTCGTTTTAATTTATCAATAATCAACTGTCAAAATTTGATCATATTGATTAATATATTGGGACGGAAGTAGTAGTATATTATAGTAACAATCATATATACATGAGCAATTTCTTGAGTAAAGTGTAAGTGATGGTTAATGGAATAAACACACGATGAATTTCACTTTTCCAATTGGCAAGCGGACAACTTAATATCAATGGATTAAATTACTTAAAGGTGGATTAGTCACATTTAGATTTAGGCCATGTTCTTTTTTGTGGTTGGCAAACTGCGGTACCACAACATATCGCAATTTGGCACAACTCACCATAATTTACCACAAATCATTACTTTTCTCTCTCCTCACTTTTCTCCTCTACTTTTTACATTATCTCTCCTCACCTACCCCACATACCAATAACCTACCACAATTCCACCATTCCCACCACAATTTCACCACACCTCACCACACCATACCGCAAAACACCGCAGAAAAGAACATGACCTTAATTTGAGTTACCACTGCCCCTATTTATTTGTCACTTTTCATGCAGATTTGGATCATATTATTAGGTCGGATAATTGCCTTTCCCAAGTATTTGAAAGTCAACATTAGGATTGGCACATATGAAACATATACATACGTTCCATTGAGTTTGTGTGAGATGGTCCAATAATAAGTTATGGGTTATTAGAATAATCTTACACACTATACTTTTTGTTTCTTCTAATGCAGGGTGGTGGTATTTTATTTGTGAAATGATTTCACGATAATTTTATTTAAAAACTATATCTTATTCAAAAATATTGTTGTATGAGTTGAATTTTAATTTTTGTTATGGTGAAGTGTATACAGCTTTTCTACCTTTACCCTTCTTTTTTTTAAGAGATAAAGTCTTTGCGTTCGAGTGATCTACCTAGAGTAATACATGTGTAAATTTACTGAACAAGCAAATCATAGGTCCTTGAAATTGATAACTTAGTCTTAGCAATTGTCCTATCCTACAACTTATTCTTTTAATGATTGGACAGAAACATAATTGGGGATGTTTGGCTACACAGCTCTTTGGGTAGCTTTAAGTTTTTTGACCAAGGTTAAAAGGCTACTTAAGGTGTTTGGTAAGTAGCTTTTTATATTAACTTTTTGGACCCAATAAGTTAGTTTCCAAAAAGCTACCTGATGAAACTTTTTGAGGTAGGTAGCCTTTCACAAAAAGCTACTTTATCAAACACTTTTCCTGCAATCAGCTAACCCAAACAAATTAATCCAAATAGCTACTACAAGCTAACAAATTACAAACTAACTATGCTACCAATTGGTTGGCAAACATGACCAATGTGTAGAAGTAGAATATAGTTTCTTTTATGGTATTTCCATTGAGAATCACATGAACATTAAAACCACAAATTTGTCCAATCGAATGAAAGCATAATTTTATTTACTCCCCTGTTTTTATTTATCTATCGTAATTGATTTCAATAGAATCGTAATGAAAAATACTATTTAAAAAATATAATATTATATTTTTTATAAAAAGGTTATATTAGAAATTATTGATTAAAATGTGACACTGAAAACCGTAAATGACATATAAAAAGGAACGCAGAGAGTAGTACTTTTGTCTAGTTGGAATGATAGAAACAAAAACAATCAAGTTTCTATAGAATATTATTCCCTTTATGTCATTTCTTAAAAGTTACGACATGGTTTTTTTTGGACAATAAATGTATTTTCTTTTCCTCGAATAATAAGAGATACATGTATCGGAAAGATCAAAAATCGCAACTTTTAGAAAATAATTGACGAATTCTTAAATTATTTACTAGCTAGATTAAATGCTAAATAATGTCTTAATATGATTTTCTTGATTTTCAATTTTTATAGATTGAATTCATACTAAATTCAAGTAATTAAATAGAAAATATATCTGAGATTGTAATGTTTTTCAGTTTCGATTTCCTCCTTAATTTCCACAAGCATTGTACTACAGCTATATTGATTTTGCCCAAACTAAACATGTAGAAAAGTTCGACAAACCTTTTTAGTTTTCAAGGGATGTTCTAATTAAAATAATAATAATATGTCGAACAAAGAAGGGGGAAAACACTTAAGATTTTTTTATTGGAGACTCATAGGTTGAAAGGTTTATCATTTAGTAATAGTCGTAACTTATAAAAAAAAATTTAAAAAAAACCCACCACCTTCATAGTTTTAAACTTGGATTTATCCATGAATGACAGCAAATCAAGCAAGAAAAAGAAACTAATTAAATATTCTTAATTAAAGGAATGTTGAATCTATGTAAGTCACGTTAATTAACACGATGTAATTTTTAAATTAGTGTTCTTAATATATTGTTGAATTTTAACTGTAACTTAAGCCTTATCAACGTGAAATAACTGGGAAAAAAAAAGATAAGGAAAAAATAAAAAGAATTGTCGGATTATAACCGACCCATTACATAGATTTGCGGTGAATGTATGACATCAATTAAATAAAATTTTTTAATTCCGAAAACATTTCCATCCAACCCCAACGCTCCAAATTTATTTTTAAAAAAAATAAAAGAGACAATAGAAAAGAAAAAACATGCAATTCTCATTATGTTCGATCCATGCCTTAAATTCTCCATGAATTTCTTAAGTTTTAAATTATTTTATTTATTTATTCTTTTTTGTAGTGAGAGTGGGTGTTCTATTAGGGCAAAACATTTCTTTTGAACTTTTTTTTCTAGATTTTTAAACTCAAAACACTAGATATATGATGAAAATATATGATTGAGTGGCAATATATCAAAGCTTGAAAGGAAGAAGAATTTTTTAATTACATAAAAAAAAGGCTAATTAGGTGATCTGAAGAAGATTTAGGGCAAAGAGAGAGAGAGATTGAAACCTTTATAAGTAGCCTGTTCAAGCATGGAATTGGTATGCATGAGAGAAGAAACATCTGGATCAATGAGAAGTATATGCATGTCCTTGGCATCTGATATCAGTGGCATCTCATACCCATAATTCTTCTTATTATCCTCTTCCACTTCTTTCTTCTTCTCCATTTTTATCACTTCTTCAATTCCCTTATAAATGATTCACACAAAAACAATTTTAAGTTTTTCTTGTTTTATTAATTTTCTATGAAGCAAACTATATAGGCTAAAAGAAAGATTAAAAGAACGACGACGTACACAAGAAATGTGAGCTTTGTGTTCCTTGTGACACAAGGAAGAATTGAAGAAATGAAACAAGGAAGACAATGGAGATTAGGGTGTTGAATTTCTGTTGTCAATAAATAGTGTAAAAAAAGGGGGCTTTCATGAGTATGAAGCCAAACTATTGACCAGTCTTACTCCTTTCTTTTCCCTCTTTCTTTTCCTCCACTTTGCAAGAGACTACAAGGTCTATTTATAGGTGTTTTGAGGGGGGGGGGGAGGGTAGAGTAGGGTTTGGAAGGATTCAAAAGCATGATCCCTTGCGTAGACATGACAAGGTTGTTAGAATCGAGATCTTAGTTAGGATTTATCGGGTAGTAGGAATTGGAATAAACTTATTTAGGACCGTGGATTGGAATATAAATCGTAGAATCGCATCGAGAATTTTGGGATCATAAAATTATAGGATATGTTTGTAGTGGGATTTTAATTACTATGATAATGGTACAATATAATGGACATGTACTTGTTTTTATTATTCTTATACCGGTTCGATAGAAATATATAGTCGTCGGCGATTGAAAATGAAAATGTGACCTAGTACATCATATGACAAAAATAAATAAGGCTTTAAGTCGAGCTACAATTGAATCAAATGAAATGTAATTTAATTTGGAAGTTTTTTATTAATACTGTCTGTACTTTTAAGACAAGTCCGTACTAGTCCGGAAGAAAAAAAGGTAACGGATCAATGATTGAAATATAGAAAACTGTGACATAGTAAATCATCGGCGAAAAAGAAATTTAATATAAGGCTTCGTTCAAGAGGGATTTTTTCAAATGAAATTTGGCGTAACTTGGAATTTTTTATCAATGTTGCTCGTACTTTTAAGACAAGTTAATTGTACGGCGAACAATCAATTTGAAGTCAAACTGAAGTTAATTGTACGGATGGACAATTAATTTATAGTCAACCTGAACTCAAGATCACTTATTTAGAGTTAGCTGGAGCTCATCAATATATCTCGGACTTGTGTTATAATTTATAAGGTGATCGGAAATTTTATGAATTCAATATCCTATTCAACAACAATGAAAATTAGCTAGCAGGTCTACTTATCGTTTGCAATCGTGTTCATATAACATATATTGAAATGTTTTTAAATAAAGTAAATAATTAACCATGATCTAATATAGTGGTTTACTAAGGGTGCGTTTGGTTGGTTAAAAATCTTGGGGAAATGGTTAATTTTCCTAGGTCAATTTATTTTCTCTATATTTGAATGTATATTGACCTTGGAAAAACCTTTACAAGGGTCTACCATTTTTCACATTTTCCTAAGAATAATTTCCTTTGGGGGGATAATTAGTAAATTTTTTTTGAAAAAATCTTTCCCATGATAATTTTTTCCTGAAAGTGAAATTCATGAAATTCCTACCAAACGCTCCCTAAATTTTACTCATTAACCTTTGAGATGCCATGGCTTGACTCCGTATATTAGTGAATAATGCCAGATAAAATACAAGTATTATATATGCAATTCGAGGAAACTATATTGATATGAAAAATTAAGGAGAAATTTGGGTGATATACTGATATTTCTAATTTACGTGTGATAGAGATGAAACAGGAGTGGTAATTGGATCTTTACAAATGAGGAGTACTCCCTTCGCTTTTTTTCTGTTTATCTAACTTTTTAACTAATTTTTTATATTTTATATTATCTGACATTTTATAATTTCAATAATATATTAATTACTATTTTTCATTTATTTTATCAATAATATTCATGAGATAAAACACCTAAAATTAACTTCAATTAAATATAAATAATTATTCGATTAACTACTCTATATATTTTTTAACTCTTTTAGCAAACTCCCTCAAATTTTAATTCATTAAAACAAAAATGGAGGGAGTAGTTTTCAGCATAGTTGTCCTTAGTTCTTACATTTTTTTATAACTAATTATTGTTTTTAGGGAGATTTATTTATCAAATTGTTTCAAGGAATCAAGGTTAATATTCCTTGGCAAGATAATAATTATGTGTTCAAATCTTAGTTGAAATTGTTGAATACATTAATGATTAAGGAAACTTTAAGCAGATTTATACAATCATTATAGAGTTGCTACACATTTATTGCTTATTTTCATGGAAAGTTGATGGCTATCTTCCTGGACTAATTGCGCATTAATTAAAATGAGGAACACATTAATTAAAATACATAATTAAAATGAAATAAATAAAATATAATTAACATTTGATTTTTTTCCTAATTAAATTTAGAGGAAAAAATACATAATGGTAGGAGTATTCTAGAAAGACATATGACATCAAACATTTTTATATTTCAAATTATAAACAATTAATGAATTAAATAAAATTATTTTGTTCTTATATATGCTTTTGTTCAATTTTTCAGTCTAATTGGGTTCTTTAACTCTTAGAGTTGAGGCCAACAAAGAGTGATATATTTCCTTTCCTTTCCTTTCCTTTACTCTATAGTAAAAGCGGTGGTTGCGTTGTTGTGTTTTGCTGCTCTGTCTGCCTGTTTGTTTGTGTTTACACACGAATTTACTATTTTACTATTGGATGTAATAATTAATTAGCAACTTGCCTTTAGCTTGTGTTCACATTATACCCTCGAGTACAATAGTTATGTGATATAAGTTGACTATGTATCTGATTAGGGGAAATACGGGTCAGGTACATTTTGATTTCAGGTAAATTTCACTCCAAAAACATGACTTGGGTGTATTTCAAATTCAGGTACATACGAGTCAGATGTTCTTTTGATAGTAAAAATTGTTTTCAGGGTAAATACGGATTAGGTGTATTTTGGTTTCAGGTAAATTCCACTCTAAAAATATGATCCGGGTGTATTTTGGGTTTAGGTGAATACAATCGGGTGTATTTTAAATTTAGGTAAGTACGGGATAGGTGATTCATTGTCACTTGCAAAAGAATAACCAGCCTTCCAATTAAACAAACGTTTGACAATTGTAGAATAGACGTTTTATACCCTAACAAGTGGTATTGGAGCTAGGTTCAATCATATCAGGTCCTACCGGAGTCAAGTTAAATTCCTTCAAGAACCATGTATAGCCAGATTCAGTCGAATTCTTATCCTACCAGAGTCAGGTGAAATTCCTTCAGAGCCAGGTACAACCAGATTCGGTAAATTCTAATCATGTCGGAGCCAAGTCGAATTCCTTCAGAGCCGGGTTCAATTAGATTCAGGAAGAAGTTAGAATTTGGTTAGAATTAGATCTGGGGTGATAGAGTATTATTAACAGGATGACATCGAGAAGTTCGTTGGCAAGATAAATTTCAGGGTTCTTTGAACGTAATCGAAGAATTTGTTCCAATGTGGAGATTATTAGGTTAATGGTTCAAATTCTCTTGACTCATTATTTGGCAAGTTTCCTAAACCTGTTTGAACTCCAGGCTGTTGGTTGATATTAGGAAATTATTTTATTTCCTAATTATATTTATGTCAATTTCCTAATTGTAATAACATTCTAAAATCTAATTGTATTTTGAGTGAAAGTCTAGGCAGATCTATAAGATGTTTATCCATATAAATAGGGATCTTTATTCACCTTGTGGATGATGTGGAAAATATGAGAGCCTTCAAAACTCCCCATGAGGAAGCTATAGTGTTATTTCCACATCTTCACCCTACTTACCCCTAGGTTGTGAGAGTGTATCGGAGATTATATTACACCTCTTGTAATATCGTCTTTTTACTAGTGTGTGTTGGATGTCGCTCGTGGAGATTTCCTGAAAGTGGGTTTCCGCGTAAAAATATTGTCACTCCCTTTAATATTGGTTCTTACTTCTCTATTTATTATCCTCGATTTCCATAATTATCCTAAATTTCCTTCCGCTGCATATGTTGCTCCTCTATTTTACACCCTAACAACTGGCAATAAAGCTGAATCTGATCCTAACATTATAAATTTATATTGTTTACTTTTACTCTATAATGACCGGTATAAGTACACTTCGGGATGTATTTGTGAATATTTTTTTTCCTTAGTAAACCAAGAGCCACAAGATTATAAAACACTTCCTTCAACCTAAATAATTTGTCTTTTTTATTTTTTTAATTGTTTTCGAGGCAAGACTTTGATTATTTATTTTTCACATTTTATCTTAACAAACTTACCCATGTTTGTTTGTAAAATGAGAGGAGCAAAGTTTTAAAGTGAGTCCCACTCTTTTCCCAAGGTGGATGGGAAAATTTTTTCCATGGGGGGCTTGGGAAAGTTTTTTCCCTATAGGCAAGGAAAGTTTTTATAACTCTAATTGCCAAAATGTCCCTAAAACTATTTTTAAATTAATATATACGGGTAGTTTGGATATTTCAAATAAATTTTCTACTACCTTCGTCCCAAAATGTTTGTCCGTTGACTAAATTTTGACTGTTAATTACTCAAAAATTATAATGAATTAAAATATAAAATCACTACCATTAGAAAGATAATTTGCTAAAGATTACAATGACGATAATTTTATATTGTAACTCATTATAATTTGTGAGTAATCAACAGTCAAAATTTAGTCAACGGACAAACATTTTGGGACGGAGGTAGTACAAATTTTTTCATGTTTTGAAATTTAAACCAATCATGTGAATTATCCCTTCCAGAGAAAATTTTCTTATGAAAATCTTTCCCCGGAAAAAGTTTCCCATAAAACATTTCCCATGAAAAAAACTAAACACACCATAAATAAATGTTACTCCCTTCGTTTCGTATTAATTATCGTCTTTGTAAATATGTTGGAATGTCCCCAACAAATACTTACAATAAAGATAGTGTGATTAGTGTCACCCTACAATTATTTGTCAAAATATGGGACCCTTAAAATAATTACATCAAATAGAGGGAATTTATAGTCATTTTTGTTAAAAATTTGGGATAATAACATTTTTGGCAATTTTTCTGAGAAATTGAAACAAAATGAGGAAAATTTTCAATCAGTGGAAGAGCGGCTAATCCTCGACCCTCATAATGTCAGGTTAAATAACTTCCATTTTAGGCTTATTAAACAGAGAGAACGAATGCACTTGTTTAATAAGAAATACTAGGGTGAGCTATCTCGTAAGGAGTGGCTGCCATAATTCTAGATTTTTCATTTGTCTATGAAATTTAGAAAGCGTCGCAATTTTATTTCTAACCTTAAAGGTGATGACAATATTTGGATCGATAATTAAGCTATGATTAAAAAAAAATATAAGTTCCTTCAAGATTACCAAGTTCAGTTTCGTTGTCATGATAATTAGGAGTTGATTTACATATCTTAATCTTGCTGAGGACGATAATAATTGTTGATTACACTTGCTCGGCTATTGAAATTTATAAAGTTGTGTTCAAGCAAGATAAATATAAAGCTCATTGTCCGGATGGTTTTGTGATTTTTTTTTCATCACTGGTCAGTTATACAACATGATGTTTGTAATTCTATTAAAAAAAAAAAATCAACACTACATGGTCATATGCTTAAACAAGTGAATCATACTTTAATTTCCTTAACTCAGAAAATGAAGAATTCTTCTACCAGAAGTAATTTTAGGCCTATTATCCTTTGCAATAGTCTTTATAAAATTATTGCAAAAATTCTAGTAAATTGCCTTCGATTCATTTTGAATAAACCGGTTCATCCGTTGCAAAGTGCTTTAATTGTGGGAAGATCTATTCATGATAATATTCTTTGTAACTCACGAAGTTTTTAATAAATTTCATAAGATGAAAGGGAAAAGAGTTGGGTTGCTTTGAAATTAGATATGGAAAAAAACTTATGACCAGATTGGATGAGATTTCCTTAAAGAAGTTCTATTCAAAGTAGGATGTCATCAGAAATGGATTGATTGGGATATGGAATGTGTTTCAACTATGTCTTATTCTATGATAATCAACTGAGAGACGAGTGGTTTTTTTAAACCTACGAGGGGTATTTAATTTGTCAAGGAGACCACTTATCTACTTATCTGTTTATATTTTGTATGCAGCCTCTGATAGCTGCTCTAGCTAAGGAATCCTCTAGGCGTGATAGTGGTATTGACTTCAAGCTTTTTGCACGAGGGAGTAAAATTTCTATTTTTGTCGTACAAAATTAGAAGACTGCCAAAAGTTACATTATATTTTAAATAGTTTTGTATAGCTTCCAATCAACTAATGAATTTTCATAAATCTTCTATTATTTTTTCTAAGAATGTTGACTTTAGGGTTAAACAAATTGTTGCTAGTATATTTGCTTCTAACCAAAAGAATCGAGTGGGGAAGTATTTAGGTTGCCCTTTATATTTAAAGGACGACCTATGAAAGAGACTTTTTTTGTGCATTTATTTGCTTTTGTTGCTGCAAAACTTCAGATTTGGAAGGCAAAATTTGTCTCTAAGGTTCGTAATACTGCACTTGCACAACCCCACATTGAATCCATGTCGTCCCATGTGTTGCAATGTTTCCAAATCTCAAGAGATACTTCTCGACAAATAGACAAAATTAGACGAACTTTGTTTCAGGAATATTTAAATACGAATAAAGGTCTCCCATAGATGACCTGGGACAAAGTTTGTCAACCCAAACGTTTAGGTAATCTTGGGTTGAGGAAAACATAATTAATTAATGATGCTTTCTGACAACTTTCATGTGTAAACTATTGTGGAAAATTACATTTGGTAAAAGAATTAAGGTGGATCAAATTTCGGCTAAATATGTTAAAAACAATGATATTTTCTCTTTAGCTGCCAAGCCTACGGATTTTTGGGCCTGGAAGTCTATTTTGAAAGTAAAACCTCACCTTGCTAAAGGTATTCGATGGCAAGTAGGAGATAGTCAAAAGATCAAATTATGGACAGACAATTGGTGTGCTCAGCACAATTTACTAGAATTGTGTCAAATTACCGACCTCAGTAATGTTGATGTTAACTTAAAAATTGCAAACTTTATCAACCCTGATAAGTCTTGGAACTTGGAATGTTTGGGGTGTGTTGTGAATCAAGAGACTGTAGACTTGATTTGCTCCATCCCGCTTCCCTCCAATTACGTGGAAAATTCTATTTGTTTGGGATTAACAAGTCACGACGACTTTTCTACAAAATCTGCCACCTGCCTAACCCATGAGGGAGTAGATTTTGATAATGTTTGGGAATTCAAGTGCATCTGAAATTTGGATATTCAACCGAAACTTAAGGTTTTCCTTTGACAACTTTGTCATGAAACCCTGCCGATGAAAACTTAGTCCATAGGGGTAAAGCCACCTGTGGGAGATGCTGAGAAATTTGAGGGCAATAATGCAATTGCTGCCATGAATGGTAGTATTATGTGCTGTTTACTCCAGTTTACATTAACCATCTCACATTTTTTCCTACACAAAAATCCCAATGGAAAGGATGACCATGCCATCAATCCAGAGATGAAGTTGCACATATGCATATTCAAGTCCTCATTCATCATAGCTCAGCCAGCAACATCCCCAAATAAAGCAGCTGCATAAAGGAAATATAGACAAGCTCAGTAGGCAAGCAAATTCTTTTCTTTTTTTGATAACACAAATTCAATTTTAACATAATAAGATCATCAAAGAACAATCTAATATAGAATTTACCAGCAAGTTTCCCAATTCTGCTGTCTTTTGGTTGACAGTGGCTGCCTTCTAGCATACAATTTACCAGTAAAACTAACTGTTTATACTGAAACTTCATGAGCAGCATATTCTCTCAGGACATTTGCGACTTCATCCACTACTCCCAACTTTCGAAACCACCCAACTAATACCTCAGAAGCTTCTTTGCCAACCATGAAACCTTCCCTTTCCAGATTCACCAAGAAATCCATTGCAGTGTTAACCTTATTCTCCTTCTCATATGCAGCCAACACGAGCGCCACACATTTATCACTGGGTTCTATACCCGCCTTTCTCATATTTTCAAATGCAACCCGAGCGCTCACACTTTGACCAGCTACCACATAAGCGTTTATCAGAAGACCGCAGAGTTTAATATCTGGACAAATCCCGGCAACTTGAATTGCATCAAAAACCCTCTGAGCTCCTTCAGCATCACCTGTCATAGAGTATGCTCTTAGTAATGCCTTGTAAACTTCTCTGCCTGCATATATTTGTTGGTGCTCCATTTCCTTGATTAGATCCTCCCCTTTATTAGGCAAGCCAGCCCTGATGTAAGCCATAATCATTGCACCATATGACCTTTTATCTAATGATTCATTAAGAAGCTTCATTTCCTCGAATGTTTCCTCTGCCAACTTAAAGTTGCCAGCTTTGCTGTACATGTGAATCATTGTTGTTAACGTAACCTGGTCACAGCTCAACCCTCTTCTACCCATGGCTGCATGTATGTTTTCAGCATCTTTGAGCTGGCCATCGTTGGCATAGAGATGGATAAGCTTAGTATAATCTCGAACATTGGCTTCGAATGAATCTTCCAAAAGTGCAAGTCCAGATATCTGGGACAAAACATTGGAGACCCAACAGGAATTTAATACTGAAGGCATGTTCATAAATTCTTCCGAACACTTAAACTGTTTCAAAAGAGCACTCCAACAGCCATTTGAGATATTTCATAAACTATGCATATTAGTCTTTTCCCCTTTTCGGGGGAGGAGTTTTTGATGGTGAGTATCAAGATTTGTGACATTAAGCTATAATCTGTAAAAGTGGAAAACCATTATTGAGCCTCCAACCATTAGCTTAAGCTTTTGGTTGAGTTAGTTCCACATGGTTTCAGTTGAGTGAGCAGTCTCAGGTTTGAATCTCAACAACCCACACGTTTATTTGCGCAAGGTTAAGGTGGCCTTTGCAATATCCACGCTTCAAATCCCAAAAGGCATTTGCATGAGGGGGTATGCTAGAGGGGAAAAACCATTATTGGGCCTTCAACATCATCTTAAGATTTTGGTTGAGTTGGTTCCACATAATCCCCTTCAATAAGTGACTAAAGTCTATTTCTTACATAACAATTTAGAAGTCCACAACCAAATTTAAACAGCTCTTTTTCTCTTTCATTCCATCAGGAGGTTCGCTCAACAATGGGGGGAGGGGGGACTTATGAGAGAAAGGCAGATTAAGATTACCTCGAGAAACAAGGGATGATTCATATTCCTCAATTCCTTAAGTACAGCAAGCCAGTCAGCCCTTCTAGGTGTCATGAGCCTGACCCAAGCAGCCAACAATCCAGGCAAATTGCCCTTTTCATAAGAAAAGCAGATAATCTGCCTCATCAAGGCCTTGCACCTTTTCTCCATTTTATTCGGCAGTCGAGAGAGCATCCGTTTCTGATCTTCTGTAAGGGTCTTTGGGTTCACCTCGGTCCACCTAAACTTGGGTTGCTCTTTTGCTTCAGCAGTGCCAAGGGCTAAATCTGACATGGATTGACTTTTTGACATCCACACATTGGTGGGTTTTCCACGGAACCCGTAAGTTTGTGGGAAATATTCATTCAGCAAAGGATGATGATTATAACAAATACGCAACCATGGGGAAGAGCAAGCCAGGCCTTCCATATGTCAGATAACAGCAACCTACACCATGCACTAACATAAGCAGATAAGCACAATCAAATCCTTCAGTTAATTTACCAAACCAACAAACGATGGCAATGTCACACAAGATGCAACCTACAAGATGCACTAGGATAAGCACAATGAAATCACTCAGTTAATTTAACCAACCAGCAGATGACGACCATGTCAGACACAAGAATACAAGATACTACTGAAATGAGTTTCTCATGAGTAAATCTAGATGGGCAATTCTTCAAATACCCAGTGGTTCAGTAAATAATCGCAACTAAAGAGTTCAGACTGTGTTCTAGAAAGACCAATGTTTAGGAGGCCAGAATTAGCCTGCAAATTACGATGTCAAATTGTCAATATTACAATGCAAATAAGCTAATCACAACATGTAAATAGACATCTCACTGAGCCAATACTTCCCAGTAAAACCCATTTTTCAATTCATCTATATAGGCTTAACTTCAAAGTTCAAACTCATTCAGTTTCAATACTAATCAATTTCAAGCAACCTAATGAGGCTTAAACAGTTGAAAGTTCTATAATTTCGGAGTTAGAGTTACCCACCTCAAATTCAAGCAACTTCACCCCAGTTTTCAAAGTCCAGACGTATTGACCCCGCAGTTACTTGCCAACTTTCGAACTCTTCACTTAATTCAACTCCTATGGCAGTAATGTATATACGAAATCAGTCATTTTTCAAATAAGAAATAACCGAAACCAGTATAGATTAGATTCGGGTTGAGCTTACCTGCGGTGTTTGTACAGAACCAAACCACTGCAAGAATGAACCTGGCAATAATCGAACCCTAGAAACAGCTCCAAATTGTCCCAAAACTCACACAAATCGATTAATCTGTCTCTATTCGAATCCTTGACACTGAATTTCGCAGCCTCTACGAAATCTCTACTTCGTGCTTAATTTCCCATAAGCGGGAAGAAGCAAAATGAAGAAGAATAAAATGATGATGAGAATTATTGAGAAAGGCAGACGTCCAATGGCCGAGCCGTTGTCTTCCTTCTTCGTTCCTTTTTACTGTAAGTTTTTTTTTTTCTTTTTCTTCACTCCGTTATCCGACTCAAATAAATCCGTCAAAAAAATCAAACAAAACTCATATATTCCGGTGCTGCTATGCGCTCGCAAAAATTTCAGTTCAATCACTGTTAAAAGTTAGACAAGAACAGATTTATGGACGTTCTTTTTGCAAAAAAATTAGTCGGAGGTATCCAATATTTGGGGAAACTATTTTTTGGTACCCAATTTTTCAAAACTCATTTTGAAGTACCCTAATTTTTTGGGTTAGAAATTATTAGGTGTTTTTTTTGTCATTAATTTGGTTAAATGACTGAAATATCCTTGTTCTTTTTCTTTAAGGGTATTTCTTAAAAAATGGAAGAACAAGGGTATTTCGATCACTTAACCAAATTGATGACCAAAAAAGCACCTAATAATTTCTAACCCAAAAAGTTAGGGTACCCCAAGATGAGTTTTGAAAAGTTGGGATACCTGAAAAACATTTCACCAAAAGTTAGGGTACCTCTGAGTAATTTTTTGTTCTTTTTGAGTCTGACCTAACCTAATTTGGATGAAACTTAGACTAAAATTTTGTTTAGATAATAGGAAAAAAAATATTATATTCAAATATTCAGTTAATTCTATCAACCTAAACATTAGATCGTGTTGTTAGAGTTGACTCATCTTCTCCAAATTTACCTCCTTATAATCTAGTTGATAAATCATAGCAATGTATTTTAATAACTATAATAATAATAATAATAATAATAATAATAATAAGACTCCTTTTATCTATTCAGATCATGTATGAGTGCTAGTACACGTCGAGTAGATCTGTAGCCATACCTATACTTAACGTAGGAACCTTATCCCTATTCGTTTTAAAATCACTCCCCCTAAACTTCTTGTTTACAAATTTTGTGATGCAAATTACTTTTTTGGGTAAAGTATAGCTGTCTAAGTGGATGAAGTTTAGTTGCCTAATTTGGTAAACAACGGTTAGTTATTGTCTTATTGGTTGTTTGTATTGATTGATTACTATTAGTTGTTCGAATTGATTGTTAGAAAAAGTTGTATTTAGTAAAGTTAACTACTTTTGAAAAAGTAATTGCTAAAATTTCATTTATGCCATTTATCACAAATTTTAAAATAATATGTATCAATTCATTTTATGATGATATGTATGTAATGTTTGCTAAATTTTAGGTTAAATAGTAACTTTTTCAAACAATCAATCTAGTGGATTGCTTATGTCAACCTATTGGATCCAATCAGCAAAGTGAGTAAACTACGAGTATTTACCAAATATCTATTTAACAGTTAAAATTTTCAACAAATCATTTTTTCCAATAAATCACTCAATAGATTGTTTATCAAACTGATCTTACAACATAGTAGCTCAAAACCAACTGGGCTTTTGTTCATTTCAAGAAGAAATCCAATTGGAGTTTATATCAGAAAACCAATTGGGCCTTTTGTTTTTGAGTTGGTTTTTTTCCATTTTCATTTTTGTTTTGGAATTGCATATTGGCCAGCGCCACCATTTGCGTCTCAAAACTCAGTTTGAAGTGCGCGCACCAACACTACACTTGACAGAGAGCGAGAAAGAGAAAGAAAAGGGGTTTCGGCGGGACTCAGAATTTGGAGTAAAGAACATGGTAAGTAATTCAATCAATCCAATTCCATTTCTGAATACAAGTTCTATTACACTTTATTACTTTTAGAAATTCGAATAATCAAACCGATTGGATTCAATTTAATGCTTCAATTCCTGTTCTTCTGACAATTAAGGACGATTCAAATGAAGAATTCGAACCGTTATTCGACTATCGCCGCGTTCAACCCACCAACTTCATCTCCCTTGATGGTTTCTTCTCTCCCTCTGTTGTTATTGTTGTTCTTGTTATTGTTCTTGTTGTTGCTGTTGTTTTTTCTGCTGCTTTTGCTGGTAGTGTTGTTGTGTAGAGTATTGAATTAGTGTGCTTTCTTGTCAGATGACTCAGATTCATCCCCTGCATTTGCACCCAAGCGGAGAAAAACTTCCAATCCTGATCCTGTACTTTCCCTCACTATTTCTCTCTTAGACTCGTACTTTTACTCATGGGTTTGTTTTCTGCTTTGATTTTGATTCTAGGTTTTTGTTTTGGGCAATTAATTTGATGGATTTTTAGAGTAATGGAAAGGAGGATGACAAAGTTAATAAAGGAAAGACAGTTGAAATAGTGGATTGTGATGATGAGGAGGATTGGTTGCCTCCTCCTCCCAAGAATGTAGAGCCTGCCTTCTCAAAGCTTGAGGAGGATTCTACTATTAAGGAATTGAGGTAACAGTTTTTCTCTTGTTTCTGAGATTTCTCTTCTTTGATAGGTTGTCCTTTCCTTCCTCCCCCCCCCCCCCCTCTTTAAGTTTCATTAAATGTGAGGAATAGTCAAGGTTGAGTTTTAGGGTCCGCTTGGGACGGGAGTTAAAAACAAGGTTAGGAGTTCATTAGAGAAAGGAGGGTGAGGGTACGAAAGTGTTTGTGGCGGTAAACAATTTATTCGTGGTTGGGAGATCAATTAGGAGAGTTCATAAGTTTTTAATTAACATATTTGACCTGCTTGGGAGAAGGGTTACGGAGGGTTTTTTTTTTTGGGGGGGGGGGGGGGAGGGTATGGGAGTGTTTGTAAGGGTAAATCTCAGTGCTGCTACTATATTTGAGTGACCCCTTCTCCCAGAATTTCTTGTGCCTACTTTGTAGAGACATCGCCTTTCTATTTCTTGTTGATGAAATATTCCATTGGTTTGTACTTCCTAATTCCTATATTTGGTTTGCATTTAGATTGAGCAAACTGAGGCTAATTGCTAATTTGCGAGATCTGTCTAGTTGTGCAATTGCAAAGATAAAAATGAGAATGGTTAGCTTCTGGTGCAACTTAGCAGTTTGAATATCTAAGACTTCAAATGGTTTTACAAGTACTTCATCACGTTCTTGTCTAGTTCTAGTATGGGCCCATGAAATTCATGGTGAGGTTCTTGTTGCTGTCCTCCAAAGTCAAGCCAATACCAAAAGTGCGGTGAATGTAATGGAGTATGTAGATATAGGAAATTTGTAAGGCGTCTGCCGGTTATTTGTTTGGTTAAATTATCTGACTTTGGCACTCTTTGAAGAACCCGTACTCTCAGTGGATGAATGACGCAGTTCTAAGTTCCAATGTAAGTTCCTCTCTGCGTAATGGACTGAACTTAAGCAAAATTTTTAGCTTGATTTGTAGGCATAGTGAGCTGTAAAGTCAAAATGATGCAGTAAGATGGCTGGACTAATACCTAGAAAGACAGATAGAAAATCATTATTGATGCTCACCTTTGCTCTTTGAGAGATATTTTTAAGTTTATATGGGACTTTGTTGGAAGATAACGCATTCATGATTCCCCATTGGCATTATAAAAGGACTTCAAGGTTTTGTAGCCTTGGCTTATGCTACTAAGGTGGTTCATTGTTCATAGTTTTCGTTTCTCCATTCCATCTTGCATATAAGGGCTTATAGGCATGATGTAAGTGGAGCACTGAATGAGACCATCAAGCTAGGTGCTTGCATGTACTTGATGCCTGCTCCAAAGTTGTCCTTCATTCATGTAAGCTGTAGGGTACTGCACCTTCTTCAAGATGAAAGTCGAAGTGATTCAATTTGCATGCCATACCTTACACATTACAACCGTTAATTCCTATTTTGAGGTCTTAGAACACAACACTCCTAATATAGACATTCTTTTTCGAACCCACACATATAGAGTTAGTAGTGTCTTTGTTGCTACGTACATTGATTGTATAAATGAGCCCAATTATCCAAACTTCTCAATGTTCAGTATAGTAGCTTTCCTGTCTCTGACATGCCAGAATCGTAAAGTGTTTACTCTAGAGTATCCACTCATTTCTCCAACTTGTTAGCTGGTTCTTTACTCATCAATTTCAGTGACAAGAACGTAACATGTGGTGGGCACTTGTGCAGTCTTATATTGAAGTGTTTTATTGTGCTCATTCTCAATATTTACTAAGAGAAAATGGATTGACGATGATCCTTGGTGGAAGCCTATACCAATAGGAAAGTTGTCACTAGTCACTTGTCAGTATTCCCCCTAACATCCGTCACTTGTCATCATTCTGTAATATAAGTCTCTAATAGCATGGCTTTGCATCATTACTAATTAGGGTGTTTTACTTCTCCAAATATGTGCACACACACCAGTATCAAAACTTCGTCTCTCCTTAGGAATCAATAGAACATAGCGCATTAGATGATGTTCCTTTGGAAAACTTTGGTGGATAACAGGGATGAGGATGTACACATTTTACATTTGTAGATTTGGCAATGGTGGATAGCATGTGGTGGTGTGAAAATTATGCATGTGAACAAAGCTCATTTTGCTGTGCGGTCTCTGTTCTGAACTCCCTTGGTAACTGAATTAACATGGAGTAGGTCTATCCGTGTATGACATGATAATTATGGGTAAGAAGTTCATTGTTATTTTGCTTGGGACAAACAAGCATAGACACTACTAGTATGTATTTTTATGTCACCCGAAAAAGTTTACCCCAACTAAAAGAGGTTCAAATGTGATTGCATAAGTGCTTTTGTTGGAAGAAAGGGGGGGGGGGGGTTGTGGAAAGAATAAAGTACTGATTGAATTCTTTAGATTGGTACTACTGGGAGTAATAACCCACCATGGAAATTCTCAGGCATTCTTGTTCTGTTTTGTTGAAGGCCACCTATGTAATTAGACCAAAGTCTCAATGATTCCTGTTTGTGACTTGCAGAGGGGCTTCCCCCCAGCACGAAGCCCATGTGTTCGATTGAGGTGAAAAGATGATATATCTGGGATAGGGTAACAATTGGTGTTGAGTTTCTCTAGAGGATAGTGATTAATAATACTTCTCCAAAATCCAATGTTACATTGCTCTTATCGTATCTTAAAATTAAACTGAGTATTTATCATAAATCATTAGTATATTAAAGGATTTGGGAATTTAGTTTTGGTTAAAATGTATATTAACTATTATGAATGATTTTTAAGCGTTTCCTGGATATCCGTCCCTTGCATATGTGATGGATGTACTTTTGTGGGTGGGCCTCTACCCTGGGAATTTTTTTGCCTACCTGTATCTCGTTTGTTTTTAAGGATGCCATTTAGCAAATGCAAAGGGATGTGTGCTTTGTAGGTGGTTTATAGCTCTTTTCAGCAGTGCGACTACATATTTCATTCATATGACACAGAGTTTTGATATAGCTGTTGAAAGATGCTTCCCAAAGAGTTATGAGGACTAAATCTGTTTTGGAGCTATGAGGGTCAGGTAGACCTTGTACTTAGTGCTTTCTTGCCTGCTCCAACAACTGAATCATGAAGAGAAGAGCTATGGTGGTAAATAAGCTACTTGACAGCCACATGGCTTCGACTGGAAGAGCATTTGAGTTTATAAACGTCTGCCTTTGATTTGAGAATTCAAAACCCCATTATGTTAGCAATAGGTGGCGTAAAAAATGTTACTTCTAATTATTCTATGTTTTGTTTTATAATTAAGGTGTTTATCAGCTAGAAAAAGAATATCTTAACAAAATTGCTCAGGTCAACATAACTTTTGCACCCTCATAGTGTCATAATTCTAGTGAGTGTGAGACAAAATTTATAGAACCCATCTTTTTTTTTAATGACTTTTTGTATAAGTTGTTGCATTCCAGCTTAAAAAATTTAAATATCGTTATACTTTCTAAAGCTGACGGAGTTACCAGTGAGCTTAATGCATGGATTTGTGGTTTCCAGAATGTCAAGTTAACCTTAATCCCTACAAAGATTGCATTTTTTTAACATTCTAGTTGAACTATTTGAACTTCTGCGAGCAAACCCTGCTGGTTTTTTTAATGCATGTTGCGAAATTTGATACCAGATGTGGATTAACTGGCCTTTGTTATGTTCGTATGATAAACTTGAACTGTGAAACTGCTTTAGACTGGAGAACATCCATTGCATGTGTAAGGGTAGTGGATTTTGAGTCTAGACGATTCTGCCTGTTGGATTGCAATGCCGAGGGTAGTGGCTGAGTGGGTAGTTTAGTCCCTGTCTGGCGTCTGCCAAGAGAGTGAGAGACAACAGAAGTTTTATTGCATGGGCGTTACTCTTGTCAAGTTTCCCAGTTAATTGATAGTTTCCTTGTTAATGTTCAAGTGGGTAAATCACTTGATATCTTTAGCCATGGCTTTAAAATGTTTTGTTACACTCCTATGAGGCAGGTTTTCGTATCATGTGTTGTATGTCCATCTTATCATCATATGCATACATGTCAATCCACAAATCGTTCTTGAACAAAATTTTTTGAGTAAGGGCACATTCTTAAACAATCTAAATTGTAATTTTACTCTGTGGACTGACTCTT
Organism: Portulaca oleracea; assembly: GCA_029582165.1. Lineage (NCBI taxonomy): Eukaryota > Viridiplantae > Streptophyta > Magnoliopsida > Caryophyllales > Portulacaceae > Portulaca > Portulaca oleracea. The sequence goes on from CM055880.1 coordinate 8,675,893, forward strand.
GTCAATTTCGTGCAATCCCTCTATGACTTAATTGCAACATCATGCAATCCCACTATGACTTAATGGTCCCTTTGTGTGGACATCCCAAAAGGGGCATTTTCTTTGAATGGATAATCCCTCCCCCCCCCCCCTTTCCCTCCACCTCGGGGGGGGGGGGGGGGGACTTATGCCCTTGGTATATTTACTAGGTTTAAGAAAGTAGATGTGAGTCCCTTTATTGGCAAACCATTTCAATGCTACTCTATCTTATCCTTGGGATGAAGAGGGATTACTAATGTCCATGGAAGATACTTGTTTTGAGTGCCCAAAAGCAAATGATTCTGATCGAGTATTGAGTGAAATTCATTGGATTTGGATATGGCATGTCCTTGTCCAAAATAGATGGCTAGTGTGGTCTGTTCCCTTGCATGTGACGCAGCCCTGCTGAATATTGAAAGATGATAACCAGTTATGTTCAGAAGCAGAGGATTTTGTCAATCTGCTGTATGATGCGTCCATTGATACTTTTCATGTGTTATCCATGGGGCTTGGCTGGTTATTGTCTGTGCTGATGAAGCAGTTGTGTTGATTCTTACAAACTTGTAGGAAATATCATCATTCTTGTCCTTTCATTAATTGACAATTCGTTAGGATTATGCTGGCAGGCTAGCATAATTCTAAAATAAGCATAGCTTGATGCACTTAGGGTTGTCATGAGTCATGAAGGTTGACTTGTTCATTATTATGATATTTGTTCATGTAAAAACCTCGCTGTGAGAAGCTTTTTGTTTGGGTGCATACCCTTTGAGGTGAGCATTAACATTTTGCATTCACAGAAAATCCTTAGACGGGGAAAAGGTATTTTTCTGTATGGTTTCCTGAGGTATTGTGTTTGTGTGTGTCTTTCTCTAATAGAGAGGTTTACAGTCACGTCTTGTCCTTTTTACCGTATGGGATGAGACCTGACCTTCTTTTGGGAATTGTTTCCTTTACAGGCTTAAAAAGCAGGTGCTGGCATCCCTAGCTAAGTCAACTGAGGATGCTTTGCGAGCAGTGGATGAAGCATCAAAAAAAGCAGCCACCACTTTGTCTGACTCTTTTCCACAGCAGGATGCTGAAGAACCGCCAAAACCTGCAGCTGATCGAGCCAAAATAATCATATCTATCCAAGACAAGACTGAAACCAAGCAATATCGTGTCTTTGCAGTATGTTTCTATCCTGATATTAAATGGAAATTTCCACTGTGTAGCTCAATTTTGTGTTTTTTCGCCCTCTTTTTGGCTAGTTTAAGGGAAAAGAGGGCGCGGGTGTGGATTGGCCTTTTGATTTCAGTTTAAACCTGCACACTGTAATTGTGGGACACAGTTTGGGTTACGTACAGGACTTAGATGTTTCATGACAATGTCCTTTGCTTGTTTTCTTGTGAAGTAGAAGTTGTATGCATTAGAGGCCTTGTCAAATCTATGATAACGGTGTCATTGCTATACTATTTTAGGTTAAAAGTCTGTATTATATCAAACACACCGGCCCCTAAGTCTCAATGAGAGAGACTTTGGATTACTATTTTATACCCATCCCCTGTCAAGTTTCTATCCATCCTGTTCTGACGGCCCACTTTGTGCTAAAATTTCAAACGGTATGTTGGTATGAATCGGGAAAATGCGAGTTGTGTCGTTTCGTGAATTTGTTTATCATTTGTGCATCTTATGTCACATCTGTGGTACTGCAGATATATCATAATTGTCCCCCAAAGTAGATGAGAACTAGAAAGCCCCTTTTGTGGGGTGATCCTGATAATGAACTATTAGTAATATATAGATGGAGTTGGGAAGATAATAATGCATATGCTTGTGGATGAGTTAGAGGCACATGCTGTGCTATCAGATGAAAGAAGGGTATTGCTTCTGGGTTCAATTAGTTGCATAAAATTGACAGTTAATCTTTGGACCGCTCTGATGTGTTTATGTCCCCCTGTCCCCATCCCGCTTTGTCCTTATGGAATCTGTTCATTTACAGGATGAAAGGTTTGAGCAGTTGTTCAAAAAGTATGCTGAAAAGGCAAAGATTGATGTAAAGAAGCTTGTCTTTTGTTTTGACGGGGATAAAATAGATCCAACATCAACCCCTCAAGGTCTTGAAATGGAAGATGATGATCTAATTGAAGTTCATGTGAAGCCGAGCTAACCACGTAGCCTTGTTTTTGTGTTCTGACAGTGGCAAAATCGAACCCTCTGAGCCATGGTTGTTAAAGTTGATCTCGAAATTCATTTCGACTCTTTGAGGGGTCGACATCATCTCGTGATGTTGTCTTAGTTTTGTTGTGTTTGTCGAATAGGTGCAAGTGTAAAAAAAAGGTTTGGTTTCTCACCCTCTTTGCTTGTCAGGAGATAGATGAAGACTATACAGAAAATGAGCATGTTCTAATCTGTACATCAAGCATTCTGCAGATTTGACATTGTGTATGTTCAATGTTGTATTCTTAGATAATTACTTCTTGATTTGAATTTAGCTGCTTTACATATATCATTTTAGGTGAGACATTAGAATGGTAATCCATCAGACATCAAGTGTCAAGATTGAATGAAACATCCATTCTCATCACATGTGATGTCCTTGATTAACAGGGATCTCTTTTTCGGTGCCATACTCTCATGTAAAGTATAACATTTTGGTTGGTTTTTCTAACTTATTCCTACTTATCGTAACATACCCAAAAATTTATCCAAATTTATTTGAATGGTCTTAACTTTTATATATATGCTAATCTAGTTTACTAGTGAAAATAGTAGAATGGAAGTGTTGTTAGGTAGGGATTGCAACTGGGCAGTTTAGGTGGTTACTTCCATTCATATCCGGTTTGAAATTCATCCACCATACCCCATATAGGAAAAGTTAGCACCCTTAGTCGTATTCATTGGGTTTTGCGAGCTTCACCAACAACTAAAACGACAACGAATCCTAATATAGTCTTGAGGAACAAGAAAAGTCGGGACAAAGGAAACTTTTTACTTGTGTGCCCCAAGTATGGGTGGGCAATGGGCCTGGTCCCCGTAAGGTCAAGATGGTCGGACCATATAAAATGGGGGTCACCAAAAGTTTGGGTTGTTGAAGGTTTGGCTCATTAACATGTCGATTCGTTTCACAATGTTAAAGGGTCTATAAATGTACAGGATCGAGTCGGTCTATCAGTAATCCAAAATAATTAGTTTTCCCTATTATTTTAAATATTAAACTTGCTTAAATATCTTATTAATACTTCACACTAAAAAGTTAATTGCTGGTCCACAAGTACAATGTGCTGACCTTGACTTGATTCGACTCTACATAGTTAATGAGCCGACCTAACCTGACTTGACCCAACCCCACCCCCACTCCCACCCCTAGCTCTGAGCAATGCGTAAATAAGCTAGTGTACTTGGAAAATAATGACACAAGGAGAGCACACGAGAAACACGTCAAAAAAAAAACAAAAAAACAAAACAAGGCAATCTATCAACAACGTCTCACTTCTTTATCCGACTACCTTAATCCAAGCCTGCTAAACACCCCAATCAAGTGTTATGTTCCACCAAGTATATGTGTTCCAAATGGCAGTGGCGGATCTAGTCAACGTAACAAGGGTATCCAATACATTATTATGACGCTCACTTGAAAAATATATTGTCCATAACTTTTAACTCAAATTATTCTATATTCATTTTTTTTAGCTAAGGGTGGCCAAGGCCCCCTTTAAGCTACATCATGTAGATACACCCATGTCAAATTGACTCTAATTATCTCCCTCATAAAACCATATAAGTCTATTCTCACGTAGCTTATCCTTAATAAAGGTCACTCCTAACTTATTGTGGCACATGTCGTTCCTAATTTTATCAAACTTGGCCTGCCCACAAGTCTATCAGACTATTCTCATTCCTACCAAATTCAACCTTTGACAATATGCATAGTTTTTAGCACAACACTTGGAACCATATAACGAAGTTGGTGTAATACTACATGATATATCTTACCTTTAAGTTTAAGTTGAATCCTCTTATTAGTCAATACTCTAGAAGTTGTCTTCCACATTCCACTAGTGTCGACCTACCTTAATTAATCAAACACTTTATATCCTCTCTAATATCTCCATCACTTTACAAAATAGGTCCAAAGCACCAAAACTTCTCCACTCTAGGGAGTTGCCCCTAATAGCTTGATTATTGTCTTTATGGTCAAACTCATGGAAATGACACCTCACATACTCAGTCTTTGAACTACTCAACCTAAAATCCCTAAATTCCAAGGTCTCACGCCAGAGCTCCATCGTATCCTTTAATATTTTACATGACTCATCAATTAGAAATATATCATCCGGAAAGAACATATACAACAGTGACTAATCATGAATGTCCTTAGCCAACTCATCCACTACTAAAATTATGTTTATTACCAACCACCTTTTCCAACCAATTTAAAATGGTTGGAAAAACCAACCATTTTAGCAACTATTTAATATTCCAACTATTTTCCAAAAAATTTGTGGGAAAAATGGTTGGAAATTCCAACCAATTTTGCTAAAATGGTTGGAAAATTTTCCTACCACCCTTTTTCCTACTATTTGAAAGTTGTTGGAAAAATAGTTGGATTACTAACCATTTTTCCAACCAATTTCAAATAGTAGGAAAAAGGATGGTAGGAAAATTTTCCAACCATTTTTCCCACTTAATTTTTTGAAAAATAGTTGGAATATCTAATGGTTGCTAAAATAGTCGGTTTTTCCAAACACTTTAAATTGGTTGGAAAAAAGTGGTTGTTAATACACATATTTTTAGTAGTGTGATCTATCACAACAAATTTTATGTGTTTTAGTCGGGTGAAAATAGTGATTAAAGAACTGTAATATACCCATATTAACAAACATATCGTATGTTCTAGATACTATTACATAACACAAAACATTGAGAATTAATTCAACTTCAAGAAAGATGAGAGACGAGCATAAAGCACGAGATGTAAAAAGAACGAGGATTTATAACAAGTAATATTAAGTTGAGATAGAATTACAATTTAAATATGATTTATAAGTTGAGACAGAACATATTAATGTTTTAGCTAAAATATCTTATTTATTATATATCATGCACCATATGGGTTTAAACTTAGTAATAATAATAGGAAACTTAGATTGAGATTTGTTGGTACTCTTGTATGAATTGAATGTTTTTTTTTTTTCTATGTTTAATACATATGAGAATAACTAATACCGATGATAAATGCTTAATTAATTACTTCCTCCGTTTCATATTAATTGACATATTTCAAATTTTTTTCAAATATCAAAGTTTAACTAAAAAAAACTAACCACATAATTAAATAGTACTATTTTCCAATGTGTTTTTTCAGATACCAAGGTGTAGGTAGTGAGAGAATGTGAGTAGAAGTGGTTTTTATTAATTGAAAAAGAAAAAAGTTAACATAATTATTAAAGTTCAAATAATTAAATTAGGTATTGGAAAATTAAAAGTGACAATTATTTTGGAACAAAAAAAGTTAGCTTAAGTGTCAATTAATATCGAACGGAGGGAGTAGGTAATTATCAAAGAATGTGTCATCACTATGTAAGCTAGTGTTGATAAGTATTGATGAGTGTAGATCAATCAATGTTAAATGCCAATGATAAATACTTATCATGAAATGAACATTCTCTCACATTCATTTCCTTTCAATCCCCTTTGCTTTATACAAGTAGAAGCTATAGATAGATTAGTAGTAAATTTAGGGTTTAGAGTTAGTGGAGTCAAGATAATTTTTTTTAAAAAAAATAAACATCACAAATAAATGCTAAAATAAACGTCAAAATATAACAATATTCATGATAGTATAATACATAAACTTCAAAGTAACCGCTAAAAATGACATTGAATAACCAATATAACATCACAAATAATTTACATGTAACTGTCGCCTTTATAAATAAATTTTAAAAAAAACGAAACATACAGATAACGCAAAAAATGAAACATACAGAAAACACTACCAACAGGTATTGGACCCACAACACCTTAGTGTCACACATCAGTTCCTACACACACCAGGAAAGAACACCAATGGGCTATATAGGTTTTTGTGATGCTATGTGGTATCAAATGATATATAACCTAAATATTTTTATTTTTTTTCCTAAACAAAATGTTTTTTTAAAAAAATTTAGTGATGTCAATTGACACCATACCTGCACACGTGGATCCGCCCCTGATATAGATCATTATGTATGTTTGTTTTTCGTGGAAAAGGTAGGGACAAACTCCTTTATTTAAGGCAATAACTCATTAGTGATTGTATAGTAGAGAGACTATGGACTCTCGTACAATTTCTACGGAGCAAGTATTGAACCTCTCTAGAAAGCTCATCTAAGTAATCTATCTCAGCAACTCCTCCTTCTAAAACAAACATAGTCAGTTTGTCAACAACTTGATTAACCTCTCGATAACGATGGACCATATATATGGACTTCGATCCCATTTAGACATGAATATCCACATCAGCATTGAGTCACCTAGTTATTGATTCTAAAGTGGCTAAATTATTACATATGCTATAACATTCAGCAATTCATTATTAAAACAAAGTTTCATTTTGTCCTTGAGAAAAATTCTCACACAATAATTTTCATAAGAGATGCTTTCATATGACGTTGTGATTATGTAAAGATTGCAAACATAGTGATTAGCTGAATACACCAAGAAAACCTTACAAATTACAACAATAAAAAAATGTGTTAATTAAGAATCATTTACGCGGAAAGAAAACATAGATTTTATTAATAGTAGTCGTCTAATTTAAAGATTAGAATTTGGTCAATTCCATGGATTCTCAAGTCCAACTTTTGTCTTATTTAGGATGAACATTGATTTATATATAAATCTCTTAAAAAATGAATCAAAGGAAAAACGATACAATATAATTTATTTTTTTCATTTTAATAAAGCTTAGTGGGAAATCTGCCACGCAAATCCAATGAATTATCTACAAAATGTTCGGTGAGCCGCGCAGTGAGATTAAACGCAAAAAATGAAATAAATCCAACACTTTTGTAAAATATAATTTGTATTATATATATGTCTATATAGTACTTTATTTTTTTGAAAAGAATATAATATGGTACTGTTGCTATGCTGTATAACGAATTTGGACTTATTAAAAAGATTTGTATTATATACAGAGGGAAGCTATTCCAGTGAGTTGGCTGCAAGTGGAACTTTCAATTATTGATTTGGAATTTTGGAGTTATACATGATTGGTGAATTATAACTATCAATCAAAAGTGTCCATTTTTTAATTTGGAATTAACCCTGTTGTAAACATACAAAAAAAAAATTGAGAACTTTACTATCATTATTATTTATATGCTTATTAAAAAGATATGTATTATTATTTATATGCTTATTAGTCTTAATTGGTATTGAGATTGGGATATAGGTGGGTTGTGATAGTAGTCAAGTTTGTATGTGTATTCATGTAATGCATGTCTTAAAGGACATGCATTTTATGATGAAACTTGCACCTATTTTTGTTTTTTTTTTAAAAGGATTTTTGGATGTTAATATACTAAATTTTTAGGATATTGGACAATAATACACTCAACTTTGACCTTGGACAATAATACACTGTACTTTAGAGGGTATTGGACAATAATACATTCGGGAAGACTCCGACGGTGGCTGACATGGTGGTGATCCTATGTGGCAGGCGGACCACATAGGATTGTCACCAAGTCAGCCATCGTCGGAATTGCTATGAGTGCATTATTGTCCAACACCCCCCAAAATACAGTGTATTATTGTCCAAGGTTAAAGTTCAGTGTATTATTATCCAATACCCCAAAAGTCTAGTATATTAGCGTCCAAAAATTCTTTTTTTTTTTTAATAATAATTGCGTAATTTTAGGAATGTACGTGTATATTTCTTCGGTGCTACCAAGTTACATTTGATTCAATCAATAAAATTGCAAATGATACGTATGCTTGATCTTTTCTTTCAAAGATATTGCCATATAGTGGGGGCAGATAGTCCTTGATGGCTTTGTTTTACGTATGGATGTTAATATAACTTTGATTGCTCTTATTTCCAAGTAAAGACGACTTTACGAAATATGTTAGCTTATGCAATCTCTTCTATGAGGGTGTTTTGGAAATGATTGCAAATAAATTTGAAGTAACTCCATAATGTTATATCACCTAACAAAAGTGGGCTCATACCAGGTCATTTTATTATAGATAATGGATTAACCTTTCACGAGTTGTTTCATATCTATGAAGAGTAAGTTAAAATTAAGAAGCAACACAATGGTAGTCAGGTTGCATATGAACTTGGCTTTATGATCAAGCGGAACAATGGGGTTTCTTGGAACAAGTAGTTTTTAATTAGATCGTCGCTTGACAAGTATTGGATGTAGATAATCTTGAATTACATTTTTATTGTTTGGTTTTCCTTCAATATCAATGGAGAGGTGTGCCTGTAATGTAATGCCTAGCAAGAGTTTATGTTAAGATGATCCTTATTATTCATAGTTATTTATTTTGGTTATAGAGTCACTATTTGGTCTTTCAACATATGTCATGTTGAATGGACAAATCAATGGTATGACTACAAGGGTGGCCCAATTATGTCTCACCTTTCCTTTGTAGACAATAGCTTACTCTTTACAAGAGTAATCACGTACAAAAATATGCTTGGATTTAGACAACAGGTGAATTATGATAAGTTTGAAGTCATATTCACATATGTGTCATATATAGTAGGGAAAGAGAGAGTAATTATCGGGTTTATTAAGACAAAAGAAGTATATCATAGAGCTTACAAACCATTATTGGACATGGTAAGAAAGAGATCTTAAAGGGCTAAAAGACCGATTCTACAGTAAACATAATGGACAGGATTGTGAAAGGAGAAATTTAATCTTCAAGTTGTGCTGATATCTTGCGTACGAACGACGTCCTCAATTATTGTTTGTGAGGTTTACTCTTTCCGATCCAATTATCTAGCTGGCCTTGACAATTTGACAATGGTGGAGGATAACAAACATTTTACTTACCAACAATATTATAGAAATTCTTGTCAAGGCCAAGTTGAGAGGTATTAAAGCTAGCAAGGTTGTATCATTTATTTTGCTGCTCTGGTGCCAAAACTCTTGGATGTTGTTTCTCAAGGTGTAGCATGTTGACTGATGTTGTAAGACTTTTGTCGTGCTTGGTGAATAAAAGAGTCTTTTAACCGTTACTTATACCAAAAAAAAAAAAAGAAAAAAAGCAACACGAAATAGTACTTAGGGCGAAGGGGCAACTTCTTGTAACTTACCTTAGGCTTTAATCCACATTTTTTCTTGTCAAGGCTAGGAAGAAAAGTTCTTGTCAAGACTGAATTCGAAGATTTTCATTATAGAAACTCTAGTCAAGGCTAGTGAGAGAAATATTAAGGCTGTGTTCGGCAGTAGCGTTTGGGTTAGCGTTTAACGTCTTGACCAAGTCAAAATTCTAATTGAATAAATATTGGCGTTCGGTAAGCTAGCGTTTTGAGGAGCATTTAGCATTTTAAGGAGCGTTTTATGAAACGTTAATAAAGTTAACGTTTAGCGTTTGGAGTAGCGTTTCATATTTTTTGGTTAAAAAATACCCTTTGAAAATTTTATCTTTGGAAATTACTACATCCGTTTTGTTTTATCTGTCGCCTAGGAATTGTGGCAAAAACTTTGACCGTTAATATCTTAATTTGTATAATGATTCATCATACAAAATTGATATCATTAGATTCGTAATAAAAAATACTATTAAAAAATTATAATATTATATTTTTCTATAAAAATTTTGTATTAGAAATTATTGATTAAAAATTGGCACAGAAAATCGTAAATGACAGATAAAAAAGAATGGAGGGAGTATTGATATCCTTTTATGTCAATTCACATTAATCTATTAATTGACCCGCTAAATTTACCGAACACAATTCTCTTTTGGATAATCATCCACTATCCGCTACTTAAACTGCTATCCGCTGCTTAAACCGCTATCCGCTGCATAAACCTCTATACGCTATTGAAAACGCTAATTTTGTCTAACAAGGCCTAAAGCTAGCATTTATGGTGACGATAGGGTGCTAACATCTTACCTACCAACGATATTCTTAATTACCGTTAGCAAACTATTGCATCACTGACCATTGGATTTTATTTGACAAAGTTGTGGATTCAGTATCCACATTTGATCCAACATTAATTGTAGATGAGCCGCTCAGAAGACAATCTTTGTATGTTATTTTTTTTAGGCGTAAGTTAGAGTCATTTGAATTGAACTCCTATTTTAGAGGTACACTAATTGAATTTAATGACCAAATGGGAGAGGACCTAAACCCAATCGCAAGCCCAAAGACTTGGTTTGTGGTCTAGCTTATCTTAATTTATATGTTCATCATTGGTAGACTTGTTGAACTTTATCTAAATTTGACTTCAGAATAATTTAATGTTTGGATATATTCTCATATAATCCTTCACCTAGCTTGTATTTCCTTAGAAAATTTTACTGTGACACTAAATAGTTTCTGCTACTTAACTTTATTAGGTCTAAATATTAGTAAATTTTTGAGGTGTTTAATTAACTTTTGGGTATTCCTTGGTCTACATAGTAAGATAGATCCTCTCGCGTTTCTTTCAGATAAATATAGAAAAAAAAAAATAAAGAAGTTTTAAATATAAAAAAAAGAAATTCATAATTGTTTGGACTACTTTGGTAGATTATAATTTACACTACCTAGTAATTCACCATCTCCAAACACTATTAGTTAGGGAGTACAATATAAATTATTGGTTGGTCAAAATTATTATTTCATGAATAAATTAAAACATCATCCACACATAATATAAGAAAAATTGATGTCATTAAAATATGAAATATCTATATGAACTTATAAGACTATTTCTTATAAAATCTTCTATATCTAATTTTCCAACAATTGCTGAAAATAAATCATGGGAGATTAAGGAGGACATGTGGGAAACAAAACCAACTCAATTATACTTTACTTTGACCCAAAAAAAAAAAAAACAAATGAAGGTTGCCTCTTTGAACTAGGGGGTAAAAAAAGCATAAAAATACAGTATAATTATTAATTTGCATGATTAAATGACATTGCTATGGTGCTGTATATGTGAAACAAACTTGGACTTGAAAGATGAATGATGATGAGAAAGTATGGGGAAACCCCAAGTAGTAGCAAATATGAGATTACTACCACCTTCTAACTCAATCAATCTCTTGACAAATTGGCTATAAATCTTTGCAATCTTCCTTGGAAATATAAGCCCCCATGAAAACCCTAATTTCCAAGGCCTTGAAACCTTCAACCCTCTGCTAATCTTCCCACCATTATTCTTCTTCACCCAGAAACACCTCTTCCTTCCATTATTTGATGTTGATGTCCTCATTATCTTCTCTTCATGTCCACAATGATCATTGCTTGATCTCAGCAGCCTCTTGTACTGGTTTTTCGGACCCAGATCTCGAAATCGCATTTGTAGCATCATTTCGTACTCGTTTCGCTTAAGCAAGGTCTCGAATTCGAGGGTTTTGAATTGGATGAAAAATTATGAATATTGATGGAAGAATATATGAAATTTGTGTAGTAGTTTTATGGACCAACAGTAACCAAAAAAGGGTATTTAAGAACAAGTAGTAGAGGAGGAAGGAGGGGTATAGAGATGGAGAAGAAAAGGGTGGGGTTGGGTGGGGGTGGATAATTATTTGTGAAGTATTATGAGGAGGGTTTTAGGGGATGATAGATATATAGTGTCAGATTTGGTGTAATGTGACAAATTATCTTATATTAGCATAAATTAGGACCTTTATGGTCATTACTTCATTATGTATTTTGCTTGCATTTTAAAATTGATGCTAAGGTGGATGTTTTAATATTAAACTTGATCTAGGTATGTAATGTATGTCAGGACAAAAAATGGTAGGTTATTTAGGTGTAGAGTACACATATATGTTATTTAATTAAGAATATAAGCTCACGCTTTTTATGTAATTCTATGATGTTACTAATGTTATTACTTTATATTAATGTTAATTAATTCATTTTTAATCTTTTGTATTGATTTGTTCTTTTTCTTTTGAAGTAAAACGATTTACCTTTGTTGCTAAACTAGTATATACTACGTATTTGTCTTAGATATACTTTATACTTTACACATAATGTTTTGTTTTAATTATGAGTTGCAAAATTCTAATAACAATAACAAAAAAAAAGCATAATCCTTTTATTAATACTTAATCAATTAAACCAGTTTACATTAATTAAAATGAGTATTACGAGATATTTAGCATGTAATATTATCATATAAGTATTATAAAACATATAGATATACTCGATCAATATTAAGTAAGCAGCAACTAAATTCACCCCTCTCAGACAGCAACATAATGAATTTTGCTTCTCTCTTTCCTTCTTCTCCTCGTTGCGGGTTTGTCCTCATCACCACCCTCAATAATAAAAAATTGGATTTTTACAAAGGTCCTCGATCTAACTCTGGCCCTGTTCTTTTATGCGGTATTTTGCGGAATGGTGTGGTCAGGTGTGGTGAAATTGTGGCGGGTATGGTGAAATTGTGATAGGTTATTGGTATGTGGAGTAAGTGAGGAGAGAGGATGTAAAAAGTAGAGGAGAAAAGCGAGGAGAGAGAAAAGTAATGATTTGCGGTAAAATGTGGGGGTTGTGAATCATGCAGATCATGTGCATGGCCATGAAGAACATGGCCAGAGGACATTGAAATTTTGGGTATTATTTAGTATTTTTAAGGAGTTTGGCCATCTTATGGACATTGAAACTTAGGGGGCCAGGGTTGTTTCCATCCCTATTAGCAAGTCAGATCATACAGCTTAGCTGAATGGATCTTCTTATAACAAGACAACAAGAATTTAAAGCATTTGTTCTTTTCTTTGGGAATAAATGATTGTTTAATGTTATGCAAATTTACTCTATGGTGTTAACTTAAATGGAACTTTGCTATTAATTTCTAATTTTCTTAAAAGTGTTGTCAACTCTAGGAGTATCAGAGTACCCTCTTGGAGAAGAGAGTTTAGTTGTGCTGCACATAGACAAAAGAGTTTAAACTTGTGTTTGGCATGCTTCTACTTCTTCAAAAGAAAACTTTTTAGAAACATAAAATTTTAAACAACTTAATTATTACTTTTTTTTTACATGAAACTAGAAAAAAAAAACATTTTTTTTGTTTGAAACTTAAAAAATAATGATGATGATGATGATGATGATAATTTTTTATTTTAGACTTAATATTAATTATTCATTATTGATCAATATTATTTATTGGTAAAGTCATAACTAGGAAATATGATAAAGTATTGGTACATGTAATAAGTATTAATGAGCACCAGTTATGTTACTACCTCCGTCCCTAAAGGAGTGCCAAATTTTCTAACTACTCCGTCCCTCTTTATTTGTCAATTTTACAATTTCAATGATTAAAATACCCGTGTTACCCTTATTAATGATTCATTGGAAGTCTAAATATTATTTAACATATAAAAATTCATTGCTAAGTGAAAGGGTATTTTTTTCTAAATCCAACTTTTTTACTCAATTTCCAATGTACTTTGGACTTTTAAAATTAGTTATTTTGACATTCAATAAGGGACGGAGGTAGTAATTATCTATCATTAATGAAAAGTAATTTGGTAATTAATTAAGTAGATCGCCCCACCAGTTTCTTAGTAACAAATTCTATAGGTCAATCAATGAAAAGTAAATACCAAATTCTTCATGTCAAGCATATCAAAAAATTACTTAGAGGTACCCTAACTTTTGAAGAAACTATTTTTTGGTACCCCAACTTTTCAAAACTAATTTTGGGGTACCCTAACTTATAGGAATAGAAATTATGAGGTGAACTTCCAGCCAAAATCCGATGAGTCATGTGAACTAACCGAATTACCCCTAATTTTTTACAGAGATTGACTTAAATGCCCTTTTAGTCCCCGCCTTCACTAATTTGGTGTGAAACGTTATGTCTTGTCTGATACTTTTCTTTCCATAGACAGACAACCCCTTCAACTCCCACTCTCTTCAAGCTTCGGTCTTGTTGAAGGAGGACTAGGGCATAGGCGGTCTTGTTGAAGGAGGACTAGGGCATAGTCGGTCTTATTGAATGAGGATTTGAGGAAATCTAACCGGTGAGTTCTTGAATTGTCCATAGTCGCTCCACTCTCATGCTGATCGCCATTCTCCAGAACCATTAAACTTCGAAAATGGTGAGTTCGTCTGTAATTCTTAAAATTCTATTGTAGTTCAGTGGGTGTTTGAATGTTTGGGACATGAAAGTCGCATTTTTTTGTATGTTGAATGAAAATATGTGACTAATTTTGTTGTTAATGAGTTTTTCATATCCTCAGTTTGTCTTGGTTACATGTGAGTCATGTATCAGTGATTCCACTTTCTGAAGGCATACTAGTTGCTTTCTGCAAATTAGGGTGGGTAGAGTTGTTGTGGACGTATTGAGTCTGTTGGTTGCCGCCATAGTCACGCATATCCCTACCAGATTGTTCAATATGGCTAGGGAAGCCACCTGGAGGCGACCCACCTGCAAAGGTAACAAACAGGGCGCTTGTTAGCACCAAAAAAAAAGACATCCCAGCAGCAGGGTTTGAATCGGTTGGCCCAAAGGGCAACAAGAGTAATCTACAATCTTACTTTCGAAGACACATTAGGGCCTCTGTTGAAATTAGGCTGGTTGGAGGGCTTTCGAACGTATTTCCCTTTGTGTTTGAGATCAGGTCTTCCAGGGCTGTTAAACTTTTGCTTCTGCTGATCTGCAATGGTTGAATTGTTGAAATGCACCTGGTTTGGGGATGGTTCGTTGGCTTTTGTGCTTGTTTGATTATGCATGAAGTGCTTTGGGTTAACAGTTGCCAGTACAATGTGTGTTTCAATATTTATTTATTTTGGGTATTCATGTTTATTTTGTGCTTGTTACTGAACTGATTTCTTTTGTGTTAACAATTGCTACTACAATGGGTGTTTGAATTCTGTGTATTTGTCAGTGATCTTTGTGTTAGGAGTGCAGAAAGATGCAATTTTTTGGTGTTTAACAAGTGAAAATTTTGAATTTTTCCTTTGTCAAATTGATGGACTAACTAGTTAATGTGGAAAATTTTCAGGTATCGAAGAAGAATATGCTAATTCATTATAGGAGTCGGATGCTATGCGTAAGGGATGTGAATTTGGATGATTATAATCCGATGAAGTTGTATAAGGATGTGATGCAAGTGGCTAAGTCTCAAGGGATTCCTCCACCAAAATTTCCAGGGTTTAAATGGCATTTACCAAGGAGGGAGGATCAGTTGTGGCCATTAGTTGGGTTAGGTGACTGGGATGTGTTAGTCTATAATTGGGAATCCATGCCTACACACACAATATCACTATACTTGGTTGGTCTAAATGAACCTAGTGACTTGCAAATTGCTGTAGAGAGCGATGAGGAGGTGCAACCAAATTCATTGGAAAGAAGCCAACCAGAGGGGGATCCTTCAATGAGCCAAGCTAGAATTTGGGCTGTGTAACACCCCAACCTTTAACCACAAGATTAAGTCACTAATGATGATCCCAAACCTGTAATTAGCGCAGCGGAACACTTTAGATTGGAGTATTACCGCCGTCCCCACTCGGGACAAGGCATGCACACGTCACCAAACATAACAAAACCCACAATTAGACATATACTTAACTCCATACACAACACCAAACTTGAAATAAAATGCATTATACAACCCTTAGATACACACACACACACACATATATATATATATATATATATATATGGAGATTTCCCCACATAAACGGTCTTCAAACCTATGAGGATCCTTGATAACCGGTCATCAAACGCCTTAAAAGACTACCTTGCACCGACAGATTTACTGTGCTTACCCTTGCCTTTGCCTTGGGAGCTCGGACCCCTAAAAACAAAACATTGAAAACAGTCGCAAAATGAGTGGGGGAACACTCAGTACACAAACCTCCAACACGTCAAACCGTTCGAAAACGGTTTTCGGTGCCGGCATTTAAATTCATTTTGAAAACGGGAAAGGGGATAAACATAAATAAATTGAATTGTTGCATATATATAAATATAAATAACTGGTATATGTATAAGATATGAATATAAATAACTGAAATGAACTTGTGATAATTAGAAATGAGCGGTATCCCTTACGATCGATGCCGAAGCACCTCACACACGCGCATGCCCAAACCGATCTAGATTTGGATTGGGTGACTGCTAGGCAGTCGACACTGGCCAGGTCATTAGGACACTCTGATCAGGAGCATCTAAAAGTATAGGCTAGCACTTCACGTAACTAGCTAGAATATGATGGGGCGGGACCGCTTGAAAATAATTCAATATAAGATATTAGTTCATGACTTGATAAGATAATAACAACCATTGGATAATAAGTAAATATGAGATATTAGTTCATGACGTAGACATAATATCACAATGATAATTGTGTTGAAGGATAAATAAAGAGTTAAAAGTTGGACAATTTGCGTACCTTGAAACGCATAGAAGCTTGGTGGCTTGTCTCGGCCTCGGGATGGCTGGGCGGCTTGGAAACTAAGATAAAAGAAGTATAAAGTTGAGAACCGAATAAGGTTCTTAATTAGCTTCAAATGTTTAGTAACTTAAGAAATTATGAATGAAGTAAGCTTAGAAAGAAAATTTCAGGTTTTTATGAAATAGAGTTTTTAGCATAACTCGGGTTAGAAAACTCGGAATTAAACAAACGAGTACTTTCCGGAATAGGGAAAATTAAATTCTACAACTTTGTCAACTGGACTGAAGTCTAAAAATGAAAGGAAGGGCTCGAAAAGTAGCCCGGACAGAAGCTGATTTTTGAAAGTAAAGCTAAGCGGTTTGGACTTTTAGAGTGAAACTTGGATAGGGTTTTTGCAAATCATCGATGGAGAGTTTATAAAGAGTAAAGTAACTTAGACAATCAGATTAATGAAGTATGGGATCCGAACCTTTGTAGGCTAATAAAAGATTTAATAAACTTGGTAAATTTTGTAATGAAAATGTCGTCGTTCGACGAGGAAAACTATAGGAATGAATATCGACTCTCAAGATTTCGAAAAGAAATACCATAATTGAGTACTCAGATGATGATTACTTCTTAGGACTAATTGAAGATCAAAAAGTCCCTAAACTTGAAAATCACTCCTGTTCTATAACTCAATCAACATTGAATACTAATAGAACATACACTTTACGAATTCTAATCCAGGATTTGCTATTAGTACTAAACCTTTAGGAGGTAATCTCAGTCATCAAATGGACATACTTCAACTTAGAATACATATCCAAATCATCCTAATATTGACACAAAGGCCTCCATATGATTAGAACTCCTTAAGTGACCGAATTATAACCACAAAGTCAGATTTTTGTAATTAGCTTCTGGGCAAACTTTTAGATTACAGCCCTTTAGTCTAAGGCTTATATCTCTCTCATCCGATATCTAGTGATGGCCCAAAACCCCAATTCGGAAAGCCTACAGAATGTTCTTCAAGTCTTATGTTGACCACAAATTGGTTAGAGCATCATAAAAGGTCGAATTATAGCCATAAAGTCAGAATTCATACTTAAAATTCTGGACAGAACCCCGATTTCAGCTCCTCAATGAAAACCTTGTATCTTCTACTCCCGACATCGTATGGACGCATACTATACATTTCCGGAAAGCTTAAAACGTCACCTAAAACTTTTATGTTTATCATTAAAACCAAAAAAACTCTCCAAATGGACGAAAAATTTACATTTAGCTACTGACTCAGAAAACGTATATAATTGCACACCTATACAGTTTTGGCCATATTCCGGGCTACACATATCAGATTCTCGAAATTCCAAAGCCCATAGTTAGATAATGACTTAAGCTATCTTTTTAAGTAAAAATCTGGGCTAAACTCCCACTTTTAGTTCTCTGTAAAAACCAGATTCGTACCCAGAAACTTATAATGGCCTCCAAAACAACATGCATGTGTCCTCTTGCCCCTAATTTGCAATAAAACTCAATTAAACTTCAAATTAGCTATCATCCATCAATTTTCCAGAAGTTAAACACTTAATCTTGCTCAATCAAGACCTTAAAACTCACATGCAAGAACTAATTTAACCATTCAACAACAATACAACCCTTAAAGACTTAACATCAACCCAAATTCACAAGTATCAAACTCAAATTCAAACCCTAATTTAACCACAATATAAATTCATACTTTAGAACTTTAAAAGAGATGAAAAACAACATGAATACTCAGACTAAAAACGAAATTCAGATTAAGAACATAAAAGAGTTGAGTTAGGGTTTGAGAATATACCACTTGGGAGAGAAATTGAGGGAGAAAACAAGAGAAGAGGTGAGAGAGTTGTGTGGGGTCGCCGGAAAACTCGCCGACCGCCACCACTTTGGCCGGAAAACGGAGCAGAGGGGCTGGCTGGGGCTGGTTCTTGGTCTGGCCGGTGAGAGAGAGAAAGTGAGGAAGAGAGTGGGTTTGGGGTTTGTTTAAATTGAAATGAAATAAAATGAAACTTAGACCCCCTCATCCCTCATATAAAAAGACTCCCTTTTAATTAATTTACTCATCTAATTAGTAATTAGACTAAACAAATAGTAATTAAAATTAGCTAGGTAAAATAATTGGTAGTAACTAGATAAAATTTGATTGATATAAAACTTGATAAAATGGTTTAGCATAAACCGAAATAAAATTACTTGGAATTAAAGTGGGTAAAATTAATTAGTATTGAACCTCATAAAAATAAATTGGTAGGTTAACAATAGTAGGGTAAATTGAACGATCACAAGTAATTAAGAAGGTCGGATAATATAAATCGTAACCGAGACGGGAATTAAAATTAATATAACCTTCCTCGGTTAAAAACGTAAAATTGGGAGTAATGAAATAAATTGTATAACTTATCTTAAAAATATTCATAAACTCATAATAATAATAATACTTCAATTTTGAGATAGTATATATATATATATACATATAACCGACCCATCTAGCCATCGCCTTGCTCGAGACCTGTCACACATAAATAAATAACAACAATAAAGTAAAATAGAAAGAAAAATTTAATAACGTACTTTGGCTAATTACGATAATTAGAACTCTAATTAATATGGTTTTTGGGCGGGTTGTTACAGGCTGACAACCTGATTGTGACCCCTTCATATGCATTTATGCAGACCAATAGCCAAGAATCTTGTGGGGTCAACCCACAATCTGTTGTGGTCCAACCTAAACGAAAAGCTCATCGTGGAGAATAGGCTATGGCCCAGTCTAGAATACCCAACGATGGTAGAGAGAAATTGCCCATTAGGAGAGCTCCAACAAGGGTAGCAAAAGAGAAGGCGAAAGTTAGCTTTTCTCAACCAGTAGTGGTGTCAGAAAGTGTTGCAATATCATCTGGCCCCCCATTAACTCAAGCAGCTGCCACTTCACCACTCCATACTTCAGTTGAAGAAGCGGATTTAGGCCTCTCCCAAATAGAACTCACCCCTACAAGACCATTGACTAGAAGTCAAGTTTCATCAATACGAAAAACCCCTCCCAGTGCAAGCACCTCCCCCAATAAAACCCCACCCATTGCCACCAAATCACCTACAAGGCCGCTGACTAGAAGTCATGTTTCATCACCACAAAAAACCCCTCCCAGTGCAAGCACCTCCCCCAATAAAACCCCACCCATTGCCACCAAATCACCTACAAGGCCGCTGACTAGAAGTCAATGCTCACCCACTACCACCAAATCCCCATCGCAGCCTTCCAATAGCGTAATTCAGAACACTTCTAGTCCTTCAAGTCCACTCATTAGATCTCAGTTAGCTGACACTCCTACTCAATCTTCGAAGAGTAAATCTCCACATAGGATCCATCCAAGATTTCGAAGAGTGGCAAGTCTGTTGAGCAGGTAAATCATTCTGAAGACATTGAGTATGTTAGGGACCATGTGCAAGATTTTCATGATTCTGATGTGGTCAATTTGGCTAGTGCACAACTGACAGAGATAGATCCCTTTTTAAGTGATGATGAAAATTGTGAGGGTGGTGATGGGGTTGGACCAAATTCTAATGCGAACATAGAAGATGGTGAAGATGATGAAGATAGTGAGGATGATGATTATATAGGTGACGAAGAAGATGAGACAGAAGATGATGAGGAGTCATGTGATGATGAATCTGAAGGTGAAGATGAAATTGATGATGTAGACGATCTCGATCTTGAGGCTAATACGGATGAACGCATTTCTTTGGGCCATTTGGACAAGGAAGATGATGATGTACATGTTGTTGTGAGTAAGATGGCCAAGGTATACAAACAAGGGAGGTTATGGACCAGAGATAAAGATGGAGGTATTTGCTTTGATTCGGTTAAAATTTGGTTTTTTTTCGTCCTAATTATATATTTACTTTTGATTGTTAATTATATGAGAATGGAACATAGATGATGAACATAGTGTGTATGTTTGTTTTGTATGTTACTACTGTTTTTTTATTATTTTTTTTAATTGTTAAGTCCAGTGTATATAGCTACTGATTTTTAGTATATACCTGACAGTTTGGAAATTGCTACTGGTATGTAGCCACTGGTTTTTTAATTTTTAAGTCCAGTTTAACATAGCCAGGATTATGCCTGACAGTCTGGAAATTTCTTTTATTATATTTTTTCAAAAACTACCTAGGCTACTAGTTATTTAATTCTGTTGAAACTGCCTAGGTGTGCCAAAATATGTAAACGAATTTCTTGATATGTACAAGGTATCACTTTGCAACGGGGGGACATGTTCACTTGCAAGAAGCAATTGCTAGCTGTGATGAGGGTCTACGCTGTACAGTAAGGAATTCACTTGAAGAAGAAGAAAAACAGCGGCCACAAGTACACAATGACATGTACCCATGAGTTGTGTACTTGGAAGATTCATGCATCACCTGTACCTGATAGTAGAACATGGAAGATTAGAAGCAACAACGGGACGCATGTGTGTGGGAGAACTGAATCAAACAAGAGTGCTACCAGTAGATGGGTTGCTACTCAGCTTATGGGTTATTATAGAGCTAATCCGGAGGCTAATGTTGATAACATGCAAGAAATGTTGATGAAGGACTATGGCATTCAAGTACCCAAGTACACACTATGGAGAGCGAGGAGGTTAATGGCATAGGAGATTAATGGGTCCTACGAGGATGGGTACAAGAAACTTGCTCAATATGTTGAAAAGTTCATGGAGAGAAACCCCACCTCTAAATGTTGGATTAATTGGACACCTCCATCCGTGGTGGGTAGGAATCCAACTTTCAAGAGAATCGTGATATGTCTTGGATCTGCAATCAATGCCTTCAAACTTCATTGTAGACCCTTGATAGGTATAGATGCATGTCATTTGAAAGGTATAAATTGAAAAACTCGCCAAATTAGTTGGTTTTTATATACAAGTATGCTACATAACCAAGATATAATTGAAACTTTGTTTGAAAATAGGTCCATACAAAGGGGTGTTGCTTACGGCAATGGCATTGGATGGGAACAACGGCCAGTTCCCTTTGGCTTATGGCGTTGCAGAATGTGAAGATGTACAAGAATGGGGGTTTTTCTTGAATGGCCTTGCGACAACATTAGGTGGAACAGACACCTGTTCTAAGTACACCATAATCTCAGATAGACACAGAGTAATATTACCCTAAATTATGTGAAACATTAACAACTTTCTTTAAAGGATATACAGTTAATATGTGACTTATTGTAAATGTAGGGCATTGTAGCTGCGTTGAACACCGTTACGCCAGCAACATCTAGGAGGATTTGTGTGATTCATTACTACAAGAATTTTGCTGCAAAATTCCCCGGTATTCTTTTGAAATTTTTGTGGCACTCTTGTTTGCTGTAGTTTTCTGTGATTCATTAAGAGCATATGCTTAAAGCTACTGTCTGTAGTATATATTATATACTACCTACAAATACAAAACTATTGTTAGATTTGAAACAATGGTGCTGAACTATAGTACCCAATCTATTAATAAATAAACTTCTTACCACATTTAATGATATTTTTAAGGTGTTTCTGAAAATGTATAAACTCAGATATAATTATTAATAAATATGCTTAATACTACTGTCTGAACTATAGTACCCAGTAATTTTTTACCAGTAAACACAGCCAACTTGGTTTGTCATTGTGGGCCATTTTTTACCAGTAATTTTTGCTATATGTAGGTCCCTTTTTCCATTGTTTCTTCTACATCGCGGCCAACGCATACAATGAATATGTTTTTATGAGGGCCATGTATAGCTTCTTATCAAACACTTTGATGTTTTTGCTGACACTGTAGTTATGCCTTGTATTTTGCTTACAAAGAAGCTATTGGTCAAACACTTGGTTGGATAAACCTTGTCCAAATTGAGCTTGTTTCCTTTCAAGTTCATTTGCTTCTAATATACTATATATATGCTTATCAAATTACCTTTGTTTATGCGCATTACTTCAACATTTGCTCGAATATGAGTTTCATTATAAAAGGCAACAATAGCCATTTGCTTCAATATCAAATTACCATTGCTTATCAAACAAACAAAATATCCATTTCTTGCAAAAACAACAAAAACAAATGAGCAAAAATTAATTATGTTGCTTTGACATTTACGTGCAAAATAACCATTTCTTCCCCAACATTTAAGTCTACAACAACATATGCATAATACAACTTGTGCAAAACAACCATTTCTTGTCCAACATTCATACATCACAGACACAACTATAAATTATTGAAAAAACTACCTAAGTAGGACTACAATGGCAACTAGAAGTACAACCAGCAACATTACAATAAAATTCAATGTTTTTTGAATGTTATTGAATGCATGATTGACCTCCCTCAACTCATTTTTCACTTCATTCAGCCCATGCATCATACCCTTCTCCATGTCATGTAAATTCCTCGCGTCAAACTTCACATCATTTGTTTCTTTTTCCCAATCAATAAAGGCCATACACCTCATACACTTGTAGTAAGGTATTTGAGGATTGTCTCTTGATTGAGAGATCTTTCGTGTAGCAACAACATTACATCTTCGGCAAACCACGAGTCCATCGTCATTATAAAGTGAACGGTTACTCCTTGAACTTGAACTAGCCATTGTTATATGTACATGAGTGCATACACCACACACGAATCAGTCTACAAAATTCTTACACTTAATTTCTACTTTCTGTTCTAAGTAGTAGAAGTCAACTTCATCAATAGACTAACTGTGTTGGAAACAGATCACAAAATCAAAAAACTGCAACTTGATCAATAGGAACAAGGCTCAGTTAAGCTAGCGTTTAGGTATTTAATTTATTAGCACAATACCGCAATTCCTCTATTCATTCAATACCACAATTCCTCTAATTTATTAGCACAACCAGAAGATGGCAAGAATGGATGAATAGGGAAATAAATCAAAAAATTACGTTAAGTCAGGCTGCCCATTCCCCCCCCCCCCCCCAAACCTTAATTGTTTATTTAGTCCCTTTTCATTTTCCTCTGGTTGTCAATTAACCCAAAACCTAAACCTAATTGCATACACTAGAACCCATAACCCCAACCCTAACCCTACTTAGCTAAACCAGAATTCAAAATCCTAAACATTCAAAACCCTAAACCTAATTACAGATACTTACCGAAAATTGAAATTGAACCCCAAAACTTAAATCCCAAATTCGTTTACAAACGCCACAATTTAGTCCAACCAAATTCACCCCAAACTATCGAAACCCTAAACATACTTAGCGCGAAACACATACCTTAACTCTGACAGCCAGCAATCTTCCTTAGCGAAACACAGTCTCTTCAATGGCTTCCAAGAATTGCTTGTGGCTGCGAGGTTACAGAGAAGAAGAAGACAGAAGAACAATGGCCTATGCATATAAACGAAATAAACACGGAGGGGGCTTTAATTAACGGCCAGATTTTTGTTTTAACATACACAAAGGGTATTTTCGTCAACAAATACCTTATTTCCAATTCCCGCCTAAACCTAATCGGCAAATACAATTTTTTTGCTGGAAAATCACCTCATAATTTCTATTCCTATAAGTTAGGATACCTAAAAATTAGTTTTCAAAAGTTGGGGTACCAAACAAACATTTCACCAAAAGTTAGGGTACCTCCGAGTAATTTTTTGCAAGTATATACTACCCATTAATTTTACAATTTTCATACGTACATGAATTTTTTTTTTCCCAAGCCTGGCCCTGTAAATTTCATGGGTTGATTGAGGTAAGTAAATAATAACCATAAATTACCGAAAGTTACTTAAAATTACCAAAAGTTACCAAAATTACCGAAAGTTACCAAAATTACCGACAATCACATGACACGTGTAAAGTAGGGTTTTTTTTTATTTTTTCTTTTATTTCAAAAACACAAATTTACCCATATAAATTTATCCAAAGTTACCAAAAATTAACGAAAGTTACCAAATATTACAAAAATTCATCATTTACCTTACCCCAAGATACTCATGAAATTTACATGCCCGTACCTCTTAATGATAGAACAACCACATAAAAAGCACACTATCAACTTCCAAAGACTAAAATCAATAGTAAAAAGGAAGCTGTATGCAATTTATGATTTGAACCAACATCATAGAACAATTTTGGCATTATGTTAAAACTGAAAAGGGAACAAAGTAAGATCAAGATTCTCTAAAACACATGGATTGAAGCTGAAGGAGGTTGAATAGTGAATAGGGAGGTGTGTCAGAAAGACAAGGCCAGACATTCTTTTCTTTGGAAACTTGAATGAGGATATGGAAAGGCCAACCAACTTGTGTCCCAATGTGTTAGTTTATCTCTAGACATGTAGTGCTAGCCATGTGTTCAGGAGAGCCCCCCCCCCCCCCCCCTACCCTATAACTCTTTCTACTTACATGGATTTGAGCTTTTAGACTTAGCATCATCATGTATTATTATATTCATTTCATAAAATATATAATCCATAAATTTTATCTAGACCCTGTTCTTATCGAGTGTAGAGAAGGGGTAAAGTTAGGTTAGGTAAGAAAGGTAAGTAAACTAATAGAGATAAATAAATGTCACATTATCTATTTCTTTTTTACTTTGAATAAATTTTGTTAGTTGAATAAATAATTTTAAATATAAATTATTTAAAAATAGTCATGTTCCTTCGAATGGTAAGGTAGATAAGTAAAGTAAAATTTTACTTACTTTTCAAAAGAACATGCCCTAAATCACAAGGGTTTTTGGCCACAAATAATCTATACTGAAGGGCTTGTGACTGAAAATAATCCAAAGTGACTTTTCGACCATTGGCAATCTGTACTTTTTCAATATTTTCTCATAGCAGTCCAACATCAATTTCCGACACCGGAAAGCTGACGTGGCGACCAGAAAGTATGTTTATTCACACTTCAAAAAGGAAATTTCCGGTCGCCACGTCAACTTTCTGGTGTCGGAAATTGATGTTGGATTGCTATAAGAAAATATTGAAAAAGTAGAGACTGTCAGTGGCCGAAAAGTCACTTTGAATTATTCCCAGTCATAAGCCCATCAATGCAGATTATTTATGGCCAAAAACCCAAATCACAATATAAGAAGTTTCCAAAAACTTTTTCGAGTTAACATCGATCATGACCATCCTACCCCTATTAGAAAAAAGCCACTGTCTTTTTATTCCAAAAAAATTATAATATTATACTTTATTATTTCAATGTAATTGTTGATTATTTTATTTTTGGAGGCAGTCAAATGATTACTTTAGAAAAAAAATAGAATTTTAATTTTTATTAAGACATTGACAAAACCTTTACTTTAAATTTTCAAAAGTATTTGTAAAAACAAGGGCATTTTCAAATTAAAAGAATCAATATATTTTTGACATTTTATGTTTGACAGTGATTTCCTATATAAGTTTTCTGAAAATGTATGATTAATTTATTTCAATATAGAGGACATTTATTTGGAGATGGGGCTAACAATGTATGTTTTAATAGGTTCCTTATATATGAGTTTTCATAGCCATTGTGAAAGTGAGTTCCACATGGAGATGTATATTTCCTCAAGTTGAAAATGAGCACATTAATATTATGTGATAATGCTAAAAAAATACTGAATAAATTAATTGAATATATATAGGTATTAATGAGTGAAAATCAAATTAATCCCGTAAAGTAAAATTAAGAAAATATGTACTAATAGCTAATGTATCATTAAAATCATCAAGTGATAGATGTTGTGAGATAAAAACTAACAATAAAATCACAAATACTTTAAAATAAAAGCAGTATATTAATTCATTGATTTTCATTTTGCAAGGTGTGATGATGGTAGGGGAATAACATATTTTTGGTTTCATGTGCAATCATTGGTGCTGCAAAATCAAGAAGGATCCTTTAGAGATGCTATGATTTTTGTCATTTTATTCTAGGGAAAACTTATTTGTTTGTTAAAATATCAACTTACTAAAGTTTGTTGACGCCAGAACTCAATCACTAATTGACATAGGCAGGCATTTGTTGTCAAATAATATTATTTTTTTAGTAATTAATTGAATAAAAATAATATTCCATAAATGTCATAAGATGTAAAACTCTTGTAGTAACACAAAACCATGGCCACTCTAAATAATATTGACATGACTTGATATGACAAATGAAACTCTTGGCTAATATTTATGATGACATATAATCAAAATAAAAATAAATGTATAGATAAGACATGCACCTAAATTATATAATCATCTTCGCTATATAATTACTTGCATTAGCACCACATATCACCACCTATATTAATGCAAAAAATTACTTAGAGGTACCCTAACTTTTGAAGAAACAATTTTTTGGTACCCTAACTTTTCAAAACTAATTTTGGGTACCCTTACTTTTAGGAATAGAAATTACTAGGTGAATTTTTTGCGAAACTCCGATTGATTCAAATCATTTTCGTCCACAAAAACAAACGACATTTTTGTCCACAAAAACATTTAATCAATTTCCCGCCTAAAACTCATCGGTGAATTCAAATCATTGGCCGGAAATTCACCTAATTATTTTTAATTCTAAAAGTTAGGGTAACCCAAAATTAGTTTTTAAAAGTTGGGGTACCGGAAAAATATTTCACCAAAATTTAGGGTACCCCTAAGTAATTTTTTAATATTAATGCCACAGACACAACAAATAACGTGCATTTCAGACCAACACAACATTCTGATCCCAACGCCATTGACAACACCACCACAACCAAAACAACACAACCAATAAAACCAATTGATAAAAATATTATAAATAAAACCAAAGGCAAGATACAATTATTTGATACATCAAAAGTTATTTATTTATATTTCTAATAAATCAAATGACCTTACATCGTAATGAACAAGCATTATTGCAGTGATAGAGCATATTAAAGTTTCAATCTCACTATACATACCAACTACCATTTGGAGTTATCATCGGTTATCATTTTTTGCCATATAAGAAACCGTTCTATCTCTCACACTTCATTGTAGATCGATCGACAATACAAATGCACTAGTAGAATCAGGGTCAAAAAACGTCTGGAATTGGCGTCTGATAAGGGTGTAAACAGAAGCCAAAATGGTTTTGGCGTCTGATTAAAACGGATGTCAAAACCTAGTACGCCTTTATTAAGAAAGCGTCTGTAAATGGCGTCTGTTTCAATCAGACGCCAAAATTTTAGTAGACTACGAGGATTGTGTCAGACCAAGTTCGGCGTCTGTCTGGCATGAAACAGACGCTGTATTTTATGCAGAAACGGCGTCTGTTTCATGCCAGACAGACGCCGAACTTGGGTTCCAGAAACAAAAAAAAAAAACTTAAATGATATATATTTGCATTTGTCATTATAAAATAACGGGAATTCAATAATGAAAATAATTAGAATAAATAGTATATTTTGAGTGTTCTAATTATAAAATAAAGCGTAAAAATTAAATTTTTGCATTTGTAATTAAATTGTTTAATAAGAATTGTGGAGACATTAATAATGAAAATAAATACATTTTATATAATAGTAAATGATATATATTTGCAAATATTCATGTATGTACAATTTCATATATATATATATATATATATATATATATATATATATATATATATATATATATATATATATATACATTTTATAGAAATAACAACAATAAAATGATAATGAATATATATTTTAACAAATAAAAAAAATATAATACAACTTTATTAATGATATTTTTTACTAAATTAAATGATACAAACAAAATAAAAACCTAAATTACAATTAATATATGACTTCAATATTTTTCAATCTTGATTTTTCAATCTTCAATCTTGTATCTTCAATCTTCAATCTTGTATCTTCAATCTTCACTCTCCAATGTTCAATCTTCAATTGCAAAATTTTCAATTTATCAATCTTGGATGGATTTGAGGTGTTTTGAAGGTTAGGGGAAATGAGAGAATTGATGAGAGAACATGGGAGAAATGAAATGGAGATGGGTGGGAAAAATTCGGAGGGAAGTTTGAGGGCTTAAGGTTTATATAGGTGCTGGCAAAATGGCGTCTGTTTTCCCGCCAAACAGACGCCATTTTCAATTTCAATAATTTGGGCGTCTGTTTGGCGGGAAAACAGACGTCTAAATTGGGTAAATTTTTGAAAATTTTTCGCTGCTGGCTGGGCGCTTGCAATAATTTGGACGTCTGTTTGGCGGGAAAACAGACGGCTAAATTGGGTAAATTTTTGAAAATTTTTCGATGCTGGCTGGACGCGCGCAATTATTATTATTATTATTATTATTATTATTATTATTATTGTTTTTATTATTATTATTATTATTATTATTGATATTATAATTGATACTATTATTATTATTGATATTACTGTTATATATTCTTAATTTTAGTTATAACTAATTATGATGTATATATGTGTATATTTTTTAGGTATAGTTAATTATTAATTAATTATTATTATTGTTAGTTATATTGTAATTTTTTCTAGGTAGATAATTTAATTTATATATATATATGTTTCACTATCGATTATGTTGTTAATTATAATTATTCTCATGTATACGTACGTGTTATTATATATATATATATATATATATATATATATATATAGATATATATATATATATATATATATATATATGTTAATTAAGATAATTGATTTGTACGTATGTGCGCAAACATAATGAAAAATATTTCGATGTTTGGATTAAATAATGTACTAGCTAATAAGTATGAATGTAATTAAGAAAGAGTTTAAATATTTTGTTCGCATAATGTAAAATATAAACACAATTAAAATGATCGATTAATGTCACACGGCGCGCATGCATCGTCATCATCACTTTCGCCTCCTCCTCATCGTCGCCATTATCACTCGATCTACAGCGTTGTCAATTCTTCGAGGCTATGGAATAGGTATTGGCCTCCTGGGATACAACGACAATTAAAGGTATGAAATACAATCAAAATGAATTAAGTAATTATTGGAACGTGTAATTAGTAATTTAATTTTGTGTTTATGGGAAAAAATATGCTTACCTGGGTAAGCATATAACGAGTCCTCGGGAGGAACGGTGGGCTGAGGTTGTGGGGTTTGAGAGACGGGGGTCCGACGAGAAGTATTGCGGCGGCGGGGAGGCGGTGGAGGAGGTTGTCCAGTGTATGGCACTTGACTTCCAGAGGAAGATCCAGCGAGGAAAGGGGCTTGCCAGCTCTGACTTGTTTGCTGCTTCAACATTCTTTGCATTTGTAACATTTGTTGCATTACTTGTTGTCTCACCTTCTCTTCCAAGGCTGCGTCAGATCGGCGCCGTTGTTCCTCTAATTCTCTCTGGAATTGTTCCTGCAGCATGCGCTTATCTTGTTCGCGCTGTTGCCTCTCTTTCTCGAGTTGACGCTGAAGCTCTCTGTTCAGCTCCATAATAGAGGCTCGGACGTCGACGCTATCGGTGTTATTACGACGTCGTGGACGTCTCCTTGATGAGATGTGGGGGAACTGCGTCTTCATAGCTTCCCCCACAACCCCCATGCCCACGACGTGTCCCCGACTTTGCAGTTGTTTGTCCAACCAGAACTCGTCTCCAGACATAATGGGAGTTTCTGGTTGACCGTCCTCCCGTTGCTTTGCCTCCATCTCTCTTACATGCGATTCATAATCACTATGCATCGCCTCCGGTCGATACAAAGAAAGAGTAGTTGGAATAAGTGAATTAAAGTTAATGTTCATACGTGTGCACGATTATAATAACTTAAATATTGGATGATGAAGGTGCGCACCCACCGATTGGTGCCTGCTTCATGTGGGTCGCCAATTGCTCCCATATGTCGGGCTCCTTTCCATCGTTTTTCTTTACAGCGTAAGTGCGAATATAAATTAAACGTTAAATTAAACCATAATTAAAGTCATAATTAAATTCATAATTAACTTACCAACTTCTCTCTGACGATGCCGAAGGAAACTGGGTCCCTTGTGTGTGATGGTGGGCCCTTATCTTGGTTCATTTTCCTCGCCTTGCTCATATTCTTGCTCTTCTCGACGAATTTGGGGTCTTGCCAATGGGCAATGAATTTCTCCCAAATCTCGTCGTCGACAATCCATTTGGGTTTGCCCCTCCCCGACAACCATCTTTTTTTGGATTTGCCGATAGCGTCGGCGTACTGTTTTTGGGCCCTCCTAAGGAACCAATCACGTATATAGGTCTCGTGTTGGTCTTCCCACCAAATTTTTTTCTGCATTCAAACCATACATGAAGAATTAAACATGCAAATAAATTAAACCATATATATATATATATCATAACTTTGAATTAATAAACTACGAAAAAAATTTAGCATAGTTTCCCCTATAAATTGTCAATTATCCCCCATTGCACTATACACTAATTCATATTAATATATCTGAACGGCCACACACCGGATAACCATACACAAACATACACGTACGCATTATATATATATACAAACATACACCAATATGAAAGATAACGTACGTATGCAAAAATCTAAAGAGATAAAAATGTGAGAGTTTTACCCTGAACTCGTCGTATATCAAATCCACCGTCCTCTTGGGCACTTTGCTCCATACCGGCCAGAACCCTCGAAAATTCTGCTTTACTATGTCCATGATGGCCCTGGTTGCGTGTGCCCCATATGGGGCCACACTTAAATCAATTTGAAATGAAACATCGATTAGATTGAGGCATACAAAATTATATATATTTAAACACAAATTAAGTTATAAATGCATAATCAAAGTTCAGATTGATACTCACGCACCATTACAAGATCTAATGATGAACCTCCCATCCGGTGTTTTTTGAGCGTCCGCCCGAACGTCCAGATGAATTCGATATCGTTCGGAGATATCGTTCCCCGACGTTTGGGTAGTGTCGCCCTCCCCTTCAGTCCGCGGCCCACCCTGTTCGGCCTAGGTTCCATCCCCTTCAGTTTGGGTACCCCCAACATCAGTTTGGTCACCCCCATCATCAGTTTGGGCCCCTCCCTGAAGCCCCTAAGCATAAAACCCGCCCATCGTCTCGTTCCCTGCTGGCACAGTACTACCCGCAAAGAACGGCATGAGCTCCAGCGTGGATGGGTCTAGCTGTGAAAAGAAGTCGTAGTTGCTTCCCTCGGGTTGAGAATCAGCTTCATGTCCTGGATCAAACTGGGGAATGTATGGAGTCTGTGGGGCCGATGAAGAACCACCCCTCGCATTCGGTCTAGACCCACCACGGGTCCGAGGTCTGCGTGATCCGTCTCTTCCTGACATAATGCAACTGCAAAATAAAAGTAGAATAAACATTGAGTTAGTATCAAGATGCACGAAATAAAATGGTTGGTACTATGAACTAGTAACCACTCCCAAACAATACAATGTATTAAAAGAGATCGACCACACATTGAGGTAGAATATGAAAAACATTGAATTAGTTTCACTTAGGCACATAATCAATTCGTTTCACTTAGAAAATAGAATACATAATATGTGTTCGTTGAAGACAATATTGTAACACAATCAAAATTCGATTACTATATTGTTATTTAATAGTCTTCGTTGTCTTCATCGTCCTCATCAACCTCGTCATCGTCACCCTCATCATCTTCGTCATCCTCGATGTCTTCATCGTCCTCATTGGCTACATCAGACGTATTACCACCCACTATTAATTGTGCGTTGTCCATGTCCGCAACCTCATCGAACACCCCTTCAATAGCGAGTACGTGTGATACGGTACCGTCATTGGGGTTGATCGGGACAACAGCTCTTGGTTGGTCATTTTGGATGGCCAACGGAAGGGTGAACTGCTTGTACTGTGCATAAGATGGTTTGTTTGGAACCACAACCCACCAGTTAGCTTTATCTCGTATCCCTGTCGGGTAATTCATGAACAACACTTGGGTTGCGCATCCTGCCATGATAAATGGTTCATACTTCCAGTACCGTCTGTCCTTGTGTAATTCAACAAACGGGCATAACCTTGGTGAACGTACACCTCGTACCGGGAAATTCTCAAACCAATCACATCTAAACAGTATGCTTTTCTTGTTGACAGGCCCAACATATTCCAGTGCAATGACTTCTTGGAGAACACCATAGAAGTCATCGACAAATCCACCGCCACCCGTGCCTTTGACACACACCCCCGCACTATACGAAGCCACTGAGTTACTCCTTGCTTGTGTGTGAAATAAGAACCCGTTGATTCGGTAAGCACTCCAGGTAGTCACTTTAGGGGAAGGCATTCGGGCTAATTGATAAAGGTGTTCATGACACTCAGCTTCGTAAAACCGAAACGTTTCCCAATTTTCCTACATTTGGAGAACCGCATAAGAAGTTGAATGGTTTAAGTTTTGGCTACATATGGTCAAAATTGAAATTGTGTAAATGATTGTTTTACTCACAGATAGCTGATAAAACCATTGAGCGAACTCGCTTGATCATCCGATCCAATTGAGTGTCCGTGGTGTTGGAAATGAAGTCAACTTGTAATTCTTAAACAAGTGCGAGGAAGCAAGCTCATTAATTACACTTATAATACATATAAATTTAATGAAGTCGTTAGTGAGCATTATTGCTTACTCTAAGTAGTGGTTGACTTCTTTGCGATTCGATAGAACATGAAGGTGTCTTTGCTTTATACTCTCGATCATTGAGCCACCTCGTGTTTACACCTCCACGTGGCTCCCACTGTCCTAAAATCGACAATAACATAGGCTCATCCCCATCGTCCTCGTTCGCATACTTGTTGATGTAGAAGGCGATACATTATCTGTCCCAAAGTATGTAGATGCGGTGGGAAATCTCAAACATGAGGTACGCTTGGGCCATAGATCCTTCAGGGTGTGCCTTGTTCTTTATTTTCTTCTTCAACCACTCGAAATACCTCTCAAAGGGATACATCCAACGATATTGAACAGGACCACCAAAGAATGCCTCTGGACGGATGAATGGGCAAGTGTTCCATTACGTTGAAGAAGCCGGGTGGAAATATGGTCTCCAGCTTGCATATTATTATGGGAATTTCTTTTTCAAGCCGGACTAAGTCACTGTGCTTCAATGTTGTGGAGCACAGGCTCTTGAACCATTGGCTAAACTGAACGAGTGGCTCCAACACATCATCGGGAAGTGCCCGGAACGCAACAGGTAACAATGTCTGCATGAACACATGACAGTCATGGTTTTTAAAGTTTTGAAACCTTTTACCTAATGCATCAACACAGTTTGCGAAGTTCGAAGCATAAACGTCCGGCAAACGCAGCTGCTGTGCCCAGTTACAAACGTCTGTTCGCTTATCCTCAGGAAGAACATATTTGGCTCTGGGCTGTAGGGGTTTACCGTTAGGATCGGGCAATAGATGGAGTTCCGGCCTATCACATATGTCCGCCACGTCCCTCCTTGCATTTCCATCACCCTTCGTTTTGCCGTCCACCCCCATCACCGTGTTTACGATGTTGTCCACAAAGTTCTTCTCAATGTGCATCACATCTAAGTTGTGTGGAACCATGTGATCCTTCCAATAAGGCAACTCCCAAAATATACTTTGTTTTTTCCAATTATGAGCATTCTCTCTGAATCCCGGGACAACAAAGTCGCCATTGGTAGTCACCTTGGGGAAGTGCTTCACCTCCTCGTAGATTTCATAACCGTTTTCCTGCGGTGGGGCAGTTCTATCTGGGCAAGTGTGCCCCTTTCGAAATGCCTTTCGATTTCTTCTCAAAGCATGCCCCTTTGCAAGAAACTGTCGGTGACAGTCAAACCACGAGGCTTTCCTCCCATGCTTCAGATGAATTGCTTTCAAACCATCCATGCAAACAGGACACGACATAGCACCATGCGTGCTCCACCTAGAAAACATGCCAAGGGCCGGAAAATCATTCACCGTCCACATCAAAGATGCCCTCATGTTAAAATTCTGTCTTTTGGAGATGTCATATGTTTCAACACCAACCCATAAGCGTTGCAGCTCGTCCACCAAGGGTTGGAGGAAGACATCAATTTTATTTCAGGGGTTCTTCGGACCTGGAATAATACACGTAAGAAACATGTACGGTGTTGTCATGCACAATTCAGGTGGCAAGTTGTAAGGAGTAACTACAACCGGTCATATCGAATAAGACCTCCCTGTCATGTTGAACGGGCTAAACCCATCCGCACACAGTCCCAGCCTTACATTTCGCGTTTCCCCCGCGAACTCTGGATGCACGATGTCGAACATTTTCCAAGAGGCGTCGTCCGACGGATGGCAAAGTACACCTTCCTCGCGCTTGTTCTCCGCGTGCCATCTCATATGCCCGGCCGTATTCTTCGAGGCATACAGACGCTGCAATCTAGGCGTAAAGGGAAAGTAAAACATTTTCTTGTACGGGATGCCTTTCTTTGTCGTGGTTGACGATTTCTGTGGCTTATACCTAGGATGGCCACAAAATTTACATTCAGTGAGATGTGCATCGTCCTTATAGTATATCATGCATCCAGTAGGGCAACAATCAATTGTTCCATAGCCCATCCCCAACTTCTTAACCTTCTTTTTCAACTCAGCGTAGTTTCTAGGCACTAGGTTCGGCTGGGGACAGCTCTCGCTCATCAGTTCCATGATATCGTTCATTGCCTGCTCCGACAAATTGTGCTTCGACTTCTAACTTATCAACCTCACGGAAGTGGACAACTCAGTATGGGTCGTACACCCTTCCCACAGAGGCTGTTGAGCAGATTGTAGCATATCATAAAATTGTTGAGCTCCTGCATTAGGCGCCTCATTCGCCATGATGAAATCATTCATCATCTCTTCCGTTACTCGATGAGCGGTGGTGGTCGGTTCCTCGTTTGTCGGAGGACTACTGCGAGCGGTTCCCAATCACCTTCCGCATCGTCACCACTGTCATCCTCATCATCAAAGTCACCCCATTCTTCACCATGGCTCGTCCAACACCAATATTGTTCCATAAACCCTCGCCTATACAAATGTTCTGTAACTTCTTCAGGACTAAGTCCGCTCTTATTCTTGCACTTCACACATGGGCACCGATACTTTCCAGTCCTCGGATACTCATACGAATTACTCTTTGCAAATTCATCAAACATAGCTACCTCAGCAGCCCATTCAGTCCTGATAACCCTCCTACCCGGTTCAAACCTCTCGTACATCCAACGGCGATGTGGGGGCCCGTCCATAATGTACGTGAATCTATTATTCAAGCCCACCATGAATTTAATTAATAATCGAAAATAAATTATTCAAGCCCACCATGAATTTAATTAAGCTATGTCACTAGGCAAGAGGATCATGTTATTATCCAAGGAGAGTGTGTTTGTTAACTGTTAATCTATGGCTGAAAAAGACTTTCATGAGTCGTACCGACTCTCCTTTATTCGTTTGGTTCCTAAAAAGCAGCGCAATTTTCCAAAGTGAACTTGCACGAGGGCTATACAGTGCTCTGGGAGTAAGAAACATCTCAGATTTGATACAATGGAGTGTTTATATTGCGCAGATTGAGGGGTATCAAGACAAGGTGGGGTTGAAAGAGAAGCTCATAGTAAAGGGTCTAATAGAAATGCATGGTGTTGGATTTCTATATATTAGACCTTTTACTATGAGCTTCTCTTTCAAACCCACCTTGTCTTGCTACCCCTCAATCTGCGCAATAGAAACACTCCATTGTATCGAATCTGAGATGTTTCTTACTCCCAAAGCACTGTATAGCCCTCGTGCAAGTTCACTTAGGAAAATCATACGCTTTTAGGAACCAAACGAATAAAGGAGAGTCAACACGCCTCATGCAAGTCCCTTTCAGCCATAGATTATCAGATCACGAAACACACACTCGTTGGACACTAACAGGATCCAAACTCAACCTCTTTTTATGACATATATATATAAATTCCCCTACTTACTACCTAAATTACTATCATAAATAACCTATTCACTAAGTATGTAGCTACTGGTTGTTGAGTACTTACGTAAGTAAATATGGATGTACGTGACATAATTATTTACATAATTTATGTCTTCGTTTGGAGTTATGAATAATTAAGTTAGCACTTAGGTTGGATTAGCAGCAAATTTCCGCGCGCAACCAACTTTAAACGCTAACTCACTTACTAATAACAACCAAAATCATCCAAACTCAACCTCCTTTTATGACAACTAATTCTTATAAACTTATTAACAAAACTAAAAAATTATAAATAATTTATAATTAAATTTAATACGTACGTAATAATAGTTTATATATAATAATTTTTTAATATTATTAACTTATTAACTAAACAAATTGAATTATAAATTCAACCAAAATTGAATAATAGTTTATATACAAACTAAATATGTATTCCTAGCTAATTGTATATTGCTAACTAATTAAATAGTTTTTAAATTTCCTAAAAACCATCCTAAAATATAACACATTTTTTACTCAATCAAAACACATTATAATTTCCCACAAATTTAGAACATACAAAACATTCAAAATTCTTATATATTACATACTAACGTTTATATAATGATCAAAGTTAAACAAATTTTACATGCATTAATATATATGTTCTTTTGGAATAATAAATATAATAATGCATATTTTAATTTACTTCAAAACATATAAAATTCAACATTATACTCAACCTAAACATATTTACTTATATACTTCACAATATTATAAATTAAAACTAAAACTTAAACTTAAACATAACATACACACAATCAATTAAACTCAAACTAAAACATACAAACAATACATCACGAGCCCTAATTTCACAAATAAAATTCGAATACAACATCCAAAATATATTACAATTCATACAAATTAACTAAAACTGCTCAATTTCTCAACTTATACGCACTCAATCAACCAAATTAGATCTAAAATTATACTCAACAAAAAATAAACTCTACAAATATTCAAATTTTTCGTTTTTCATCATATTTTAATCAAATTCTTACAAATTTTCAAACTTTTCACAACAATAAGCAAATTATAACAGATCTGAAACAAAAATTACCTGTTGTTTTGATTGAACGCCGGTGTTTCTCCTTCTTCATCTTCTCCTTCTTCTCGCTTCTTTCTCCTTCTTCTCGTCGATGGCGCCGCAGACAAGTGAGTGAATGAATTTTTTTTTACCATTTTAAACCTAATCGGCGTCTGTTGGGCCTCAAACAGACGCCCTATTTGGCCCTAAATAGGGTTTCGACATTCGAGGTCTCAGAGTTGCAGGCTAGGTTTTTTTTTTTGTATTTGCCAATTTAGGCGTCTCTTTTGGCCGGGAACAGACGCCGAATAGTAACGACGTCTGTTCCCGGCCAAAAGAGACGCCTAAATTCAAATGTTCGGCGTCTCTTTACAGCAAAGAGACGCCATTTTTAGTTTATTTTTTTAAAAAAAAATTTCCTTAGTAGATTTGGCGTCTGACTTTTTATCAGACGCCAAATCACAGACGTTTTTCGACCCTGATTCTACTAGTGATGGGTTGGACTCCATGGTATTCCTAAGAGTATTAGCAACAAAATGTGAGAATATATAGGGAAGAATAGTGGAAAAATCTCACATGAGAATAGAAGAATAGAGGATGTAAGTTTCTCTCTCTCTCTTTCTCTCTTTTTTTTTCTCCCTTTCTCTCTCCTCTTTCTCTTTCTTCTTTTCCCTTCTCTTCTTATCTCTCTTCTCCCTAGCCCTCGCTCCCCACAAGTCTTGTTCCACATTAAACGTGGGAGAAGGGTTGTGAAACTTTCCTACCATATTAACCCACCCAATCATGAATTAACACATCATCCATTTCCTCTCCCATGACATGTTATTGCCACTGCTCTTATATACGCGACTCATTATTTTATTTTTACTCCTGCATTTTTTTTCTATTATTAGTAGCCACAAGGCTAAAAGTTCAAAAAGTACAGCATCCGGCATACATAACAGCAAACAACTACCACTAAAAGAAAATGTTACAACCAAACAGCTAAATAAAATAACACAGCAAGGACTTAAGCATGCGTCACGCCAAACAAAACCATTATACCGCAAAAAGAACCAAGATCAAAGAATTTAGCTTCTCGGGTCATCAAGGACTCGCATACCAATATCATTGCAAATAATCGTCTTCGTTCAATCTCAGCTTCAATATCAGCAAGACTGTCATTTTCCGACAAATTCGCATGCCTATTCATCCTAATCTTCTGACTTCCCTTTTGCTCCTGCATTTAAAGTGACTCCATATATTATCAATCGATGAGCTAGGTTAATTTGGTTTCAAGAGACGAAACATGGATCCTAGACTTTTGAATGCTTGGTAGACCTTGAAGAAGGTACTCATCGGACTAGAAAATCAAAGAAAAACAAAGTTAGACCTACACTTTAAGTTTTCTTGCACATATTGAATAGCTTTTGAATTTATTGATTGAGGGTAAGAGATATCATACCTTTAAAACTTATATTATCTTATTTTTCAGTAGGCTTTTCTCTTTGAATATGGGGTCTTTGGTGGAATTGTTATTTTCTTTCTGTTTGTTGTACTGGTTTCAACCCCCACAGTTGGTGCTTTCATTCTGGTGTGCTTTTGATGCTTGTTTTCTGCCTTGCTGAATCCATAAGCTCAGGTTGGCCTTATGAATAAAAGGGTCTAATGACCGTTACTTATTTAAAAAACTATATTATCTTACATGTATTTTAGAAGAGTGCTACTTAGGATATCTAATAATCATTGCGCAATGTTTTAAAATGATTGCTAGAGGGGACAAATGAACTAACAAGCAAATGTTGAAACTAACAAAACACATTGGTGAGTATGAGAAACAAGAATTAATAACTCAAAAAATTGGTGAGCGTGAAAAGCATGAATTTAAGAACTTATCAAGCAAGTTATGAGGTTACGAAAACACATTGACGAGCATGAGAAGTGAGAATTTAAGCAGCAAATGTAACAATTGACAAAAAGTGATGATGAATACTTTTTGTCGATTCTTGTATTTGTTGTATGAGTTCTTATTTCTCATGCTCATTAATGCGTTTTCATATATATCTCCA
Organism: Portulaca oleracea; assembly: GCA_029582165.1. Classification (NCBI taxonomy): domain Eukaryota; kingdom Viridiplantae; phylum Streptophyta; class Magnoliopsida; order Caryophyllales; family Portulacaceae; genus Portulaca; species Portulaca oleracea. Next base: position 8,715,503 of record CM055880.1, read on the forward strand.
AATTTTGTTTTAGGTTTGCTAAGTGCATCTTTTTCCATTGTGATCTTTTATTAACAAACCATATTCGATCTCAACCATTTATACATCGATATGACTTGATTGATTGGAACTTTTTTTATAAGTTGCGACCAAAATGCCCTATTATTCAATCAAAGAGGTGCCAACTGCCAAGGAGCACCAAAGAGAGCATAAGCTCATTAATTACACAGGACATGAACAAATAGATAACAAAAATTAACCCATGAGAAAATATACCAAGAAAAAGCTCCGGGGTGCCATACATTTCCTAAAACTGGCTACTTGGGGACCACATTATTTTTTTTTACTCTTTGGGGACCAGATTGTTGTTAAAACTTGTTGGTTGGGGTTTTTCCGACCAAAACTGCCGGAATCAATAAAAAGTCAATTTTACCCCTTGACTAATAAATGAAAGCTCCAGTTTGCCCTTTTATTTCCCCGTTGAAATATGTCTTCTCCTTCTCCTATTCCTTCTTTTTCTTCTTCTCCTTCTCTTGAAGCTTTGAAGATCAGCAACAATGGCGTCGGCAGATCTAGCACCATCTCCGCGTTTAGGGTTTTGATTCTGTCCTAATTGAACGAATTAGGGTTTTGATTGTTTGTTTGTGTTGTCCCTCGTCAAACTCTGGCCCATCGTTGACAGCAGTGAGCGCCCGACAATAGCAAATTCAAAGAGAGTAGCTTTTCAACAGCATCCTCCCATAGACATCAACATTGGAGTCGCTCAATTCTGAGCTGATTTTGGCAATCCTTGACTTGCTCCAAGATGACCCATTATCCCTCAAATCCTTCTCCATCACCTGCAAATCATTCCACACTCTGGAATCTCAACACCGGAGATCTGCCTGTCTTCTCCTCGTGGGACCTCGTCGGCGGCATCCTCCGGTGATACCACTGGTCTGAGTTAGACTTGTCTCTCTGCCCACTCGTCGACGATGCCCTCCTCAACACCATCGCATCCTCCCTTCCTTCCCTCCTCTCCCTCAAACTCACCCGATGCTTAGGGTTCTTAACTTGAAATGGTGCTTGCGGATTACTGATTTGGGGGTTGGACTTGTTGCTCTCAAATGGTTTTGCAAGAAGAGGAAAAAGATGGGTGGAGGGTGGTGGTCGGCCCGAAGAAGAAGAAAGAAAAAGAAAGGGAGGAGAGAGAAAGCAAAAAATGGAGCCAAATAGGGTTATTTTTGTCAATTCATCTATCTAAATCTATTTTGTGTTGACTCCGGCTAAATTCACAGGATTTTCACCGGAAAAACCCCAACCAGCAAGTTTTAACAACAATCTGGTCCCCAAAGAGTAAAAAAAAATAATGTGGTCCACAAGTAGCCAGTTTTAGGGAATGTATGGCACCCCGGAACAATTTTTTGGAAAATATACATCCAGGTTAAAAAAAAAAAAAAACTTGTCCAATCAAACAGTATCTCAGAGTTCAATCACAATTCAGAGTTCAGACAATCACACCTTCAAAATTTTAGCATAAAAAAATACGTTGACAAAATAAATTTAAACATTTAATTATACGAGGTACAAATTAAATGGGTCCTGGTGTTATGATGGATCAGCTGGGCTTGATATAGACAAAAGATAGAAGACATTATTATGTGGGCCTTTGGGCTGCTTCAAAAATTGGCCACCAACACAATTGTTTGGGCTTTTTAAGGATGCCTATTTATTCCAACGGTTATTGTTGTCAAAGGATGATCCATTAAGTAAATGGACTATAAAATTTCAAATAAGATTACAAAATTTCAATTTTTGAAAAATTTCAATTTTAATTTTTTTCGCTTATGGTTTTGAATTCAACAAAACATTAAAAAATTGACGTTTTTCACAAATTAAAACCTCATAATTTAGCTTGGAACTTTATAGTCCATTTACTTCCTGATTCATCCGTTAGAATCAAAAACCCTATTCCAATAGAAAATATTTTCCCCAATAGCATTGTTGATCTTGAATTATCTTTTATGCTAAGACTTCAGTATCCATAATGTTTAAATTATTGCTAACTAGCAAATACCCGGGCGTTGCCCTAAATTAAAAAAAGAAATATCTGAGCGTTCATATATAAACACCCCGCGTTTTCAAGTAAAAAATGTTCGAGCATTGCTTGGTATGAATATAATGGTCATCATCAAGATAAAATTCAAAAGACCTAACTAAAGAGAAGTAATTGTTTGATCAAATGAAACAAAGCGGCAATAAAAACATAAGTTCAATAATATTTATGATATGCACAAATAAAAAAGTAATTGTTAAGGTAAAAATAGATAATGTAAATGAGGGGCAAAATGAGAGGAGGACGATTCTTCGATTATTTTTTACCCAAAATTGGAATTCGGATGGCGTTAAACCACGCAGCAAGATAGAAGCCCCCTCATTTGACCGGACCTTCACTCTCACTTTCCAATATCAATATTAACTCATTTCACCACCTTTTTGACACGCCGAGTTGATTTAGGAGAATTGACACTAAGTCAATTCTAATCTCTTCCTCTCCTCCCTCTAACACTTGCATCTATGCCACTTTAAGTGATTAAAAATTGAGGTTAGAATACTCATTTTATATTTATAAAAGAAAGAACACTCGTTTCTTATATGGTCAAAATATTAGACTATCTTATAATGAGATAATTTTCATACAACATAAAATATATATTTGACAAATTGTACAACAATTTGAACATATCGGTAAATAATTGTTAACCTTCTAGACATATACATCGCACATGATAGATTAGACTTTTACAAAAGTATGTTCTATGAAAAATGTAATAATGGTGCTCTTTCCGTTTCATATTAATTGTCGTCTTTGAATATTTGACAGTCAAATCTAAAGAATTTTGATCATAAATTTATAAATATATACAATGACTTACTATATAAAATTACTATCATTATATTTGAACCGAAAAATACTATCATACAAGTATAATATTGGAATTGTTAATAACATATTATATAAGAAGTTACTACTTCCGTTCCATATAAAATCATGCAGTCAAATTTCAAAAATTTTGACCATAAATTTCTCAATATATACAATTAATTATTATATAAAATTACCATCATTAGATTCATAATGAAAAATACTATCATAAAAGTATAGTATTGCAATTGTTAAAAACATATTATGTAAGAAATTATCAATCAAATATTGATATTGGAGACCGTGAAAGTCAAAATTATTACAATTAATATGAAACGGATGGAGTATTAATGAAAGAGTGACGACATAGATCATGACAGTTAATAAAATGACAATTAATATGAAACAGAGGGAGTGATTGAAACTATACAGTCAAAATTTTATATTGACCAAAATGAAAACTTATAGTGGTTGTAAACCATGACAGTCACCACAATGAAAGCAATATTCATCCATATATGTGTCAACTTTTATCTTCGCTATTCATTTTTTATTTGGTACAACATTATAAAATATATTTTCTTAATTAAAAAAATTGAAATTTTTAAAAATTGAAATATCTTAAATCTAAATTTTTGCCTAGTAAATAAGCATATTTTGAAAAATATTTATTTTAAATTTTTTTAAAATAAACTAAAATTAAAAAAATATATTTCACAATTTATATTAAATGAGAAAGCTAACAGTTAAGATAAAACTTAACACATGTACGAATAAGATTTATTTTACTTACCGTGATTGTCATGGTTGACAACCACTATAAGTGTATCCTTTTTTACATTGATTACACAATGTTGTTTCAAAATCTAGCTTTATATCATAAAGGAGGGAATATATTAATTTTTGTTATAAAAACATTACTATATAATGCATACATAATTATTCAACCTTTAATTTATATTAAAAAATTCACATAAACAATAACAATTAAGCAAATACCTACATAATTATAATTGCAATATGTAGGAGAAAATTTTGCTCTCTCCTATAACATAACCTTATTTTTGGGGGCATTCGTAAAATTACCCATTATAATATTTTTTTATTAAAAATGTGTTTTAAGTAAAATTATAATGTAATATGCCTATAATATAATTTTACTCCCTCAATCTACAATTAGGAAAATTTGGGCATAACTCTTTTCATGTGTACGACATTTAAAATTTTAATCCTGATCTTTTTGAGTTATTATTTGCCTCCCCCGACCTATCGAACCAATTTAATTTAGCAACCTTTATGATAAATTTAGCAACTTTTTTGGTGAATGTGTGATTTGTGATAATATTGATGACAATTGTAGCTAACAAATTTCATCACAGGTCACATCATCGCCAAAAAGTTGTTGAATTCATAGGAAATGTTACTAAATTCACCGAAAATATTGTTAAATTAAATTGGTTCAAGAGATTAGAGGAGGTATATATTAACTTAAAAATATTATAGTTAAATTTTTAAATGTCAAAAAAATGAAGGAGTGTATATGTAAATTTTCCATGTAGTTTACTATCCTAAGATGAAAATAGACTTTAATATATGTATATACACATAATTAAAGTTTATAATGTAATTATACTTCTCAAATGTATACTTATCAATTTTATATGGTGGGAATTTAAATATAATTATATTGAAAGTGTCATTTTGATTTATTATTATTGTTGCCATATAGTTGGGGCTAGGGCTGGCAATGAGCCAAGCCGAGCCCGAGCTTGGCATGCTCGAGGCTTGGCTCGTGAGCTACATTACAAGTTTGGCTCGGCTCTTGAGCTCGGCGAGCCTGAAAAGTTAGGCTTGCAGCTTGGCTCGCCAAGGCTCGCGAGCCCTCACGAGCTTTAACGAGCCAATACTTATTTATTGTTATTCATTTTGTTGATCTACAAAGTACAAAATGATAATAAAGAGTAACTCTTAAAATAAAGAATAGTAAAAAGAAAGCAATTATAACAAAGTCAAATAATGATATAAGATTGGAAGTTAATTAATTCAAAATAACAATTATAGGATATAAAATAAAGTAATCTTTTAGCGATAATGAAAATAGTTTATAATTGTGGATTTATAACACATAAAAAAAAATGTATCAAAAGTACAAGTTTCAATTCATGTGAATAAGGTAATTTTATTTTGGAAATTGTATTATCAAACACAACATATTTTGTCCAATTTTTCATTTTCACGAGCCTTACGAGCTTCACGAATCGAGCTTCCTTGGGCTCGGCTCGACTTGTTTATGTGACGAGCCCGAGCCCGAGCCGCCTCAAACTTATTGCGAGCCGAGCTTATTGAGCTTCCCGCCGAGCTAGCTCGCGAGGGCTCACGAGCCGGCTTGACTTATTGCCAGCCCTAGTTAGGGCTCTTTAAGTGCGTGAAGTAGAATTTGAGAGGAATGTTAATAATTTTTATTTTCATAAAAAAGGAAATGGTCAAAGCTCATATAATTAAGGAGGGGAGAGTCAAATGGATTCTCCAACTATTATAGATAGATATTTAGAGACTTGATTAGAATTGAAGCTTACTATACTATAAATATGTCACTTGACGATTAGACCTATCTCTAACTAATGTTGTTAAGAATATTAGATGACTTTGTTTTTTAGAAAATTTAAAAATTTTGTATCTGAAGTTCTTGAATTGGTAATGACACTCCATGGTCCACCAACCACATTTTCTGGTGCTTGTTTCATAAAAAATCAGGGCAATGTTGACCCTTTCTCTTTTTAATTTAACATAATATTTATCATTTTCTAATTCCAACATGTTATTAATTAATTTTACCCTTTAAATTTTACCCTTATCTTTTTACATATTTCTCTTTATCTTTCTCCCTCTTTATTCACGGTTTATAATGAAGAGAGATTGCGAGAGAGATAGAGTGAGAGCCAAGCCGGGTAATTTGTCCATTTAAGGTGGCCAAGTGAGAGGTAAATAGGAGAAGGAAATCTGAGTAATAATTAGAATTGGCAAAATTTTATCCAATTTAAATATTTATGACTTTGTTTCTTTAAAAAAAATAGCTGCCAATATCATTCTCATAACATAACTTTCGATGAGAACTAATTTGTTGACAAACTCAAGATTGTTTAACACTTTAACTTCAATTTGGGTATTGAGCTTATCAAATATAGCAATGAGCGACGAGTCTAGTTGGTATTATAGCATCCTTTCATGATAGAGGTCAGGGTATCTATTTCAATGACGTGCAAATCTTCTTGTGTAGAGATAAACAATACTATAAACTAAGCCTTTAGATTTGTGTTTCTCCTTTCCTTGATCATTAAGTCCAATGGAATGGAATGACTCTCATGTTGGGACTCAGTTTGGATGGTCTACATTTCTAGTCTTGTGAAGAAAAAATATATCATTATTACTTCTAATTGCATAGTACTTATTTGCTTTGTATATAAGTTATGTATTGCCCAAAAAGGTGGTTGCTAGCCAAGCTGGCAATTACCCTCATTTTTCAAGGTCTTATGAGGTTCAATTCTTGGTGGAAGGAAAAAATTTTCTTGATGGAAATTGTGGTGTTAATGGACTATTCTTGTCATGGGTAGCTTGATACTTACCATTTGCTTCCCAATCTGTAAACCTTACTAATTGTTAGGATCGCCTCTTAAAATCGTCAAGATTGACCACATAATTTGTTTCCTAATTCTATTAGAAAATTATTTTTTTTTGGAGAAATTATTAGAAAATTATTTAGGTTCCTATTAGGTGGGGTTTCATAATTGGCTTTGAGTTGATAAATCTAATTGGAGTGGTGGTTAAAGTTTCTTTGACAGCTCGGTGTCCTAAGTAATTATTTTTCCTATAAACACCCAAGTTGTTGAATGTATTATGCATGCATAATAGTGAGCACCAAGTGGACAGGCTAAGGTGAAATCCTCTAGTTGTCGTCGTTAAGCGGGAGGTGAAGACACACGAGCAGTTTGTGTCTGTACGCAGGTGTGAGATACTAAAAGATTAGTTTGTTCACTATGAAGAGTGGGTTGAAGAGTTGTGTTAGTCAGAGTCTTGAGGAAGACCAATTTTTCTCATATGAGTGAATCTGTTGTGGTAGATCTATATCTCTCCTATTTATCTCTTGAAGAATTGAGATATGTTGTTGAACTCTAACTTTTTTTTCGATAATTGAGGGGCAATAGCACATTTTATTCAATCAAAAGATTAAAGGTGCCTAATGAGCACCGTGATACAAAATCTAATCCCTCAAATGACAGCAAATTGGTCAAAATATTGGAACATTAGTAAAGTCCAAAAGAAGTGAAGAGGGAATTGCTACATGTGAATATACCATTTGCCAACACACATGACAATTTTCCTTGTTTCATTGCTACCTTTCCCTGGATTCATGCAGCCTTCACTCTGTTTTGTCCATTTCCTTCATCGATTCTAGCTCAATTTCTTCAGTTCATACTAAGTATGTCTTTCCTCTTCAATTAATTTCTTGTGCTGAGTTTCCCCATCAATGTTATCCACATCATCATCATCTCCACTCCACTCCTTAATTCTATGGTATGGACCATAGTGCACATTTTAATGAATCCTGGCTCATCTTTCCTTTAAATCAAATCCACCTTGGCCGTTGTATCCACTCTTGCACATGAACTCTAACTTATATGTTGGATTTTGTTTGTGTTTATGTTACCCATGTTTTTTTAAAAAAATTTGAATTTTCCATATTAAATCTTGTCTCCCTTTACTTCTATTATTCGTTCTTGCAGTATTATTCTCGATGTTTGAAGTATCTGATCATGTATCTTTACCTCGATCTGCTGCAAAGTCTGCTCTAACATATTCTGCATTGCCTTATACTAGTGATTATTACCCCTGAGATAGAAGCTTGATGCACAAGCTAACTTTTCTCGATTTGAAAAAGTACATAAAATATATCAACTAAAAGCATTGCATTTGTGATACAACCAGAAACTCAACCAGGCCAACTTGTGCAACACACACCTTTGCGAGTTAAATACAATGTCTGCCACATAAGTATCCGTTTTTGTCACTTTTGCCATACATGTTTAAAGTGGGGCAAATATACCATGTAACTTTGAAAAATTGTCAACAATGCCACCAACTCAAAATCTACCTGCTGCCATGGGTAAAGTAATTTTTTAAATTAACTTTTTTTGTTTTACAAATTATCAACATGGACCAACAAAAGACGAATAAATGAAAAAACAAGGTTTAACTCTCTCCCTCTTCAACACTCAGGGCTCCATCCATTATTTTGAACTGGATTCTAAGTGCATCTTTCAACTGGGCATTGATGGTTCTTTTACAGATTTTGCATCCAATTATCCAAAGATATGAATTTATGTTAAAACTATAAAAATTAGCTCATCTTTCTTCAAATTTTCTGGGTTTTGTATTTTTGTTCATCTTCATTAGATTGTCCCCCTTTAGACAGATGGAGTGAAAGGATTCTAAATTTAACATCAAACGCTATGTCCCTCTTGCGAAAGCTCCAATTGAAGCCCGGATATCTGAACCCCCCGTGAAATTTGGATAATTTTTACAATTGAGAGCCACATCAAAATCTGCCCATATTGAGAGCCAAATTGGTAGCTTTATTCAAAAAATTATCAGAGTGTTCAAAAAACTAACCAGTAAAAATACCCTCTTGAAGCTGAAAATTTGTCACATAATTTCGAATCTTGAGTCTGCAAAATTGGTTCCAATGGAGAGTCACATTGAAGTGGGTATATGCTGGCGGTGGAGTTCAGAATTGTCAGATGGTTGTTATCGATTGGCATTCATGGCTGCTGCTTGTATAGGAGATGAAGGAGAGAATAACTTTAAATTTAATTTTTTATTTTTCATTCTTTTATCATTTCAATGAATTAACCGGTAAAAATAAAGTTAGTTTTAAAAAAAATTGCGTTAACCCACTATAGCAGGTCATCTTTTAAATTGGTGGCATTGTTGATAATTTCTCAAAGTTATATTTGACCCACTAAAAAAATCTATGACAAAAGTGACAAAAAGTAATACTTGTATGGCAAAGAATATATTCAACTCCACATCTTTGCTTATAAGTTCATAAAGTTATAATACTAGTACCATAGAGGCGGTAGCGAAGTAGCTACTACCCATCTTTGAAGCTCACCACTAAGATTCTATACTTGGTGGAAGTAAGACATTTCCTATTGGTAAAAAGGGTGGAATTGATAGACCATACTTATCATAGAAATTAAGGTATTCACCAGTTGACCTCTTCTAACTAGAAAGCTTACTTGTGGTAACTCCTCGAGTAGAAATTCAATGGGCAGACCAAATTTATTGTACCCAAGAAAATATTATAATACTAGTGATTGTTAGGCAAAGTTGGAAAATGAAAAAAATAAAGAAAAAAAACACCATCAAGTTTTCAAGGATAATACTTGAATTTTCTTGTTACACGTTTAATTAAACCTAGTTTTACTTGCATTGGCGGATCTTAGGCCAATCCAAGGGTGACCACAACCACCGGTAACTAAAAAAAATAATGAATTAATATAATTTAGGATAAAAATTATGAATTATGTATATCAGATGAATATAATAATATATTGGTCACCCTTAATCAGAAAACTTAAAACTTCCACCGTTACTTGCGAGAGGCGATAGAGTTAGCTAGTCAATTGCCATTAATTGAACAATTAGAAAAGCATAGAATGGATCAAGTGGAGGTGAAGTAAAGATGGACAACCAGGATTGAAGGGTGAAGATCGACTAAGTCCAACATCCATATTCACATGTTGTGTCTTTGATGTTGATAAAGATGGTTATAGAATTAATTAATGGAGAATTGGGACAACTCCTCAACTCTCTTCTTAGGTCCCATTCATATATAACAATTAAGGGGACTCAATCTTTTGGGTGATCTCATTGTGAGGTAATTTTCACCGCCTGACATATACAATCAATAATATATATGTAAATATGATAAGACCTTCTAAGAATTTTATGATGGTTCCAATCAATAAAAGAATTTTGTGATGGTCTTTAATTAATGAAAGCAAGGGTGTCAACACATCACATTTGGGGATGACAATAGATTGGAGGCGAGTCGTAGGTGGGTAACTCCATTTCCGCTCTGATTAATGATCTAAGGATGGGGTCCATGTACCTCCAGATCCGATTAATCAGAGGAGGGGTCCACCCCTGATTGTAATAAGAGGTACCCACCTCTGAATTCGATCTAATTACCTCCGACTATAATTGGAGGTGGAAGTCCTCCGATTACCTCGACTCTGATTAGCATTTGTACACAAACTAGCCTAACGTTGCGAAATTAATCCAAAAATCCGAGTACATGAACTAACCCAAAAAATGACAAGAAATTTGAACCCGCTCAAAAACTTAAAACCTATAACTTTGAAGCATTCAATCCAGTTAAAGCAAAACCTAGAAATTCAAGAACATAGACAAAATCAAGAAGCATATGAATAAACATAGAAAAAAGGAGAAAGGAAAACGTACTACTTTGAGCAAAAGTTGACAGATTTGAAACTTTGAGGACGACAAAGGTGGGTAGGACTTAGAAGGTGAGATGAGATCTATATTAACCTAGATATAGGAGAAGACAACTGAGAAAAAAGAGAGCGCATGCACAATAAGAAGGCCGAATACAAAAGGGGAAACATTGACCCTTATTTTTAAAAATTTTTGTAAAGGAAACTAAACTAACTAATCATCTAAGACTAGAAGCCCTTTAATTATTTAATTCTCCATGCTCTAATCACTCATATTCTATGTTCCAAATTGTTTTTATTCTTTTTTACATTTAATACTCTAATAAGAGTTAATTGAATGGAAGGTGGCCGCCTCCCGCCACTTCATTTGGAGTCGAACTTTTTAAATCGGATTTTCTCTTATCGAATTTGGATCAAATTTTTTAACCCCGGATTGAAGTGGATTCGCTTTTTGACTATCATCCTTAATTACCACTCAAACAATTACAAATTTTATACAAGTTAAGAAATAAGTCTAAGTTAAATAAGTCATTAAATGTAAAAATAAAAATACAACTTTTACTCCCTCCCTTCCATATTAATTGTCGTCTTTAAAAATCGCACATTCAAATTTTAAAAATTTTGACCTTAAATTTCTCAAGATATACAATGAGTTGCTATGTAAAATTACCACCATTAGATTCGTAACGAAAAATAATATCGTAAAAGTAGAATATTGAAATTGTTAATAACATATTATGTATGAAATATCAATCAAAGAGTGACATGAAAGAACGTGAAAATCAAAATTATGAATATTCACCACAATCCACCACAATCAACTTTTTCACATTCACTAACACAATTTACAATTATTAAAAATAAAACTCACTACAACTTACCACAACCCACCACAATTCCACCACGCCTACCACGATTCCACCACACCACATCGCGTCCTACCACAACCAGCCGTATAAAAAGAACAACGGCTAATATGGAATCGATGGAGTAAGTTTTAACCTTTATGGCTCTGTTCTTTTGTGCGGTGTGTTGCGGTATGGTGTGGTGAAATTGTGGCGGGTATGGTGGAATTGTGGTGGGTTATTGGTAAGTTGTGGTGGGTTTTTTGTATATATATATAAATATTGTGTTAGTAATTGTGAAAAGTAATTAGAAAAAGTGAGTTGAAATATTGTATTGTTTTTGGATGGGTTGCTGTGAATTGTGGCGGAATGGTATGTTGTGATGGATTGTGACAAAATGTGGTGGGCTGTGGACCTGCAAATTGCCAACCGCATAAAATAACAGGGTCATGTTGAATTTCGGGTTGCCAGCCAGAGGTTTTAAAAATTTGTGCCAATAATTCCGTTGAAAATAGTGGGAGTATTCACAAATGAAAAACCCAAACAAACATTATCTAATGAACTAATTGAATTGCGAGTGAGAGTGATATGAATATGATGTATCATCGATCTGTACCTTAGAATTATTATTTTAATACTTCATAACCATGTCAAATGACCTTGCCCTTGGGGACATTCCTATCACAACAAACATCCAAAGGACGCTGTACGTGGACCAAAATGTGGCCACGATAATAATTTTTTAGTCTTTCAGTTATTTGGCTTTAATTATAATTTTGGCAAACTTTAGTTGATTTTCAATCTTGTTACCTCAAATTATTCAATCTAATTTTTTGGGTCCTTCAGAATTGGGGCTTCATCTTGACTATTTGATCTAATCAAATAATTATATCAATTTGTTATGAAAGTCAATCAAGTTATTGTTAACTTATAAAAGGATATGTAAAGTTCTACTCCCTCCGTTTTTATTTATGTGTCGTTTAGAAAATTGTGCCAAAGATTTTGACCACAAATATCTTAATTTATATAATGATTTATCATACAAATTAATATCTTTAAATTCGTAATAAAAAATACTCGTAAAAAATTCTTTTAAAAAGGTCTTATATGAAAAATTATTAATTAAACATTGATTAAAAAAAGTAAATTACATATAAAAATAAACAGAGGGAGTACCATAGTAAGTTTCTCCTTTTATGAAATTCACAAATGAGGTGTACCTATAAGTGAAACATGTGAAAGCTACTTTTCATTAATAATGGCAACTTCAAATCCTACATGCTTATAGTTCATCTCGATTTTTGTACGTAGTAATAAATCATAGTAACTAATGTGGGTTCGATTATAATAAAATGTCTTATTAAATTCATCTACTTGTTTTTAATAGACCATGTAATCAATAATTTTTAAATTCAATTCGAACCAACATATCCAAATTACAAAATTTTAAGAGTAGGGTTATGTTGAAATTTTGCGAATGCGTGCGCGCGTAGAAAAAGTATAGTACGCCAAAATTTGGAAATAAAACATGATATTTAGATATGCTAGTGAAGATCATTGCAAGGGAGAGATAGGTACATGATGGTGGTGGGGAGAGCTCATTATATGGAGGAGCTTATTAATTCATCACCTTGAGAAAATACTTCTAATGTCTATTTACATGTGTAGTAAAGAGTTGATGGAAAAAAATTCCTTAACCTTCTATCTGTTTTGTCATTGAAAGAACCCTTATTGGGGGGTGAATAGATTTGTTACAGAGTTATGCACTTATAAACACAATGACGTTAATAACACTTGATTGAACTGAATAATACTTCCTTATTAGATAAGCTTGAGGTACAATAAAAACAGAGGATGTTTGAGAACTGAACAGAATCAGGACAGTGAGGTCCTTGATGACTGGAGCCTTTCTGACGAAGCAGATGAAGCCTGTGGAGGGGCATCACAGATGAAGCAGAGATGAACATGAAAGATTACGATGCAGATCAATCTCACAAAGCCTTAGTGCTTCAAGGCTCTGCTACACAACAGCTCTCGCAACATTAAGGTCATTGGTTATACCTCATCAGAAGTATCTTACTAGCTACATAACTCACCAAGGCTCATTAACTATACACTCAGAATCACGAGATTTCCTACACTCGATTACTTGCGTGGAATCGACTGATTCTCCATAGAGGATGCACAAGACTATTTACAGATTGTTTCATTCAGCTCCAACGGTTTAGTCTTGCATTTCCTTGTTGATTGATACTTTCCTATCTTCACTTGATCTTCAATCTTCAATTCTTTGGAAACGTGTGGGATTGCCTTTCTGAAAATGAAAGTGTATAAATCAGTGTGAACATCTAGATAATCTTTAGATATATATAGTGAGATAATATATGATAGGATACTTCCCTGATTTGTTTGTGATTTTGTTCTTTCAAACAAAACTGACGACAGTGTTGGAAGGTCCTCAGCGGCAGTGATTGGAGGTCCTCACAGTTTCTGCAATTTTCTATATTCTTACTCATGATATATCTAGGATATATATTCTATGATATTTTTTCACATGGCATTCTAGATTTTTTAGTAGATCAGTTGAATCATTTTTTTCAAGATTTTTCTAGATAAATATTTCCAATATATTGTTGCATTGGACCCTTTGTATCCTGCTTAGATGAAATTTGAAAGTACAGATTTTTTTTTTTTTTTTGGTATGTATACATATATACACGTATGTGTGTATATAATTGTAGCTTTCGTTAATAATTATTTCAAATGTTATACGTGGAACTGTGGAGAGAATAGAGATAGGAATGGTAGTGGACATGCTTTTCGCATTTGGGGGACAATTATTGTCCAAAAGAAGCATATTTGCCTAAACACTCTTAACTCAAACACAGGATTCAAAACCACGTATATACAATTATACACGAAGCTTGTCGCCTCACTAGCTTGGACCTAGCTAGAATTATCATTCCATGAGTGTCACATTCTTGATTTTAATTGATAATGTTGAGACTTTTGCAACCCAATCTAATAATTTAAAACGTATTTTATTATATAATAAAAAGTAATGATACCATCTTGATTCAAGTTAAATGAGGTTTCATCTTAAAATCAATTGGTGTTAGAGAAGTAGCCTACTTGATTTATATACCATGTGTTTTCTCTTTACTTTTTCGGTGTTAAGAGGAGTAGCCCAATTGGTGTTAATTAAGCCTTGTTCTTTTGTGCGATTGGTAAGATATGGAAATGGTGCGGTGAAATTGTGGAAAGTGTGGTGATGTTTGGAATTATATGATGAAATTTGTTGAAAATATGACTATGTGGTATATAAGGAGAGAGAATGTGAAATGTAGAGAAGAAAAGTGAGAAGAAAGAAAAGTGATGTTTGTGGTGAAATATGATATGGGTATGATAAATTCTAGAAGAATATTGAGTGATATTGTGAGTTGTGATATTGCACCACACCACACCGCACAAAAGAACATGGCCTTAGGCTCTGTTCTTTTATACGGCTGGCAGGCTGCGGTGCCACAACACACTCTACTTTGCCAAAACCCACCACAACATATCAATCCACCACAATTTACCACAACTCATCACAATCAACTTTCTTACATTTACCTATACAATTTACATTTAGGGTGCGTTTGGTAAGATTCCTAGGAAAATTTTTCCCAAGAAAAGATTCTCTGGAAAGTTTTCCATTGGAAATATTTCCCTAGGAAAACCTTGCAAATGGTGGGCCCCTTGTAAAAACTTTCCCGAGGTCAATGTACAACCAAACATGGAGAAAATAAGTCAACTCGGGAAAATTGACCATTTCCTCGGGGTTTTTGACTAAACAAACGCACTCTTATAAAAAATAAACTCACCGCAACTTTCGAATAACCAACCACAATCCACCACAATTCCACCACACCGTACCCCACCATACCCCAACCAGCCGTATAAAAGAACAGGACCTTTAATGATAAAAATCTAAATATAAATGGTCATTTTACAAATAACGATGTACATTTCATAACAAAGACCAAATTCCCTAAACTCATGCTTATAAGTGCTAAATTAACACAAACATAACTACTAATTATAACCCTAATCCAGTTGATGAAGACAGTTGAAATATCAAATCAAATCAAGAATATATATATATATGTATATATATATATATATGTATATATATATCCAAGGTGTAGGCTGGCTTTGCCTAAGCAAACCCAAGTGTCCTACAAAGCCCCAATATTAATGGGTAAGTAAGCAATCACTTTCCCAAAATACTACCTTTTCAATATACGTGGCCAACTGTTATTGGAGAAGACAGATAGAGTTGTGGATCACAGGCATAGTGAGCTTTCACATGAAGAAGATAACGTCAAATGTGACTGACATCTCATAGGCCACCATTACACACACGTCAGCCCCAAAAAGTGCAAAAGAAATAGGGATAGATTTTTAGATAAAATAAAAATCAAAATTAAAAAAAAAAGGGTCTCAGATTTTGCTCATTCATCATTCATCATCTTTCTATCTATCTTCTGACATGTATGATCTGTACATCTGACTGCTGTTCTGTGTTGTGCTAGCTGTGCTGTGCCTTTCTCTGAATTTAATGTCTGCTCCTTCAATGGCTAAACAACACTTTGTACTTGTTGCTCTTCTTGGATAATCCCCAGGTATGACCATGTTTTTTTCTTCATTTGGTATAATCAGATCAAGTTTTGGTGATCTTGAGATTTTACTCTTTATAGTTATTGTGACTTGAGTTAGGTGCATAGTTAGTAAAATCCCCATCCTGAGCTCTGATTCTACGATTTTATAATTCAAAATCTTCGATGCGATTCTATTGTCTATATTTTGATCCACAATTTTACGTGGGTTAATTTTGATTCTAACTGTCCTATAGATTCGAGCTAGGATCCTGATTGTTAGAACTTTAGTTAGGTGTATTTTATTGCTCCTGATTAGTAGTCAATAGGCAAAGGGTTTTACTGTGTACTGTAGGCTACTTCTTTTAATCATTTGTCCGTTTTTGACTTTGAAATGTTGAGTAATTGTAAACGATAAGACATCTCATCTTTTCAACTAAATCACATCTTCAACGCATATAATTTTCTCTGTATGGAGCATCAGATCCCACCATTTCCATGTAAAAAAAAACTACAAAATTTGTGTCTAGAAAACACATAATTATTTTTGTATTCAAATGGAGAGTACAATGCATTGAGTAGCCTAATATATTATTAATTACTGCATGGTTTTCAACTACAACTACGTTAATCCTAATTACCTTCAAAATTAACCTTGGATAATGCTACATGATCGATCTTCACCTTGATCTTTGCCTTCCACAAACGTCTCCATCATTAGATCCATAATCCATAAATACCCATTCCCTTTTTTTTTTCCTTTTTTTGTGAGAGTCACAAAAAGGCATTACAATACAAAAGGGAAAGGGGGAATAGAACCTAACTATGACAGAAGTTCATGTACATGAATTTCTCCCATTTTTTGCTTCATACACATTTTTTTCATTGCTGTATAACTTAACCATATATCTTGCTGGGGTCTTATGGCAGGTTTATTGTGCAGTACATGCTCGAAAATAGTGACAACACAGGTTCATTCGATCAAATCGAAAAGGGTTTAATTTAAGTTCACACATTCTGACATCCATCTGTGCTAAACATGTACGTACGTCGTACACCAAACAGCACAGCCAAAGGGAATTGAATGAACTGAACTGAAGTAATCAAAGACACATGGATAAGACATGCGAGTTCTGCGGCGCACCACGGCCCGTGGTATACTGCCAGGCAGACGTGGCATTTCTATGTCTGTCATGCGACGCCAAGGTGCACTCAGCGAACGCGCTTTCAGGGCGGCACTCGAGGTCCCTGGTGTGCGACTCGTGCAGGACGAACCCGGCCAGCGTGCGGTGCCTGGACCACCGCCTGCTGCTGTGTCGCGGGTGCGAGACCCGGGTTCATCAGGCCGGGTTCGCCCAGCACAGGAACCAGGTCATGGGGAGCTTCACTGGCTGCCCTTCTGCTGACCATTTTGCGGCTCTCTGGGGGATTAGTACTGAAGTGGGTCAGGGTTCGGACCGTCCTCAGATTGGGTCTGAGTCGTGTGTGTCAAGTGATTTGAGTGCGGTTAAGTTCAAGCGGCCTGGTTCTTCTGCCAAACATGGCCTTAGTACCCAACAGCATAAGGTTAGTTGACAATATTCCAACTGCATCCTAACTGCTCAAATTTACTCTACTTTCATCTGTTGGAGGGTACTGTAATGGGTTGTCAATAGTGGAGCTGTGGAGGGTTTGGTTGGGTTTTTTTTTTTTTTTTTTTGTATGGTGAAATTTGATTTGATCAACTTTTCCAATTCGAAATGATAAATGTCTTGTGCAAGACTCATATTAAGTGTCTTGTCATGATATAAAACTTATATATTTGTAAATTAAATTGAAAAAAATTACATAATTGGCTTCTATAACTATAATAATACATATAAATGGTATAAAATCACACTTTTATATATGTTTTTTAAAATTTACAAAAAGGCGTCTAAAATATGTCCAACGGACGGGGTTCATTCGTTAGGGTGTCAATTTTAATTGTTGACGTAGCTAACACGTTCCAAGCTTCTTATAATTGATAATTAATAGTATCTGACAAAAAATTTGGGGTTAAAAATGATAATACGTATTAGTTTTATAAAAAGAAAGATACTTAAAGTAGTGTATTGGGGCAAGACACATATCATCACCCTTTTCAATTCGATCAAATTTTATTCAGTCTAACTGTATTTAATGCGTTGGAAAAGTTTTATATAGGGCCTATCATTTCATAGTTCAAGACGTTGCTTTATCCCTTAATATTGAAAATTTAAGGATAGTTAGAACATTTTATAATTGGTTTTTGGACCCTAATATACTGAATTTTTGGAGTATTGGACAATAATACACTGAACTCTGACCTTGGACAATAATACACTGTACTTTGGGGGTGTTGGACAATAATGCACTCATAATAATTCCGGTGGTGGCTGACTTGGTTGCAATCCTACGTGATTCACCTGCCGCGTAGGATCACCACCAAGTCAGCCACTGTCAGAATTCTTCCGGGTGTATTATTGTCCGACACCCCCTAAAGTACACTGTATTATTGTCTAATACCCTAAAAGTTCAATATATTAATGTTCAAAAATCCTTTACAATTTTAAGATATGAACCAATGCTAATAAATACACTTTCTTTAAAAAAATATTTTTAAATTCTTATCTAAGATTTTATCAAACGCACCATAATATTTTCTAATTTTGGAATTCAGTAATGAATTATTCTGTTCAAAGGGATGTTTAGATAATATTGTACCTCGCTGCCCGCTAAACCTGGTCTAAAGTGAGACTCTTTGAATGTGTTGTTACGTGTTTTATTCTATTTTCTTAGCAATCTCGTAGCATTAAAAATGTGTTTCTATTGCCAAGACAAAATCCTATAGGTCTAGTAGCTAGCTAGTTTAGTAATATCCTATTTGTACCAAAACATCTCATTGCAAGTAGTAATAAATGTAATCAGGTAGGACTACTTATATTTGGATTTTAACGGCCGCCAGCATGACCCATAGGTTCAAACCCTCCAAATAGAAGGAAACATTTGCCCATTTTAATTCCAAGAAACCTCAAGACTACTCAAAGTATTCAAGTCATGCATTTACTCATATAGCTTCCTTGTATGCAACAGACACTCAACAGCAGTTCTGAACAAGAACAAAAGAACTTTTCAATTATGCAACAAATTCTCGAGTTGGAAAAGCTTCAGCTCACTGAAGGCAACAACCAAACATCCTCATTGTTACGTCGTCATAATGGAGAATCTGTCAAATCTTCTTCCTCCACATACAGCACATCAGGAAAGCCGGATGAATCCCTAGGCCGAAAATCAAAAGAGCTAGAGTATTCTCTCATTAACAATCTTGAGAGCTTCGAAAACCAGACTCAAGAGTTGAAGGATGGACGTTTGCCTTCGCCAATGTCTCAGCTAGACCAGCTTTCCTGTTCTTCTGTAGGAGGGGAACCCTTTTGGCAGTACAAAAGTCCTGTAGATAATAGTCAGGTTTGTTAGCTTGTGATAGTATTTCTTCACTTTCCTTCTTAAGGGTGAAGTATTGTTGAGGTTCTAATAGTAGTGGCAATGCAGTTTTGGTCACAAAATTTGCAAGATCTTGGAGTGTGTGAAGACTTGGGTTCCTTAGATGATCTCAACATACCAGATGTGGATCGTACATTCCGCAACTTTGATGATCTCTTCAGCAACGATCTAGACTTGTCGCAAGCATTGCTTGAAGACGACGATATGATCTTCTCCAACATCCATAAGGGTGAAAACCGCCGTTCAAAGTCCTTCACAGAGGTCCAAAATTAAACTAACTGCACCAAAAACTCATGATGTTTCTTATTAGCATTTTTTCTGACATCTGCAGCAATTTTCAGGACATTTCTGCTGGTTCATCAATTTTTGTCAGTAAACATATCAGTTCAAAACACAAGGGAAAACCATATGGTGACCACTCGAAACACATGATGAGATCAGCTTCGTTTTCAAGATCGAGACTCAGTGCAGAAAGCAGTGGGAGTGAATGTCTCGACAGCGGATACTCAGGGAGTTTTTTCATGCAGGAAATGCCAAACAGTATAGCTCAAGTACAAGAAGACGGTATATACAACGAGAGAAAGAAGGCCCGGCTGTAAGTGAACTATATAACATAAGCTAGTTTGATGACTGAAGTATGCTCAAGTGACATATACTGATTGATGAAGCGCGTTTTTGTGAGTTCAGGATGCAGGGGAAACAGAGTCAGCTGGCACCGAGGAAGGTGAAGAGTGACATGCATAAGAGGATCAAAGGCCGAGTAGTGAGCATGGAAGGCGGCTATGAATCCGATTCCATGAATGCCACGAAAAGCTATTGATTTTGAAGCCATGATGAGTCGAGTATCGATCCATGTACATATATTTGTCATTGTTGTAAGATAAGATTTAAGAGTTGACATCATGTTTTGGTTGTTTGTAACCAAACACATTGACTTCCGATCACATTCTTTCTAACTCTGTTGGAGAGATCCAAGGCTGCGTCCAGCTTAACCAAGGCCCGTGATAAATAATGTAAGGTTCTACCCTAAAACCAGTTGGTCGTAAGAGGAGTTGTCCACTTAACATAGGAACCAAAAAGCATGTCCCCTCAATTAAATTTTTCGTTGTAGGATAATTTACTCATAGATGAACCCCAACAGACGGTAAATTTACTCCTCTTCCAATATCTTTCTAGCTAGTCCATTTAAAGTCATAGCCCCAAATTTTACCACAGTACACTTGATTATGGCTCCTACTTGCCCAAGGTGTGTAGAATCTAAATATAAACAATCATATCACGTTACACTTGATTATGTGTACAGAGCTGATTTCAAGAGACCCACATTGAGTTCCATCCAATTCTTTTTGACCCTAGATTTGCTCCTCTTCTGGTATCATCCTAACTAGTAACTAGTCCATTTCAAGCCATAGCCCTAATTTTGGATTCGCTTTTTCTTTTTTTTCCTTTAGGGGTTATTATTTGCCATTGTTTGAGCTCTACTGCAAAGCTTTTATTTGCCAAGTGAATCAAGCTGCTAATACCTAGGTTAGCTAACACGACCATAGATATGAAAAGCTATTAAGACAAGCTGGTGAATCTTTCGATCATGGATTTCAGAGAGTGTGATCATGCGTTTTAGGGAATGTGGTCATTAGGGCCGGCAATGAGCCAAGCCGGCTCGTGAGCCATCTCGACGGGAAGCTCGATAAGCTCGGCTCGCAATAAGCTCGAGGTGGCTCGGGCTCGAGCTCGTCACATAAACAAGCCAAGCCGAGCCCAAGGAAGCTCGGGTCGTGAAGCTCGCAAGGCTCGTGAAAATGGAAAATTGGACGAAATATGTTGTGTTTGATATACAATTTCCAAAATAAAATTACCTTATTCACATGAATTGAAACTTGTGCTTTTGATACATTTTTTTTTATGTGTTATAAATCCACTATCACAAATTATTTTCATTATCGCTAAAAGATTACTTTATTTTATATCCTATAATTGTTATTTTGAATTAATTAATTTTCAATCTTATATAATTATTTGTTTTTGTTATAAGTGTTTTTTTCACTATTCTCTATTTTAAGAGTTACTCTTTATTATCACTTTCTAGGTCAACAAAATGACTAATAATGAACAAATATGGGCTCGTTAAAGCTCGCGAGGGCTTGCAAGCCTGAGCGAGCCAAACCGCGAGCCTAACTTTTCAGGCTCGCCAAGCTCGCGAGCCGAGCCAAGCTTGCAATGTAGCTCACGAGCCAAGCCTCGAGCATGTCATGCTCGGGTTCGGCTCATTGCCAGCCCTAGTGGTCATGAAACCATGACCAGTACCATACTCTCTCATGTTCATTACCACACACCGTCAAATATCAAATCAAGGGTTGTCATTTGCTCTTCTCACCTTCTTATCTAAAATATGGGTCCAGATAAAATCGGGTCGGACAAATCCAAACGGAAATTCATGTCCGGACCCGGTTTTTTATTTCGGGCCGGACAACTCGGACGAAGCTAAATTTAGGTCGAAATCATGTTCGGACAATAGAAAAAAGAGAAATTTTATGTACGAATATTTAGTCAATTCGGTCGATATCGATGTTTGGACAAAAAATCTATGTCAAGACCCGATTCTTTCCGGGTCGGATAAAATTTTGCTGACTCTACCATGAATCAGTTATTACAGATCAAGTTTGGTTCAGAATAGTTTTTGATCCGATCCAATCTGAATTAAGCACGGACACTGTCCTGTCTTTGGCCCAAAATCTTTGTAAAACCTGGGCCGATCCAAATTTATACTCAATGCACACCCTTAAGTAACTACCATCATTCTTGCTTTTCCTTTTTTTTTTTTTAATTCCCAACAGATAGCTCATGAAGGGCAATGTATGTATCACGTTAACTAGCGCTGGCAAAAATTCGGGTCCGGGTAAATTCGGGTCGGACAAATTCGGACAATGTCAAAATTCGGACGATAAATTCATGTCCAGACCCGGTTTAATTTCGGGTCGAATCGGGTTGGACAATTCGGACGAAGTGAAAATCGGGTTCGGACAATTAAAAAAAGAGAAATGTTATGTCCGAATATTAGTTCAATTCGGTCAATATCAAAATTCAGACGAAAAATCTATGTCCAGACCCGATTTTTTCCGGGTCAGACAATTCGGGTACGTCGGGTCGGACGAAATTTTGCCAGAGCTAACGTTAACTTCTGTTTGATTTGATGATCATCATATTACATAATCATAATTGTCCACGAGTTAAATTACACTGTTGGTTGATATCCATCATTGAAAGTTGCCTTGTTAGAAGCAGAAAACGACTAATCTTAATGCCACTAATTAAACCCCCCATGGAAGCAAAAAAAAAAAAAAAAGGGAAAAGGAAAAAAAAAGGGTGATTAATTGCATAAGAAGAATTGTGGCCCTGCAGGCATTAACAACCATTTGACATCACCTAAAAGTGATTGAAAACTGGAAGATGAATTTGAAGATCTTATCATTTTTTTCACCAAACAATGCAAATGTTTGTTAAAGTTGTAATTGAGAAGCAAAACACTGCCCTAAGTACCCAACCCCATAAAATTGATTGATATTGATATTAACCCATCATTGTCTATCTATTCAATTCTATTTAATTGTGTCATATTTTAAAACATAACATAACAAAACATGCACCTACATTTTATTTGCCTTTAATTCTGAAGTGAGATCTGTGTTAAAGATTGGAGTTCATGTTGTCTGTGAAATGTCATGACCTACTACATGCGTCCCTAATTATATGTTACGAAAACTAACTCGTCAAAACCAATAAACGTAGGAATGAAGTGAAAAATTAACAAATGGTCAAAAATATCTTTAAAAGTACCCTAGAATGAGGTAAGATTATTTATTAGAAATAGAATTAATATTATGAATGCTGAAATTGTAAAAATTAGATAATTTGACAAAGAAAAAGAGATAAAGTAATTAAAAAATTTGACAAATAATTAGGGACAGAGATAGTAATAATTAGCTCCTCCCTCCCGACATTGAATGAAAAGAAAATAGCGAGTAAATCATGTTAATAATATCATGATTACGGGTAACTCAATTTTGATGCAATTTGTGCGCGATATTAATTAAAGTAGTAAGGGATAAATAAATAACAAATGTAAATTAATTAGAATTAATGAAAAGAAAAAAATAAAGAAAGGTAAATTTATTTTCAACAAGGGTCAACTAATTTATGGGCTATTTGAAGAAAGGCCTACCCCAACATGACTATACCAACGTAAAGGTAAATTCTATAAAAACATATGGGTAATGTGTTCAAGTGAATATAAGCTTGGTGTAACATTGCTCACAAATGTTTGGGTTAAGCATGGAAATTTTGAATCTAAAATCAGAGAGGGGTTTTTTTTTCCAAATAAATAAGTTTTTCGAAGTAAAATTAGATATATATTAACACATAACACCAAGATTTTTTTTCATTCAAACTCCAAAACATGTTCTAAAGTTAACATAAAGTGTGTTTGGTTGGTCAAAAAACTTGGAGAAATGTTCGATTTTCTCAGACTGACTTATTTTCTCCATATTTTGATGTAAGTTAACATTGGGAAAGACTTTACGGCACCCCCACCATTTACTACATTTTCGTAGGGGAAAATTTCCTTGGAAATGGGGGCTAAAGGGATATTTTTCCATGAAAAATTCTCCTCGAGAAAAATTCTACCAAATGTTCCCTTACCACACGTCCACATGAAAACAACAGTAAATAAATAAGGTTGTAAAAAAAAATCATTGATGCCCATAACCTCATCAAAAATTCAATCAATACGCATACAAACAACGGTAAACTGCAAACGACAAGAATAAACTCCTATGAAAAAATGTTTGAATCAATATACAATAATTTTAATACTTTTACCGAAAAAAAATCTTTATTTGTTAAGTTTAATTTACAAATTTACCGCCTGAATGAAGCATTTTTAGCCTTTTTATTATTTTAAAAAATATTTACATTCTCCTGCCTCCATTGTGCTCCGCTCAAAGAGTCAATCCTCCAGAATGACAATATTACCCTCGCATTCGAGCAACGCACAAAATCGAGTTACCAAAGAAGGCAGGGATGGTTGAGTAAATTTACTCCTTTGCAGTTACACTCAGCTAACTCTATTTCTGTTGGAGAGAGTTTATAACAAATTCAGAGTTCTTCCCATCATCTCAGATTCTTCCCGCCCATTTTTCTCCCTTCCTACTACATAATCACCGCCTCTCTTTCTTTCTTCATTCCTTTCTCTCTCCTCCCTCTCTCTATCTCTCTACAAAGAACCTTCCTCTCTCTCTCTCTCTCTCTCTCTCTCTCTCTCTCTCTCTCTGAGCTCGAAGTAGAAGCAGACCTGGAGGTTTAATCTGTAAGTGCTTAATCTCTGCAAAATTCATTCGTCTTTGATTTCTTGAAATGTTCGTTCTGTTTTGAATCAATGCGGATCTTTAGTTTCAAATGATTGCATTGACGATCTCTCTCTATTTTCGATCTTGCGTTCTGTTTTTGCTTCGCAATTTTGAAACAGAGTCGAAAAATTCGAGAATTCTGCGTTGAATCTGTGTGAGACTGTAATATGCTTGATGCCTGCCTTCGATTTTCAGACGATTTTTGCATAAACTTCACAATGCGATCGAGTTGTTACTTCGTCGTTTGATTGTGTCTAGACTCTGCATTTTGAAACCCTAGCATCGAACTAAGAAGGATTTGTTTCTTGTCGAACACAGAAATTCAGAGAGAAATTCTGAAAATGCAGCAAGAACCGAGCTCTTCTTCCAATGGCGGCATGATTAACATGGAGCAATTGTCATCGCCAGCTCAAATTCGGTCTGCTATTTCTAACCTCATAAGTCCTCCATCTTACTCCTCCATTTTCTACCAATCCGGCAGCTCGTCATCTCCGGCGACTCCTCCGGCGACCTCGAACTCATACCAAGTCACCGGTGGAGGAACCACCACCAGCTCCTCTGCATCAGCCATTAGCAGTCTGTCTCGGTTGATGTCGGAGCATCAGGAGCTGCGGAATCTCCACGCTTTCTGCCTGACGCAGCTGCAGAGGACTTTCAAAGAGTCAGAGACTCTCCGCCAAGAAAACACGAACCTCCGAGTGGCTAACCATGACCTCAACCTCGTCATCCAAGCCGCTCTGCAAAACCAATACCAGAACCCGATGTATCCAGATTCTTCCGATCAGTACGGCCCTGCTGTGCCTCTGTCCTCGCTTTCTGAGAGGTTCAGCGGTTTTTCGATCAGTGACAAGAGGAGAGAGGCTGGCACTAGCGATGATGGAGTATCTACTGAGAGTCCTACCAGCGTGATTGATCAGAACCATCGCTCCGAATGCCAGAATGTTGAAGGCGGTCGAGTCACTCTGCCTAAGAGCATTTCTGTCAGGTCTAATGTGTTCTTGAAGATGAGTCCTGCTGCAGCTGGTGCGAGTGGTGGTGGTGATTCAGGTCCTAGTCGTGGAGCATCGAGGATCCGATCTCAGAATGTTGTTCGTGGACCGGTACGTTTACTGGACTCAAACTATTTGAATCTTTTATCATCTGCATTATGCGATCAATGATTTGGTTGTTTTGACTCCATGATCTAACAAGTGAAGATATTATGATTCGCTTTGGTTGATGAAAGTACTTTAATGGTAAAACTAAATGAAAAATCCTAAATGCACATAGATAGAATGGAGAAGTCATAGAGTCTGTGAGACTATGAAGATATAGATTTGGCATTGTCACTTACCTGGTTAGCCGAAGGAAAACTAGAGAAACTGGTGCATTTTTACTGATTCTTTATTGGATACAAGAGGAAAACTAGAGAAACTTGTTGAAAAATGAACTAATTGTGTGGGGGAGGATTATCTATATGCTCTACGCAAGCAGTTTGGTAACTTCACTGATTTCGCCCCATAATTGAGCTTTAATTGGAGAAAGTATATTTTGGTATATAGTACATAATCTTTGGTTTATACTAGTTGTGCTACTTGACATGCTAGCTATAATGGGAACAATGCTATGGTCATGCTAGAGTGGTTGATTTTAGCATTTTGCATTTCAAATTCTGATGCAAGTTCACTTCAGCCTTGATAAAAGGAGTCTATGGTGTCTCTGTGTTTGATTTATATAGCATTTTTTTCCGGTCCACCTAGTCTTAAATCCCTAGATTTAGCTAGGTTGTTGTGCTTCCTCAATATTGACATTAATTTAAGAACTCGCAGGAATTTGCAAACCTACTCAAGTTATAGAACACTTCCAAAATCTGAAATCCCTAGGCATTTTTAGTCGTGATATTTGCATTAGGTGCTTAGGGTTTTTTCTTCTTTTGTGGACGATACTATCTTTGCAAACCTACTCAGTTACCCCCCACGCACACCCACCTACCATAAACAGGGGAAAAGATAACTTGTTGCTTAATGTTCAAGGGATTATATAAACTCTAATTCAACTTTGGCCTTTAGTATCTGAATGTTTATTAGGAGAGAAACTTAAATAAATGAATAATCCCCCCCCCCCCCAACACACACACAAACACACCCTTTCTTCTTTTTTTCCTTTTTTTCAAATTCTGTTATTGCCGTATGGGCATATCAATTACTAGTATAGGTAGATATAGATGAAGGCATAGATATGACCTACAAGCACATATTCTTGCAAGTCTTCATAATGAAATATGGATGTAAAGGAATTTCATGTTGTCTGCATGTGGCATACTTCCTAAATGATGGCAAGTACTTAAGAAAGCTCTACCTCTCATGTTCTATCTTTTTTAGCATCCTAGGTTGGAACATGGCTAGTACCAAACTACCCCCAGCAATTTGGAGTGGTTGGGCGTTACTGTATGCATTCATCTAGCATATCCACATATGCCAAGCGTAATGAATGCAACCATAAGCTTTGAGTAACAGTTCCTGATGTTTAATTTGAATCTGGATAAGTATCTGCTTAATCAAAGAGCAATTGCCATTTCTGAGGTAGCCAACGCCATAGGTGCTCCCCATCTTACTTGTCGATGATTTATATATGTTGGTGTACGTTGGTTATTGGATGTGTTCATTTCATCTGCTCATAAGATGTACTTGATAAAATAGATTCCCAAAGTTTAGGAGAAAGATTCACCGTTTTTAGTAACCTCCGGCGAGGTTGAAATAAATAAAGCCAATCTGTCATCAGCTGATTGCAGCGAACAATAACTACATATATATAGGGCCGATTGCTCTTGCTTTTGCTTGAAAATGTGTGTCTATTATCCCACTGTTCAAGTGCCATTAACATGAAGGACTGATTGCTCTTGCGACTGCAAGCATAAGTAGGACTAACATGGGTGAAATGACGCAGCAAAAGGTGTATGTGAGGGGAGGGAGCAGGAAGGAAGGGCCAATAGAGCTGGAAGTGTACAACCAAGGAATGTTCAAGACAGAGCTATGCAACAAATGGCAAGAGACAGGAACATGCCCATATGGAGATCACTGCCAGTTTGCACATGGAATTTCAGAGCTGCGACCAGTGATACGCCACCCTCGCTACAAGACTGAAGTATGCCGCATGGTCCTTGCTGGAGATCCCTGCCCTTACGGACACCGCTGCCACTTCCGCCATGCCCTCACTGAGGAAGAGAAGCACTTGATCCCCCTCAGGAAGCAGCAGCAGCAACCTCATCACCCCTCCTGAACTCTTGGAATTGAGCTGAATGTTTATACTTCCCACCACAAACTAATCATAAATAATCATCTGTTACTGCAGTTACAATATAATACTAGTATAATAAGCAAGCATATACAGTGAAAAAACAGGTACAGTATCAGGCTGCTGCATTTAAGTATACTGTTGTGGATATTACATACCAACCTACACATGAAGAAGAAGATGAAGATGATATTTTTGCCACAAGCGATTCTCAAGCTGAATTGTCAAGTCTGGAAGCTAATCTCAAGCACTGAAGATTGGAGAAGCTTTTGTAATGATTTTTGTTTACTTGATGCGTGAATTGTAATTACAGCATTACTTTGCTGAAACCTGCTTCTACTGAGGTTATCTCAAACCTCAAAACTCCACCTATCTTTTGCTAGACTCATATCACGTTCACTTTGTCAAATACTATGAATTAACTGTTCAAGCCTTGGAGGCACATTTGTTTCACTCCCCTCACCCTGTCAGATGATGACATTCCTGCCCAAAATATATGTGGTTGTTAGTGTGAAAGTCATCCAACAAACGAATCAGTCCTGCACTCTGATATGTTTTAAGTACAGAAATGGCATGCTGCTAAAGTTTGAATATGCATTGCAGGGTTCCAATTTCCATAATCAAACGAATTAGTACTGCATTCTGCCATATCATTATACGTTACATATCTAAGCAAGTAGGTAATCTTCATTCTTCCAGCAAGAAAAAATATAACATACTGTTGTTGCCTTCTACATGTGTACATAAACAATGAAACATGATATACACTTGAAATATACAATTATACATTACATGTCTTCACTATTCTGCGGATTGACTTGAGGATTTTCAGTCTACCATGCTAGAGATGGAACTTTCATGCATTGATTCTCCTTGAAGGCTCATTAAGCAGCTGCAAATACATGAAAAATGGAATGGAAATGTAAAATATTATTGAAACAAGGCAAGAGCTAGTCACAGAACAAAAGATTTTAAAAAAATTGCAACAGTGAGGCTTTTCAGGGCTAAAAAACACCAATACAAGATCAGATTTAAGTACTACCCACTGGTATTGTCTTCTTCAGAAATCTGTAATCTGCATGTTTATGAACTCCTTACCAATTTAGCAGATTTTCAGGGCTAAAAATGGTTTGTTAAAACCATAACATAGAAGCGTGTTATTATGTGATACGTGAATGTAGACATCCAATTTGTGTAGAAACATTGTCTCTCACTCTCTCAGTCTAGATTAAGACATGCCACAGTCTAAACGAGACAAACAAGATATCTGACTAATATAAGGACCCCAGCACTCGAGAGTGGGGGAGGTTAATGAAGGAAGATGGCATTTAAATAGGAAGTTCCCGACATAAATTACTCCTATTGGGCATCCAACCCGCAAGACTTGACAACCCTTTTGTTGGTTAGTAAGCTTCATTCCTGCATGATATTCTATCACAATATGACTAACAGCCAGCAACCAATACACCATTCTAAGCAAAAATATCAACATTTGTCAAACCAAGGAATATATTATAATCTCTAGTTCTCACCAGACCCTTGTTTCAAAGCTTTTACACCAAAGACAAGTGACATCTCAACAGAATAGACAATTAAGCAGAATGGCGGCATCAACTAAGACAACTACAAGGCAGAAAGTTGATAGCAAAATACCTTTATCCACAGTTCTAGCTGGTAAAGCTACTCATAACAATGCCGATTTTTCCTTATGCCTCTCTCTTCAGGATATCATCCTTCTTCACAGTAAAATCCCAGAGATCCCCATATTTTTCATTGAAGTCCCAGATATCCATAGTGTTGTAGTCAGAAATCAACTTGTCACGTGCTCCCCTTTCCATGTTGTATATTTGGGGTTCAAAATTGTGAGGTTTGTCGGGTTTGTCCATCTCAATTATGCAAAATACGACTGTAAACACAGCTGCTCCAATGTACAAATACTCACCCTACAGTTACGCAAACAAAGAAACAAAGAAGCAAAAAAAGGAGAGTACAAAATCACTGAGTGTGTTCATAGAACAAAGTGAATATGTAACATATGTTAATTATTGAGCATCAGATACTACCGGCGCATGGAAATACATCCCAGCAGCAACTGCTGGTAGGAACAGCCATGAAATGAGACCTGTCCAGAAACCAACTAATTGTCAGTGTCAATGTCATACTTCCTAACCCACAGGCCCACAGACAGCTGCTTCTGCTCATGGATAAAGAAAACAAGAATTAGACCTTGGAAACCAGTGGGGGGCTCGACAGACTTGTATTCTTCAGCTAGTGTTTCCAAGAATGGTGCTGAAACAAATCACAAGAAGCATACAAAATCGTTATTAGAATTAGATACCTCAACTTACAAGCGTTCCACTTCCCCTCCCGAGAAATCTTAGACATTTATTTGTGGGCAACCTATTCTCACTGACAAAGAGAGCATTAGAATCTTCCCTAGGTTGAAAAGTTATCATGTATTGGCTTGTCGTATCCAATTGCATAAACAAGTTGTAATGACCAAAGAGGCGATACCAAGTTAGCTACAATCCCATCTTCCAAGGATCAAACCTTGGTGAAAGCCAAAAAAAATCCCATGTCTAAAAATTGTGGGGGTTAAATGGTTGCCAGGCCATGCTTGTTATCGGCAGTTTGGCACCCACCACTTGCCCTGCCCTGTAGAGTTTGCTGATGGTTACCTTTGACATTGCGGTGCAATGGGCAAACTTGACCAGCTTACTCTTCTTTTAAAAAAATAAAAATAAAAAATAACAGGAAAAGGTTTACAAGTTGTAATGGCTTCCTGAGTCATATGATTTGGTCTAAAGGCAGGGGAAAGAGATGAGCATACCTCCCACCCTAACCAGTAACAATTAATACATGCCTGATAAGAGAAGCAAAGGGCTAACAGTATATATATCACCATAGGCTATTGTTTCAAAATGACTTGGATGACAAAAGAAGGGATAACCTTATCTTCTACCTTTCTTTGATGTTTCATAGTAAGTATGATGGTCATCCCAGATTCCGAATTCGAAATCTTCCTAAACACAAGGAACAAAATCTCATCAGCAACACTCTGTATACTTAATTCAAAAACAATAAGCCGTTATTTCAATCAGGATACCCTTTTTCTCCTTTTTTTTTTCTTAGTCCAAAAAAGCCAAGGATGATGAGTTGTAAACTCAGTGCCAATTGTTTGAACACAATCCCAGGATTTACTAACTAAACTAATAATAAACATAATCATGGAGCTCCAAAGAAGATTTCTTTATTGGCAGCGTTCAAATTTAGCAGTGAATTCACCAAACCAATCTTTATTTGCCAAAGATTATACTGTTTATACTCTGTATATATCAAACCAGTATCATATTCCACAGCCTAAACACCCAATCAATCCCTATACAGTATACACTCTATTATGCACTATTATCACATTAAAAATAGCACAAAAACAAAAACAAAATGCTACAATATTAAGGCAGAGAAAAAGATAGAGAAAGAGAGAGGACGAACAGCAGGGACGCCATTGGTTTCCCAACGGTCATGAGGGTCTTCATTGATGTCAGGCTCGATCTCAGACAAACCAGCTGCTCGCAATTTGGTAGACCTTCTTCTGCTAATTTCGCATTTTGCGGAAATGGGGTTGAAATTCAAAACCCTAGGAGATTGCCCAATTACAGTGTTGATGAGTTTTGGGGATGAATTTGTGCAGAAGACAGTTGGCATTGAAGTAGTAGTAGTCGCCATTGTTGCTGTATTGGAGCTCTGCCTTAGCAAGAACAAGTGTGCTGGGGGTGCTCAATGTCCAAAATTGAGTGGTTTGTGTTTGGCTTGTTTAAGCCAAGTATGAGTACAGGACAATGCTCACTTTATCCACATCTTGTCATCTTCCCCTCCTTTTTACTTCTCATTAATTTTACAATCAACTCTGAAATGAGAATGTTAATGACAATGTCAAATTGTCAATGCACCTCTAATGCCACCAATAATTTTACATGTCAATTCGAGCCATGCCTCATTTACCTTTTTTTTTATATATAGGCGATGTTTGGCAATTAACTGGTAGCTGATAATTGTTAGTTGTTAGCTTGTAGCTATTAGATGATAGCTTTTTGGATTAGTTATTTGACTTTAGCTGTTTGGTTAGTTGATTGCAGGAAAAGTGTTTGGTAAAGTAGTTTTTCGTGAAAAGCTACCTCAAAAAGCTTCATCAACTAGATTTTTGAAAACTATCTTTTTGGGTCCAAAAAGTAAATATAAAAAGCTATTTACCAAACACCTCAAGTAGCTTTTTAACCTTGATCAAAAAACTAAAAATTATCCAAAAAGCTAAAAGATACCCAAAAGGCTGGGTAGTCAAACAACCCCATAGTTTAAGATTGAAAAAACAGGGTCGGTCTCGGATCAGGTCATCTTTTTCTAAGTGAGCCACCATGCAAGTAATAATTTGCACTGAGTCTAAAAATTAATTATATTAATAGATATTAATATTAATATTTATAAATTTTGCCAATTTTTATCTAATAAGTAATAATTGTATACACTTCACAAAATTAGAGCACTCTTGTAAAATTTCCAATTAAAAGTAATTTCATATATTAGAAAAAAAATTAAATTATAGAAACATTACCAAAAATAATTTCATATATTATCAAGCTTAATCATATTGCTAACTAATTTACTTGAAAATTATGTCGGTGTGAATTAGGATAACATTGATGCATTACATAACACTCATATTAAAACGCTAGTAAATGATAATGAAGTGGCATATCGAGACTACAAAGGTAACAAGAGCTGGAATGTATTAGGCGTTAGTGGTATGCTCCCTTAATATGATATTTACTTATATCAAATATCGAGTGGGAAGGAACTACGGAACGCTTATGATGTGAAATTTTCCAACATAATTTGAGTAATCCTAGATTCAATTTCCATCATTCTAAGGAAGGTAATGCTCAATACTATACTTTTCTACTTCATATTGAATTCAAGTGCATTACTCATATTTGAAATCTACCTTATATGATTAGGATAATGTTAGGGTTTTTGGCGCCAAATGATATATAATATAGGTCTTGTGATTGAAAATAATGCAAATTGACTTTTTGGCCACAGCAAGCTGAATTTTTATCATATTTCCCAAACTAAGCTAGAACATATTCTGGCATCGGAAAACTCACTGGGAAAAGGTATCACGTTTAGTACTGATGAGCTAGCATCATTTTTCATTACTAAGCACGTGGTATTGATGTCATATCATTTTTTCGTTGTTAGAATTTTATGCTTACTTAGTCTAGAAACATGTGATAAAGGTTCAGCATACCGGTGGTCAAAAGGTCAGTTTGGATTATTTCTATCACAAACTCTATGGTATGGATTATTTACCACCAAAAACTCAAAATGTTATTTTACTAATCATCAAATGTACATACTTTTAGATATCTAGCTCTATACACAGATTGATCAAGGAGTTTGTACCATGTTTAATATTTCAAAAACGTTGACCAACTTGTGATAAAGAGATCTTAAACCTTTAACATTCTTCATTTAGAATAATTGTTCCTTTTCATCTTGTTGTTCTTGAAGATGTATTTCGTGAGCAAGAAGTTTTCCAATGAGGTCATCTAATTGGAGAGTTTTCAAATCTTGGGCTGCCTCAATTGCGTTGACTTTCGGTTCCCATTTCTTTCTTGGAAGACATTTGAGGACCTTGCGAGCTTTTTCTTCATTGGAATAAGTTTTCCCCAAGGACTTGAGATTGTTGACTATGATAGCAAACTGTTTGCACATGTCCTTGATGGATTCTCTAGGCTTCATTTTGAAGGATTCGTAATGCTTGACATAATTGTCAATCCTTATTTCTCGAACTTGGCTCGTTCGTTCATATGTGGTCACTAAGGTATCTCACACTTGTTTGGCTATATCACAGGCATAGACATATTCAAGTTCATTATAATCAAGTCCACAATAAAGAGTATGTAAGGCTTTAACATTTTTGTTTGCCTTTTCGACTTCTTTGGCAGTAAATTTAGATCTAGTTTTGGCTTTAGTGATTTCTCTCTTTGTGATCATGGGGACAAAGTCTTCATTTTTAATTTTGTCCCAAGTGTCATAATCTTGATCCATGATGAATGCTTTCATACGCTTCTTCCAGTGGGAAAAGTTTGATCCTCTGAATAATGGGGGACTGCTCAAGCAACGTCCTTGTCCTTTATCACCATCTTCGATCCCAACCATGATCTTTTCCACAGAGCGGTTAGTCTCTTCTTGAGTGGACCTGCTATGCTACCAATTGAAAGAACCCTAGAGGGGGGTGAATAGGGTTATAAAACTTCTGCACACTTAAGATAAAAGGACGTTAGGTTTCTTAATCTTTCTCAGATTATCACATATATAAATAGCAAGATATATATGATGAACTTTCTTTATTTAATCAACACTTAGTGCAATACAGAATAAGAATAACCAGGTTGCCCAAGGAATAAAGGTCCTTGTTACAACTGCTAAAGGAGTGTCTTACTGACACTACAACATAGAAGAGCTATAGCGACCGTTATTATGATGCAAGGCGCCTTTAACGCTCCTCTGGACACGTGTGGATATTATGGCGCACGTTAATATCGGTCGCTCGTTAATGGTCGCCAATCTGGGTCGTGCAATCGTTAAAATCGTCATAAAGACCGTTAATTAACTGTCACTACAGTGGCAAGCGTCAAAAAATATTATAAAAAATATCAATTCTAAATACCGTTAAATTAACGGTCGCTAGATAACGGTAGTAAAAAAATTATTTTTTTAAAAAAATCCACTGTAATTTCGAAAATTAACTCAAGTGCAGAGAAGAGTTGATAGTACAAATAAGTTTTTATGTGTTTGTTGCTGTGCTTATTTAGTAGTCATTGCACAATACCAACAAAAGTGTAGTGTGCTTATTTATTAAAGAGACACAAAGCAATTAAAGAGATACGGAATAGAAAATCGACATATTAGACACAGAATTGTAATTCAATTAACCAACAGAAAACGACCCCAAAATCCACAAAAAATTATTCAAACATCCAAAACAATTAAAGAGACACAAGAAATTATTCAAACATCCAAAACAATTAAAGAGACACAGAACTCACCAATCAACTCGATTTCTTCCAGAAAACTCGAACAAAAGGGGAAAATTCAAGCATCTGAAGAAGAACAACACATTGGCGATCATAATCAAGCAATTTCGATTAGGGTTTTGATCAAATCTTTGACAATTAAAAAACCTCAGAAATTCCGCGACGATTTCTTCCAAAAAATTCAAAAAGAAGGGGGAAATCGAATCTGAAGCAAGAAAGCGTCAAGGTGGTCGACAACAGTTATGGAGGACGCGCTGGTGGAGGGGAGGTGCGCACGACAGCTGTGCACGAGGCGGTCATGGGTGGACGACTGGTGAATTTATGTGAGAGGGGCTTTTGTTGATGATATAATTGTAATTGATTCTCCGCAAAGACAAAAGGGGTCTGGTGTGATAATAGTTAGACCACAGAGACCGTTAATTTAATGGTCGCAAGATAGCTTTAACGGTCTCTGCTAGCGACCGTTAAACCTATTTTGTGATCGTTAACTTAACTGTCTATGTGGTCGACATAAATTTTCACCTACCCAAAATAATATCAACCTTGCGACTGTTAATTTAAAGGTGACAAGATCCTTTTAACGGTCGCAACCTGAGACCGTAAAAAAAAATCTTGCGACCGTTAATTTAACAGTCGCAAGAAGGCGATTTTTTTTAATGTCGAAAATGTTAAAAATAATTTTCCCTTTTGCGACAGTTATTTTAACGATCACTTGTGATGTTGAACGGTCGCTGCTAGCGACCGTCAAATTTATACTGCGACTGTTAATTTAACGCTCGCTGGTTTAGCGATTGTTAAATTAATGGTCGCTCCTTAACAGTCGCACGAGAAAAACTGAGACCGTTAATTTAACCGTCTCAATTTAACGGTCGCAATGTTTATATTATGTTGTAGTGTGAATGGCACGTTCAATGTTATTTGACAAGACAACGCACCAACACAACAATGTGCTTTCACTCACATAACCTAATTCCCTTAAGGTTCTGTTACCAATAACTCGCCAACTTCCTTAGATTACAACACACTCAAAAACGCGTCTCTCAAATACTACACTAAAAAATCCTCACGGATTTTCTACTCTGCTATTTCTTCGTTGGAATTGATGCCTTCTCCATTCTTCAATCCAATGTATTTATACTTGCAGCTTTGTTGACTGTTTGAAATAAATCTTCACGATCTTCCTTTCTTTCTTGCTTTGGATTTTCCTTCTCTTGAAGTTTCTTTTTTGTAACAATCACAATCTTCATTTCTTCTTTATATGCAACAAATCTGTCAAAGTAATCATGAAAGCTTCACTTCTAAGATATCCAAATTATATGCCAATAATATACGAACTTTGACTTTCATTCAAAATCGATCCAGTTGCCAAGGTCCTTGAGTCTGGGTCTGTAAAGGTCCTTGAGTCTGAGTTTGTTGAGGTCCTCGAGGGGTTCTAACTATTAAGCTCTTTGACACAGTGGACCCGCTCTGATTTCTAATTATAATTTTTTGTCTTTATGTTTGCTATTTTCTATTTTCTAATTTATGATTTTATATTAACTTTTAATGATTTTATATTCTATATTTTAAATATTTATATATTAAAAATTTTCAATATTCTATATTCTATGTTTGCTATTTTCTATTTTTGTCTTTATGTTTGCTATTTTCTAACTTTTAACTTTTAATTTTATTAATTTTATTAATTTTCAATATTTATATATTAAAAATTTTAAATTGATTCTCAGTTTTTTATTTTTGAATTTATACTTTTTAATATTTTATTTTTCAATCATTTAATTTTTAACTTTTTAATTTTTAGCTTTTTTATTTTTTAATTTTAAAATTTTAAAATTTTAAAATTTTAAAATTTTAAAATTTTTAATTTTTAAATTTTTAAAATTTTAAAATTTTTAAAATTTTAAAATTTTTAAAATTTTAAATTTAAATTTTAAATTTTTAAATTTTTAAATTTTTAAATTTTTAAATTCTTAATTTTAAAATTTTTAAATTTTTAAATTTTAAATTTTAAATATTTTATTATTTTAATCTTTATGATTTTATTTTTTAAATTTCAAGTTTTCAAATTTTGATTTTTTTGATTTTTAAATTTTATTTTAAATTTAAATTTCACTTTTTTAATTTATAAAATTTTTAATTATTGATTTTTGAAAATTCCAAATTTTTTAATCTTTTTTATGTTTGATTTTGTAATTTTTTGAATTTTTTGAATTTTTTGAATTTTTCAAATTTTAATTTTTTGAATTTTTAAATTTTATATTTTTTAGTCTTAAATTGTTTAGTAATTAAAATTTTTAACTTTGATTTTTAAATATTCTGTTTTAAATATACGAATTTCTATTTTTAGAAACTTAAGTTTTTAAAAATTTTAATTTTTTATTTTAATTGTTAATTTTTAAATTACTAAATTTTTAAGTTATTTAAATATTTGAAAATTATAAATTTTTAAACTCTAACTTTTAATTTGTTTATTTTGGATACCCTGCCAAATTCATGGGTAACTCAAATTTACCAAGTTTTACAAGTTTTTGCCTAAATTTATCAAAATTTATTAATTTTGATATATTGACGTAAATTTTTAAAAGTTACCAGAATTTATCAAAAGTTACCAAAAATTAATAAAATTTACCAAAATTTAACTTTTATCCAACCGATTTTTCCTTGAATATGACAGGCCCTTAATATAACATATTTTGAAAAACATATCTAAATTTATATAAAGTTACCAAAATAACATTTACCATACCTATCATAGTATCATTTACCATTGAACTTTACATGCTAATGTCAAGTAAGATAAAAAGATTTTACAAATATCAAATGTGTAAAAATCGGGTATGGTAAATATAATTTACTCTTCCTAAGACTTCATCAAAGAGACCCAATTTCTCATAAAATGATTCACACCCAAAAAAAATAAAAAAATATTAGTCATATAGTGGTAGAATTTTTTAATTTTTACCTAGAAGAAGTGCTGAATTTGCAGCACAGACAATTACAAAGCCCTGTCGTCAACCTCATAATTTTATTATATTTTTTTTGGAAAATTGGATTCTAATAATCCTTACTTTTATAAATTAGATGACAATAATCCACACTTTAAATTTGTATTTTGGTGGTCCAAAAAAAAAATTTGTATTGTAGTAGTATCTGTGAAATAATGGACTTGAGCCTAATTCAACCCCAAAAGCTAATTTTTGGGGTTGAATTGGACTCAAGTCTATTATTTCACATGGTATCAGAGCCAGGGTCATTGATGTTGGTGTCGCGCCCGCAGTTATTGTCTGCGCCTCGTGGTGAGGGGGTGTATTGAGTTGTCCCACATCAGCCTTTGACACCCATATTGTGGTGTTTATAATGGCTTGGGTGCATCAACCTTCTAAGCTAGCTTTTGGGGTTGAATTGGGCTCAAGTCCATTATTTCACAGTATCAAATCCATCACCACATTTTTTTTTATTTTTTTCATGTCTACCCCATATTGTTTTTGTTTTTTCGTTCATGCCCCCAGATAGGTAATGAAGTTTAGTTCCTAAAACATTTTTAAAATTATTTTTTTGAGATTCCGAGCAATTATTATGATTTTTTAAAAGGAACAAAATTGAAAAAATAATTAAAAAAATTGAAAAAAATTGAAAAAAATTGGAGAAATGTTGTAAATTCATTAAAAATTGTGGTAAAGTGTTATACAAAGTTTTGAATCAAATACAACATAAAAATCTATGATATTTAGGGTATATTCTCGAGTATGTCCCATTGTCCCATTGTCCCACTACAATACAATTTTTTTTGAACCACCAGAATACAAATTGAAAATAGGGATTATTGTCATCCAATTTGCAAAAGTAGAGAATATTAGAATCCAATTTCCCTATTTTTTTCTCATCCAACACATCAATTTATTCCTCTTCTTTATCTTTCTCTCTCTATTTCTCTCTTTCATTGTCATTGAAGTTGGTTTTCTATTTCCTCCAATCCCTTAATAAGTGTTAACTTTTATAACTATCTTGTTCCTTTTTATTTACTAATTTTATAATTTTAATAATTAAAATATCTAAATTATCCTTAATTATGAAATTTTAATTTATTTTACCTTTTAAATTACTATTTTACTACTTTCGTCCCAAAATGTTTGTCCGTTGACTACATTTTGACTGTTAATTACTCGCAAACTATAATGAATTAAAATATGAAATCACTACCATTAGAAAGATAATTTGAAAAAGATTACAATGACGTCAATTTTATATTGTAACTCATTATAATTTGTGAGTAATTAATGATTAAAATTTAGTTAACGGATAAATATTTTGGGATAAAGATAGTATTACTCTCTTTACATTGAAACGAGTGAAGTGGTATAGTTGTTTGTTCACAAAACTTTTATTCTTTTTCCAATTAACATTGACTCATGGAGCGTAGAAAGTTGATAATTTGCCACTTAAAAAAGAGACCGACATAATATATCTACTTTTGTTCTTCCCTCCTACTTTCTCTCTGTCTCAGATTTCCCAAAGATCTCAACTGGGTTTTCCTGAAT
This sequence comes from Portulaca oleracea, assembly GCA_029582165.1. Classification (NCBI taxonomy): domain Eukaryota; kingdom Viridiplantae; phylum Streptophyta; class Magnoliopsida; order Caryophyllales; family Portulacaceae; genus Portulaca; species Portulaca oleracea. The sequence goes on from CM055880.1 coordinate 8,755,203, forward strand.
TATAAATTGGGTATCAAAACTTACCCTCAAAATCCAATCTTTCACCCCCAAAATCAAAATCCATACTCAGATCATTCATCAGTGAACTCAATACGAATCTTGAACTGTGGTTTCATCTCTTCTCTACCCAGATTCAGGTAAAAAAAAAAAAAAAAAAAAAAAATTTACCCCCCACTTCAATTTTTTGCTCCAACTCTGAAGAGGGTTTCGTATCAGATTAATCATGCAGAGCTTGGTTACATGATTGATTTGATCCTACTTTTTGCTGATTAATTTTGGTGGGTCTAACCTTAATTTTTCCCTCTTTCTGAGAAGGAATTTTTCAAGGGTTAGATGAGATGAACTTGGGTGGAGCAGTGATGGGATCCATGTCCTATACTAGCTCTACTACTTCCCGGAAGTCCGGCGAGGTTTCCGACCAGTTTCCGGCGGGTCTCCGGGTACTTGTCGTTGATGATGATCCTACATGCCTCAACATCTTAGAAAAGATGCTTAGAACTTGTCGTTATGAAGGTAATTTCAATTACTAATATCCTCATATTTTAGTTGATTGATTGTGTTTTTTTCTTGCTTAAGCACTTTTCATTGGTTGAAAAATGAAAAATGAAAAATGAAACCTAATATTATCATATTTAGATGGATTATGTTAATTAGGGATTGGTCATGTCATGATTTATTTTTATGATTATGTTTGGTGTAGGATTTTAGTGTTTGGATGAGGTTTGATGTGGATGTCATACTTTTTTATGGTTGTGAACTGTTTCATGTGTTTGATTAGTTTGGTAGATTTTGGACTTGTATCTTTGAGAAGGAAATGAGCAAGATTTACTGGTTTTGAAGCATTAATGTCCTGTAATCTTAGAAGTTATTAGGGTTTGATTGATAGATAGGGAGATCTATTCAGTGTGCTCTTGTTCATGTGTTCCACACTTCCAACTTGAAGGGCTTTTAGATGTGGAATTAGGCTTTGAAAACTTGTTTTCCGGTCGGGCTTTTCACCATTTGTGTGATTAGGGCCCGTTCTTTTGTGCGTTGCGACACGGTTAGTTGCGGTAGATTACGGTAAGTTGCGGTGGAAATAGTAAAAAGGTAATGTTAATTTGCGGGTAGGTTGCGGTTAGTTACGTTAACGCATAAAAGAACGGTAAGTGTTGCTTAAATGTGCTAAATGTGACAGTTACCAAGACAAATAGAGCCGAGATTGCGTTGGCATGGCTCCGTGAGAACAGGAATGGCTTTGACATTGTGATAAGTGATGTCCATATGCCGGACATGGATGGATTCAAACTCCTAGAGCATATCGAGTTGGAAATGGACCTCCCGGTCATAAGTAAGTCTTGATTTTGTCTCCTCGTTTCCTTAATTTCAACAACTCTTAGCGTGGGTCCCATATATGCGGGGTCTTAGGAGATCCATTTGCAAGCAGGCAAAATTTAACCCCACCTGAACCCACTTGAAAGTTTAGGGTTTTGAACATTATTTCCGTTTGCCAAACCCGACATGTATTTAACCCGCCCATCAGAGTTCGCATTTGACATAGTCCTATTTCAATTGTACATAATCTCATTCAAAACCCGGTTTATGGAACAGTGATGTCGGCAGACGACAGCAAGAGTGTGGTGATGAAGGGGGTGACCCTTGGGGCTTGTGACTACTTGATCAAACCTGTGAGGATCGAGGCGCTCAAGAACATCTGGCAGCACGTAGTCCGTAAGAAGAAAAACGAGTGGAAGGATATTGAGCACTCCAGCAGCAGGGATGTATGCATGTCAATGAGAATGAGTAAAATATGATGCATCATACATGTTATGAAATAATGCATTCATATATGTGAATGTTCATATATAGCAATAAGATATATATTGGATATGTTTTCGGTTAGGATATATAATAGGAGGATTCTGTTCACTCTTACTATATAACTAGTATAAATACCTCTTATGGGTTATGAATAAACGATCTCATTCTCCTCTTTTAGTCTCTCTTGTCTCTATTGTTCTTCTTTATTATTCTTTCTATATATTATGTTCATATATTTATTGTTTCATAATACATTATCAGCACTAAACCCTACAGTCTATTTACTCATATACCTGTACGGATTTTAGGGTACTCCCATCACAAGCGGAGCACATCTGCCTTCACAAATTTTATTTATTCCCAATCCTTATGTTATTGGTGAATGAGAAGTTCTATCCCAACAATAAAAATTTCATTTAAATTTTATCGGTCAACTAGAAGTTCACTTGAATGGTAAAAAGTTTTACCTTATTTCATTAAGGTCATATTCGGCAAATTTAGGTTGTGTTTGGCAGTAGTGTTTGGGGTAGCGTTTAACGTCTTGACCAAGTCAAAATTCTAATTGCATAAATATTAGCGTTCGGTAAGCTAGCGTTTTGAGTAGCGTTTAGCGTTTTAAAAAGCGTTTTGTGAAACGCTAATAAAGTTAACGTTTAGCGTTTAGAGTAGCGTTTCATATTATTCGGTCAAAAAATACCCTTTGTAAATTTTATCTTTGGAAATTATTGATATCCTTTTATGTCAATTCACATTAATCTGTTAATTCAGCCGCAAAATTTATCGAACACAATTCTTATTTGAACAGTCATCCGCTATCCGCTACTCAAACCGCTATCCGCTGCTTAAACTGCAATCCGCTACATAAACCGCTATCTGCTATCTAAAACACTAATTTTGCCGAACAGGGCCAGTATTTTAAATAGCGTATAACGGTTTATGTAACGTATAGCGGTTTAAGCAGCGGATAACAGTTTGAGTAGCGGACAACGGATGACTGTTCAAATGAGAATTATGTTCGGTAAATTTTGCGGTTCGATGAACAGATTAATGTAAATTGACATAAAAGGGTATTACTAATTACCAAAGATAAAATTTACAAAGGGTGTTTTTTGACCGAAAAATATGAAACGCTACTTCAAACGCTAAACGTTAACTTTATTAGAGTTTCACAAAACACTCCTTAAAACACTAAACGTTCTTCAAAACGCAAGCTTACCGAACGCTAATATTTATGCAATTAGAGTTTTGACTTGGTCAAGACGCTAAACGCTACCCCAAATGCTATTGCCGAACGCAGCCTAAGTGAACTAGAAGTTCACTTGTATATCAAAAAAATTTATCTTATTAGTGGACCAGAAGTTCACTCTACTATTGATAATAATTTTATTAGTTAACGAGAAGTTCTATCCAATAATAAGAATTTTGTCTTATTTTCATTAGTGAACCTGAAGTTCACTCTAATGTTAAGAATTTTATCTAATTTTATTAGTGACCAGAAGTTCACTCTGATATTGAAAAAAAGGATTATTTATCTCATTGATGAACTAGAAATACATCCTACCACTAATATTGAATTTTGCTTCTATTGTTACACACATTAGTAGTGAACCAGAAATTTGCTCTCTTGCCAATCAGACAAAATAATTGTTAATTGTCATAAAGATTGTTAAAAGTCAATATAGTTGTAGGAGGCAAAAATTTGTCGGCAAATCAGAAAATGACACGTGGAAAATAATTTAAATTTATTTAGCTGCCACGTGTTAAATTAATTACGGCGGTCCATTTAATTAAAATTTTTTTTGATAGACATTTAATTAAATTTTAAATGGAAATATATAATGGCCAATAACGTCGCGACACATGTCAATTATGATGCAGAAAATCATAATTATCTTTTTATTTTAAATAAAGTGATAATTAATCAATTAGGGCTCAAGCCCAAAGCCGACTCAAACCCTAGGCAACCCTAGGCCTCCAGAGCCTATAAATAGGGGTCTTTTCCCTCATTTTCAACACACTCTGCAGTCTACCCCCGTCGGCATTCGGCATTCTGCACTCCAGAGGCTCCAGAAGATCAAACTGTCAACAGTATCCAGCTACCAAGCGCCAATGATTGAAGTCTGCTGAAGCTCAAGATCGAGTCTCCAAGCCTCTGTCGCGTCAAGATCAAGAACTGCTTCAGAGTTCTTCGGAAAGACCTGCGAAGCTTTCAGAGGATTGAACTACAAGCGACATCCAGCTATCAAGCGCCAAGGACCAACGTCTGCTAGTTCAACAACTTCTGTTCTTCACATCAAAGACTACAATCATCTTTTTCATCTTGTTCAACGATCGAGACCAAACACTCAAGCCCTCGTATCCAAGAGCTTGAAGAACTGCAACCAACAGCCAACCTGCAAACGGTCAACCTTTGAGCAACCTCCTGCTACCAAGCACTAAGGAGATCTACGCTCAAGACCTTTAGCTCAAGAACTGCTATAGAGCTCTTCAGATATTCAAGATCAAGATCAAGCGTTAGCGCCCTCGGCTCACCCAAATTTAAGGAGATTGAATTAGAGGACCACTTTATTGTATTCAATACAGAGATTGTACCAGCATACACTCAAATATTAATAAAAATTAATTTGCTCCTCATATTTCTTGTCTTTATTTATTTCAGGCTAGAAATTTGTGTTTGCAATAGTATACTCAAGACTGATAAAATTTATATCATTTGTTAAATTTAGCATTTACAAGTTAGTGTGGAGTTTGATGTTTAGATGAGAAATGTACATAACTTTATTAATAATGTCCTATGGGATCATTAGAACCTCCAAATGGTTTTGTCTCATTCCCTGAAGTTAATGTGGGTGGATATAAACTCAAGAATCACAAGCCAAACAAAGGTCACGCCAGTAGCCGTGACAGTCGACATAGTCTTGGTCGTGTTCATGTTAACATTTTAAAAGATGACATCCCTACCAGGAGTAGGAACGCGGAATAAAAAAGCATGAATGATACAAAAGCAAGAAATGTATTTTTTTTTATTACAAAAGTAAGCAAAGCAATTAGGCAGCTCTTCTCACAAGAGACATGCCCAGTCGATCTTCTCTCAAAATACATTTTAGAGAGTGAGCATCCTCTGGATTCCAAAAACAAGAGCCAATAATACTAACGCCGGCCTTAGCCAGCCAATCTGCCGGCCTATTCGCTTAGCGGTAAACGTGAATGACCTTGGAAAAGGAACAATGCGACAAATACTTTTTGATGTCACAAAGCAGTTGGTGGATCGACCAGGGAGTATCACAAAGCCCGTTGAGGGCGTCTATGACGATTTTATTGTCACCTTCGATGATAAGGCTATTAATTCCAAGATTAATGGCTTCCCGGAGACCATTACGAAGAGCTGTAGCCTCGGCCACGAGGATGGAGGAGTGACCCAAATTGAAAGAGCTGCCAGAAATAAAGTTATCAACCCAACCACGGATGATAAAACCACCAGCGGCTCCATTAGGGAACTTGGCACCATCAAAATTGAGTTTGCACGTCCCAACCGGCGGAGGAGACCATGAAACCCAACGCAAAAAAGGCCGCTTGGGGGGCACATCAGTTTTAGAAGTCAAGTCTGAGAGGAGGTTGTCGAGCTTGTTGCGGGATCTCCATTCAGTGATGATCTTCTTGGCTCTGATGAAAACACCATTAGGATGCGTACCGAGATTTTGGAAAGTGAGAGAATTCTTAGCTTTCCAGATGCTCCAAAGGAAAGCAACAAACGGCTCGAGATGTCTATTGCTTCTGTCTTGCTTGTAGTGCTTGAGGAGGCTTAGAATATCCGTGAAAGGGTGCGGGGGAAAATGAAGCCAAGAGTGCTCCGCAGCGATCTTCCAAGCGTTTTTGGCTTGGCTACAATGAAGAAAAATATGGTCCTGATCTTCAATTATATTGGTACAACAAAGACAGTAAGGGGTGACAGCGCATCCCCGATACGTCAGAGAAGCGTTGGTGGGTAGAGCCTACCTGCAAAGAAGCCATAGAAAGACTTTCATTTTCGGAAGGATATCCAAATTCCAAATCCACCGGTATTCCCAAGGTTTTGCATCAACCTTGAGATCATGAGCAAGCCAAGTGGCTGACTTAGTGGTAAAGGAACCGCTACTAGATAAACCCCAGCAACAATGATCGCTAGCGTCGTTGTCAGGAATGAGAATGCCCCGGATTAACGAATCGAATGGTCGTTAACCATATTACAGAGAAGATCCAGGTTCCATTGTTTGTCATTCGTGAAAACATCGGAGACCCGAAGATCTAAATTCACAATAGCAGGATCAATGTTAGGATTTACAGAGAGAAGACAGGAGGAGTGGCACCGGTTGTCCGTCCAAAACTTGATCTTAGTACCATCCCCGACGGTCCATCTCAGACCTTTTTTGAAACAATCCCTATTAATGTATTATTAACGAGGAAATGGAAATGGCACGTACCTGTTGTACGTCATAATATCTTATTAAATCTTATCAAACTTAATCAAAAAGCACAAGATATCATTTTATAAACTTTTGATAACAAGTGATATTATTGTTTATGTTGTGCACGTTGTTTCAAGTAACTACTTCTGAGATCTCCCTCTTCGCATTGTTCAAAGAATTTAGCAATTGTTGTGTTTTAATTATTCTTCAGTCCCTTTGTTGATTGGCATTGAACTTTGTCTAGGACAATAAAAATTATTCTAACTTTGGTAACTTAAGTGTTAACTGTGAACTGATTTGATCATGAAGATCTATTTGAGGGAAATTGGGTCGGGGCCTTATGAATTTGACATCCTTGTTAGAAAATTGATTATATGCACGGTGATCAAATATAGCATTGATTGTTGGGTTCACGAAAATATTATCATGTTGATATGTATATAATTATGGATTAATATGAGTCCTCATGTGATGCTATTATTTCATAGATATTCATATGATTTGATATGTATGGCGCACCTTGTTGAAAATGTTACGCATACAAAATGCGAGTAATATGCTCTCATCTGTCTAAGATTATATGATATAAATGATTTATTGAAATTGGTTGATCATATTGAATGATTAAGTATTTTCTAGTATCATGAACAAGATTACTTGTTTCATAATGCCTAATCACAAAGTGCATTGCTATTGATTGACCAAATATGCATGAACTTTGTTTAAAGGCTCATATATTAGCATCATATATATGACACTCTACTTTTATTAAAGGCCCCAGAAGAGCGCATATAATACTACTTGGTGGAACTAACTTTCAAATTGTGAACGTACTTTTCTCCACCAAGCTAGTCTCAAAGGAACATATTAATTAAGTTTCAAAGATATTCGTAAGAATGAATACTATGTTGAGATGACTAGTATTCATATATTATGAAAATTGCTTTGAGAAACATGTGTGTGGAAAAGGATACCATCCTTATTTTCTGGGTTATTCTACATAGCTAACCCAAGTGAAGCACATGCTCTAGTAAACCAAAAGTTTACTATTGATGAAGACTTTATCATAATAGGAGCATCTTAGATTAATTATCTCAAGAAGAACTCATATAGATATAGTTTAAAGGGAAAGAAGATCATTAATCAAATGAGTTCTAATTAGCTACTCGCTATCAAAGAAAATTAATTATAACACCATCATTAGTAAAGATAGGGATCGAATCTCTTAGATTCCTAGGTTGTGTTCAAGCGATATTTATGTTGGTATCGTAGACCCATATATAAACCATTTGAATATAGTATGACTTTACTCGATGCATCAATGAGATAGCCACTTGTATGTTTACTATCAACTTGCAACTTGGTACTTGCAAGATTGTTTGCTTAATCAATTTACGAGCACATTTCAAATTATCAATCAAGAAGATCATCTTGATAACGATGGTGAAGACTTTTGATAGTTTTTGTATGCTAATGGACGTAGTGTTAAGCATCCTATGCCAAATGTTTATATGTAAAATGATCTTGCAGAATCGTTAATTTATGAGATGTTGAGTATATATGTTCGGTCTCGTTCCGAGCCGAATTCTAATCATTTATAGGGTATTTTTTCTTGTTCTAACCCCGTAATTATATATTAGATATGATGATTTTATGTTTTGTGTTTTGTAGGAAAATAAAGAGTTAGAAGGAAATTGGGCTTAATTGAGGCTTTTTAGGGAATCCCGAGTGATTTCCCGAGCCGACCCAAGTCAACCCAAGCTGAACCGAGGCGAGACCAAATCGGGAATCCTTTCTCAATTTTTGGTGCAAGACAAAACAACATAGCACCCGAGTCACGTCCGATCGCACCGTGTGCCACGGAGAGAAGAACAGGTCTACAGACAGAGCAGTGTAGCGCTCGCTACTGGATGTGTCGCACCCGTGACAGAACCAGGTCGCGCCCGCGACAGATCATGTAACACCCGCGGCCGAAGATGAACCTGCGACGGATGAATGGTGCCAGCGGTGGGTCGCGCCCGCGACGGTCTGCGACTCTGCGGAAATGCACGCAGCGACTGGGTTATAATTTAGGGTTTTTGGGATATTTTCCTTTCCTTCTATAAATACCCCATGTAATTCAGCATTATTATCAACATTAGGAAGTAGTTTAGGAGTAGGATTAGAGTAGAATTAGGTTAATTATTTTCCTTTATCTTGCTTTAATTTCTCTTTGAACCTTTAATTGTTCTTCAAGCTTTTTCTAGTTTTCTTGCAAATTTGTATTCAATATCTTTCAAGCAATTTCATTCAAGCAATTTACAAAGCTTTTTGATCTCTCTCTCTCTTTGGTTTCCATTGTTGATTTGCATTCAAAGCTTTCTAGTGCTAGTTCACCACCAATCCAACTTTTAGTGAGGAGGAGGGCTAAGGGTCACAAATTCTACTCTCAAGTGAGGATTTGGGGAATCTTAGTAATCCAATTCACAATTTTCTTGTTTGTTCGGGGGAAAATCCAATCGAAGGTTGAAGATTAGAGTGAAAATTAGTCATCGAAGGTATAATTTCTTGTTCCCATTTTCCTTGTTCATTCTAGTTTTCTCATTTATTGCTTTCTAATTGCTTTCTTAGTTAGGTTTTAATTTCATGTTTTCTTGATTGTTATTTTGAATCCATGTCTAGATTAGTTTAATTGCTTTTCTTTACATAATTTACCGCTTTCCGCAATTGAAAAGCCCCAACGCAAACCGATTTCCCTTATCATGTCTAACATCCATCCCTGTGGATTCGACAAACCCTTATCTCATAAAAACCCAAACAAAAACTACAATCGAACAATATAATAAATGACAAGCCTTTTACTTTTGAGAGCAGAGCTTACTACAACTGTTCAGGGACATGTCATGTTGCATGCACCAACATTGATCCAAGTAACGCCAAGAGGTTATCATGAATGTTTATCCCTCCCTTAAAAATTGTTTATGGCCATAAACCAAATATTCCCTATCTATGAACACTTTCATGTGCAATGTATGCTCCATGATAACGCACTAAGTTGGGACCCCGAAGAAATCGGAATATATGTCGGGTATGAATATCCATCCATACTTAAATGAAATAGAACAATTCATTGGATATATACTTATGACGCATTTTACCGATTATGATGACACAATTTTCCCAACATTAGGGGGAGAAATCAGGTTGTTTGGGAGATCCAAGGTGGGAGCCCACTTCAACCGAGGCCCATAGTACACAAGTTAAGTGAGGTTCTATCTTAAAACCAATTGGTGTTAAGAGGAGTATCCCACTTGACTTATATAACATGTGCTTTCTCTTTACTTTTTCGATGTGGGACATTTTTACTCATAGGAAGTGTCTTAATTGTTGGGTGTGGAGACCAAATGGGAAAAAGAAGAAGGAGAAGGGAGGAAGAAGGAGAAGTAGAAAGGTGGAAGAAGAGGATTTGAGGGAGGCGCCACCAGCATGGCCTAAGCGCTACCAGTGCCGAGTGTCACAAAGAAAGACGCTACCAGTGTTGGGAGGCCACTGCCAGCGCATCTTCCATAACGTGGTTTCAGGCATCCCCTGCCAGCGGGTTTTCCCCCGTTACCAGCGCCTGAGGGTGTCAGTGATTGTCTTGGACAGCGCCGAGATTTTGTTTCCTTTTACCGTTATTTCCTTTCCGCAGGCTGCGACCACAGGCTACGACCAGAAAATCAAGAGTTCACATTTCCGCCTACCACAGGCTACGACCAGGGTCCCAGACCCTTTGCCTACCACAGGCTACGACCAGAAAATCAAGAGTTCACATTTCCGCCTACCACAGGCTACGACCAGGGTCCCAGACCCTTTGCCTACCACAGGCTACGACCAGGGTCCCAGACCCTTTGCCTACCACAGGCTACGACCAAAATATCAAGAGTTCACCTTTCCGCCTACCACAGGCTACGACCAGGGTCCCAGACCCTTTGCCTACCACAGGCTACGACCAAATAAACCCGCTTAATGTTTCACTTGAATTAATAGTATCTTATGCAAAAACTCAACTCACAACTCTCAAGTCAAACCCAACCCAGGTTATCAAAACCATTAACAAAACTACTTATAAAGGACCATCACAATTTCTCAACTCATAAATCAATAATCACAAATAAAAACGCACAGTTATCCAAAACAGATGGTCACATTTTCCACAAAAGTCCCCTTTCGGAATACAATTCTCAAAACAGATTAGAAAACATTAAAACACATTTAAAGAGCATCCCAGTGGGGATTAGAGCATAGACATTACCTGAATAACGTCATAGTACAGCAATAAGGAGAACACACTTGAGCTCACTATCGTCACACACTAACTCAGGCCTAGAATAAGAATAATTATCTAATCAAAACGCGTTCTAACGAAGTTAGTATTGACTATCAACTACCTAACCCATCCCCTAGGAACACTTAGGTTCCTATCATTTATGAAATTACACTTAACACATCCAAGAAACACATAACAGGACCACACATTATTTTCACTCAACAATTCTTTATAAATAAAAGCAAGCAGAGGACAGATTGTAACGTTCACATAAAACGGGTCACAACTCGACTTCCCGACATCCTATGGGTCTGGTTCTGGACTTTTCGGAAACCTCGGGATGTCTACTAAAACTTCTATGTTGATGACCAAGCCCATATCAGTTCCGAAGGACTCTAAAAATACTCATCTTCCCAATTGGTCCAGTTCTGAAAGGTTCTGGTAAAACGGTTATAACTCGGGCTATACAAATCAAACGTTCGATCCGTAAAATTCCTATGGTTCCTAACATCTAAGGGAACCTCCAGTCCAAAGGGTTCGATCCAAAAACAACTATACTAGTCGTGGTAATCCAAACTTTAGACTCTAACAAAACTGTCCGGTTTCCGCTTTTTATTTAATTAACACTTTCGGTTCTCACTTCCACCATTCGATCCTGGGGTCCTAATTTGGGCTTAAAACAGTGACTAAGGGTAAGGGTACTTAATCTAATCCAACCAAGGTCCAAACATCAACTTCCTTCCATCAAAAATAAATTGTAAAACATGAAAATAACTTTAATATTTTCTCTAACCCTAAAAACATGCATGAAATCATATTAACATCACCCTAAACATGAATACTAGTTTTGACCAAAATTTAAACATGATCAATAATACAGTTCACGTATACATACCATACCTCACATAATAACATGATTTAATTTACTAACACATACATGCTAACAACATGAAGGACCAAGGAGACTCTGTAAATACTTAATTAGTTTACCAAATAAAACAATACTAGTAATGCTACTACTTCTAATAAACCAACGAATAACTAAGAAGCATAGTTAATACATGTAACAGGTCACGTACATGTTCATACACTGTAGCATGCTTGACAAAACAAAGAAATTACTAACCTAATCATCAAGTAGTACACAGAAGGTTAAAAGAACGAATGAATTGCCAAATTGAACAAAGAGAACAGAACAAAAACACTGGCCTCTCCTTTTTATGAATAACATGAACACATATTCATTCAATTTAGGCACAAGGTTAGGTCTTGCCAATCTCCCATACTTGCAGTACTTAATTTTCTACATAAATCACATAGACTATTCGTAAACATGCATTATATCTACCCCACTATTTACATGAAACTCAATATACACAAATACACTAATAATAATAACAGCAACATCATAAGAAAAATTACAATATAAGAAACTTAGAATAGGACATAGGGTTCACGCAAGAGCAAGGAGATGGTATTAGGGCACATTCAGGGCAGAAGCAGGGCAGCCAGCGACGGTGGTTTTCGGTGACCATAAAGGGCGAACGGTGGTGGCGAGTTGGGCGGTGGTCGACGGCGCTGGTGGGAGCAGTAGAGGGCGTCGGGTCGGCTTGGTTTCCGCAGCAGTAGCAGACCCTACCCGTCCTTGTATCTGGGCGGCTACGGCGGGAAGAAAGAGCGGTGGGGGTGGCGGACGTCGGCGGCGGAAAGGGCGTCGGAGGGTGGTTGTCGGACGGCGGTGGTCGGCGTCGGGACAAAACGACGACAACAACAACAGCGGTAACTGTCGCAGCAGCAGTCGTCTCGCGTCTGGGCAGCGTGCGACGATTCTCGGTGGTTGCCAGGGTGGTGCTCGGTGGTCGCGGGTGTCCGGGAATCTACGGTGGTGGTCGGCGACGGCTGGGCAGCGACGGTGGTGGCGCACCGTGAGGAAGCCAAAGGGTGAGAGAGAAGAACGAAGGAGGAGGAATAGAGAGAGAAGGAAGGGGTGGTTGCGGCGTTCTCCGGTGGTGGTTAGGGTGGCCGTCTGGTGGTCCGGTGGTGTCCGGCTGGGAGGTGGCAGCCAAGGGAGAGAGAGAAGGGGAGAGAAGGGCTAGGGTTAGGGTTTGATTGTTATTAGGGTTTTTGAGAGAGAACTAGTTTTTATACTAACACAAGATTAAGGCCCAATTAGTCTAATCTTACTCCTAATCCTAACCCAACCCAACACTAAAATCTGATTTTTCTAAAAACAAACTAATAACAATAATAATAATAATAATAATAATAATAATAATAATAATAATAATAATAATAATAATACCAATAATAATATTATTAATAGTAATCACATAGCAAAATAATACTCACATAATTATTCACATAACTCAATAATATTAATAGTAATACTAATAATAAATAGAGTAAAACTAATAATACTAAACTCATGAAATTACCGATATACCCTTGTTAGTCTCTCACGATCCTACGAGCTCAAGTGTTAGCAAAATAAAACACAAACGAATAATAATAAATAACGAAGTCAAACCTAATTTACTAACGACGTCACGGTCAACATCTTTGGATTTTTCGGGGTTTTACATCATTACCTTCTTAAAAGAAGTTTCGTCCTCGAAACTTAAACTTAACCCTAACGGTCCGGTAAGGAAACTAACGGTTCCATTCCTCCTAAAACTCGAGGTTTTACATCATTACCTTCTTAAAAGGAGTTTCGTCCTCGAAACTGGACGCATCTTATAGGTTGAATAGGTGCTGATACTTCGATTTCATCTCCTCCTTGGCTTCCAAGGTGACTTTGGTTTTGGCATAGGTTTCCCGTCACACTTTCACTAGAGTGACGATCTTTCATCGTAGTTACTTTTTTTTTCTTCAATCTGAATCCCTAGTGATCGCTTCGTAGGTCGTTCTCTTTCAGCCTCAAGTTCTCATCGGAGGTCTTCTTTTGCTTTCAAACCCTCCTTGGGGTTGTATTCCGTACCCACCTCGGGTTTCAAGTCTTTTAGAGGAGCTAAAGTCTCATGTTTATAGCAAAGGTGACGATATACAATCCAACATATGAAAAATAAAATAATCAAGCACAGACTTACAACATATAAGAAATCCAAGAAACGGACAAACATTCCATACCCCCATCCTACACTCATCACTCCGAACGTAGCATCCTAAGGTCTAACTAAACCTAAGGGACACTTAGGAGCTACCAGGTCGCAACCCAAAGCTCTGATACCATTCCAGAACGCCCGAAATTCAATTATAGGAAAGTCAAGTCAAACTAACGTGCAGACAAAACTTAGCGGAAGACTTTAAATTTAGTTTGGGCGTCAATGCCGTATCCCCGAAGGAATACAAGGCGAGAAAAGAAAAACACAACTGTCTGCTAACGGTAACCACAAACAACTCAAAACAAAACTTTAGGATTTCATAACGAAAACAATATAAAAAGATTCAAGGACTTCTAGACTCGTCGTCCTCACTTCTAATTCCCGTCCCCAGCATTTAGATCTTCACCTGAAAACAAAACATTTCAAAAATGAGGGGGAAATCTCAATAATGTCTACCCTAACGTTTAAAGCTTTTAAGTTCATTTCAATTCATTTGAGGGAGAGGGAACAAGTCAAATCATTTCACAAACCTTTAATCCCTTAACTGTTTTTCCTCCACCCAACCAATTCATATTTTATTATGCGGGCGGGATACCACATCCCTTAAAGTAACAAATATCATACCGGATCCTCTGCCTACCACAAAGTTACGACCGAGTGGTCCTGCACTTTGCCTACCACAGCTACGACCAAAAATCAAGAGTTCACATTTCCGCCTACCAAAGGCTACGACTGTGGTCCTGCACTTTGCCTACCACAGCTACGATCAAAATATCAAGAGTTCACCTTCCGCCTACCACAAAGCTACGACCACTGGTCCTGCACTTTGCCTACCACACAGCTACGACCAAATAAACCCGCTTAATGTTTCACTTGAATTAATAGTATCTTATGCAAAAACTCAACTCACAACTCTCAAGTCAAACCCAACCCAGGTTATCAAAACCATTAACAAAACTACTTATAAAGGACCATCACAATTTCGCAACTCATAAATCAATAATCGCAAATAAAAACGCACAGTTATCCAAAACAGATGGTCACATTTTCCACAAAAGTCCCCTTTCGGGATGCAATTCTCAAAACAGATTAGAAAACATTAAAACACATTTAAAGAGCATCCCATTGGGGATTAGAGCATAGACATTACCTAAATAACGTCACAGTACAGCAATAAGGAGAACACACTTGAGCTCACTATCTTCACGCACTAACTCACGCCTAGAATAAGAATAATTATCTAATCAAAACGCGTTCTAACGAAGTTAGTATTGACTATCAACTACCTAACCCATCCCCTAGGAACACTTAGGTTCCTATCATTTATGAAATTACACTTAACACATCCAAGAAACACATAACAGGACCACACATTATTTTCACTCAACAATTCTTTATAAATAAAAGCAAGCAGAGGACAGATTGTAACGTTCACATAAAACGGGTCACAACTCGACTGCCCGACATCCTATGGGTCTGGTTCTGGACTTTTCGGAAACCTCGGGATGTCTACTAAAACTTCTATGTTGATGACCAAGCCCATATCAGTCCCGAAGGACTCTAAAAATACTCATCTTCCCAATTGGTCCAGTTCTGACAGGTTCTGGTAAAACGGTTATAACTCGGGCTATACAAATCAAACGTTCAATCCGTAAAATTCCTATGGTTCCTAACATTTAAGGGAACCTCCAGTCCAAAGGGTTCGATCAAAAAACAACTATACTATCGTGGTAATCCAAACTTTAGACTCTAACAAAACTGTCCGGTTTCCGCTTTTTATTTAATTAACACTTTCGGTTCTCACTTCCACCATTCGATCCTGGGGTCCTAATTTGGGCTTAAAACAGTGACTAAGGGTAAGGGTACTTAATCTAATCCAACCAAGGTCCAAACATCAACTTCCTTCCATCAAAATAAATTGTAAAACATGAAAATAACTTTAATATTTTCTCTAACCTTAAAAACATGCATGAAATCATATTAACATCACCTAAACATGAATACTAGTTTTGACCAAAATTTAAACATGATCAATAATACAGTTCACGTATACATACCATACCTCACATAATAACATGATTTAATTTACTAACACATACATGCTAACAACATGAAGGACCAAGGAGACTCCGTAAATACTTAATTAGTTTACCAAATAAAACAATACTAGTAATGCTACTACTTCTAATAAACCAACGAATAACTAAGAAGCATAGTTAATACATGTAACAGGTCACGTACATGTTCATACACTGTAGCATGCTTGACAAAACAAAGAAATTACTAACCTAATCATCAAGTAGTACACAGAAGGTTAAAAGAACGAATGAATTGCCAAATTGAACAAAGAGAACAGAACAAAAACACTGGCCTCTCCTTTTTATGAATAACATGAACACATATTCATTCAATTTAGGCACAAGGTTAGGTCTTGCCAATCTCCCATACTTGCAGTACTTAATTTTCTACATAAATCACATAGACTATTCGTAAACATGCATTATATCTACCCCACTATTTACATGAAACTCAATATACACAAATACACTAATAATAATAACAGCAACATCATAAGAAAAATTACAATATAAGAAACTTAGAATAGGACATAGGGTTCACGCAAGAGCAAGGAGATGGTATTAGGGCACATTCAGGGCAGAAGCAGGGCAGCCAGCGACGGTGGTTTTCGGTGACCATAAAGGGCGAACGGTGGTGGCGAGTTGGGCGGTGGTCGACGGCGCTGGTGGGAGCAGTAGAGGGCGTCGGGTCGGCTTGGTTTCCGCAGCAGTAGCAGACCCTACCCGTCCTTGTATCGGGGCGGCTACGGCGGAAGAAAGAGCGGTGGGGGTGGCGGACGTCGGCGGCGGAAAGGGCGTCGGAGGGTGGTTGTCGGACGGCGGTGGTCGGCGTCGGGACAAAACGACGACAACAACAACGATAGCATCGCGCAGCAGCGTCGCGTCCCGGGCAGCGTCGCGACGATTCTCGGTGGTTGCCAGGGTGGTGCTCGGTGGTCGCGTGTCCGAATCTACGGTGGTGGTCGGCGGCAACCGACGGTGGTGGCGCACCGTGAGGAAGCCAAAGGGTGAGAGAGAAGAACGAAGGAGGAGGAATAGAGAGAGAAGGAAGGGGTGGTTGCGGCGTTCTCCGGTGGTGGTTAGGGTGGCCGTCTGGTGGTCCGGTGGTGTCCGGCTGGGAGGTGGCAGCCAAGGGAGAGAGAGAAGGGGAGAGAAGGGCTAGGGTTAGGGTTTGATTGTTATTAGGGTTTTTGAGAGAGAACTAGTTTTTATACTAACACAAGATTAAGGCCCAATTAGTCTAATCTTACTCCTAATCCTAACCCAACCCAACACTAAAATCTGATTTTTCTAAAAACAAACTAATAACAATAATAATAATAATAATAATAATAATAATAATAATAATAATAATAATAATACCAATAATAATATTATTAATAGTAATCACATAGCAAAATAATACTCACATAATTATTCACATAACTCAATAATATTAATAGTAATACTAATAATAAATAGAGTAAAACTAATAATACTAAACTCATGAAATTACCGATATACCCTTGTTAGTCTCTCACGATCCTACGAGCTCAAGTGTTAGCAAAATAAAACACAAACGAATAATAATAATAAATAAAGTCAAACCTAATTTACTAACGACGTCACGGTCAACATCTTTGGATTTTTCTGGTTTTACATCATTACCTTCTTAAAAGAAGTTTCGTCCTCGAAACTTAAACTTAACCCTAACGGTCCGGTAAGGAAACTAACGGTTCCATTCCTCCTAAAACTCGAGGTTTTACATCATTACCTTCTTAAAAGGAGTTTCGTCCTCGTAACTTGACGCATCTTATTTGTTGTATAGGTGCTGATACTTATATTTCATATCCTCCTTGGCTTCCAAGGTGACTTTGGTTTTGGCATAGTTTTCCCGTCACTCTTTCACTAGAGTGACGATCTTTCATCGTAGTTACTTTTTTTCTTCAATCAATCCCTAGTGACCGCTTCGTAGGTCGAGTTCTCTTTCCTCCAAGTTCTCATCGGAGGTCTTCTTTTGCTTTCAAACCCTCCTTGGGGTTGTATTCCGTACCTCGGGTTTCAAGTCTTTTAGAGGAGCTAAAGTCTCATGTTTATAGCAAAGGTGACGATATACAATCCAACATATGAAAAATAAAATAATCAAGCGGACTTACAACATATAAGAAATCCAAGAAACGGACAAACATTCCATACCCCATCCTACACTCATCACTCGAACGTAGCATCCTAAGGTCTAACTAAACCTAAGGGACACTTAGGAGCTACCAGTCGCAACCCAAAGCTCGATACCATTACATGCCGGAAATTCAATTATAGGAAAGTCAAGTCAAACTAACGTTAACAAAAACTTAGCGGAAGACTTTAAATTTAGTTTGGCGTCAATGCCGTATCCCGAAGGAATACAAGGCGAAAAGAAAAACACAACTGTCTGCTAACGGTAACTACTAACAACTCAAAACGAAACTTTAAGATTTCATAACGAAAATAATATAAAAAGATTCAAGGACTTCTAGACTCGTCGTCCTCACTTCGAATTCCCGTCCCCAGCATTTAGATCTTCACCTGAAAACAAAACATTTCAAAAATGAGGGGGAAATCTCAATAATGTCTACCCCTAACGTTTAAAACAGTTTAAGTCCATTTCAATTCATTTGAGGGAGAGGGAACAAGTCAAATCATTTCACAAACCTTTAATCCCTTAACTGTTTTTCCTCCACCCAACCAATTCATATTTTATTATGCGGGCGGGATACCACATCCCTTAAAGTAACAATTATCATACCGGATCCCAGATCCTCTGCCTACCACAGGCTACGACCGGTCCTGCACTTTGCCTACCACAAACTCGACCAAAAAATCAAGAGTTCACATTTCCGCCTACCAAGGCTACGACCAGGTCCTGCACCCTTTGCCTACCACAAAGCTACGATCAAAATATCAAGAGTTCACCTTTCCGCCTACCACAAAGCTACGACCGTGGTCCTGCACTTTGCCTACCACAGGCTACGACCAAATAAACCCGCTTAATGTTTCACTTGAATTAATAGTATCTTATGCAAAAACTCAACTCACAACTCTCAAGTCAAACCCAACCCAGGTTATCAAAACCATTAACAAAACTACTTATAAAGGACCATCACAATTTCGCAACTCATAAATCAATAATCGCAAATAAAAACGCACAGTTATCCAAAACAGATGGTCACATTTTCCACAAAAGTCCCCTTTCGGGATGCAATTCTCAAAACAGATTAGAAAACATTAAAACACATTTAAAGAGCATCCCATTGGGGATTAGAGCATAGACATTACCTAAATAACGTCACAGTACAGCAATAAGGAGAACACACTTGAGCTCACTATCTTCACGCACTAACTCACGCCTAGAATAAGAATAATTATCTAATCAAAACGCGTTCTAACGAAGTTAGTATTGACTATCAACTACCTAACCCATCCCCTAGGAACACTTAGGTTCCTATCATTTATGAAATTACACTTAACACATCCAAGAAACACATAACAGGACCACACATTATTTTCACTCAACAATTCTTTATAAATAAAAGCAAGCAGAGGACAGATTGTAACGTTCACATAAAACGGGTCACAACTCGACTGCCCGACATCCTATGGGTCTGGTTCTGGACTTTTCGGAAACCTCGGGATGTCTACTAAAACTTCTATGTTGATGACCAAGCCCATATCAGTCCCGAAGGACTCTAAAAATACTCATCTTCCCAATTGGTCCAGTTCTGACAGGTTCTGGTAAAACGGTTATAACTCGGGCTATACAAATCAAACGTTCAATCCGTAAAATTCCTATGGTTCCTAACATTTAAGGGAACCTCCAGTCCAAAGGGTTCGATCAAAAAACAACTATACTATCGTGGTAATCCAAACTTTAGACTCTAACAAAACTGTCCGGTTTCCGCTTTTTATTTAATTAACACTTTCGGTTCTCACTTCCACCATTCGATCCTGGGGTCCTAATTTGGGCTTAAAACAGTGACTAAGGGTAAGGGTACTTAATCTAATCCAACCAAGGTCCAAACATCAACTTCCTTCCATCAAAAATAAATTGTAAAACATGAAAATAACTTTAATATTTTCTCTAACCTTAAAAACATGCATGAAATCATATTAACATCACCCTAAACATGAATACTAGTTTTGACCAAAATTTAAACATGATCAATAATACAGTTCACGTATACATACCATACCTCACATAATAACATGATTTAATTTACTAACACATACATGCTAACAACATGAAGGACCAAGGAGACTCTGTAAATACTTAATTAGTTTACCAAATAAAACAATACTAGTAATGCTACTACTTCTAATAAACCAACGAATAACTAAGAAGCATAGTTAATACATGTAACAGGTCACGTACATGTTCATACACTGTAGCATGCTTGACAAAACAAAGAAATTACTAACCTAATCATCAAGTAGTACACAGAAGGTTAAAAGAACGAATGAATTGCCAAATTGAACAAAGAGAACAGAACAAAAACACTGGCCTCTCCTTTTTATGAATAACATGAACACATATTCATTCAATTTAGGCACAAGGTTAGGTCTTGCCAATCTCCCATACTTGCAGTACTTAATTTTCTACATAAATCACATAGACTATTCGTAAACATGCATTATATCTACCCCACTATTTACATGAAACTCAATATACACAAATACACTAATAATAATAACAGCAACATCATAAGAAAAATTACAATATAAGAAACTTAGAATAGGACATAGGGTTCACGCAAGAGCAAGGAGATGGTATTAGGGCACATTGGGGCGAAGCAGGGCAGCCAGCGACGGTGGTTTTCGGTGACCATAAAGGGCGAACGGTGGTGGCGAGTTGGGCGGTGGTCGACGGCGCTGGTGGGAGCAGTAGAGGGCGTCGGGTCGGCTTGGTTTCCGCAGCAGTAGCAGACCCTACCCGTCCTTGTATCTGGGCGGCTACGGCGGGAAGAAAGAGCGGTGGGGGTGGCGGACGTCGTGGAAGGAAAAGCGTCGGAGGGTGGTTGTCGGACGGCGGTGGTGGCGTCGGGACAAAGCAGCGACAACAACAACGGTAATCGCGCCGCGGCCGATCGTCTCGCGTCTGGGCAGCGTGCGACGATTCTCGGTGGTTGCCAGGGTGGTGCTCGGTGGTCGCGGGTGTCCGGGAATCTACGGTGGTGGTCGGCGACGGCTGGGCAGCGACGGTGGTGGCGCACCGTGAGGAAGCCAAAGGGTGAGAGAGAAGAACGAAGGAGGAGGAATAGAGAGAGAAGGAAGGGGTGGTTGCGGCGTTCTCCGGTGGTGGTTAGGGTGGCCGTCTGGTGGTCCGGTGGTGTCCGGCTGGGAGGTGGCAGCCAAGGGAGAGAGAGAAGGGGAGAGAAGGGCTAGGGTTAGGGTTTGATTGTTATTAGGGTTTTTGAGAGAGAACTAGTTTTTATACTAACACAAGATTAAGGCCCAATTAGTCTAATCTTACTCCTAATCCTAACCCAACCCAACACTAAAATCTGATTTTTCTAAAAACAAACTAATAACAATAATAATAATAATAATAATAATAATAATAATAATAATAATAATAATAATAATAATAATAATACCAATAATAATATTATTAATAGTAATCACATAGCAAAATAATACTCACATAATTATTCACATAACTCAATAATATTAATAGTAATACTAATAATAAATAGAGTAAAACTAATAATACTAAACTCATGAAATTACCGATATACCCTTGTTAGTCTCTCACGATCCTACGAGCTCAAGTGTTAGCAAAATAAAACACAAACGAATAATAATAAATAACGAAGTCAAACCTAATTTACTAACGACGTCACGGTCAACATCTTTGGATTTTTCGGGGTTTTACATCATTACCTTCTTAAAAGAAGTTTCGTCCTCGAAACTTAAACTTAACCCTAACGGTCCGGTAAGGAAACTAACGGTTCCATTCCTCCTAAAACTCGAGGTTTTACATCATTACCTTCTTAAAAGGAGTTTCGTCCTCGAAACTGGACGCATCTTATAGGTTGAATAGGTGCTGATACTTCGATTTCATCTCCTCCTTGGCTTCCAAGGTGACTTTGGTTTTGGCATAGGTTTCCCGTCACACTTTCACTAGAGTGACGATCTTTCATCGTAGTTACTTTTTTTTTCTTCAATCTGAATCCCTAGTGACTGCTTCTCGTAGGTCAGGTTCTCTTTCAGCCTCCAAGTTCTCATCGGAGGTCTTCTTTTGCTTTCAAACCCTCCTTGGGGTTGTATTCCGTACCCACCTCGGGTTTCAAGTCTTTTAGAGGAGCTAAAGTCTCATGTTTATAGCAAAGGTGACGATATACAATCCAACATATGAAAAATAAAATAATCAAGCACAGACTTACAACATATAAGAAATCCAAGAAACGGACAAACATTCCATACCCCCATCCTACACTCATCACTCCGAACGTAGCATCCTAAGGTCTAACTAAACCTAAGGGACACTTAGGAGCTACCAGGTCGCAACCCAAAGCTCTGATACCATTCTGTAACGCCCCGGAAATTCAATTATAGGAAAGTCAAGTCAAACTAACGTTAACAGACAAAACTTAGCGGAAGACTTTAAATTTAGTTTGGGCGTCAATGCCGTATCCCCGAAGGAATACAAGGCGAGAAAAGAAAAACACAACTGTCTGCTAACGGTAACCACAAACAACTCAAAACAAAACTTTAGGATTTCATAACGAAAACAATATAAAAAGATTCAAGGACTTCTAGACTCGTCGTCCTCACTTCTAATTCCCGTCCCCAGCATTTAGATCTTCACCTGAAAACAAAACATTTCAAAAATGAGGGGGAAATCTCAATAATGTCTACCCCTAACGTTTAAAACAGTTTAAGTTCATTTCAATTCATTTGAGGGAGAGGGAACAAGTCAAATCATTTCACAAACCTTTAATCCCTTAACTGTTTTTCCTCCACCCAACCAATTCATATTTTATTATGCGGGCGGGATACCACATCCCTTAAAGTAACAAATATCATACCGGATCCTCTGCCTACCACAGGCTACGACCAGGGTCCCAGACCCTTTGCCTACCACAGGCTACGACCAAAAAATCAAGAGTTCACATTTCCGCCTACCAAAGGCTACGACCAGGGTCCCAGACCCTTTGCCTACCACAGGCTACGATCAAAATATCAAGAGTTCACCTTTCCGCCTACCACAGGCTACGACCAGGGTCCCAGACCCTTTGCCTACCACAGGCTACGACCAAATAAACCCGCTTAATGTTTCACTTGAATTAATAGTATCTTATGCAAAAACTCAACTCACAACTCTCAAGTCAAACCCAACCCAGGTTATCAAAACCATTAACAAAACTACTTATAAAGGACCATCACAATTTCGCAACTCATAAATCAATAATCGCAAATAAAAACGCACAGTTATCCAAAACAGATGGTCACATTTTCCACAAAAGTCCCCTTTCGGGATGCAATTCTCAAAACAGATTAGAAAACATTAAAACACATTTAAAGAGCATCCCATTGGGGATTAGAGCATAGACATTACCTAAATAACGTCACAGTACAGCAATAAGGAGAACACACTTGAGCTCACTATCTTCACGCACTAACTCACGCCTAGAATAAGAATAATTATCTAATCAAAACGCGTTCTAACGAAGTTAGTATTGACTATCAACTACCTAACCCATCCCCTAGGAACACTTAGGTTCCTATCATTTATGAAATTACACTTAACACATCCAAGAAACACATAACAGGACCACACATTATTTTCACTCAACAATTCTTTATAAATAAAAGCAAGCAGAGGACAGATTGTAACGTTCACATAAAACGGGTCACAACTCGACTGCCCGACATCCTATGGGTCTGGTTCTGGACTTTTCGGAAACCTCGGGATGTCTACTAAAACTTCTATGTTGATGACCAAGCCCATATCAGTCCCGAAGGACTCTAAAAATACTCATCTTCCCAATTGGTCCAGTTCTGACAGGTTCTGGTAAAACGGTTATAACTCGGGCTATACAAATCAAACGTTCAATCCGTAAAATTCCTATGGTTCCTAACATTTAAGGGAACCTCCAGTCCAAAGGGTTCGATCAAAAAACAACTATACTATCGTGGTAATCCAAACTTTAGACTCTAACAAAACTGTCCGGTTTCCGCTTTTTATTTAATTAACACTTTCGGTTCTCACTTCCACCATTCGATCCTGGGGTCCTAATTTGGGCTTAAAACAGTGACTAAGGGTAAGGGTACTTAATCTAATCCAACCAAGGTCCAAACATCAACTTCCTTCCATCAAAAATAAATTGTAAAACATGAAAATAACTTTACTATTTTCTCTAACCCTAAAAACATGCATGAAATCATATTAACATCACCCTAAACATGAATACTAGTTTTGACCAAAATTTAAACATGATCAATAATACAGTTCACGTATACATACCATACCTCACATAATAACATGATTTAATTTACTAACACATACATGCTAACAACATGAAGGACCAAGGAGACTCCGTAAATACTTAATTAGTTTACCAAATAAAACAATACCAGTAATGCTACTACTTCTAATAAACCAACGAATAACTAAGAAGCATAGTTAATACATGTAACAGGTCACGTACATGTTCATACACTGTAGCATGCTTGACAAAACAAAGAAATTACTAACCTAATCATCAAGTAATACACAGAAGGTTAAAAGAACGAATGAATTGCCAAATTGAACAAAGAGAACAGAACAAAAACACTGGCCTCTCCTTTTTATGAATAACATGAACACATATTCATTCAATTTAGGCACAAGGTTAGGTCTTGACAATCTCCCATACTTGCAGTACTTAATTTTCTACATAAATCACATAGACTATTTGTAAACATGCATTATATCTACCCCACTATTTACATGAAACTCAATATACACAAATACACTAATAATAATAACAGCAACATCATAAGCAAAATTACAATATAAGAAACTTAGAATAGGACCTAGGGTTCACGCAAGAGCAAGGAGATGGTATTAGGGCACATTCAGGGCAGAAGCAGGGCAGCCAGCGACGGTGGTTTTCGGTGACCATAAAGGGCGAACGGTGGTGGCGAGTTGGGCGGTGGTCGACGGCACTGGTGGGAGCAGTAGAGGGCGTCGGGTCGGCTTGGTTTCCGCAGCAGTAGCAGACCCTACCCGTCCTTGTATCTGGGCGGCTACGGCGGGAAGAAAGAGCGGTGGGGGTGGCGGACGTCGGCGGCGGAAAGGGCGTCGGAGGGTGGTTGTCGGACGGCGGTGGTCGGATTCGGGACAAAGCAGCGACAACAACAACGGCGTAATCGCCGCAGTGCGTCTCGCGTCACGGCAGCGTCGCGGCGATTCTCGGTGGTTGCCCGGGTGGTGCTCGGTGGTCGCGGGTGTCCGGGAATCTACGGTGGTGGTCGACGCGGGTGGCGGCGCGGTGGTGGCGCACCGTGAGGAAGCCAAAGGGTGAGAGAGAAGAACGAAGGAGGAGGAATAGAGAGAGAAGGAAGGGGTGGTTGCGGCGTTCTCCGGTGGTGGTTAGGGTGGCCGTCTGGTGGTCCGGTGGTGTCCGGCTGGGAGGTGGCAGCCAAGGGAGAGAGAGAAGGGGAGAGAAGGGCTAGGGTTAGGGTTTGATTGTTATTAGGGTTTTTGAGAGAGAACTAGTTTTTATACTAACACAAGATTAAGGCCCAATTAGTCTAATCTTACTCCTAATCCTAACCCAACCCAACACTAAAATCTGATTTTTCTAAAAACAAACTAATAACAATAATAATAATAATAATAATAATAATAATAATAATAATAATACCAATAATAATATTATTAATAGTAATCACATAGCAAAATAATACTCACATAATTATTCACATAACTCAATAATATTAATAGTAATACTAATAATAAATAGAGTAAAACTAATAATACTAAACTCATGAAATTACCGATATACCCTTGTTAGTCTCTCACGATCCTACGAGCTCAAGTGTTAGCAAAATAAAACACAAACGAATAATAATAAATAACGAAGTCAAACCTAATTTACTAACGACGTCACGGTCAACATCTTTGGATTTTTCGGGGTTTTACATCATTACCTTCTTAAAAGAAGTTTCGTCCTCGAAACTTAAACTTAACCCTAACGGTCCGGTAAGGAAACTAACGGTTCCATTCCTCCTAAAACTCGAGGTTTTACATCATTACCTTCTTAAAAGGAGTTTCGTCCTCGAAACTGGACGCATCTTATAGGTTGAATAGGTGCTGATACTTCGATTTCATCTCCTCCTTGGCTTCCAAGGTGACTTTGGTTTTGGCATAGGTTTCCCGTCACACTTTCACTAGAGTGACGATCTTTCATCGTAGTTACTTTTTTTTTCTTCAATCTGAATCCCTAGTGACTGCTTCTCGTAGGTCAGGTTCTCTTTCAGCCTCCAAGTTCTCATCGGAGGTCTTCTTTTGCTTTCAAACCCTCCTTGGGGTTGTATTCCGTACCCACCTCGGGTTTCAAGTCTTTTAGAGGAGCTAAAGTCTCATGTTTATAGCAAAGGTGACGATATACAATCCAACATATGAAAAATAAAATAATCAAGCACAGACTTACAACATATAAGAAATCCAAGAAACGGACAAACATTCCATACCCCCATCCTACACTCATCACTCCGAACGTAGCATCCTAAGGTCTAACTAAACCTAAGGGACACTTAGGAGCTACCAGGTCGCAACCCAGAGCTCTGATACCATTCTGTAACGCCCCGGAAATTCAATTATAGGAAAGTCAAGTCAAACTAACGTTAACAGACAAAACTTAGCGGAAGACTTTAAATTTAGTTTGGGCGTCAATGCCGTATCCCCGAAGGAATACAAGGCGAGAAAAGAAAAACACAACTGTCTGCTAACGGTAACCACAAACAACTCAAAACAAAACTTTAGGATTTCATAACGAAAACAATATAAAAAGATTCAAGGACTTCTAGACTCGTCGTCCTCACTTCTAATTCCCGTCCCCAGCATTTAGATCTTCACCTGAAAACAAAACATTTCAAAAATGAGGGGGAAATCTCAATAATGTCTACCCCTAACGTTTAAAACAGTTTAAGTTCATTTCAATTCATTTGAGGGAGAGGGAACAAGTCAAATCATTTCACAAACCTTTAATCCCTTAACTGTTTTTCCTCCACCCAACCAATTCATATTTTATTATGCGGGCGGGATACCACATCCCTTAAAGTAACAAATATCATACCGGATCCTCTGCCTACCACAGGCTACGACCAGGGTCCCAGACCCTTTGCCTACCACAGGCTACGACCAAAAAATCAAGAGTTCACATTTCCGCCTACCAAAGGCTACGACCAGGGTCCCAGACCCTTTGCCTACCACAGGCTACGATCAAAATATCAAGAGTTCACCTTTCCGCCTACCACAGGCTACGACCAGGGTCCCAGACCCTTTGCCTACCACAGGCTACGACCAAATAAACCCGCTTAATGTTTCACTTGAATTAATAGTATCTTATGCAAAAACTCAACTCACAACTCTCAAGTCAAACCCAACCCAGGTTATCAAAACCATTAACAAAACTACTTATAAAGGACCATCACAATTTCGCAACTCATAAATCAATAATCGCAAATAAAAACGCACAGTTATCCAAAACAGATGGTCACATTTTCCACAAAAGTCCCCTTTCGGGATGCAATTCTCAAAACAGATTAGAAAACATTAAAACACATTTAAAGAGCATCCCATTGGGGATTAGAGCATAGACATTACCTAAATAACGTCACAGTACAGCAATAAGGAGAACACACTTGAGCTCACTATCTTCACGCACTAACTCACGCCTAGAATAAGAATAATTATCTAATCAAAACGCGTTCTAACGAAGTTAGTATTGACTATCAACTACCTAACCCATCCCCTAGGAACACTTAGGTTCCTATCATTTATGAAATTACA
This sequence comes from Portulaca oleracea, assembly GCA_029582165.1. NCBI lineage: Eukaryota > Viridiplantae > Streptophyta > Magnoliopsida > Caryophyllales > Portulacaceae > Portulaca > Portulaca oleracea. Next base: position 8,782,931 of record CM055880.1, read on the forward strand.
CTTAACACATCCAAGAAACACATAACAGACCACATTATTTTCACTCAACAATTCTTTATAAATAAAAGCAAGCAGAGGACAGATTGTAACGTTCACATAAAACGGGTCACAACTCGACTGCCCGACATCCTATGGGTCTGGTTCTGGACTTTTCGGAAACCTCGGGATGTCTACTAAAACTTCTATGTTGATGACCAAGCCCATATCAGTCCCGAAGGACTCTAAAAATACTCATCTTCCCAATTGGTCCAGTTCTGACAGGTTCTGGTAAAACGGTTATAACTCGGGCTATACAAATCAAACGTTCAATCCGTAAAATTCCTATGGTTCCTAACATTTAAGGGAACCTCCAGTCCAAAGGGTTCGATCAAAAAACAACTATACTATCGTGGTAATCCAAACTTTAGACTCTAACAAAACTGTCCGGTTTCCGCTTTTTATTTAATTAACACTTTCGGTTCTCACTTCCACCATTCGATCTGGGTCCTAATTTGGGCTTAAAACAGTGACTAAGGGTAAGGGTACTTAATCTAATCCAACCAAGGTCCAAACATCAACTTCCTTCCATCAAAAATAAATTGTAAAACATGAAAATAACTTTACTATTTTCTCTAACCCTAAAAACATGCATGAAATCATATTAACATCACCCTAAACATGAATACTAGTTTTGACCAAAATTTAAACATGATCAATAATACAGTTCACGTATACATACCATACCTCACATAATAACATGATTTAATTTACTAACACATACATGCTAACAACATGAAGGACCAAGGAGACTCCGTAAATACTTAATTAGTTTACCAAATAAAACAATACCAGTAATGCTACTACTTCTAATAAACCAACGAATAACTAAGAAGCATAGTTAATACATGTAACAGGTCACGTACATGTTCATACACTGTAGCATGCTTGACAAAACAAAGAAATTACTAACCTAATCATCAAGTAATACACAGAAGGTTAAAAGAACGAATGAATTGCCAAATTGAACAAAGAGAACAGAACAAAAACACTGGCCTCTCCTTTTTATGAATAACATGAACACATATTCATTCAATTTAGGCACAAGGTTAGGTCTTGACAATCTCCCATACTTGCAGTACTTAATTTTCTACATAAATCACATAGACTATTTGTAAACATGCATTATATCTACCCCACTATTTACATGAAACTCAATATACACAAATACACTAATAATAATAACAGCAACATCATAAGCAAAATTACAATATAAGAAACTTAGAATAGGACCTAGGGTTCACGCAAGAGCAAGGAGATGGTATTAGGGCACATTCGAGGCGAAGCGGGGCAGCCAGACGGTGGTTTCGGTGACCATAAAGGCGAGCGGTGGTGGCGAGTTGGGCGGTGGTCGCAGCCTGGTGGGAGCGATGAGGCGTCGGGTCGGCTTGGTTTCCGCAGCAGTAGCAGACCCTACCCGTCCTTGTATCTGGGCGGCTACGGCGGGAAGAAAGAGCGGTGGGGGTGGCGGACGTCGGCGGCGGAAAGGGCGTCGGAGGGTGGTTGTCGGACGGCGGTGGTCGGCGTCGGGACAAAACGACGACAACAACAACGGCAGAATCGCCGCAGCGGCTGATGCGTCTCGCGTCTGGGCAGCGTGCGACGATTCTCGGTGGTTGCCAGGGTGGTGCTCGGTGGTCGCGGGTGTCCGGGAATCTACGGTGGTGGTCGGCGACGGCTGGGCAGCGACGGTGGTGGCGCACCGTGAGGAAGCCAAAGGGTGAGAGAGAAGAACGAAGGAGGAGGAATAGAGAGAGAAGGAAGGGGTGGTTGCGGCGTTCTCCGGTGGTGGTTAGGGTGGCCGTCTGGTGGTCCGGTGGTGTCCGGCTGGGAGGTGGCAGCCAAGGGAGAGAGAGAAGGGGAGAGAAGGGCTAGGGTTAGGGTTTGATTGTTATTAGGGTTTTTGAGAGAGAACTAGTTTTTATACTAACACAAGATTAAGGCCCAATTAGTCTAATCTTACTCCTAATCCTAACCCAACCCAACACTAAAATCTGATTTTTCTAAAAACAAACTAATAACAATAATAATAATAATAATAATAATAATAATAATAATAATAATAATAATAATACCAATAATAATATTATTAATAGTAATCACATAGCAAAATAATACTCACATAATTATTCACATAACTCAATAATATTAATAGTAATACTAATAATAAATAGAGTAAAACTAATAATACTAAACCCATGAAATTACCGATATACCCTTGTTAGTCTCTCACGATCCTACGAGCTCAAGTGTTAGCAAAATAAAACACAAACGAATAATAATAAATAACGAAGTCAAACCTAATTTACTAACGACGTCACGGTCAACATCTTTGGATTTTTCGGGGTTTTACAATTCCTGGAATTAAGAGGAATTTAATTTCGGTGAATCAACTCAATGAGATGGGCTACACCGTGGACTTCGGGAATAGAATGTCAAAGATCATGAAGGGTGCTATGGTAGTGGCGAAGGGATTGAGGTCCGGTACTTTGTACTCCCCCAAGGATAGCACTAACATGATTTCTAATGCTTCTTGTTCTAGCTTATGGCATTGCAAGAATGAGAAGAGGGTCACTTTCACCAAAACTGACAGGGAACCTAAGGAGGCATAGAGTGACTCAAGTGACAAGAAGCTAGTGGGAGCTGAGGCGATCAAGGTTTCTGGTAGGCTTGGTGTGACTAGGGAGGAAACAAAGGAACCACAGAAAGCTCCATTGATTGCAGATCAGGCTGCTGAAGGACCTGATCCACAAGAGTTAGGTGAAAGCTCCAACGCACCATCCATTGTGAGGAGATCCATGAGGGCTACCAGAGATGCTGGGGAGCCAAAGACCTATTATAAGATTGTGCAGGCGGAGACTCGGTTCAAGTGGGACCACGTAATGGTCGATGAAATTGCATCACTTGAGGAAAACAGAACCTGGGAGCCGGTCAGGTTGTCTGCAGGGAAGAAAGCCTTAAAGAAGTGGGTCTACAGGATCAAGGATAAGTCAGTGGATATTGGGAAATTGAGGCCTGGTGCGGTCTCAGGAGGCCTCTCGGACTGATTAAAAGGTCGGTCGATGCACTAGAGGAACTTGTTGAGAAATTTGAGGATGGTTGAGGTTTGGTCTCCAAATGGGAGATTGTTGGGTGTGGAGACCAAATGGGAGAAGGAAGAAGGAAGAAGGGAGGAAGAAGGAGAAATAGAAAGGTGGAAGAAGAGGATTTGAGGGAGGCGCCACCAGCGTGGACTAGGCGCTACCAGTGCCGAGCGTCACAAAACAAGACGCTACCAGCGTCGGGAGGCCACTGCCAGCTCCTCTTCTAGAACGTGGTTTCGGGCGTCCTCTTCCAGCCAAGGTTGTTAAAATCGGGATCCTAACTCGAAACTATGGGGAAGTTAGGATCGGAAATTAGCCCACGTAGGATCGTGGATCGTGTGTAAATAGAAGAATTGTATCGAGGATTTTGGACCATAAAATCGTAGGATCGTTAATCAGAATCGGAATTTTAATAACTATGTTGCCAGCGAGTTTTTCCCGGCTAGTGTCTTGTATCCGATTGGGATCAAGTGAGAGAGAGAGAAAAACACAACCAGTGTAATTGTAATTCTTCTATTATAGTGTAACGTCCCGCTAGGTGACTGCCCGTGGCTCTCCCGTCCACTGGCGCAGCTCACGGTCGCGGGTCGGCTCTGATACCATCTGTAACGCCCCGGCCCCTCCCGGGCCGCGGACATTACCGATAACTGCTTGAAGGATCGCTGACTGGCCCCACAAATCACCACGAGTCTTTCCAGCGTGCTTCGTCCTCGCTCACACGCTGCCTGGGAAAACTTCCCAGGAGGTAACCCATCCTTTGACTACTCCCAGCCAAGCACGCTTAACTGAGGAGTTCCCAACGGATGAGCTACCATAAAAGAAGGTGCACCTTGGTGATATAAGTAGTCATTTCAATCCTCTTAAGCCACACTTTATCCATATTCCCGGGGTGTTACAACTAGTGCATCGATTCCGTGAGTTTTTTCCGCTTTGAGTTTTTTCCATGTTAAGTCTTTGATGTCAAATTTCTTATTTCTTTTCCGCGATTATTTCCTATTGTTTGTGGTTGCTTGAGTGCTCTTCGATCGTAACACTTCGCTCTCCCACCTAGTAGCTCCACCTTCTTTAGATTCCCACAACCCTTCCTTTGTATGCGTTCTTTCGTCAATAACCCAACACTCTCCTTATCTAACCTCAACCAGTTGATACCCACCGTCCACACGACCCCACTCTTCTTTTTAAAACTCTTTACCTCCACATTTAAAACTAGTAGTCTATACTGTGTCAACTCCTCATTAGGCAACACTTTACAATATTATCCTTACAGATCACCCTATCATGTGCAAGCCCTAGTGAGAAAGTAATCAATTTGCATCCTAGTCCCTAATGAGAAAGTAATCAATCTGCATCCTATATGATCCACTCAGAAACATCACCAAATGGCTCTCCTTTTTCTTAAACCAAGAGGTCACAACCATCAAGTCACAAGCAACCGCAAGATCCAGAGGAGACTCTCCACCATTATTAAGCACTCCGAACCCCAAGCCCCCATGAACATTCTCATAACCTCATTTGATGCTCCGATACCCATTGAAATCCCTTATGATTGACCACAAGCTTTTCGCTACTAGGGGCACTACGAAGATTCACATATAACTCAAGCCAAGATTGTCTCTTGATCTCATCAAGAAGTCCTATTTGGGGGCATAAACACTTACTACGTTAAAGACAACAACCCCTAAAACGACCTTAATGTGCAAAATATGGTCACTCACCCTATTGACCTCGACCACCTTGTCTACTAAGTCCTTTATAACTAAAATTCCAACTCCATTGCGATTTTGACACACGCGTACCATAGTTTATAGCCATCAATCTCCTTCGCTTTCCCACCTAACCATTCGATCTCCTGCACATAAACCACATATATGTTAAGTTTCACCCAATTTGGGGAAACTAAAGAGAGAAAAGGGAGAGAGATTGAAGAAATGATATTATTGATTATCTCAACTCAATTACAAATGAAGGGAAGGAAGGCTTTATATAGCCAACTTCCTATACCTAATAAACCAAGAAACAAGATAAAGAAACAAGATAACCAAGAAATCAATACAAGCTTTGCTAATCCTAACACCCCCCCCCCCCAAATTGGAGGGTGGCAAAACTCCAATTTGCCAACAATTTCTAGCAAAGCTGAACGACAAGGTTGCTATTACTGCCAATGGAATCAATGAAGGGCAGTGCAACCTTGAAATCTTGAACTCGAACTCCAACAGCTTCCTCGCCATCACCATAACTCCTAATAATGGGTGAAATGGATGTAAATACGGAAGAACCCGATGGAGCCGAATGACGAAAGAAAGAAGGATTGATTGTTGCCGAACTTTTCCAGGTATTGAAATTGTCTCCGGCGAATACATTGGCCTAGTAGAGACTTTCCTGGTTGATCGGACGAGAGAACAAAGAGACGATCACACAGATCAATCATAAAAACATGATGAATGAAAGGGAAATCTTCTAGGCTTGGAAAACAGAAGCGGCTGCTTTGTCAAAAAGCACTCTGTTGATAAGCCTCAGAGATCTCTTCACAAGTAATCTGCTCAACCATCTCCAGCAGATCAATGGAGGAAGTACGGAGGCTGTATATCTCTGTGGATAAAGACCCAAAACACTGCGACGATATAGATGCACAAATTGAAGACGATTCATTCACTTTCACCCAGAATTTTACTATGGCCTTGTCTAGTGCTTTGCTATGTCTTCACCCAACCTATCTTCAGAAACATGATTCCAAAACACCAAAAACAAAAAAAAAAACTATCATTTTGAATTATGATCCTCCACTACTTCACCCAACTACTCAACAATTCTGTAAACAAAACCAATCAAGGCTAACCAACCAACAAATTTGAATATAAGTTGGTATGAACTGAATCAAGAAATGTCCACAAAAGTTGCAACTTGGATGAATATCTGCGAAATTCTACTAAATAAACGAATCACCCACCAACCTTTTTCAATGTTGAAACCAAATTATCAATCGACACATATCAAGAAATAGGGAATTAAGGCTAACCCAGTCACCATATCAAGAAATAGGGAATCAAGGCTAACCCAGTGGAATTCGATTTGAAGTCGACCGAACTGCTGGTTTCTTCTGGGTCTTTGATTTCAGTCATGAATGAAGGGACACCAGGACAACTCTCGAGTCATGAGAAAAGAAAGGTTCTGGAATTGAAGGAGGAAGAAAGAAGAGCTACTGCCACCCATGAGATGGCTTGCAAGATAGCTCCAAGCACAATGTAAGGAAGGCGATGCTCGCCATAGATGTAAACAGCATCGGAAACGACCCCATAGATGGGTTTACCAACCATGGGAAGTTGGCGGAATTCTGGAGAATTTGAAGAGTGGATGAATCAACCTTGAGACCATCTTTGAGGAAGAAATTGACGGCTAACCATGGGAAACATCTGAAGCCTTGAACCCGATGGCCGTGACCAAGAAGAAACGCATCATCCTGCCCTCCTTCCCCGTCGATTTCTGCCCTAAATCACCGATCAATTCGAGCTATCGTGGGAAATCATCAAGGCGTATGAAATGAATGTGGTACTAAAACCCAAGAATGTTGTTGTTAGATCGGCACTGGAGGAACAAGAAGGAGAGGGATGAAGATTGAGGGGTGAATCGGCGGTGGAGGTGGAGATGCGGGGAAGAGGAAGAAGATGGAATGTGAAATGATGATGAAGAAGAATTGAATTAGGGGAATTAAACCCGCTCTGATACCATGTTAAGTTTCACCCAATTTGGGGAAACTAAAGAGAGAAAAGGGAAAGAGATTGAAGAAATGAAATTATTGATTATCTCAACTCAATTACAAATGAAGGGAAGGAAGGCTTTTTATAGCCAACTTTCTATACCTAATAAACCAAGAAACAAGATAAAGAAACAAGATAACCAAGAAATCAATACAAGCTTTGCTAATCCTAACAATATATTCTCCGTCTATCAAAAACTCTAACCAGTTCTATAAATTTACCCATAAGCGTACCAATATTTTAAGATGCAAAACGTAACCTACTCACCCCATCTACCCTCCTACTCTTACTCCCCCTTAGAGGACAAGCAACATCTACCCTATTTTTCTCCATGAAAGGCTCGGCGAAACCTACTATAATATATCAACTTAAGTACACCACGCACAAATACAACCTATTATTTGTGGCGGAAGAAGGCCATTACCTACACTATAGAATGCCCTTACGGAAATGAGTTACTAGCTCTAGTTGGCATATGGACTTCAATAGTGATTAAATTGTACGTGAATTTTTTGTTTGAGGAGGACATGAAAACGAAGTGTTATGATTGAAATATAAAAGCCTGTTATTTGGAATAGAAGAAAAGGCTTATCAGGATTATATAAATTGAGAAAAAAAATGACAAGATTAGCTTCTTAAAATATGAGAGGATAAAGAAACATAATTTACATGGAAACTTAAAGTGGGAAAAAAATTATGGACGATCTGAAAGCAAAATAATAATTGTCTAGCTACCCTCACAACCTAGGAATATGTAGAGGTGAAGAAGCAACAATGAAGCGTAGTTACTAAAAGAATTTTAAAATTGTTTTCTTTAGACTCCAAGCAATTATTATGATTTTTTTAAAGGAATAAAAATGAAAAAATTGTTAAAAAATTTAAAAAAAATGGGGGAAACACCATAAATTCATTAAAAATCGTGAAAGTGTTATACTAAGTTTTGAATCAAATGCAACTCAAAATCTATGATGTTTAACATATATACTCTCGGTAAAATCCAATTTTATTTTTTTTATGGACTATCAGAATTCATAATCAAAATAGAGATTATTGTTATATGATTAGTGAAAATAGGGATAATTCAAGTCCAATTTTCCTAATACAATGTGTAAAAATAGATTGATAATAACCTATATTAAGTATAGCCCAAAAAAATACAAAAATTTGTTGGAAGGTGTCATACATTTCTAACAACTGACCATCGGGGGATCACATTTTTTTAATGCACTCAAAGGGGATGAGGTTATTAAACAAATGGTTAGCAGGTGACTTTTCGGCCACTTTTTACTAGAAAACGGTGACAGTTAACAATAATTAATAATTTTTTGAATTTTTTGTGTTGAATGCCAGAATACCCTTCGTTGCATCCAAGTAATCCCTTCTCATCCTCCGAAATCGATCCTCCAAGTAACCCTAGAATCAAAATTGCTGAAATTATTCTCCTCCTCAACAACCCAATTGGGTACTTTAGAATTGAGCATTTGATTTTCAACCCACCCAGATCAGCTTACTGACCTTAGAATTCAGATATTTCATATTCGATTTTCAGAATCAAGATCACACCATCTATCCAGTGCTCCATCTTGTCACCCTGACAAAGAAAGTGCTCTGGGTAATTGATATTCTTCCACTTCTGCAATGCTACATTAAATGTGTGGATCGTTAATTGCGATTTCTATTCATCATCGATTCTTGAATAGCAATTCATTTCTGGGGTTTTAGGTTTCAAACGAAAGGTGTGTTTGAATCTGAATCATTGCCAACAACATTTGTATTCTTAATCTGCCTCTCCAATTTACCAACCCTAGAATTCTTCATTTTGGGAATTTCTACATGGGTTTTGCTTAGAATTCTTCTTGTGGACGCTTAATCTACTGTATCAATCCCAATATTTTCATTAGTTAGAAGTAAAAAGTATGATGAGAATATGAGATACACAATCAGATTCAGAAATAATAGAAGTAAAAACTTTGGAAAACATACTATATTCATCAAAACTTTGGAATTTCAGCCTCCATTGTTGCCGAGCTTTGAGCTCGACTCCTTTTTCTCTACCCGTTTTGCCTCTCAATTTCAGCCTCCATTGTTGCCGAGCTTTGAACTCCCTGACCCAACCCAGCCCGACCCAGACCGACCCGGTGAAGTTGTTCCGACTAAGATCAATATACTCCAGACTCAAACACCCATCAAAACACCCCTCCGTGGAACCACTAAACTGGTTCGTCGAGATGTTTAGTACCCGGGAAACTCAACCGGATTCCGCCCCCGATCTTGTTCATGGACAAATCCAGCACCTCCAAACTGCTCAACCTAGTAAAATTCAGCTCCCCATCAAGATTATTATGCGATAAATTCAGGTGTTTGAGTGTCCTACAGGCTACAATCCCCCAAATCCGCAGGAATTTGCCAACTCAAGGTTTTGGACGAAATGTCTAGGAATTCCAGCGCAGTCAGCCCGGAAAAGCTGCTGAAGATCTCGCCGTTCAAACTGCTGGACGACATATTCACGCCGACGACTCGGGAGGAATCTGGGTCGCAGGAAATACCGTTCCATGTACAGGGGTGGAGGAAAAAGAAGACATTGGGGCAGACTTCGTTTTTTTTAGCGGGCAAAAATAAGGGCAGCATGATCTCTTCACAAGCATCCGCAAGGGCTTTTTAGTATTTTCATGGTTTCCGGCTAATAATGGCCGGAAAGTCACATGGGAGCCAATTGTTTAACAACTTTGTCCCCTTTGAGTGCATTAAAAAATGTGGTCCTCCAATAATCAGTTGTTAGAAATGTATGACACCTCTCTGTTGGAGGAAAGGGAGTGAACGGTATATAAAACAATGGAAACTCGCTTGGATAACGCTAAGAGTTGTGGCCTTGAACTCACTTTCCTTAAGAACTATTTACTATACTGTAATGTTCAAAGGGATAAAACTTAGCACTTGTAACACTCAAGAAATAGATTCTCACTTGAATCACTCTAGTATAGCTGCAGTCTAGACAAGAATGAGGTTGTGATTAGCTTAGTATGGTGTGTCTCAAATATACTAGGATGTCTCCTATTTATAGGAGAATACCAACACACTTAGGATGCCCTAGTCAAAGGACAATCAAGTGACTTTAATGGAGGATCACACACTTAATATGACCTTGACCAAGTCAAGTCATATAGCTGTTGGAATATCATTATAATCGTGCTTAATTATCATATCAAAAACTAATTACACGAAATCATATAGCCGTTAGCATTTAAAACAGTCTTGACGTTCAACACGACCCGTGTTGATTCAACACGGTCCGTGTTGGCTCAACACGACCCGTGTTGATCCAACACGACCCGTGTTGAGCGCAGGAATTGTTTCCTTACTCTCTGGAAGACAACACGACCCGTGTTGCTTCCTGTTTCACTCGTGTTGATCATATTCTTATTGTTTCACTTATATATGATCCTTATACTTGATATACTTTATTCTTTAGGCTATATAATTGTCTTATACTCTTGAAATATATCCAACAATCCCCCGCTATTTCAAGAGTATATAAAACCCTTGAAATAACTTTACTTAAGAAGCTTATACCCCCGCTATTTGAGAATCCTTAAAAACATATGCCTAATGAAAAGTAGATTACTCTTTGAACTTTTCAATTAGTGTATATGAGCCAAAATTGTGTCCAAATCACAAAGTAGACATAGCTTTGAACTTTGGATTTATTTTGACCAACTATACTCATAACACACATATATTTTAAATCTTGAGTGTAAATACCTTAACACTATTATCCGGCCTTGTGTCCTTATCCTTAAGTGTTTCGGAACCTTAGCTCATAGTTCCTTTATGCGGCCACACATTACACTTACATAGGTAGACTTTGTAATTATACCACCCATGTAATTAGGCTTTCCACAAAGTCTATTAAGAGTACAAATACTCTTCCTCTTGTCATTACAGATTTTTAAGCATCACTTGTCCTTGGGATAAAATCGATGCTTCCTACTAATTTAAGCAACTTCGTACTCATTTGAACTTTAGAAATTGGTGGTATTCCAATTCGTAAAGTTGAGTCTTTGTTGCGATTAGTAGTACTTTGAGCTACAACCCATCCGCTTTGAAGTACTTATTATGAAATCTTTAGTCAATCCTTTGGTTAAAGAATCGGCTATATTTTCTTTTGATTTGACATAACTTAGAGTCACTACTCCATCCCTTATAAGTTGATGTATGTAAGCATGTCTTAAACCAATATGCCTTGACTTGCCATTATAGACATGACTATATACTACATCAAGAGTAGACTTGCTATCACAATGAATTGAGATAGGAGCCATTGGCTTATACCAAACTGATATTTCCAATAATAAGTTCCTTAACCATTCCGCTTCCTTACAAGCAGCATATAATGCTACTAATTCCGAAGACATAGTGAAGTCCGCTATGTTAGCTTGTTTCTTAGAACCCCAAGAAACCGCTCCACCTCCTAAAAGGAACACCCATCCACTGGTAGAAGAGAAATCTCCTTTATTAATCCAAATCGCGTCCGAATAACCTTCTAATACCGAAGGTTCTCCTTTATATGTGAGTTGATAACTTTTAGTACCAGCTAAATATCTTAATACTCTTCGAATTGCAAACTAATGCATATTACTCGGATTACTTGTAAACCGACTTAACATGCCAATTGCATAAGCAATGTCTGGCCTTGTACTTGTCATAGCATACAGGAGACTTCCAATCAACTTAGTATACTCAAGTTGATTAACCGGAGAACCCAAATTTTTCTCTAGTTTCTTACTTGAATCATATGGAGTTACAGCTGGATATAACTTATCACCTCCAAACTTGTTCAATACTTTCTCAATATAATGCTCTTGAGATAAACTTATCTTATCATTATTTCTAATGATCTTAATACCAAGAATTACATCTGCTTCACCTATGTCCTTCATAGAGAACTTTGAGGATAGAAATTCTTCGGTCTTATTAACTTGTTCCATGTCGGTCCCGAAGATCAACATGTCATCAACGTATAGGCATATAATCACCCCTTTTCCATTCTCAAACTTAGAGTATATGCACTTATCCGATTCATTGATCTTATAACCACTTGAAAGCACTACTTCATCAAATTTTTGATGTTATTGCTTAGGTGCTTGCTTAAGTCCATATAAAGACCTTATAAGTTTACAAACTTTCTTTTCTTGACCTTCAACAACAAACCCTTCGGGTTGTTCCATATGCACCTCCACTTCTAGTTCTCCATTTAAGAATGCCGTTTTGACATCCATTTGATGGATAACTAGCTTATGGATAGTGGCTAAAGCTATCAATACACGTATTGAAGCTATCCTAGCCACCGGTGGATATGTATCAAAGTAGTCAATACCATATTTTTGAGTAAAGCCCTTTACAACCAACCGAGCTTTATACCTCTCAACGGTACCATCTACTTTCCTTTTCCTTTTAAAGATCCACTTAGAGGTAATTGGTTTACTTCCCAGAGGAAGGTCAGCCAATATCCCAACATTATTTTCCATTATCGAATCAATCTCATCTTGTACCGCTTCTTTCCACAAAGAAGCATCATGAGATTGCATAGCTTCTTTAAAAGTTTTAGGATCCTTATCTATGTTGTACATACATAGGGTCTCACCTTCAACTGAGTCCCTTGAACCTTCTACTAAATAAACATAGAAGTCCGAACCAAAGTCTTTTGGTTTCCTTGATCTTTTACTCCTTAACTCAATACTTTCATCTTCTTCATCATGAATAACCTCATGAGTTGGAAGATCATCTTGTATGGATATACCCTCATGATTTTCATCTTGAGGCTCAATTAAAGGAACAATATCTTGAATTACTTCTTTAGATCTAGGAATTGAAGAGAACCTAGTCTCATCAAAAATTGCATCTATTGATTCCATTACGGTATTCACCGAAATGTACTCATTTGGCTCAACCACCAAAAACCTATAAGCTTTGCTATCTTGAGCATAGCCTATAAAGATGCACTCAATTCCTCTTTCACCTAACTTTCTTTTCTTAGGTTCCGGGACTCTTACAATAGCCCTACAACCCCAAATCTTAAAATACTTAAGACTTGGCTTTCTTTTGTTCCATAACTCATATGGGGTACTAGAATTCCCCTTGAATGGAACTCTATTCATAACAAGCCGTTAACATGGCTTCACCCCAAAATCCATTACTTAAACCAGAGTTAGACAACATAGAATTCACCATTTCTTTTAAAGTTCTATTTTTCCTTTCCGTAACCCCATTTTGTTGTGGTTTATACGGGGCGGTTGTCGCATGAACAATGCCCGTTTCTTGGAAAAACTTTGGATCATAATATTCCCCTCCCCTATCGGATCTTAAAGTTTTAATCAAGGTCTCACATTGAAGTTCACTTCTAGTTTTGTAAACTCTAAACTTTTCAAGTGTTTCATCTTTAGAACTCAAAAGATAAACTTGACAATATCTAGAATAATCATCAATGAATGTCACATAATACTTCTTACCACCTATTGAAGGTGTACTATGAAAATCTCCTAAATCACTATGAATTAAATCAAGCAATTTAGAAGCTCTTTTTACACTTGAGAATGAACTTTTGGTGATTTTATTAAGCATGCATGTCTTACACTTTTCTATGTCATCATTCAACTTAGGAATTAAATCAAGATTAGACATTTCTTTCAACTTAGAAAAGTTCACATGTCCTACTCTAGCAGGCCATAGAAAAGACTTATTTAAAGTAGACACATGCATATAAGCGGAAATCATGTCATCTTTATTACTTTTCGCATTCAATTTAAACATCTCCCCATAAGCATATCCCTTCCCTACAAAAGTCCCACCCTTGGAAAGTACATAATTATCTCCATCATAAACTTGCATAAAACCAAACTTGCTAAGGAGATAACCGGATACAAGATTCTTACATACTTCCGGAGCTAAATACACATCATTTAAAAGCAAAGATTTACCGGAAGTGAAAACAAGTTCCACTTGCCCAATGCCTTCAACTTTGACTGGATGATTATTGCCCATGTAGAGATTCACACCATCATCCGCCGGTTTGAGAGTCTTGAATAAACTCTTGTCAACGCAAACATGCCTTGACGCACCCGAGTCTATGTACCAATCATTACAATCAATGGATACCATGTTAATATGATCCTTAATCATGGCCACGAAGGAATTGGGTTCCTTCTCCTTACTCTTGCCCTTAGATGTATCTTTGTTCAAAAGACCATGCTTCTTTTTCCATTGGTAACACTCTCTCTTTGTGTGCCCCGGTTTGCCACATTCCCAACAAACTTGCTTAGGCTTTTGAATTCCCTTGCTAGTTTTGTTATGGTTCTTGTTCTTATTCTTGTTTCCCTTATTCTCTTGCACCATATGGACCTTAGATTGCTCTTTGGTACCATCTTGTAGGCGTAACTCCTCTTCAATCCGAAGATGGTTAGCCAAACCTTCAAGAGACATAGCCTCTTTCCGGTGCATGAGAGCCCTTTTAGTTTCATTCCAAGAAGAAGGTAGTTTGTCAATAATAGAGGATACGATTATGGTTTCATCCATGTTCAAATTATGTTGCTTGAAGTTACTCAAAATACGTTGAATCTCATGGAATTGGTCTAGAATTTTCCTATTATCATCCATCTTAAATTTCATGAATTGACTAACAAGAAAATTCTTACTTGACGCATCTTCCGACATGTACTTAGCTTCAAGCATCTCCCAAAGCTTCTTTGCCGTCTCCACATGTTGATAGACATCGAAGAGGGTGTCGCTCATCCCGTTGAGAATGCATCCTCTACAAATGTAGTCATCATTCTCCATCTTGAGCCTTTGCCGAGTAGCCTCCGCATCTTCCACGGACGTCTTTACTTGATCGTTACTCCCATCTCCCGTGGAACTCTTGACAATTGCATCCTCTTTTGGAGACTCCTCGGTTGTCACCTTCTCGGCCGAAGGTTCTTGATTCACCTTGGGAGAGATCTCAATGTTAAGCACATATGCCACATTGAGAGTCGTTAGCAAGAAATGCATCTTGCTTTGCCAACGTCGGAAATCCACTCCTTCAAAGCGCTCTAGCTTTTGGAAATTGCTAGACATATCACGTAGCGAGGCCATTACTAAATAGTTCTTAAGATTGTTGGAGGAAAGGGAGTAAACGGTATATAAAACAATGGAAACTCGCTTGGATAACGCTAAGAGTTGTGGCCTTAAACTTACTTTCCTTAAGAACTATTTACTATACTGTAATGTTCAAAGGGATAAAACTTAGCACTTGTAACACTCAAGAAATAGATTCTCACTTGAATCACTCTAGTATAGTTGCAGTCTAGACAAGAATGAGGTTGTGATTAGCTTAGTATGGTGTGTCTCAAATAGCCTAGGATGTCTCCTATTTATAGGAGAATACCAACCCACTTAGGATGCCCTAGTCAAAGGACAATCAAGTGACTTTAATGGAGGATCACACACTTAATATGACCTTGACCAAGTCAAGTTATATAGCTGTTGGAATATCATTATAATTGTGCTTAATTATCATATCAAAAACTAATTACACGAAATCATATAGCCGTTAGCATTTAAAACAGTTCTGACGTTCAACACGACCCGTGTTGATTCAACACGGTCCATGTTGGCTCAACACGACCCGTGTTGATCCAACACGACCCGTGTTGAGCACAGGAATTGTTTCCTTACTCTCTGGAAGACAACACGACCCGTGTTGCTTCCTGTTTCACCCGTGTTGATCATATTCTTATTGTTTCACTTATATATGATCTTTATACTTGATATACTTTATTCTTTAGGCTATATCATTGTCTTATACTCTTGAAATATATCCAACAATCCCAACAACTTTTTGCAAAAAAATAGCCCTAGCAAATCAACGTTTGCCGCAACCAAAATTTGCATGCCAACTTAGCCAAATAGAGATTCAACAAAGCATGATATGGCTACATCAATCACAGCAACTCACGGCAATGAAAGAGATACTCCCCCCATTTTCTTTCATACCTCATTCACAGTTTTTTTAGGTTCATTTTTACTTAATAATTTCATACATAATATTTTTATAAAAAATACAACGTTATATTTTTTCAATAGTATTTTTTATTACAAATTTGATAATATTAATTTTGTTTGATGAATCATTATAGAAATTAAAATATTAGCGGTCAAAATTTTTCATCATGATTACACATATGACACTCATGTAAAAACAGAAGTAGTAAATTGCAATTGGACTCCAACTCCCCCATTTTCGTAATTGAGTGATGATACGTATCTTGGGGCAAGACATTGATTAAGTGTCTTGCTCCATGTAAAATTAATACTTATTCCCATTTAACCCTAATTTTTTTACAGTTACTATTAATAATCTATTATAAGAAGTTTCGAAAGTATTGGCTACGCCAACAATTAAAATTGACACTCTAATGAATTAACATCATTCATTAGGTATATTTTAGAACCCTTTTTATAAATTATCATGGTCCAAAATCGAAAATGATAAACATCTTGACACAAGATGGCTCTTAACCATCTTGCATTTCTTCTAAATCACTAATAAAATGAAATGTAAATTATGTAAGTGTATTTAAATCATTCTAAAGGTACGTTTCATTATTTTTAGGGTTACTACAACTTATAAACGATTTAAAAATAATTATTTATTTATATTTATTTTATAAATATAAAACTATGTATAAAATGTGGATTTTCTACTATGATTGATAAAATTAGGCTATAATTATATTTTTTGACCTGGCTAATAAGTATTATATTATTATAATTGATAAATATATATAATTATTAAAGAAAATATTAATAAAAGTTACAAAAATGTGAAATATGAACAATTCAAGATGGTTAAGAACCATCTTGAGTCAAGATGATTATCATAGTCCAAAATCGAAATATAGATAAAAGTGTGATCTTATATGATTTATATGTATTATTATAGTTATAGAGGTCAATAATGTAATTTTTTCAATTTAATTTACAAATTTATAGATTTTATACAATGAAAAAACACTTAAAAATGTGTCTTACCGAATACATTTATCATTTTCTTCATAATTTATTTCCGCAAATGGGTGAAGCACATTAATTTCTCGAGCAGAAACAAAGGATTTAGAGCATAATCCAACACGCAGGAGTGACTTGAATGACTTGGTTGGTAAGCACTAAGCAGAAACCCAAGGGTACCCCACAAAGTAAAGGCTATGGCTATAGACTTAGTACACCCAGTACACAGTAACGACAAAGGCGACCAAGACTTTATCATTACAGTAATTTCTATGAGAGTTCTGCATGCTGCCTGCACTGCATTTGCATCCTACCTTTCTTAGTTAGTTCATATACGTACAGTACCACAACTACTCTCTCAATCAATCCCCTCCCCTAAGATACTGCTCCAATAATCATCATCGAATCAGGAAGATGCCTGAACCAGTGCTGATGGTGTTATGGCTGAGCAAGAGCCTGGCCACATTCATCGCCAAACAGCTGAAGCACGCATGGGGCTTCCACTCCGAAGCCCAAAAACTGAAATCAATCAGGGATTACGTAGATTCCATCCTCAAAGACCACCAAACCCAACAACAATCAAGCACAAACCTCACCCACTTAGACAAAGAAACGCTTGCCAAACTCAAGGACGCCCTGTGTGAAGCAGACGATGTTTTCAACAAGATTGTGGCCATCGCAGAGAAGAAACGACGTCGTGGACCCGTGAAGCTCTTCTTCTAGTCTTCGAACCCGCTGTTGAACTCTATCTTGCTGGGTAAGAGAATCAAGAGCATTAGGGCACACATAGACACTGCCTTGCAGTGGCAATTGAGCTTCGGTGGGGCACTGCTCAAAGGGATTTATCAGCAGCAACAAGTGAAATTACAGAAGATGAAGACGACGATGATGAGGAAAACGGTGACGAAACGGTTGTTGTCGTTGGAGGCGAGTTTTGAGGAGATGGTGGAAGGGAAAGAAGGGAAGTATTCGCCGGCGATAGGAATCGATCTCGGGATCAGCTACTCCTGCGTCGGAGTTTGGCACTATGACTGCCCGGAGATAATCGTGAACGAGCAGGGGAACAGAACGACGCCGTCTTGTCTCGCATTCCATGGATCGGAACGCCTCATTGGAGAGGGGGCTCTCAATCAGGCCGCCGTTAACTCTGCCAACACGATTTACGGTCTCATCTCCATCTCCTTCTCTTCTTGCTATTTTACTGAGGCAAAAAATCGGGTAAATCGGGTTTGGGTCAAATTAGGTACAGATAATTTGGATATGGTACAAAATCTGTAGACCAAAAGTCTGTCCAAATTTTAAATTTGGACATTTTGTGATGTCCGAATTGTCCGAATCTATCCAAGCTTGGATTTGCACAAATATATCCAAACCCGAATTTACACTAAATTTAGACAATATTTTAATATTTTGTTCGAATTTCAAGGTTCGAGCATTGTTTCAACGTGTCCGAACATAAATTGACACAAAACTCGGACGCTAGAATTTCTTACCACATGCTGGAACCCGACCCGGTTTTAGAATTGGACATGATCGAACTGTTCGAATTTAAAATTCGGACAAAAAATTTGATGATCAAACCTAATTTAATTCGGGTCGGAAAAATTCGAGTGTTCGGATCAAGCAGATTTTTCCAGCCAGTCGTACAGTCATATGTAGCATTTTAAATTACTTATGGTTTTTTTTTTATAGTTTTTTAAGGCTCCGTTCGTTTATACGGTAGGTTGCGGTGCGGTACTACATCACACCGCATTCTTTAATTTTCTACCATACCAATATATCTTTTCATTTTTCTCTCTCCTCATTTTTCTCCTCTACTTTTCATATTTTATCTCTTAACCTACCCTACTTGCCACAACTTTCACCACAATTCACTACCATTTTTCAAATTCCACCGCACCGCACCATGACCACGTTGCAACCAACCAACCAACCAACTGTATAAAAGAACAGGGTCTTAATTGCGTGTAGTTTGAATTGCCATATTTTCAATTGTATGTAGTTTGAATTGTCAACAAGGGTGAGAAAATTAAAGAAAATAATTAAACATATTGGACCTATCTACTATTGAAATTAAAGAAAATTAAAGAAAACAGTTTCTTAAATGCAGTCTCTTGCAAAAATCATATATCATATATCATATATATATATATATATATATTTCTGGGTACAAAGGGTGGTGGTCGGAATTTGTGTGATTTTATGAGGATATTTTGGGTATTTTAGGTTTATCCAAATAACTTTTTTATTTTTTTAAAAGCCCACCTAAAAATTAATACAAGTTTCTATTTAATTATAAATTTTCTTTTTAATTGGTGATTATTATAATTAATGGATTATTATTATAGTAAATGATACTCATAAGTCATAGCTATTCGGTTACATGCATGCATTTGCATTCAAATTAGTATTTGTTACAAGGTGCATTTAGTTGGACGTTTCATTTTACTAATGATAAATAGTAATTTTTTTAATCAAAATAATAATATATATTAATGAATGTTTCCACTAAGTTACAAGATTATATATACTTTCACTTAAAAGATTATATTATTCCTCATGCATATGTATCTTCTATTTTATTTTCCTCTAAACACTGCATTTGTCTTTTGGGATTTTAGATGCTTTCAACACATCAAAACTAAATCCATTATCTTGATATTTTGATTTGGTTATCACAAAAATAAGCAAGTCATCCTATTTTTTTAATGTAGCATGAGATCAAAAACCTTCATCAAATTCAGATTGTATGTACTCTTGCTACACTGTATGATTGTTGCATCTATTAGTGCAAAACAAAGAGTATGATATTGTGCAAAACAAAGAGTATGATATTGGAGCAAGACGTAGTTTGTACTGAGTAAGTTTACTTTGTATTTTATTTGTTTTATATTTTATTGTGATTTCTTTTTATCTTATAAATAATTAGTAGCATTTTCTTAAAAAATTGGAGCACTGGCATTAATATTTTTATAAGGAATTGTTAAGTAATTAGTTCATTAACTACTTTTTTTTTCCTTATTTTGAATTGAAAAAGGTCTACGGTATTGTCATATATGAGAAAACTAATCTGATATTAAATTTTAATATTATTCTTAGCCTTTTATCACTATAATAGAAGTGTATACTAGCTTTTAAGTTTGCTTTCTAAAGTAACATTGACAAATTTATTTTATCCTACAATTAAATTGTTCTAATCCAATATTTTGAAGTAAATTTAGTTTAGTACAACAATTATTTTATCGGATTAGGATTTATCAATGAGAAATTTTGCGAATTTCTTAATAATTTACAAAGAGAAAATTGAAAAGGGGCTGGGGCCAAAGAAAACAGGGTGTGGTAAAATGTCTATTACCTTAGTGTTGTAAACTTTTAGAACATATATTACATTTTAAAATATTATATGATAAGACAAAATGTATAAACTTTTGTCTAATAAGATTGACTACTTTGTTTTAGGGTACAAAATCATACATATATATATATATATATATATATATATATATATATATATATATATATATATATATATATATATATTTATATATATATATATATATATATCTATAGGTTGCGGATTGAAATTTATGTATGTTGTATTGAGAGGACATTTTTAGAATGGTACAATTAATCATACTTATTTTTTAAAATGAAAATTACTCATACATATTAATTTACGATGAGTTACTATTGTATATAAATGAAAGCATATTATTTAAATTGAAATATGTACAACAGTATAATAGATATTAGAATTCATAAAAAAATATATATATGATTCCCTTTATCACCAAAGGATATAATAGATATCAGAGTGAATTAATAATGAGAATAAATAAATATCAAAAATATATTACAAAAACACAAATAAAAATAAAATTTACATTTATTATTGTGGTAAATAATTTTTTTTAGATTAGATGAGTTGGAAAGTTGCTATTGGCTAATTTGAATTTCTTCTTTTACATATTATTATTATTATTATTATTATTATTATTATAATAATTATTATTATTATAATACAAAAAGGAAGAAGGTATCCATTTTATTGTGGGTTGATGCTAACATAATACTATGAATTTCAAAGTTAAGTTAAGACAAATAAAATACTACTCTAATAGTTATGGTGATTATTAAATCAATACTAATGACCATAATAATTATACTTAACTATTTGTTTTCACCCACTAACAAAACCGTTATTTTTTGGTCAAAGCATCTTTAATTTTATTAATAAATTTTTGTTTTTATAATTATTTTTTTATCATCCACTTAAGACTGGCTAGATTGATATAAATTGATAAGGTGTTTTAAGTCTTGAAAGTTGAAACACACCTTTTCTCACTATCTATTTTGTAATTTATAATAAGATAGATTAGATATACTAATTTTGATATTGATTTGTCTCTTTATCTTGAGAAAGCAAGTCTCACTACTTTCTATCATACAAATGAGCAAAAATCTTGATCAAACCTTGAATTTACATGCATTTGATGTTGCAGTGTTTGGGCATTGCATTTCATGAGAAGAATATAATTTAAGCTAAGGTAACGGTTAATAACTATGTTTACATTTACTATTATTATTATTATTATTATTATTATTATTATTATTATTATCACCATTTTTTTATGTTTTACATGATGTCTTTGTATCCTACAACTAACAAGATGTATTTTGGCTTTTATAATGTTTTTTAAAAATAATGGGTGAGTAATTTATTCGATGTCTATATATAGTTATATTATGTTATTGTTTTAGTTTGAACAAAGAGGAAATTATGAGCCAAAGTTGTATAATTAATATAATTATATTATACATTGTTATATAATTATATTTATTATGAACAAGGATACATTGTTATATTATGTTATTGCATTTAGAATATTATTAATATTTTATTAATGTGCTTAAGTTGTATATCTTGAGTTTGTCTTCGAAAAATGTCCCTGTCTAAGCCACTAACTTATTTTAATCAAAATGTGTGAAAAATTTAAAATTTATAAAGAAATAATATGGGATAAAGGGAATTTGAGAAAGTAAAAGGGGATGACATACTATATATTGCTTAATTATAACTATATCACATAATCAGTTTTGTAAAATATTAAGAATAAAGTATTACGAAATATTTATCTAGAAGAAAAATAAAGTATAATTCCAATTCAATTATAACTTAGCGAGATATATAAAGGTTTCCATTTTTCAAAAAAAAAATGTATAAATGTAATTTTATTTTTTTTTCCCATCATTGCTTTCTTTTTAATATTTATTTTAGGTGCTATTGCTCATATTTTTAATGATTATTAGTTATATAGTTATTCGTTCCAATATTCCCACTCCTATTATTTAAAATATAGTTAAAATAATATTTTCAATATATGTGTGATTTATCTTTGTCCCGTGCAACGCACCGGTACAAGGACTAGTATAAAGTAAAGTTTACCTAAATTACACCTTTTGGTGGAACATTTCCCTAAACCCTCACTTGTGGAGACATTTTATGCATCAAATTGTCATATATATTGGACATATCTACTGAAATAGAATATTTTAAATTAGTTAACAATTTATTTAGGCACCGTTCTTTTGTGTGTTGCGTTTGCGTTGCGTTTCGATAAGTTGCGTTTGGGTTGCATTGAGTTGCGGTAGGAAATAATAAAAATGTGAGTAGAGATGAATAGTAGATTGTGATAAGTTGCGTTATCTTGCGTTTGCCATGCGTTAGGTTTTATTGATTTTTGCGTTTGAGTGCGTTAACGCACAAAATAATGGTGCCTTAGAGGATCAATTATTGTTCTAAGTTTGAATTGTCGACGAACAGCAATGCTGCATTGGCATCCATGAGGCATAGCCATAGCCCCCAATGGTCCATATACCACTTGAAAAAAAATTTCGTTTGAATTGTCGACCAAGTACTATTTGCGTGATTTTGTATCAAGTGTTTCTAGTTGATTGCCATGATTTTCAATATTAGTATGATAATATTTTTGTGATAATTTTTTTATTTAAAATTATTATCATTAGATTCATTTGAATTATAATATTATATTTTTAAGATAATATTTTTTCATTACGAATTTAATGATGGTAATTTTATATAACAAGTCATTGTATATTTCGAGAAATTCATTATCAAAATTTTTAAAATTTAACTTTATAATTTTCAAAGGCAACAATTAATATCGATCTACTCTTCGTCGCCCCATTTTGCCATAATTTTTCCAACTTTGCCCTTCTCAGCTCTAAACCCTCTAAGCTCTCTCTCTCTCTCTAGATTCATCACCCACATTCATCTTCTCCCTCTCTAGTACCACCACTAACTGCCGCCCACCACCACCACCGCTTGCTGCCAACAATCGCCCACAACCGAAATAATAATTGAAATTTCAAAAATAATAATAACAATAATAACAGTCGAAATAATAACCGAAATTTCAAAAAAAATTAAAAATAATAATAATAATAATAATAATAATAATAATGACAATGACAATAATAACCCTTTTTAAAAAAGAAATCCCTAAGGTGAAGCAATTGCTACGAGATTTCTTTGGCAGGGAAGAGCTTTCGCATGGTATTAACCCGGATGAGAGGCTGTTGCATATGGAGCTGCATTTCACGCCGCAGACCTAACTGGAGTAGTGAGTAACAATAAGGATGCTACGCTTGTCGATATTACTCCCTTGTCTCTAGGGATTAAGCTTCATAATGGTGAAATGAGTGCTGTCATCCCTAGGAACTCTCACATCCCAACAGAGGTGGTGTCACAAGATTCATATCATACTGCCTATGACAACCAAACCGATATCTCCTTCAAAGTGTATGAGGGCGAGAGTAGTATTGCTGAGGAGAACTACCTTTTAGGATGGTTCGAATTGTCTGGGATTCCTCCGGCACCTAAAGGTGTCCCGAGGTTTGCTGTTAGTTTCAACATCGATGCTAATGGCATTCTGACAGTGTCAGCAGAGCATTTGGGCACGGGGAATAACAAACAAATCACGGTTTGCAACAAAGGTGGGAGGCCATCAAACGAAGCAATTGCTAGGATGAGGAAGGAGGCTAAGATGTTCAAGGAAGAGGATCAGCAACGTCGAAGGTTCATCAATGCTACAAATGGCTTGGAGGCTAAGATGTTCGTCGAAAAGGATCAGCAACGTCGAACGTTCATCAATGCTAGAAATATCTTGGAAAGTTATGGAGACGAGCTTAGTGCCGATGGCAATGACAAGTGCACACTACAGAATGCTGTCGAGAAGACGAAGTCATGGCTTGATTGGAACGATACGCTTAATGTAGCAGCAAAATTTGAGAAAAAGATGGAAGAACTTAAGAGCATCTGTCAGCCTATTGTTGCTAAAGATTACATAGCAGCAATGGATGAATGTATAGGTTAATTGGTTCTATGCAGTGTGCAGTTCTTTGAGTTGAAATATCATAGCCATATTTGCCTCATGACATGACTGTGTTTGATTTAGAGTTGATTTTTTTGTCTTCTACAATAGACTATTTGTGTTGCAATGAATTTTGAAGTGCCAACTATCAGTGTCCAAAATCAGTTAATCGGACTTTACCAAAATTCGGTTTAGAAAATTGTAAATTAACTTAAAATGTGTTTTACGTGTAGGAACTATTATCGCCGGTTAATTGCTTTTTAGGTTCAGTTTACCATATTTATCAGTGTTTGGTTCTCCTTAATAGATGAGAAAGTTTCGACGTGATGCCTATTATTCCACTAATAAAATTCGGTAAACATTTTCTAAAAGAGAGGCAGGAGAAAATCATTCCCAAATACTTTTTTCAATAAAGACTTTCCCCATAAACTACCAAACACACCATGATAGTATTTTATCACTTTTACCTCAAGGAATGATACTAGGTTAGGCAAGAAATATGCCAATATGGTGTGGATAACTTACGGTTAACCGATGACTTGTAGCATTGCCAAACTAAAATCCACCTTATCCTGTCCAAATCTAAACGGCTAACTGCCAAACTAACTTCATTTAGACTCTCAAGCAAACCTCTGGATGAAGCAGCAAAGGTACCTGGAACTGGAATAATATTCCGACATAAAACGTCGGAAATGGCTACATGTAAACAACCAACCAACCAATCAATTTATTAACACGAGATTTATTTACAGTGGGAAGCCGGAAATTCGAGACATTCACAAATATATATACACGGAGATGAATTTGGAAACCAAAGAATTGTCGAGCAACACACTCCCTTCAAAACGACAGATCAATAAGCAAAGTATTTCACATAAGCATTTGTACGACGGAGCCAAGAGTACTCCTTCCATGCAGCAAATATGTCCATAATGATAGAAGTCCGTTTTGTGTTCTTGTTCTTGTTCTTGTTCTTTTTTTTCTTTTTTCTTTTTTGGTTCTTCATGTTCAAGTTATTCATAAGTTTATGGAAATGATGAAGCGTGATAAGATTTAAGGTGGGAAAAGTGCGGAGTATTTCATCCTACAGCAGTTAGTCCTCCCTCCCATCCAGCTCTCTCAGGAAGATCGATTAATGAGTTCATCGAGTACATCATGCATTGTCCGGTCCATCAGGTGCATTCAGCTGCTCGCTTGAAGAGAGGAAAGCCATTGCTCCATGTACTTTCTACCCTCTGTTAATCATCAATGAGAAACGAAAAACACAACCAGAATCAGCACAAACAAATAGGCATTTAAATCGTGTCATTAATGTAAAAACTTGTGTTTTCACATCTTAGCAGCACCAAGAACTACGACTTTCATTCACACATAAGCAGATGATCTGTGATTTCTCAGTAGAGGCCCAATACTTGAAAAGAAACCCTAAAATGTGCTGTAATAAGAAGCTTTGTAAGAGCATCGACAAAGTTCAAAATTCTGAAATTTCAACATAAGCTTTGGAATCTGCAGAGCCTTTTAATTAGTGGAGGTATAAACCTATTACGGAAACCTTGAAATAAACAAGCGTAGCTTTGATTCTTCCCAGTAGATTGTGAATGGGGAGAGACTAAGGTTTGGTATAGGAACACCTCACTTTTGTTTGGACCAGCTAAACACATGAAGCCAAATGGACTTTTACCAAACAACTATAGTGCAGGTGAAGTGCATCTAAAAAGTTTCATAGCTTTCAAGGACCACCAAAGATGTGTTATGTTGTATGCATGTTCACTCTCATCTTTGTTTGTTTTGAGATTTTTTTTTTTTTTTTGGTGGGGGGGGGGGGTGGTCTAGTAGATAAGCATAGGAATTTAGAGAAAAATAAACAGAGGGTCAGGGGATTATAAGATAAAAACTCGTGGTCACTTCTATGCACAACGGGATCATCATATAACTTGTGAACTTCACCGAGTTACGATCCGCTTAATCCCTTGGTAAGAAAACAATGTATGCTGGGTCTTTCTTTAGCCTTTGACAAGAGAACACCAATCAGTCCGGACTTTCATAGAGAATATCTAATTGGTCTTCAGTTTTAAGTTCCTTGTGTATTCACTTCTACTATGATAACGAGTCTAAGCCATGTGTCACAGGCAAATTTAAGTTTTCGCCCTCAAAGAGCATATCATGATTGCCATGAATCAAATTTGCCACCATCAAAATCCTACATACAATTTCTAGAATTCCATCAAGAAGTTGAATACCAATCGAATATAGAATGATGGACATTATTCCACATTCACTGCTAACCCTCTAACATCTCAAATGGAAATTTCCTTGCAATCCTTACTTACTGAATGTTCGGTCTTCATAACCAAATCTCCCTCTTCCTGCTTCCATTGTCATTGTTTACCCTCCAGTTTCAATAGAGACACAAAATGGGATTATGAAGCTACAACACCAGCAAAAATCCTCCTGTCGGTCTCACTTAAATGTGTTCTAGCCTTCTAGACAAGTCTTCATATATGCCAACTTATAACGAATAAGACTTACTACAACGCCAATAGTGGGTAGTACCGGAGATCAGTACCTCTCAAACTATGGAAATGCCACAGACTGGTGAGCACAAGAAACCAACCACTGCCACCAACTGTAAACTAAATTACAATGCTACTACAAAAAAAATTCCATTGAAGCAAAAATGGAAATCATATGAGAAGGCCCTAATGGAATTTCCGGTTGGTTGTTGGACTTCTAAACGATTTGCAGAACCCAACTCGAAGATAAATGGAAGGGAGAAGAAAGGTGATCAGAAATCAATGAAATGTATGACACGCAAATTTTCATATGAATGGCTAGAAGATGAAATACAGATCTTTCATCTGGATACAATTGTGGGCTCAAAAACAAAAATCTATGATCATAGACATGGAAACACCAGGGAAGGAGGGTACAAAGTAAAACAACTCAAAGGTAAGGAAGGACAATTTGTACTTTTGCATAAGAACTTAGCCAATGTCAGAACTTAAGGAAGTACAAGTTGGCAAATCTTAAGCCCAAAGCAGACAAACACCTCGCAATCCAGAGCCTCTCGCATCAACTTAACTGGAGTTTCAATACCATCAGACACTAAGACCGACTCTTCATTTTCATGTTGGATTTCTCCACATGAAAATATAGCTACTCATTGATTCTCCATCAAGGCAAACAACATATTAAAGTCAAGAAGTCTATAATGTTTTTCTAAATAGCATTGTTTCATGAGCTTCAAAGGCTCGGTGCATTTCAACCACACCACTCAGAGAACCAAGGTATCGTCATTTCTGACATACAAAACTCTAATCCAAACATGCACGTCAAAATCAATTCCAGTTTAGGACAAAGGAATGCCTAACACCATTCACAACATATAACTCAGCCGACAAGTTTCCAAATTCCTTCAAAGCAATGAATGAACACAAACAAAACAAGTGGTTACCTTTAGCATAGTCAGAGACATTGCCAACATACCCAACCCTATTCTTTTCACTGCGATGCTTGCCACCGGCCCCACGCCCATAGCAAGGGACGAGGACACCAAACCCACCATCCATCTCGTCCTCGCTCAAGAACCCGGGTGCATGAGGCTCAGACCACCCTATGGACCAATCAGAATCATCAGACTCAGAAGAATCAGAGAAACACCCTCCATCAGATGGCACCACTACAACATCATACTCCTTGTCAACCTTCCCCTGGTGCTCCTGATTTCGCCATTTTCGACGAACCCTCCTAGAATTACTCTGAAGAGGAAACTTCAATACATCCAACTCCAATGCATTGGATTCATTTGAAGAAGACTTATTCTGGAGTTTGCCCCCCTTTTTTTTGCCACTCCACAACCACCATGATAGGTTGGGGAATGCAACTGACATATATAAACCTCAATTTCTTCCCGACCTCTCTTTTCCTTCCAAATTTGTCCTTTGTTTTTTGGGAAAGGTATAGTTTTCACATAGAATTAACCCCACCAACTCAAATCTGCAACAGATGGAAAACACATGTTGTTGTCAACATTGAGATTACATTAACCATATAGAAGAACATAATTGGGTAGCAATTAATGAAAAACAACTTCAACACAACATCCCATTGCCAAAAATCATATTTCCAATTTTGTCGAAATACAATTCCGTTTATAATCACGCAAAATTCCATTTTGATCACATCTCCAAACGACGAATCTACCCATCTTTTACCGAATTTAACCGAATTTTATGCACATACACACCCAGAAACCAACTTTAGATGAACAAGGCAAGATTAAATACACAAAATTAATCCCAGCAAACCCAATAAAGCAAATGAACATGAAAGAAATTCAAATTAAGATGCAGGGTAAAAACAAAGAAATTGAAGAAGAAACAAAAATTACCCAGAACTTGCCTTGATCGAGAAACTTCGAATATCAGAAGAAAGAGAGAGAACGAAGCGATAGAGATTGGGAAGCAGCAGAAATTGAGAAGAAAAGCTTAGCGGTTAGAGTTTAGAAGGATGAATTGTTCAGAACTCTTTATCCAACACGTCACTCAAAAAAATTATACTTAAAATTAAAAAATTCAGTAATTTTAGAGGGAGAAGGAAGTTGAGAGGAACCAGCTTAATTTTGAGATACTAAAACTAATCTCAATTTTTTTTCGCCAACTAATTATGCGTACATTGAATCTGAATCAACGACTTACTTTTATTCTGTTGTCAAATTTCTTCAGGTTTTCAGATCAGTATCTTAATTGAGTCTAATAATTCCAATATTACGGCGTATTTTTCGAAATTGTTGGGAATGACGTAATTATGGTGTTGGGCCCGCTTTTGCGGCGCTTGTATTATTTAGGCCCACAGTGGATATTGGGCAAATAGGCTTTTCTTGGCCACATGTTTGGGTACTAATTACAGCACCGGTCACATGTTCAACAGGCTAATATGTGCTGTTTATTTCACCTTAAGGCCTTGATGTGGGCCCGTAAAATGCGAAAATAGTGCGGTGTGGTGGAATTGTGGAAAGTATAGTAAGATGCGAAATGATATGTAAAATTTATGAAAAATGTGGTTGATATGGTAGATAAGGAGAGAAAATGTAAAAAGTAGAGAAGAGAAGTAAAGAAAGAGAAAAGTCTGAAGATATATTGATAATGATTGTGATAAAATATAGAATGGTGTGGTGAAAATGTGGAAGAATATTAAGTGATATGATAAGTTGTGATATCGCACCGTATAAAATAATAGGGCCCGAGACCTATTCAACGAGCAAGGATCTACCCTACTCGGCCTAAAAAATGTGGGGTCATGGTCATAAATCCTAATTTCTAAAGGTGGCCCAATCCGACTTGAAAAAGATATGACCTTGAAATATGTGTAACCCAACTTGACTTAATGACTTGACAAAATAAAAAAAATATATTAAGAAAATCGAATCGAATTGTTGTGTCCCAAACATTGATGATGATCATAAGCATTTTTGTTGATGTGTCTCTGGCTTCGGTCATTTCTTGCATGGATTTGCGGAAGTTGAATTTTGTTTCGGAATTTTTTTTAGGGTTTGACAGAGAGATAGATAAATTGTATTTTATTTGAAGTGTTTGGGTTTCTTTTTTTTTCCTTTTGTTTTGGGCCAGCTGTTTAGGCCCACTTCTTTTAGCTGGGGTTTCTTTTCTTTTTAAAGCTCTTTTAGGTTGAGTTTTCATTAGGTTGTAATCCCAGTTTTCTCAATCAATTCGATGGTCCTCTTTTCTTCTTCTTCTTCCGCTTTACCTTTCATGGTATCAGAGCAGGTATAACCTTGCTCCTTTCCTTCCTCTTTCTTTCTCTCCTCCTTCTCTTCGCCTATGGGAGACAACAAGGAAACCAAGGTTACCGTTGTCGATCCTTCCGATCCCCTTTTTATTCACTCTTCATATCATCCTGGACAATCTCTGGTCGCAAAACCTTTTTCCGGTGAAGAATTCGAGAACTGGAAGAGGAGTGCCACTATTGCTCTTTCAGCGAAGAACAAGTTCGTTTTCGTGGATGGCTCCTACGTACAACCCAAGAATGACTCTCCCTTGTTACCCTTCTGGAAAAGATGTCAACATATGGTGATTTCTTGGCTCCTCAATTCTTTAGACAAGAGCATCCAGAAAAGCGTGCTTTATGCCGAAACTCCTAGTCTGATATGGGAAGAATTAAATCAAAGGTATGGACAATCTGATAAGGCGAAATTATTTCAAATACACCAGTCGGTGAGCAACATCGCGCAAGAAAACCTTGATATTGCAGGATACTTTAATCAATGCAAGAAGATCTGGGACGAGTTCAAACTGGTGGGAGGTTTGCCTCGATGCGGTTGTGGTAAATGTCAATGCGATCCAATAAAGATTAACGATGCCCTACATAAGTATTTTGAGGACCAGAAGGTGATTCAGTTTCTAATGGGTCTGAATGAGTCCTACACTTCTTTAAGGGGGAGCATATTGATAATGAAACCTTTTCCAAGTATCAACCAAGTATATGGTATGCTCTTGCAAGAAGAACGACAGAGGAATGTCAGACACACTTCAATTTTTCTTTCTGAAAGTGCTTCCTTCCAAGCCTCAACCTCACAAGGGGCGAGTAATCAAAAGAAGCAAGAAGCTAAGAAAGAAGTAGTTATCTGCAGCCACTGCAAGAGACCTGGGCATCCAAGGGAAAAGTGCTACAAAATAATAGGGTACCCCAACAGGAACAACCAACCTAATCGAAATAGGCTTAGGAATGATCAGAATCCTAGGTTTGCCAACAATGTCCAGGAAGTAAGCCTGGTAGATGGACAATAATCACCAATTCTTGAGTCACCAGGTTATACATTACCTGGATTGGATGCTGGGCAAACTAAGCAGATGATTAACTTTCTGGCGGAGCTTCAGAACACCTCCAAGAATGAGAAGCCCGTTCAACAAGTGGAATTAAACTCAACATTCATGGCAGGTATGACTTCCCTGTCTTCAGATAGTGTATGTTTGTTTTCTGTCATTAAAAACCAAACGTGGATCATAGATTCAGGAGCTTCTGACCATATGACTTATGACAAAACAAAATTGTGTGATATGGTTTACTTGTCTGAACCTGTTATGATTGTTTTACCAAATGGAAAAAAAATTCGAAGTAACACAACATGGAAATTACAATCTAGGAAATGGTGTTTTGCTACATCATGTTCTCTATGTCCCATTCTTTACATTTAACCTCATATCTGTCAAAAGGCTTAGTCAGCAATTGAACTGTAGTGTAGTATTCACACCCGAATATTGCACCTTGCAGGGCCCTTCTCTGAGGAGACCTCTGGTTCTTGGTAAGTCCTCCCGTGGACTGTATGTTCTTGATGACAAGATTGCCAAAATTTTGAGAAGATGAGGACACTGGCAGTTGGAAAAGTTCTGTATCAACAAAAATAAATGATTCTGAATTGCGTAAAAGTTTTATTGTTGACTCAGATGTATCCAAACTGACTTCTGGGAATTGTAGATCTTGTTTCTTGTGGCATAAAAGATTAGGACATGTTCCAATGAAAAAATTAAAGATGTTGAACTTGTCTGAATGTACTGCAAATTGTGGATATACTAATATTCATATTTCATCCTGTGATGTTTGTCCTAAGGCTAGGCAGCACAAGCTTCCTTTTCCACATAGCAAGATCAGTACTTCACAACCTTTTGATCTCATTCATATAGATGTTTGGGGCCCTTATTCTGATAAGACTTACTCAGGACATAGATATTTTCTCAGTATAGTAGATGACTTTACCAGAAGTACCTGGACACATTTAATGATCACAAAGAATGAAAGTTTGTCCTTGATTAGATCTTTCGTTCAAATGGTCAAAACCCAATTTGGTAAGTGTGTCAAAGTAATAAGATCAGACAATGCACTAGAGTTAGGCCTAAGTCATGAGGGTAGGACTTTTTTCTCTGAAAATGGGATCTTGCATCAGACTAGCTGCGTGCAAACACCCCAGCAAAATGGGGTTGTGGAAAGAAAACATAAGCACCTGTTGGAAGTAAGTCATTCTTTACTTTTTCAATCCAACTTACCTATAAAATTTTGGGGTGATTGTCTGATGACAACTACCTACTTAATTAATAGAATGCCTAGTTCAGTTCTTGATGGTAAGACACCCTTTGAGATCTTGTACAAAAGGCCACCGGATTTAACACACTTAAGAACCTTTGGTTGCTTGTGTTATGTTTCCACCTTAAAGGGTGGAAGAACAAAATTCCAACCTAGAGCAATACCTTGTGTTTTTCTTGGCTATCCCATGGGGAAGAAAGCCTATAAAGTGATGGATTTGAGCAGTAAGAAATTTATAGTCACTAGAGATGTTAAATTCCATAAATTGGTGTATCCTTTCCATGATATTTCTAGTGGCAACAGACCTAAAATTGCTGTGAATGATTATAACCTCACAAATTATTCTGAAACTCCTGCTATGTTTCAAGAAAACATAGCCAAGCACAGCAAAGACTCCATCAATACTCAAGGGGATTCAGATTCACATGATGAATCTGATTTTGTTACTAGCGAAACTATGTTTGTTGCTGAGAATACTGCCCAGGGAAATGAAGTAACAGAGGATCTGGCCTTGAGGAGGTCTAGCTGGATCCACAAACCTCCTGCCTATCTACAAGATTACTCACTTTTCTGCATTGATGAACATGAAAATGGTAATTTCTGTTTGGCTACTTGTACCAACTTAGCTTTACAGCCCATGGAATGTGATTTTTCTGCCCTACATGCCAGTAGCAAAGCCCTCCTAGAACACCTAGACTATAAAGAACTTACTTCATACTTACAGGCCTCTTCACATCCTGGTTGGAGGGAGGCCATGGACAAGGAATTTCAGGCTTTAATGCTAAATAACACTTGGGACATTGTCACCTTGCCCCCTAATAAGAAACCTATAGGATGTAAGTGGGTTTACAAAATTAAACATAGAAGTGATGGGACCATAGAAAGATTAAAGGCTAGACTTGTGGTTCAAGGTTTTACTCAAAAGGAAGGGATAGATTACACAGAGACCTTCTCCCCTGTTGTAAAAATGACCACAATTGGAACCCTCATGGCAGTAGCTGTTAAAAAGGGTTGGATAATGCATCAGTTAGATGTTAACAATGCATTTTTACATGGTGATTTAAGTGAAGAAATCTATATGAAGTTACCTCAAGGCTTGAGTACTGATATTTCTAACCCCGTTTGTAAATTGAATAAATCTCTTTATGGTCTCAAACAAGCATCTAGACAGTGGTATTCAAAGTTGGCTGAAACACTTTCTTCAAGGAAATACTCTCATTCAAAAAATGCTCATTCTTTATTTTGGAAGAAAAAAGGCTCTTTAGTTACCTTCCTAGCTGTTTATGTGGATGATATTTTATTGACTGGGGATGATATTCATGAAATACAAAGTATAAAGAGATATCTTGACAAAGTGTTCAGAGTCAAGGACTTGGGGCATGTTAGTTATTTCCTGGGAATTGAGGTATTAAGGACTGCAGAAGGACTGTTGTTAACACAGCAGAAATTTGCCAAGGATCTTATTCAAGAATTTGATTGCAACGAAGCAAGCACAGTGGTTACACCTTTGGAAATCAACAGCAAGTTGACTCACAATTCAGGGGAGCCTTTCCATAACCCTACTCTTTATAGACATCTAATAGGAAAATTAAATTTCCTTACTAATACAAGGCTAGATATCTGTTTTGCAGTGCAACACTTAAGTCAATTCATGCAAAATCCAAAGGTTCCTCATTTCCAGGCAGCATTGCGAGTACTAAAATACTTAAAGGGAAGTATCTCTGTTGGTATCTTGTTACATAATGATCCGACTATGAATTTATTAGCCTACTGTGACTCAGACTGGGCCTCTTGTCCTCATACACGCAGGTCAGTCAGTGGTTTTGTTGTGTTTCTTGGTAGAACATTAATATCATGGAAATCCAAAAAGCAGCAATCTGTGAGTCTCTCCTCAGCGGAAGCATGAGAAGAGTAGCAGCTGAGCTAGCTTGGATGAGTAGGTTACTTCACGAGCTGACAGTAGCGGACGTACTTCCCATCCCTGTCAAGTGCGACAACCAAGCCTCAATCTACATTGCTAAAAATCATGTGTATCTTGATAGGACGAAGCACATAGAATTAGATTGCCACTTTGTTCGAGAGAAACTGTTGGAAGGCTTGATTAAACTCTCCTATGTCCCTACCAGACATCAGTTGGCAGATCTCTTAACCAAACCTCTCACAGGTGTACAACATCGAAAGATCTTAGGCAAATTGGGAGTGTTACACCCTCCAATTTGAAGGGGGGTATTGAGATAAATTATATTTTATTTGAAGTGTTTAGGTTTCTTTTTTTTCCTTTTGTTTTGGGCCAGCTGTTTAGGCCCACTTCTTTTAGCTGGGGTTTCTTTTCTTTTTAAAGCTCTTTTAAGTTGAGTTTTCATTAGGTTGTAATCCCAGTTTTCTCAATCAATTCGATGGTCCTCTTTTCTTCTTCTTCTTCCGCTTTACCTTTCACAGATTGCTCAGTATTCTATACTGAAATTTTTTTATGTTTAGATTTTGGAATGTCGAATTTTATCTTTAGTTGGGTGCATTATAGAATTGGTAAGTATTCTTGAAATAAGGTCTAAAATGCGGTGAGTAAAGTATTCAGATGTTTTTCTTTTAAAAAATCCAGTTTGTATAGTAGCCGACCCACTGACCTGATCTGTGACCCATCGGGTCTGGTTTCGGGTCTGGAGTGCTTGGCACGAATGTGAGGTCGGGATTGGGCCTACGGGTAAGGGACAGTCTGTCTGACTAAACCGACCCGACCTGACTGATGAACATGTTTAAATTTTCACCAAACGAGGTATGAGAAGGTTGTTAAAAGTTGTTTAACTTGACTTAGTAAAAATCTGGTATGACAGATTTTTTGTTCGAATTTTGACTTTGATTGATTTGACTAAAACGTGGACACAATATTTTCATTTTTTTTATTGACCAACTTGATGTTGACTTGAATTTAGGGTTGTCCACATTATCAAACCCGAAAATACCTGAAAGAACATTAACTTTTCGCTCGATGTCCGATTCATCGGTACTCGAAAAAGCTCCAACTCGAATTTTCGACAGGCCTAGTATGAGCAGGAGTTTTTTTCTCATTTTGTTTCTTTGCAATAAATTATCTCTTCGTTTAGTATATGTAAAATACATGACTACCTTTTTTTTATAACAATGTGTTATTATAAATGTTCCAATTAAATTAGAGAATCAGTATATGATTATTGTGCTTGCAATTTAATAATTAAGAATTGTAATGAGAAATCGCAATTTCAATAGAACCTGAATTTTTGAAAAAAGTTAGGTCATACAAAGGACTTGAGTTGGACCTATCCGTATATTCGAGTTTGGGCTGGAAAAATCATGTTTAAAATTCAAACAATTTGAGTGAACTTGGATTGGGTTTTCAAGCTGTGAAAAAATTGAGAATAGTAGGTTGGGTGTTGGGTGAGAGACATTTAGGGAAGGAAAATTGATCATAATGAATGACACATTAAGTAAGTGAACTATAAATCTTAAGCATGATCTTAAAGTTCCAATTTGTGACAAATAATGCACTCATAAATGATGGTGTGGCTCAAAAATCAAAAGACTTCTTCTTCACTAATCTACCCTACTTATAAAAGCAGCTAAGGAGGCAATGTCACAAAAATTTATTTCCATTTATACCCCTGTCATTTTGTATTATTTTCCTCCGCCTTCAATATCAATTTCGGTTTTTCGGCGGCCTCACGCCCTCACTCTCACAGTCTCAGTGCAAATATGTTTCCTTTTCCCTTCTAGCTTGATTATTCATATTTTGACAATAATGGATTCGATCGAATTGAGCTACTTTGTCGGCCGCTGCCTTGAATATTCGGGTTAGTGTTCCTTTCTCAAATGCTCATGAACTTAATTTTTGACATCTTATGTTGAATTCATCTATTTTTGATTTCATGAGAATAAAGAGATGAAGAATTCCCCTTTCACGCGAGCATTTATGGGTTATCTCAGTTATCACAAATTGGAATCTCATAGTGTTACTTACACTATGCTTGGGAGGGGAGTTAAAATGGAGAGTAGGGGTTTATAGGAGTAAAGGAGGGTAAGGGCATGGGAGGGTTCATAAGGGTAAACTATTTACCCTTGCTTGGTAGAACAATTTGGAGAATTCATAAGAGTAAAATGTTAATTGATATATTTGCCCTTTCATATTAGGGATATTGGATGACAATATACTGACCTTTGAGATATTGGATTGTTATATACCAAGCTTTACTATTGGACAACAATATCCCTGACCTTTATACTTAGGTGAGATTATTATACCAACCGTAACTAAGGGGGTGGTGATTGGTTAACTGACCTCAATTCTAACGTGACAGGCGGAGGAAAAATAATCGGTCATTGCCCAATAACCCCGTTAACCCCTCCGCTTTTTCTCACTAACCCACATTTTTTAAAAAAAAATCGGCCCTAACACAGTGACTAACGGGGTGGTGAACCGGTCTTCACACTAACGTGAAACACAATCAACCAGTGTCTTGTAATATGGGTTAGTGAGAAAAACTAAAGTGCTAATGACGTTATTGGCTTGTGACAATTTTCTCTCCCTTCGCCAACCATGTTAGTGGGCATGGAGACTGTTTCACTACCCGCTTAGTTACTGTTGGCATAATAATGTCACCCAGGTATAAAGGTCAGGGATATTGTTGTCCAATAGTAAATGTTGGTATATTACAATCCAACACCCCCAAAGGTTGGTATATTATCATCCAAAAACCCTTCATATTATATGTAATTTAATATAATACTCATACATTTGCTGCAATTTATTAGGTGCTCCCGGAGCACGTGCTCCGGGTTATATTATTGTTCATCAGCATTTATTAGATTGTTCACCATAGATATCAGATTGTTCACCATAGATATCAGATTGTTCACTTATAAATATCTGGAGCACATGCTCCGGGTGCACGCAATATATATTGTACATTTGCTCTAATACTCATTCTCTTTCTACTCTCCCACCCTCCCCTACCCCTACCCCTACCCTACCCCTACCCCTCCTCTCTCTCTCTCTCTCTCTCTCAGCTCTCTGAACAACACTTTTCTCTCAATACTCTCTCTCTCTCTCTCTCTCTCTCTCTCTCTCTCTCTCTCTCTCTCTCTCTCTCTCAGCTCTCTGAACAACATTTTTCTCTCAATACTCTCTCTCTCTCTCTCTAATGAGTGAGAGAGACAGAGAGAAAGAGTGAGTAAGAGATAGAGAGAGAGAGATGCGAGAGAGAGAGAGAGAGAGTGAGAGAGAGAGAAAGATGCGAGAGAGAGAAAGAGAGAGAGAGAGAGACGAGAAAGAGAGGGAGAGAGACAAAGGGAGAGAGAGAGAGAGAGAAAGAGAGAGAGAGAGAGATGCGAGAGAGAGAGAGAGAGATGCGAGTGAGAGAGAGGGAGAGAGAGAGATGAGAGTGAGAGAGAGGGGAGGCGGAGCGAGAGCGAGAGAGAGAGAGAGAGAGAGAGAGAGAGAGAGAGAGAGAGAGAGATGTATGTGTGTGTGTGTGTAAGAGAGAGAAAGAGAGAGAGAGAGATGGATGTGTATGTCTTATGATTCAATTAGTGTTGGAACCCTTGAGGGGGGTGAATAGGTTTGATATAGAGTTCTTCACATATAACATAAAGTCGTTAATAGCACTTGAATGAACTGAATAATACATCTTTATTAGATAAACGTTGAGGTACAATAGAAATAGAGGAGGTTAGGGAACTTAGCAGAATCAAGAAAGTGAGGTCCTTGATGACTGCTTACAAGGACAGAAACTGAAATTCAGTTTCTGTTGAGGGGCCTCACAAATGAGGCTTGTGATGAAGAGCCTCACAGATGAGACAGAGAGAACGGACCTCACAGACGAGGTTTCACAGATGAGGCAGAGAGGAGAGACCTCACAGACGAGGTAGAGAAGAGAGGCCTCACAGACAAGACTGAGAAGAGGGGCCTCATAGACTAGGCAAGAAGAGGGGCCTCACTGACGAGGCAGAGAAGAGCATGACGAATTACATTGGATATTAACCTCACAAAGCCTTAGTACTTCAAGACTTTGCTACACAACACCTCACCAACATATTTGGCTACATCACTCACCAAGGTCCTTGGTTACCTCACCAGAATTACCTTACTGGCTACATAACTCACCAAGGACTCATTGGTTGCACTCAGAAATCTCACACGATTTCCTACACCGCGATTACTTGCTTGGAATCGCCTGATCCTCCAAAGAGGAAACTTGTGGGATTGCCTTTCTGAAAGTGTATAAATCAGTGTGAATCATCTAGATAATATTCAAATATAGTGAGATAATATATGCTAGGATACTTCCCTGATTTATTTATGATTTTGTTATTTCAAACAAAACTAACGACAGTGTTGGAGGACCTCAGCGGCAATGGTTAAGTTGGAGGTCCTCACAATTTCTACAATTAGGTTAAGGGTAATATGATCATTTTTTGTTGTATGTATGTTATAATTTAATTGAACATCTCTTTACACCCAAATTGGGGTGTTAAAAAATAAGGGTTAAAAGGGGTAATGGGGGTAAACATCACTCCCTCTTACTCTCCCTTACCCTATCTCACTCTCTTCTCAAGTAGGGGTAAGGAAGAGTAAGTACCCTCCTTAACCCCTCCTAACCCCTTCTTACCCTCCTCCCAAGCATAGTGTTAGGCTTTATTTTTTTGGGAAATTGGATTCTAATAATACAAACTTTTGGCCATATAAGACTTAATAATACGAACTTTCGATTCAGTGATGAATAATACGAACTTTAACCCCCTGTTGCCCCCAATAACATGTCACCGAGTTAAGATTAACTTGACTCGGCGGCAATCTGACGTGGCGGCGGAGGCATGAATTTAGTCAATTTTGACTTGCCACGTCAGCCACCCTCTCTCTTTCTCTCTCCTATTTCTCTCTCTCTCTCTCTCTCTCTCTCTCTTTCTCTCTCTCTCTCTCTCTCTCTCTCTCCGTTGTAGATCTCAGAATTCCAGCTTTTCTCTGCAACTTCACCTTCTTCTTCCTTCTTCTTCCATCGTCACCCTCATCCATCTCCACCACTACAAAACTTTCAAACCACCATTACTATCACCACACCTCACCATAGCAGCCACCAAAAAACAACCCAACCACCTTCACTTCCACCATCATTCGCCATATAAAGTATTAACTGTTCAATCTTTGTGATATGGATGTTTCGGCATAACTCCAATTGATTCTTGAAAAATGGACGGATAATAAATTTTCATCTCTTTTTTACGAATCTAGTAGTAGACTGCAAAAGTCTTTGTTTCCTCTGTTAATTCTTCAAGTTTTCTCCCTCTCCTGTTTCTCCCTTTTTCAAGCCACGTGAAAGGAAGCTATCATTTTTCCAAAGTTCTGTCTATTCATCTTCTCAAAACCGAACAAACATGCTATTCGAGAACCTTATTTACCAACAGTATTTGTGATGGTTGGGAATTACTATGCCTCAAGTCGAATTGCTCCTCCATTTTCTCTTCTGTAATTGGTGGGTTTCAAGCAACGAATCTTGCTGGATTTCTGGGTTTCTTCCTGGACAGGCTTCGACCCGAATTGCTCCTCCCGCCATGTCTGACCACGGAAAAGCTTCTTCCTGGATTTCTGTGTTGGAGATTTTGAAAGAGGGGGGGAGGGAGAATGTCAAGATATCTGGGTTTCTTCCGTCGTCAATCAACCAGGAAAAGAAAGAATTGAATTTTTCTCCCAAGATGGAATTATTAATGAAAAATTCCAACAATGGTGTTTTGGGGCAGATGGTGGTGGAAGTGAAGGTGGTTGGGTGGTTTTTTGGTGGCTGCCATGGTGAGGTGTAGTGATAGTAATGGTGGTTTGAAAGTTTTGTAGTGGTGGAGATGGATGAGGGTGATGATGGAAGAAGAAGGAAGAAGAAGGTGAAGTTGTAGAGAAAAGCTGGAATTCTGAGATCTACAACGGAGAGAGAGAGAGAGAGAGAGAGAGAGAGAGAGAGAGAGGGTGGATGATATGGCAAGTCAAAATTGACTAAATTCATCCCTCCGCCACCACGTCAGACCGCCGCCGAGTCAAGTTAATCTTAACTCGGAGGCATGTTATTGGGGGCAACAGGGGGTTAAAGTTCGTATTATTCATCACTGAATCGAAAGTTCGTATTATTAAGTCTTATAAGGCCAAAAGTTCGTATTATTAGAATCCAATTTCCCTTATTTTTTTACACGGTGCGGTGCAGTATCATAACTCATCATACTACTCAATATTCTTCTGTATTTCATCATACTTTACCACAATCATTATCAATATATCTTATCACTTTTTTCTTCTACTTTTCACATTCTCTCTCCACACCTACCATATCACTCACACTTTCTACAAAATTTTCCATACTATTCCACACCTTACCACACTTCCCACAAACACCACACCGCATCATTTTCGTATCTTACCAACCACACAAAAGAACAGGACCTTAAAATTTTATGATCCATTTACTTAATGGGCCATCCTTTGTAGTCAATTGTCTGGGAAACAAAATTGGGAGTGGTGGGGTGACCATGAATAGAGATGAGATGACCTACGCATTTCTTTGGCTTAAATTTCAAATGATACAATTAATTTGATTTGCCTCTGTTCCAAACTTCTAATTCCTTAATTAACTGGGACCACACTGTTAGGAAAATAAGTGCAAAGTTATAGCGGAAGCGAAAATAAGATGAAGGAAATCACGACAAAATTTAAGAACGAAAAATTAAGCGATAAAACGAACACCAAGTATATGTGGGAAACCGAAGAGGTCGGAGGAAAACCCACAGACGAAGACAGCCAGAAAATAATCCACTATGAGAATGGAGGAGTACCACTCGATCACTATCACAGGGTGTGATACGATCAAAAATGGATATTATAATACAATCTCAACTCACAATCTCTCTCGGGATACCACTGGGAAAATATTGGTGAAACTGTATCCCTCTCAATATTTTCTCTATG
This sequence comes from Portulaca oleracea, assembly GCA_029582165.1. NCBI lineage: Eukaryota > Viridiplantae > Streptophyta > Magnoliopsida > Caryophyllales > Portulacaceae > Portulaca > Portulaca oleracea. Next base: position 8,824,305 of record CM055880.1, read on the forward strand.
ATCTAATCGATACCTCTGATCAACCGATGTCGTCGTGGGTTAAAGTGGAGAAAACCGAACCCTATTTATATGGTGGCTAGGAGAAATTAGAGTTACATTAAAACTCAAAATAATCGCAAGTCGTAGCCGACTTGAAGAGGGACTCTGGCGCGGGTAGCACCCAACTCAGCGCAGGCAGCGCCCCATAGGCGCGGGCGGCATCCCTTCGATGTAGGCATCATCTTTGCGTAGGTAGCACCCTCAACTTCGTTCTCTCTGTCGAGGCACTCCTGGCGTCTTCTCTGGCACAGGTAGCGCATCCCTATCTCGATTTTGGACCTAGCGGATTCAATGGGTCACACAAACTAGGGGCGGGCATGGATCGGTTAACCAATTCGATCATAAATTCGGATCAGTTAACCGTATGTTCGGATAGTTAAAATCATGATCTGTGTCTGATCCGAAAGTTTCGTTTAACTGAATTTCAGATCGGATAACTGTCTATACCCGGATTATAAAGCACTCTTACAATAATATTCATTGTCTTTTTTATCTTAATGGGTTCAAAATTATAAACTTTATTTATTGTGTTACATTTCTACGCTAATGACTACTAATTTACAACAAAAAAAATAACATTTGAAGGGTTCAAAGTTGAAAATTAATTATTTTCAGATAACCGATAGACTATCCGAATTTTTCAACCCCTGATCCGTATCCAATCCGTGATTCAGGGAAAAAAATTCGGATCACTTAACCGACCCGCAAACTTCAAAAATCATCCGCTAATTATCCGTTTTTTCGGATCAGATAATCGGATTTTTGGATCAGATCACGGATTACGGATCTTTTGCTCACCCCTAACACAAACCCGACACACACTATCCTTAATTTCTTACTTTAAGAGCATCTACAATGGTGAGTTTAAATTAGACTCACTGCTGACATGACATAAGATGAGAATGAAATGAAGTCGTGTATTTCAGTTGTGAGAATGAGACTCGTCTCGCGAGAATCTCACTGTTAATCTCGCGAGACGAATTTGAAAACAAGTTTAACACACTAAAATTTTAATCATATTTTTTCTTTCTCTCCTTATCTACATCATTTTTTGTCAATATAACCAAATGGTAGGCATGAATTATTGGGTATTCCAAATGGTAGACACCCTTTTTACCTTTTCCAAATGGTAGGCTTAAATTCCAATAGTTTCCATCCCGTAGACATGCACTAACCTGCCGTTAGAAATTTAAAAAAAAAAAAAGAAAACGAAAATACAAAATTTTGAATTGAGAGAACAGAACTGGAAAAAATCCCAGTCTGTTCGACAGTCATCTCCCAACGCCCAGCAGCCATCTCCTTACAATCGCCGTCGTCGCTCGCCGTGGAGGCTCGTCGACGGCCTTCATCCACGGATGCCCAGAAGCTGTTGCCCAGACGACTGAAGGACAACCCCACTCGCCATCGTCGATTCAGGTAATTGATATTTAGGGTTTCGGTTTTTAGGGTTTAATTGTAGAAAATCGGGTAAATTTCAGCAATTCTCTGATGCGTTATGGTTGTATGATGCATTATGGTTGTATGATGCATTATCGGGTAAGTTACTTTGCTGGGAGGTTAACCTATGGCACGGATGAGCAACAGAACAAAGCATCATTCGAGATGAGATTGCTTGCGAAATCGAATGTATTCAGCCGAGGGGTATTAATCGAAATGGGCAATGTCCCTCCTCTGTTGGATCTCCTCACGTCGACAGACCCGGAAACCCAGGAGAACGCCATTGCAGCACTCTTGAAGCTCTCGAAGCACTCGAAAGGACCGAACGAGATCATCTAGGAAGGTAGATTAATGTTGCTAATCTCGGTGCTTAAAACCGGGATTAAGATGGAGTCTAGGCAGAGTGCAACTGCAACCCTGTATTACATATCGGCAGTCGACAAGTACGCGAGAATGATAGGGTCAACTCGGGAGGGGATCTCGACATTGATGGGTCTGATCAAGGACGGGTCATTGTGTGGGAAGAAGAACGCTCTAACAGCCATTTTAGGACTCCTTAAGTACTATGGCAACCACGAATGAGCCCTTGAAGGCGGCATTATGCCTTTGTTGGTTGATCTCGTTGTGGGTGGTTGTAATGAAAGATCAAGGTCGGACCTTTTGGCGGATTCGTTGGTTGTTTTGGACTGTCTGGCTGGGAAAATTGACGGGTCTATCGCGATTCTGCAGACTTCAGCATTGAGTTTGTTAATGGGGCTGCTGAAATCGTCGGTCTCTCGACAGGCGAAGGAGTATTGTGCGTCGATATTGCTTTCTCTGTGCAACAATGGTGGTGATGAGGTTATTGGGGTTCTGGCGAAGGAGTCGTCGATTATGTGCTTATTGCGGATGGAACTTGTTATGCTTGCAAGAAAGCACTTGACTTGATCAATTTGTTGCATAAGTTTTATGGATCGAGCTCCTCAAGTTTAGCGGAGGTTCCGTGCTTCAAAAGGAAAGGATTGTCCAAGCTTTGTAGCAGGAAGCAATGGAGCTAGTATGGTGTATACATATCTTCTCACTAGGATTATGATAGAATGATTAGTTTATCAGCTCGGTTTTTCAAAGAGCTTAACTTTATTTATTTATATTAGGCATTTGATTTGATTATACTGTATACATTCCAATTTTGAGTATTTCAATAAGATGTAAGTGTGATAATTGTTTCAATCTCTTTTCTTGTTTGTCATCGTTCTTTGTTGATCTACTGGCTTGTTCCTGGGTGAAATCATATGTAACACAACAACAGATGGGATAAGATAATGGAAGTTTCAATGTACATAATGACCAAAAGTACAAGAAATGCTAGATGAAACAGCTTCTAAATGACAACAAGACCATGATCATAACAAAATTTCATTCGATACTCAACGTATAAAGTTAACAATGTTGCTGCTAAATACACACTAGTTCTAACAGATCCACAGAATTTTACAGACAAACAAAAGAGCAACAAACACAAGTGAAGGGATTATGGAGTTGCGTTTACGTGCCCTATGTGAAAAAATGACGACCATCATTGAAACGATAGCTTGCTCAACCACAACATCATCTCGTTGAGTACTAAAGGGAGAGATCAGACTGTCGATGTAGTACTCTACATTAACTGGATAATCAGTTTCCCATTTCCACATCAAATTAAACTCCCTCGGAGGGTCTTGATTCATATTGATGAAGCCGATTCTATACTCGTACATATGATAAGCTTTTCAGACAAAAGTGCAGTCACCTTGACACACTCCAACTCCTAATCAAAGAGCTGGTCAAAGATACAAAACTTGACCCAAGAAGTCGAACCACCATCCTCCTTTAACATCGAAATATCCACCAACCCTAAGTTACATGAGGAAACCAAGCACAAGCATCCCCCTATCACTGTCAAGTGATGATAAACGTACTTAATCATCCATTTGGGAAGGTCCAACTCTATGAATTCCTCACCTACCAAGTCAAACCAAATTATAAACCGTTCGCCAATACTATCCCTCAATAGCCAATATGATATTTCATTAACCACAACCCCAAGTTTGTCAAGATCCCCTTCATAAAGATCAAGCCCATCGAAAAAACAAACTTGTTTCCAAGTTCCAGTCTTCAAACACAGTGTAAAAGCCTCGACCTCATACTTGTAACCAACATAGATTTCATCATTATGAAACTCAGATCGTGCTAAGAAGCACACAATCTTATAACCATCAATGGAAGACACATACCCAAGTCCCCACGCGCTGCTCGTACTGAAATCTGAAAAAGAAGTTGGGTTTGGAATCTTACGCAATTCTCCGGTGGCAGGATTCCCGACATAGCAACAAGAAGCATAGCGAAAACCAAGCAAGACTAAACCATCTGAACAACCCCAAACGTAAGGAATCGAACACCTGGGGCGGTCTGGAAAAGGATCAAGTTCAGGTAATATCTGAGGATAAGACCATACAACCATAATGCATCAGAGAATTGCTTAAAATTACCCGATTTTCTACAATTAAACCCTAAAAATCGAAACCCTAAATATCAATTACCTGAATCGACGACGGCGAGTGGGGCTGTCCTTCAGTCGTCTTGGCAACAACTTCTGGGCGTTAGTGGATGACGGCTGCCGGCGAGCCTCCACGGCGAGCGACGACGGAGATTAGGAGGAGATGGCTGCTGGGCGTTAGGAGATGACTGTCGAACAGACTGGGATTTGTTCCAGTTCTGTTCTCTCAATTAAAAAAATTTGTATTTTGTTTTCTTTTTTTTTTTTTAATTTCTAACGGCAAGTTGCATGTCTACGGGATGGAACTTTTTGGAATTTAAGTCTACCATTTGGAAAAGGTAAAAAGGGTGTCTACCATTTGGAATACCCAATAGTTCATGCCTACCATTTGGAATTTCCCTTAATTATATTATTAAGTAGGACCCATTTATTTTTTTAACTAATATAAGTCAAACTCATATTCACCATTGGAAAGCTAGCAAAATAAAGGGATAAATTTCGACTCACTTAATAGGAGTCCACAGATTTCACATCATCCAATTAGTCAAACTCAAACTCAGTGTTGCGGGTGCTCTAATGCTCACACACAATCCTTGTAAATTCTTGAGCAACTGCCACCCTCCCTACCTAGAACTTGCTACTATTGTCTGTTTTGTATATATTTATTTCTTTAGGCTCTGTTCTTTTATACAGTTGGTGCGGTGAGGCAATGGTGCAGTGCGGTGAAATTTGAAAAAGTGTGGTGAAAGTTATGGCAGATGTGGTAGGTGAGGAGAGAGAATGTGAAAAATAGAACAGAAAAGTTAGAACATATACTGATAATGATTGTGATGTGGTGAAGTGTGATGGAAATTAAAGAGTGTGATGCGGTGTGGTACCGCACAACAACCTAATGCATTAAAGATATGAGCCTAAAAATAAAGGATTTTTGGCTCAAAATAATCCGAAGTCGGAGGTCACTGGCCGAAAATAATCTAAACTCACTTTTTGGCTGAAAATAATCCAAACTTTTAACATATTTACTCGGACTAAACCGGAATCGATTTCCGATGTCAGAATACTGACCGATCAGCTTATGTAGACCCCAATCAACATATATTCAAAACCAAAATCAATTAAAGAAACACGTGCTCCGGCTACCCAGTCAAAATTCTGACGCCGGAAATCGATCTCGGTTTAGTCCGAGTAAATAGGTTAAAAGTTTGGATTATTTTCAGCCAAAAAGTGAGTTTGGATTATTCTCAGCCAATGAACTCCGACTTCGGATTATTTTGACCCAAAAACCCAAAAATAAATGTAGGTTGAAGTATTTTACCTTGATCTTTTGTTATTTGGCCCAAAATGAAAAGAAAACAAGAAAATAAACCTAGGCCATCCCAAACCCCCCCACTCCGCCCAACCTACATGCACCACCCCTGTGAGGATCATCTACACCGTTGATTTCAGAGGCAAACGACGGTTCTGATTCCCGCTGGATCAAATGAAGAGCTAGAGGCCCATTCAAGGTATGAACTCCTGGTCACAGTTCCGGCCAATTTCTACGGTTTGTTTTGAGTCCATTTTCAGATTACAGTCTTAATTCATGTTTGCTTCATGCTTTTATTTCCATTCCCCTAATTATCTTGATTATTTTTCATGTTTTTCATGTGATTTCTTGTTGATTTTCATGAATGATATTTTGGGTTTATGTTGATGGACATTGAGTCTAATTTTTATTTCAAGTTGTGTAGTTAATGTTCTGAGTTTCTTTGATGTTATGGGTTTTCCTCAATTTTAGCTTAGTTTAGGTTCGATAAGGTTTCTTAGTTAATTGAATAATAGCCCAAGTTAACTTCTGCTAATGATTAGTGGCTAGTTTAGCTTATGCTCGGGGATTTTAAGGTCCCTCATGGGGTTAATCATAGAGCTTAGTTAAAAGGGGTAGTTAGCTTTTTTTTGTAAAAGGATTTTTCACCAATGTCCTCTACCTATTGTGGGGTTTAGTTAGCTGGAAGATTGCTAAACCTATAATGTTTAGAAGTTTTGGCGGAATAGTTAGGCCTATCTTTCATGAGAATGTCGATAGGCTTGATTTGGGTTTGTTGCACTTTATACTCCTAAGTCTTATCGTTATGAGAATAATGATAAGTCTAAGGAGTTAATCTAGGCTACCCTTGGAAGAGGACCTAGAGTGGGTTGATTACTTGCAACGACTCTTTCCTTGCACTTAGCTTAGCAACCCGGTACCTACAATTAAACACTGCCATCCTCCACCTGCTGCGCTGCGCCATCACCACCGTCACTTGGGGAGGAGAAAGAGCATCTTGAGGATCTTCATCAAGTTTTCTTTTGGGGTTTTCTTTTGTAAATTCTCAAATTTGTTTACGAATGTCTGGTTGTCGTTCTACGGTTTTTGATTTGTGAGATTGATTTTTGCTCAAATTGGTAACTTTACTCAGAAATATGGGTTGGGTTATGTGTGCCTTTTGATTAGTGATGTGGGTTTTGCCCCAAATCGTTATTTTGTTTCAAAGTTGGTGTTTGATTTAACATTCAAATTTTCTCCCAATTTCAGCTACTCACATTCTTCAATTTGTTTACGAGTTTTCACAATGTAGTTTAGGCAAGTATTATACGCTATCATCAGTTGTCTTTGTTCCTTTATCTAAAGCCTTTAGCTTGAAGAGATTGGTGAGTTAATGGTCAATTTCACTGTGAAAATAGAATAAGAAGGACTGCTTTTCTACCCATTTTTTGCATCTTCTTGTGGGATTTTTCTTTTTCAATTAAAGTTATAAGGTTGGGCTTCTGTTCTTCACTGTATATCATGTGATGATGTGATTTTTGAATTTAAGTTACGATATTTGGCGAAGTTAATCAAAGCACTGTTGATTTAATAAACCGAATTTGATTTATGCTGTTTGATATATTGCTATTACCACCAACAGTACAAATGTGACAAACGAACATGTTAGTCACTGAGGTTCAAATGTCAAATGTTAGTCTGAGTTGGTGAGTCTAAATGTCTAATATATAGTATTGACAATTAGTTGCAAGAAAAGTTGCAAATTTGGCAAAAATGTTCTATCCTGAAATTAAATTTGTGAGATTCAGAATTGCTTAGCTAAACAAGTTTGTCTTTGTACTTTGTTATAGTGTCAGTGTCATACGAACCATTCTAATTAAATTTTACAGCAGGGAGGCTCCTTAATGACTTGGGCACTTTGCGTTATTAGCTAATGTGATTGTTGGCAAAGGGGGTGGGATCATTCCGAGGTTTTTGTTTTTTTCTTTTAAAATCTTTGATAATCTTAATTGGTTGGCTGCTATCTTCTACTCAAATTATTTTTTAGGATCTAATGATGGTTGTTTTTTTTCCTTGTTTCATATTGGTTTTATCTTCTTTGAGTATTTGAGTTTCTCGTTCTTACCTATCTCTTGTTTGGTTGGTGGTTTCAGGTCCATTGGTCCCTTTCTTAAGTCACATCCAATACCAACTTTGCCAGCAAAAACAAAGAGCAGAACATCATGGACGGTACGTGATATTGGTTATATTACTATGATCTGTAGCTTTTCTTTCTTTGCAAATGGATTTGCAATATGGTTTTAGATGGGTTTCTTTCATACTACCGACTTGTTTGATGCTTGTCTCAAGTAGCATACTTATATAACATAGCCAGTTGAACATATTGCTTTTCAAAACCAATTTCAAAATATAAGAGCATTTGTAATATATGTCTACCAAATTGATTCTCGGGATTTGTTAGTGTTACTTATTGCTCATAGTTCCAACGTTGTGTTGAACTCTGAGTCTCCCAGCGGTTTGGAAATCAGTTAAGAGACTGACTCCTATAATCTATATATTTATCCATTTGAATTTGTCAATGTCATTTTGCCTTTTGGCTCTCTCTGAAAGGAACTATAATGTATATAAATGTTTACTGAGACACATAGAGTGCTCTTGCCTCAAATGCTCCATGCACGGAATCTAGGGAGAAAATCTGCTTTCTTCCAACTCATCTTTTGAATATAGAAAGCATGCGAGCCTTTTCTGCGAAGGAAAAGCACATGAATTGCTGCTAATAGTTTCACTTTGTTTGGTATTCCCAGTTGATTCACAGCCAACCATGGAGGAAACTATTTTGGTTGGTGATGATCTAATGACAGGGCCCCCATCACCTGTTATTCCTCCCGAAATTGCTTCCCATGTGCTCGACGGTGTCAACTTGTGTGATGGTTTGCTAAGGAATCTGTTTTTGTGTAAGTACCAACTTTATTGGTGCAAGGATAACCGTGATCATGTTGAAAGATACGTTGCTTAATTTTGGATTTAGTAGTAATGTCAATCTTATGTGCCCATTCTTTTTACTAATTGTGGGCTTGTGGCTTGTCTTGTTGCCTCAAATGTGTTGTGCTCTGGGTCTACAAATCAATGATATTGAGCCATTTTGTCAAGATGAGATTGCTCTGTACCGCCAGTGCGTGGAAAGAAGAGTAAGATCACTGCGATATTCACTCTTATTTTTGCTGATATTAACAGTATTACATTGAAAATTTGGACCCTAGGAATATTATTGATGTTCTAGCACTAAATCATCTTGCACCTCACCTGCAAGTTTGTAGGATAAGGAACTCAGGGAAAGGCTTCAAGATAGTGAACATAAATTAGGGTTATCAATGCCACTTGATCAAGCTAAGGAGAGAGCTTCTCAACTGGAATCAGAAGTCACAACCTTGGAAAGGTATAAAATGTGTGGATGGTTGTCCATTTATCACACCCCAAGCCTAATCTTCTTCTGCCATATGTTCATGAGTAAGCAAGGTCATCCTTGATAAAAGCGTAGAAGTTTTCTTTATCTTGTATCTGAAATATCTGACAATTTGGTAATTCAACCTTGAAGAATTTAAAAACAAGTTTGCAGTTACATCTGCTGTGTTGTGATATGTATATGGTACAGAATCTTGTATAAGACATTACCTATATCTGTCTGACCCATTTGACTTTTGGGTATATTTAGGCGGTTCATTCTTGCTAGCGGAATTGAAGGTGTTGAAGGATTTCGCCAAAGGTGGAGCTTACATGGACGCATGAGTGATACCAAGTAAGCACACACACGCAGTAAACGATGACCTCTATTTGTTTGTACATGATTACCTCTATTTGTTATACCCATAAAGCTAGACCCTAGAAAGTGTACATCCCCCATTTCTAGCATATCTAACTATTAGTCATTAATTCACGATCAACGATTCAATGTAGCTAAGGTGTTGATTATTAAACTCATGCAGGAAAAGGTTGGAAGCTTTAAAAGAAGGAATCGAGAGCAGAAAAACAGATGAACCGAAACAGACTGCACCGTCACCTACCAAGAGATGGTTTTTCTGGTAGACATGAACTACGCCCTTGAGTTCGAAAATACGAGAACCAGTAGACACACCGAGGCTAAACATTGGCACCCTGAGAAGTTGAGAACCAATTCAAATTCGGTTCAGCTGAACTATCTAGTAGCAAGGTAGCTTATTGAGGGTGTACTTGTATTCAAGTTCTCAAGCATGTTCTGCATGGGAAACTAACTGGGTACTAGGATTTTCTTCCCCTGATATAAGTGATTAAGCAGTTTATATGCTCAAAGTATATTGTGAGTTGTGAAGTAGTACACCTTCATACTTGCCATTTGGCAATTGGCTGTTACTCGTGACTACGATAATAGCAACAATGCCCAGTGCAAGTGATGCTTTTGGTTTGTCACTTTTCCTTGGGAGCATTTGGAAATCAAGTAACAATGTGATTTTCCATATTCGGAGCTTCAACCCTATTCAAATGCTCATTTGAGACAATAGCTAGTGTGGAGTGGCTCGTTAGGAGCTGTCTTTCTTATACTCTTTCTACATCGAATGCCAGAAGCATGAAGATTTGTGTAGTAGCATGGGAGAAATTGAAGGGGTAACTCAGGTAGTATTTCCTAGTTTGTTTTATTTATAGTCTTGTTGAAAGACAAAACAATTTGACAAGAAAAGGTTGAAAGTGGGAAGTTTGTGAAATCCTAATTTATTGTATGTTGTTAATTTTAAAGTGGAGAGGAATTCCTCTGTAATCTTCCTTTACCCAGATTCAAAAATAAATAAATAAATAATGATTTTTGGACGCTAATATATTGAACTTTTAGGGTATTAGACAATAATGCACTGAACTTTGACATTGGACAATAATGCACTGAACTTTGAGGGGTGTTGGACAACAATGCACCCAAAACAATTTCGACGTTGGCGAACTTGGTGACAATCTTACGTGGCAGACCGAGAAGATGAATAGGTTAAATAATATCTAAATTTATGAGATGTCAGCTAATCTACATAAGCAAATGTGATTTTGTACAACTACAAAAACGATCTCCCAGCAGAAACGCATTTAAACAAATGTGATTTTATTTTTTTTTACCCTGTTAAAAGTTGATTCTCTTTGCTTATTTGTAGATTAGTTGACATGTTATAAATTTAAATATTATTGGACCAATTCATCTCCTCCACCGACTATGTAGAATTGCCACCAAGTTAGTCATTGCCGAAATAATACTGAGTGCATTATTGTTTAACACCCCCCAAAGTACAGTGTATTATTGTCCAAGGTCAAAGTTGATCGTGTCAATAAAAAGTTCAAAGATATTAGCATTCAAAAACCCAATAAATAAAGTGGAGAGGATTTCGATGTAAAATGATGTTAATAACTTCTCATTTGGAAAACAATTTACCCATTCAAATAGAGCTCAATTTTTTAAGATAATGTGGAAGTGATCACAAATTGTTGTAGAAATATTCAGCTAAGAAGTTAATGATAATTGTGTAAACTTTTATTTGGGTGATAAATGGGGTCATATGTCAGCAAAGTAGACCTGTCAATTCGGTCGGGCGGGCGGTTTCGGGTCGGTCGTATATCGGGTTCGGGTAAATACGGGTCGAGTGTATTTCGGGTTCGGAAAAATACGGGCGGTGTATTTCGGTTTCGGGTCAACCCAATGGGTTATGATTACGACCTTTTTCACTTTTTCTTTTTAAAATACGGTCTCTAAATACTACTTTTTGTACAATATACATAATAAAATATGATTATCTTCTAGCAATGATAGATTATCGTAACTATTTTAGCTTAAATAAGAGAAATAATAAATAAATAAGTTGCGCTTATAGTTTAATAGTTAAAAATTTGAATGCAAAGTCACAAATTTTAATAAAGTTTAACTCAAAAAATTAAATTTTCGGGTCAAACGGGCAGGTCAGGTTTGACCCGCTAATTTTGGGGTTCGATATACTTCGGGTTGAGTTGAAAAAATCGTGTTCAAAACCCAAAAATTTCGGGCGGGTTCGGGTCGGGTCAGAAATTGTCAGGTCTACAGCAAAGCTATCTCTCGACCATGGGGTTTACAAAGAGTCATCCTGTTTACGTTGTTAGTCTATAACAACAATAAGCAGTAAAAAAAGCTCTCAGGTTGCAAGATGTGAACCTTTTTTAAAGTAATACACACATATATATTAGACAAAATGAGCAAAGTTTAAACTAAAAATATTATAAATGATACATGTTTTTTTGTACGGTTGGTAAGATGCAAAAATGATGTGATGTTGTGAAATTGTGAAAAGTACGGTGATGTGTGAAATAATATGGTGAAATTTCTGGATAGGGTGGTTGATGTGGTAGACTGATAAGTGAGAAGCAAGAATGTGAAAAGTAGTTGAGAAAAGTGAGGATATATATTGGTAACGATCGTGGTAAAGTGTGAAAGAATATTGAGTGGTATGATGAGTTATGATACTGAACTCCATAAAACAACAGGGCCTAATCTTAGTCTTTACATGTTAAACTATGCGTATGAGCAGGGGCAGATCCCCATTGATGCTAAGGGTGTCCGTGCTTCGAAAAAAATTTAAGAAATCTATTATATTTTAGGAGGTAATTCTATATTTATGTTAAGTGGACACCCTAGAAAGACCGTAAAAATATTAATAAGGGTGTTCAATTTAGTATAACATTCCAACTATACAAAATATTATTAAGTGGACACTAATTTCATAGTCTAGATTCGCCATTGTGTATGAAAGCCATATATTCCATGTACCTTGACTATTGGAGAGATGCTTACCATTCCATTTAGGCCCCAATCTTTTATACGGTTGGTTGTGATTGGTTGCGGTGCGGTGTGGTAGAAATTTAAAAATTGTGGTGGAATGTGGAAGGTTGTGGCGTAAATAATTGTAAGTGAATTGGTAGACTGTGGTGGGCTGTGGTGAATTGTGGTGGAATATGAAAAGTTGTGGTGTATTATACATGAAACCGCAACCAACCAGCCGCATAAAAAAAAGCATTATTTAGCTATAGGTCCAAGGAGACAAGTCGCACATGTTTCGCTTTGACGACTATGGAATACATGTCAACCACTATCTGTTTAGCAGTAACTCTTTGAGGTGAAATCTATCTCACTCGATCTTCGTTCTCCATTATGAACAGTCCAATGTTGGGGTGAATAGCACACATTGTGTATAGTATCTTAATAATTGTTAGAGTGAAATTAATCACACACCTTTAATCATTAAATTAAGATTTCTGGTTGAATTGATTTTAGCATTCAAGCTTTTTGTATTAGAGGTCTCAAATCTCAGATTCAAACGTGCAAGGGGACAACATTATTTTGTGTTAATTTTATAAACAAGGCATAAAAAGTTAATTAATACCTAAATAGATAATAATTCTGAAAGTATTAGAAATGAACTATAATTAAAGGACAGATTAATTATATTCTTATAATATTCGCAAACAATATAAAATTATATCCACACAAATATTTTTCATTATAAAATTAATATTAATAATTTCATATAATAAATTATTCCATATAGTGTAAAATTAATAAGAAATTTAAATTTAACTGCAATACTCCATTTTCTTAGGGGAACTCCAACATTTGGTTTATAACTTGGGCTGTGTTATTTAATACGATGTGGTACCACAACTCACAATACTACTCAATATTCTTTCATATTTTGTCACACTTTTTTGAATCATTACCAATATATCTACTCACTTTTCTCCTCTACTTTTCACATTTTCTTTCATCATCTGTGACATCAACCACACTTTCCACAATTTTTACCATATTATTCCACACCTTACCGTATTTTCTAATATTTCACCGTACCACATCATTTTCACATCTTACCAACCGCACAAAAGAACATGGCTTAGATGAATTTTTTAAGCAAAAAACAACTAACAGGATCTTATATTTTGATGTAATTATTTCAAAAGTCCTATATTTTGACAAATTATGATAGAGTGACATTGTCTTTGCGGTAATTTTTTATTCGGGACATTCCGACCAATTTTCCGGTCTAAAGATGCGCGAAATAATGATTTTTGTATTTAAGGTTGTTTTAATTGAAGTCAACTATCATTTTAGGCCTTAATACTTAGAGTTGGTCAAAGATACATAAGCCTAATCAACAATAAATACTGCAATTAATACTTTATTCGCCGGAAAATAGATCGGAATGTCCCCAAAAATAATTACAACAAAGATAATGTCACCCTATAATTATTTATCAAAATTCAGAGCCCTTAAAATAATTAAATCAAAATGTGAGCACCCTTGAGTCAATCTTTTAATTTATTGAGTGGGGGAGCATATGTATAAATAAAATGAAAAGTGAGAAGACCGAAAAGCATGTGAAGGAAGAGTTAATTATATGAAAATAATTAGTCTAACACCCACTGAGAAAGTCACAGGCCTCAGTTATCAAAGAAGAAAGAGCAGTAGAGAAATTTTGACTGGCGCCTGAAAAAGTGAAACAAAAAGAATGGCATGGATACGTTGTGAGCACGCACGGAGTCCTCCAACCCAGTGGCCTCTTTTTCCTCCCATTTACACTAAACACTATGAATGAATTATCCCATGGGATCCGAGGACACACTGTAACGCCCCAACCTTAATCACAAGATTAAGACTATTCTTTTGAATCCCAAACCTGTGATTAGCGCAGCGGAACACCTTAGGTCGAGGCATTACCGCCGTCCCCACTCGGGACAAGGCAAAAACACAATACCACAATATAACAATCCACCATAAACCTGTACTTAACTCCATACAACACAACTGCTAAACTTAGAGTACAAATACATTATACAACCTTTAATTAAACATGTCATACAGACTTTCCACAACCAAGTGGCCTTTAATGCCCTTGAGTAACCTTGATTACCGATCATCGATCGCCTTTAGAGAACCACCCTGTACAGATGACTTACTCCTGCTTAACCTCGCCTTTATCCTGGGAGCTCGGACCGCCTAAAACAAAACATTAGAAACATTCGCAAAGTGAGTGGGGAAACACTCAGTACGTAAACCTCCAACACGTCAAACCGTTCGAAAACGGTTTTTAGTGCCGGCATTTAAATTCATTTTGAAAACGGGATAGGGGATATAAAGCATGCTAAACCATAAAGTAAGATATGGTGTCCCTTTTAGATCGATGCCGAAACATCTCACGCACGTACGCCCAAACCGATCTCGAGTTTGGATGGGTGACTGCTAAGCGATGACACCGCCAGTCAAGATTATCTCGACAGAGCTCAGCAAAATAAGGCTAGACTTTACTCTAGCTACTGTAGAATAAGTTTCGGGACCACTTATAAAACAATAAAATCGTTAGAATATATCTATGCAATAAAACTGTACTTGAATTTAAATAGAACAAGAGTTGGACAATTTGCGTACCTTAAGACGCTAAAAACCTTGGCGGCTCGGCTCGGCTTGGAGATGGCCTTTGAAACTTTGTCAACCAATAGAAGCATACATAAACATGAAGAACCGAATAAGGTTCTAAATTAGTTTCACGAGTTTGGAAACTTAGTAATATAAATGAAACAACTTTAGGAATAAAAATTTCAGGTTGTATCAAAATAGCGTTTGTAGCATAACGTGAGTTAGGAAAATCGAAACGACGTAAAAGAGTACATCCTGAATAGGGAAAAACATGATCTTTAACTTTGTCAACTGGCTCAAAGGCTAGAAATGAAAGGAAGGGCCCGAAAAATGGCCCGGGCAGAAGCAGTGCATATAAAACCTTAGAAATTTCCGAGTCGGAAAACATGAACATAATGACGTAGAATATGATTCAAATGAAAGGGCTTGAATCCAATAAAATTAGCTTGAATTGACGATGAATGGGGTGCTTACACTTGAAAGCTAGGATGCGAACAATGGAGTTAACTATGGCTTGATCATACGATAGCAAATGAACGATAAAACGGAGTACGATAAACATATTCGAATGCAATAAGAACAAGCTTGGGTCAATGATTTAAGCAATAAAGATGGAAGTAACTTTGAACTTGGAAGCTACCAAGCTAGAAGAAACTCTTAGCTAGCTCAAGACATTGAATAATATTCTAAAGGAAGATGGGGAAGTGAAATACTTTATCAAACCCATTAGCTTTTGGAGACTACCCTTAGGACTCCCTTGAGACTCCAAGATGGTACTTTTAGCTTTAAACACATAACTCTACAATGACAACCTATAACCATGGCCCATTCATGCTTAGAACCCCTTATTGGGTTGATTTAAGGCCCAAAAGACATACATTTACATAAACCAAATTGGTCAGAAATGTTGTTCTGGATAGCCCTGCTTCCCGGGCTTGTAACTTATACTCCCGATATCGGATGACTATGAACCACACCTTTCCGGAAAGCTTGCAACGTGGCCTAAAACTCTTATGTTTATCACTAAAACCAATAAAGTCTCTAAAGGGACGAAAAATGGCCAACAAATCAGACATGCACTTAAGAATTCTGGGCAGAGGTCAGATTGCAACCCTTCACGGGAAACTCTATATCTTTTAATCCAGACATCGTATGGACGCATATGATACATTTCCGGAAAGCTCAGAGTGCTAGCTAAAACTTTCATGTTTACTACAAAGACTAAGGAAGTCTCTAAAGGTCCGAAAATCAGTCCTCAAAACACTGACTCAGAAATCGTATATAAAAACGTGAGGTTACGGTTTTGGTCGTAACTCGGGCTATACATGTCGGAAAATCGAAATTCCAAAGCCTATGGTTTGCTAACACTTTAGGCTATCAAAAGGAGTGGAAATCTGGGCAAAAATCCCACTTTTATGGTACTGTAAATTTCCAGATTCGAACCAGAACCGTTATTTACCGACAATTCCAGTTTTTAACTCGATTTTTCACCCTTAAACATATTAAAACACCACCAAATCCCAAATAACCTTAATCCACTATACTTTCAGAATATAACTCATGAAAATCCATTCATCAAAGGCCCCAAAAACCACATGCATAAACATATAAACATCATCCACCATGAATTCAACTCTAACACCTCAATAACTCTTCAAGAATCACATGAATATACTCCAAAATCAAAACCTAACTTAACCAATACAATTGTGACTTGAAATTTATACTAAAAGAGAGTAAAAGGAGTAGAAATTGCAAAGAAAACATATACAAAACATAAAACTCAGATTAGGGCATAAAAGATTTGAATTTGGGGGTTTGAGAGATTACCCTTGGGTTAAAAATTGATGAAAACCGAAGAGAAGGGAGAGAGTGGCGGCCACCACCGGCTGGCGGTGGAATCCGCGCCGGTGGCGGAAAAAGCCAGCAGGCTGGCTGGCTGGGGCTAGCAGTGAGGAAGAGGGAGAGGGTAGAGAGAGAAAGTGTGAGAGTTGTGATGAAATTAAAATGGGTTGAAATGAAATAACCCCCCCTTTAACTAATACCATTCCATATACTCCCTCTACACTTAATACAAATCTGAATTTGTAAATTAAATACAATAATTGTAATGTAATAACCTTAAATAATTTACTTGTACTAAAATAAAATCAATTGGTAATAATTGGGTTAAAATAAAATAACACTTGGATGTAGAAAATCCAAATAAATGAAATATAAATATTACTTGCACTTAAATGAAATAAATATAACCCAAATAAATTAGAGTTTTGGGCAAGAAGATACAAATGTTACGGGGTCGAATAATTAGACCCCTTTCGGTTAAGAAAATAGCGTAAACGGTAAAACCCGATACAAATTAACTTAACGTGTAAATAACTTTATAACACAAATCGTATAACCTGAAATACTTTAACTCATTGAATGAACATATAAAGTAAAATTTTTAAGCCGATAATTCGGCATCTTGGCCATCTCCTGCACGAGACACGACACCGATAACAATAAATAAATAAATAAATTAATAAATAAATAAAGGTAAACGCGAAAAATTTATAACGCGATTTGGATAATTTCTGTGCTTTATAAATAATTAAACATGATTTTGGGGTGGGTTGTTACATCCTCCCCCCCTTAAAAGAAGTTTCGTCCTCGAAACTTCTTTAGTTCCATTCGTTTGATATTCCTTAAAAGATGTGTGGGTAGCTTTCCTTCATGTCCTCCTCGGTTTCCCGCAGGTTTCCGAGGTGTCTTGATTTGCCCCAAAGTACTTCGCCTAAGGGACTTTTCCTTGAGTGAACCCCGTGCTCCAAAATTTGGATAGATCGTTGTTCGACGATGAGGCTTCTCTCTTTCAATAGAGGTTCTTCTTCAAGAATGCGGGCCGGGCCCGATACATATTTCCGGAGTTGGAGAAACGTTAAAACGTCACGCATTTGCCTTGGATTAGAAGGTACATCTAAACGATAGGTCACTGGATTGATCCCCTCCACAACGGAGTAAGATCCTACTATAGTAAGGGTTTAACTTCCCCTAGATATTGAAACTTCGGATCTCCTTGAGTTGAATCACTTTAAAGAAAACACGGTTTCCAATTTGAGGATCAAGCGGTCTCCGCCTTCTTTGGTCGATCTTGACATGTGGTCAGATGACTCCGATCTTATGTGATGCGTCCTGGATTAACTCCGGACCTGTGACTACAACTTTAACTATTCCACCCTAACATCGCGGGTGCGACATTTCCTGTTATAAGATGCTTTAAAAGGAGCCATTCGAATGGTAGATTCATATCTACTACTATAAGAAACCTCTATGAACGAGGGAATTTCATTCTGATTTCCTTGGAAACCTAAAATGCATGCGCGTAACATATCTTTACAATTTGTTTTACTATGTCCGTCTGGCTGTCGCTTTCTTGATGATAGAAGCTATTACCATTAGTCTTAGCACCAAAATCGTGATGGAAATCGTGATTGAAATCGCGTATCACATTCGGATACTATGTCCTTTTTGGAATCCTATGCAACCTTACAACTTCTTGTACGCAAATATCGGCCAGTCTCTCCACCTTTCCTCCTTCATAGATAGGAAAGAAAGGCGCCGACTTTGTCAGGCGATCCACAATTATCCAGTTAACCTTGTAGGGCGCTCCGAACTCACAATTGACAACATGTATCCCCATCGGGGACTATGCCCCTCGGAATTCCAAATAATCTAACACTCTTTTGTGTGTGGGTATCCGTTATCTTATCTATTTTCCATCCTTCATGGATAGGAGCGAACTGTGCCAACTTGGTAAGGCGATCTGAAATTACTCAAATGTTTTTTGTTTTTTTTTTTTTTTCCCTTCTAGAAGCTGTGAGGGGTACTCCCCTGATAGCATCCATAGAAATTGATTCTCATTCCCATCATAACTATATGGCAGGAACCTTTTCTTTCCCAGATATATCCATATGGCTCTTATATCCTTTGGAAGAAGGTCTGATCTTTCTTCAAGCGTTCTATATTCTTGATTTCATAGACATCCACTCGTAAGAAGTCTTGACCCGAAGGTCCCTAGTATTTCCTTGAACATCGATTTCTCTTCCTTTCCCATTTTACCTCAGGTATCATATAATTCCATACAAACTAACATTTTTCCACTTCGCTTTTCCTCCCTTTATTAACTTCCTTTTAGCTATCTATTTCTTATAAAAGGCACCAACAGTCACAGAGGAAAAACACGATAACAGGGGGATGCCATCAATTAAGAGGTAAGAACATGAATTTTGGAAATCAACAACAAAGCAAAGGTTTACATTGGTAGACTTAAGGCTTTAGGACGACGTGGAGGAATAAAGGTATTCCTTAACCCAACTACGTATGTATATCGATTCAGAAAACTGGGATCAACAAGAGATAGCATATTTGCCAAAGATGATGATTACAATGATTTCATGAATAAGGAAGTTCATAAGTACATCGAGATGAGCTTGAATTGGAGAAGAAAGCTATCAGGATCGATCTTCTGATTCCCGAATTAAAACAATTAAAGTTTGGAAAGTATGAATACTTTGTGATAACTTTCGGGAATAATAGGGCATAAGCTATTAATCCTAAACAAAATATGACGCGTTGGTGGAAGCCAAGCTTTGAAAAGAGTGTTCGCACCATGAACGTGACCATCACCTGGAAAAGATAAAGCTTATCGAGTAAGAAGGGTCATGAGTCTAATGAAGTTTTATCTTTGGAGACATAACGAGTCGACAATGATAAGAGTAGATTATGGTCCTGAAGAAATCATTCATGGATTTGCAACGAGCTATCAAATGCAGGTCATTGAATGTATTAACACACTGAAATGATAACAACGATAGGATCTGATAAAGATTCTTGAAAATAAACAAGGGTAGGAACGAGAAGCTTGGATTTTAAAATTGTAATGAGAGGGTAAACTTTATTAGGAGGATGTACAATGAGAGCAGGAAATAAAAGTTGAACTTGAGCGATGAACTTGAAGTATAAAAGTCATACAGAAGAGATTTGGTCCTCGCGATGGTTGTTCGTTAATAGCTATCCTCCAAAAGCAACTTCTCTTATCCTAGTGGCGGAATGAGTATGTGCCTGGGCGCGTAGTTATTCCCAGGTTAGACTGAAGACCTTGTAGTTCAAGTTAATTTCCCCTATCTATTAAACATATTCCAACGTTACCGAGTATACCCTTTTCAACATAATTTATTGTCATCACCACTTTATAACTTGTTAGATATGTCCTTAGTTTGTAGCCAATTGCATTCTCCTAAGGCCTTCCTCGCCTCACTTGGCTATAAAATCCACAAGCATGTTCGTATAGTAGGTGGAAACTCCCATTTAATTTTTCCTCGACCCTATAACAACGTAAAACTTATCGCCCTTAATGGCTAGCACCAGTACTCGATAATTAACAACCTTCAACATATGATACCAATGTAAACATCCTAGAATATGAGGATGCCCCCTCCTTTTGCCCTTAGGGTACCCCTTTTCAACCATATCCGCAGTACATTTCAACACTAAACAAATTCTAAAGTCCCCAAATTATTTCCAATGCCTCCCTTTAATCAATGGCATGGGGAGGCCCCATAAATTTAGCATAGTTTAACTAGTTACGAGAGATGACCTTAAGACAAAAGAATCGGTCACCCACAAAGATCACTTCGGTCATTTAACTTAGCGGTGGTTAGCTTCTAGTTAACCTTGTATGTGAGTTAATCAGAGTAGATTCTCATGACGAGATGCCCCTTAACCATAATCATTAATACCCTTAGGCTCTTGGTTAACTTCATGCTTGTCAGGATCCATATTAGAATCTTTCTTCCTCCGCGGGTTCGTGCTCTAACGGTGACGACCCACGTCGTGGGGAGGGAAACATGCGGAGGGGTTAATCTCGCGTTTGGAGGAGCAGGCAACGATAACATCTCGTGTAGGTAAAGCCCTAGCTCGCACACACGTAATCGCATAAGCGAAGTAACTTGAATGATAACAACTTCCAATGCAGTGTGATTCTGTGCTCAATGTAGTTGTAGTTGAAGCACCAGGCGTATCGGCTCTTCTGACGAGAAGCCTTGCATCATCCCACAGACTCTTGTGGGGAAGGGTGGTAATAAGCACCAAACTCGGCACTCATCATTGCGATACTCAACTTGCGGATTAGCCGCACAATGGATATCAAAGGCGGTTTGCAACTTCTTGAGATGGACTTGGACGTTGGTCTTAGGCTCCCGTAACATCGTGAAGAGGTTGGGTAAAGGGCCACGATTGTGATCCATCTATGCTCTATGTTCCATGTGACATCGATAAAAAGTTTTAATAACTTTGACATTGATAGACTTTGTTGAAAGAATTAAACAAATGAAAATTAAGGCTAGGTCCGAGACTCAACCAACTTGAACTTTACTTACCTTAAAAAGGAACTCTTGTTCCATCTCATGATTACTGTGACCTTACTTACTATCTTTAGATCATACTAAACATTTGTATCATATACACATCTTTAATCATTTCACTCTACACCTTGGCAAGGCTTTTAGCCCCTAATTTGAGCTTTACATCAATTCCACTTGGAATTGGGACTTATAAATTCTTATTTGGATAACTAAAATCTCTTTTAAGGACTGCTTCAACATGCTTCGTGTCCACAACGTCACCTATACACATAACATGCTTCATTCATACCAAACTTTTAAGTTAGATACAACCTATAATTAGGTTTTCTTAAACTTGCTACTAAACTTTCAAATTTCTACAGAAATTTCGGCAGCACTTCCCCTATAAATTGGACCATCCCAAATTTTACATAGTCTGCAAACCTGCAAGGGGAAACTCTTACATTTCATATACTCATCTAGAGCTTCAAGCTCAACATCCATCCCAAAAATTTCACATATTTCCAACTCAATCCATAAAGGACTCATACACCTATAAGGGACACATATGTCACCACACTTAGCATCCATACTTCACAAATGTATATCACAATTGCGTGGAAATTTTTTTTTTTTTTTATCCTCGAATCCTCCTTATAACTCCGCTCTGATACCACAACTGTAACGCCCCAACCTTAATCACAAGATTAAGACTATTCTTTTGAATCCCAAACCTGTGATTAGCGCAGCGGAACACCTTAGGTCGAGGCATTACCGCCGTCCCCACTCGGGACAAGGCAAAAACACAATACCACAATATAACAATCCACCATAAACCTGTACTTAACTCCATACAACACAACTGCTAAACTTAGAGTACAAATACATTATACAACCTTTAATTAAACATGTCATACAGACTTTCCACAACCAAGTGGCCTTTAATGCCCTTGAGTAACCTTGATTACCGATCATCGATCGCCTTTAGAGAACCACCCTGTACAGATGACTTACTCCTGCTTAACCTCGCCTTTATCCTGGGAGCTCGGACCGCCTAAAACAAAACATTAGAAACATTCGCAAAGTGAGTGGGGAAACACTCAGTACGTAAACCTCCAACACGTCAAACCGTTCGAAAACGGTTTTTAGTGCCGGCATTTAAATTCATTTTGAAAACGGGATAGGGGATATAAAGCATGCTAAACCATAAAGTAAGATATGGTGTCCCTTTTAGATCGATGCCGAAACATCTCACGCACGTACGCCCAAACCGATCTCGAGTTTGGATGGGTGTGGCTAAGCGATCGGACATCGCCAGTCAAGATTACTCGACAGGAGCCTGTAAAATAAGGCTAGACTTTACTCTAGCTACTGTAGAATAAGTTTCGGGACCACTTATAAAACAATAAAATCGTTAGAATATATCTATGCAATAAAACTGTACTTGAATTTAAATAGAACAAGAGTTGGACAATTTGCGTACCTTAAGACGCTAAAAACCTTGGCGGCTCGGCTCAGCTTGGAGATGGCCTTTGAAACTTTGTCAACCAATAGAAGCATACATAAACATGAAGAACCGAATAAGGTTCTAAATTAGTTTCACGAGTTTGGAAACTTAGTAATATAAATGAAACAACTTTAGGAATAAAAATTTCAGGTTGTATCAAAATAGCGTTTGTAGCATAACGTGAGTTAGGAAAATCGAAACGACGTAAAAGAGTACATCCCAGAATAGGGAAAAACATGATCTTTAACTTTGTCAACTGGCTCAAAGGCTAGAAATGAAAGGAAGGGCCCGAAAAATGGCCCGGGCAGAAGCAGTGCATATAAAACCTTAGAAATTTCCGAGTCGGAAAACATGAACATAATGACGTAGAATATGATTCAAATGAAAGGGCTTGAATCCAATAAAATTAGCTTGAATTGACGATGAATGGGGTGCTTACACTTGAAAGCTAGGATGCGAACAATGGAGTTAACTATGGCTTAATCATACGATAGCAAATGAACGATAAAACGGAGTACGATAAACATATTTGAATGCAATAAGAACAAGCTTGGGTCAATGATTTAAGCAATAAAGATGGAAGTAACTTTGAACTTGGAAGCTACCAAGCTAGAAGAAACTCTTAGCTAGCTCAAGACATTGAATAATATTCTAAAGGAAGATGGGGAAGTGAAATACTTTATCAAACCCATTAGCTTTTGGAGACTACCCTTAGGACTCCCTTGAGACTCCAAGATGGTACTTTTAGCTTTAAACACATAACTCTACAATGACAACCTATAACCATGGCCCATTCATGCTTAGAACCCCTTATTGGGTTGATTTAAGGCCCAAAAGACATACATTTACATAAACCAAATTGGTCAGAAATGTTGTTCTGGATAGCCCTGCTTCCGGGCTTGTAACTTATACTCCCGATATCGGATGACTATGAACCACACCTTTCCGGAAAGCTTGCAACGTGGCCTAAAACTCTTATGTTTATCACTAAAACCAATAAAGTCTCTAAAGGGACGAAAAATGGCCAACAAATCAGACATGCACTTAAGAATTCTGGGCAGAGGTCAGATTGCAACCCTTCACGGGAAACTCTATATCTTTTAATCCAGACATCGTATGGACGCATATGATACATTTCCGGAAAGCTCAGAGTGCTAGCTAAAACTTTCATGTTTACTACAAAGACTAAGGAAGTCTCTAAAGGTCCGAAAATCAGTCCTCAAAACACTGACTCAGAAATCGTATATAAAAACGTGAGGTTACGGTTTTGGTCGTAACTCGGGCTATACATGTCGGAAAATCGAAATTCCAAAGCCTATGGTTTGCTAACACTTTAGGCTATCAAAAGGAGTGGAAATCTGGGCAAAAATCCCACTTTTATGGTACTGTAAATTTCCAGATTCGAACCAGAACCGTTATTTACCGACAATTCCAGTTTTTAACTCGATTTTTTCACCCTTAAACATATTAAAACACCACCAAATCCCAAATAACCTTAATCCACTATACTTTCAGAATATAACTCATGAAAATCCATTCATCAAAGGCCCCAAAAACCACATGCATAAACATATAAACATCATCCACCATGAATTCAACTCTAACACCTCAATAACTCTTCAAGAATCACATGAATATACTCCAAAATCAAAACCTAACTTAACCAATACAATTGTGACTTGAAATTTATACTAGAAGAGAGTAAAAGGAGTAGAAATTGCAAAGAAAACATATACAAAACATAAAACTCAGATTAGGGCATAAAAGATTTGAATTTGGGGTTTGAGATGACCCTTGGGTTAAAAATTGATGAAAACCGAAGAGAAGGGAGAGGGTGGCCGGCGGCCACCACCGGCTGGCGGTGGAATCCGGCGCCGGTGGCCGGAAAAAGCCCAGCAGGGCTGGCTGGGGCTGGCGGCAGTGAGGAAGAGGGAGAGGGTAGAGAGAGAAAGTGTGAGAGTTGTGATGAAATTAAAATGGGTTGAAATGAAATAACCCCCCTTTAACTAATACCATTCCATATACTCCCTCTACACTTAATACAAATCTGAATTTGTAAATTAAATACAATAATTGTAATGTAATAACCTTAAATAATTTACTTGTACTAAAATAAAATCAATTGGTAATAATTGGGTTAAAATAAAATAACACTTGGATGTAGAAAATCCAAATAAATGAAATATAAATATTACTTGCACTTAAATGAAATAAATATAACCCAAATAAATTAGAGTTTTGGGCAAGAAGATACAAATGTTACGGGGTCGAATAATTAGACCCCTTTCGGTTAAGAAAATAGCGTAAACGGTAAAACCCGATACAAATTAACTTAACGTGTAAATAACTTTATAACACAAATCGTATAACCTGAAATACTTTAACTCATTGAATGAACATATAAAGTAAAATTTTTTTAAGCCGATAATTCGGCATCTTGGCCATCTCCTGCACGAGACACGACACCGATAACAATAAATAAATAAATAAATTAATAAATAAATAAAGGTAAACGCGAAAAATTTATAACGCGATTTGGATAATTTCTGTGCTTTATAAATAATTAAACATGATTTTGGGGTGGGTTGTTACACACACACTCCCCCAAACGTCATCCTTGGCTGTAGGGGTAGACTTGGTATATAATTAGCTCATTTAGGTTAGGTTAGGTTAGGTTAGGTTAGGTTTGAGTTGGGTCATATTCGTGTCAGACCAGTTTTGTCAGGTCTATCTAGGGTCAATTTTTTCCACAAATTTTATCGTAAGACGGTCTTATAATAATGTTATCGTGAAAAGTAAGTGTCCTTCACGACTTGGTTATTGCGCATTTTCAGCTTCAGACATTACTAAAGTTTTCGCAAATTTTATTATTTTACTGTTGATAAATTTAATTAAGGTACATATAAGATTAGTATTGGTAAGTTTTTATATATTTGGATGAGTTAGGAATTCAATTTATACAAGCTGTTTATCAGTTTTATCCGATTTTAACCATGTTTTTATTGACTTACTACCGTACCTAACCTTAGCCATGAAGAGATCAACTCCTCGTCCGTTACCTTCTACACATGCTTGTCCATTTTGTTTTCTAAGGGTAAATTGGGTTACATGATCGAGCTCTTAGTTTAAAAGATGCAATGTAATTTTCTTGGTTACGGGTAAAATGAGCTACAAAATAATTTAAAATTAAAGATGAAAAGTTGTATATTATCTATTTATTATTGTAATAGGTTTGTTCATGCTCGTCGAAGATAGGTTAGCTTTTGGATGAGAGAATATTGGTATTTGAAACGAGGAGGGTTTTGGTCGATACTTTGAGAATGGATCGTTGATCAACGAAGGAATGCATATAACCTATGCAAGTGTTCGACATTGTTAACACGAGGTGAAAATCCAATCCATTATCCCCCTAAGCTGTTGACAAGGATGGATATGTTGAAGTTGCAGGGGCCGGTTTGATCAGTTCAAGTGGAAACATGTTTGTGTTTGAGTTGAAGAAGTTAATGGAAGGCCAATTGAGACCTCTATTGATCTTTGCCGAATAAGATCAAGGAGGATCTACTAGACGAGGATTCAAGAAAGTGGGAGATTGTTGGGTTTGATGTCTGACGCCAAAATTATGAGAATGGGATGGCTAGAAGCACGAATAAAGGTGACAGGTTTAAGGCTGATCTGGGTTGTGTTGACAATTAGAAGGTTGGAAAACTAAGAAAAGGAGCGACAAGGACCATGTCAGGATGACACTAGTAATGTCAACTATAGCAGTGGTGCGCGATTTTCTTGTTTCGTTTTGATATGTTTTACTAATTGAGTTTGATCTTAGATTCTTTTGTTGATTTTATGAGATGCTTGGTGGCCAAAGAGTTCTTACTAGAGCCTAATTATTGTATTGACGTCCACTATAAATAGTTCCTAACTGTAAGGCTTTATTGTACCGCGATTCCGTGTTTTATTCGTATCACAAGAGGTTGATCTGTAATCTCAGTGTCTCTGATGGAGCTGCGTGAGACGAATCAATTGTGAGTCTTGAGTCTTTAGGTTGTAACTCTAGAAAGATCAAGAAAGTTCGTAAAGATATGAGAATCTTTGATAAACATCATTATAGTCCTTTGATATAGTGCATTGTTCGTGATTTTTCCCCATTTGAGCTTTTCCACATTAATCATTATGTCAATCTTTATTTTCAGTTTTAACCTCATTATTATTTGTACTGTTAACAATACCCTAGCATCCTAACACGTGTACATTTTAATTGCAATTAAACACTCTAATAGTCTAATGACATTTGTTACAGTTATGAAAGATAGTATAGATTGAAATATCTACTCTGATTATAGCTAGTCAAAATTTAAGCTTCTTTATATCTATATATTTTCAGTGTACATCATCATAAATAGATGTTTTCCATCATACATTATTATAAGGGAAATTGGATTCTAATAATCCCTACTTTTGCAAATTGAATGACAATAATTCCTACTTTCAATTTGTATTTTGGTGGTCTAAAAAAAATATAAAATTGTATTGTAGTGGTACCAAATCCATCACCACATTTTTTTATTTTTTTTCATGCCTACCCCATATTGTTTTTGTTTTTTTCGTTCCTCCCCCCAGATAGGTAATGAAGTGTAGTTGCTAAAACATTTTAAAATTATTTTTTTGAAATTCTGAGCAATTATTATGATTTTTTAAAAGGAATAAAAATGAAAAAATCATAGAAAAATAGAAAAAAAATCGAAAAAATTGGGAGAAATGCTATAAATTCACTAAAAATCGTGGTAAAGTGTTATACAAAGTTTTGAAGCAAATGCAACACAAAATCTATGATATTTAGGGTATACTCTCGATTATGCCCCACTATAATACAATTTTTTTTTGGGCCACCAGAATACAAATTGAAAGTAGGGATTATTACCATCCAATTTGCAAATGTAGGGATTATTAGAATCCAATTTCCCTTATTATAAATGAATTGAAATTGAATTGATTTAATGATTTTCTTAAGAAGTTGAATAATAAATTAAAAAATTTCCTACATTAGGTTCTGGTGACACACTTACAACCAAATCAATGACATTAGTTCAATTCTTTAATTTAATTAGGGAATCATGAGATAAAAAGTTGAAATTTAAAGCCTACTTATACTTAGGTGCCTGCTTTAATTTTTAGGTATATTTGTCTACAATTGTGCTTTGCATTATTTCACTTTCACTACTATACAATAATAACATCATCATTGCGATATCTATGCGTCATGAATAAATTGTTAAGAACAATATTATTATGCTCACTTTTAGGGTACAAAATTATACTCTCTCCGTTATTTTTTATCTGTCACGGTTTTCAGTGTCAACGTTTAATCAATAATTTCTAATATAAAATTTTTATAAAAAAATATAATATTATACTTTTTTAATAGTATTTTTTATTACGAATCTAATGACATTAATTTTGTATGATGAATCATTATACAAATTAAAATATTGACGGTCAAAGTTTTTAATACAATTTCTTAGGCGACAGTTAAAAAAGAACATAGGTAGTATTGCCGAAAGTTTTGCAAAAAATTACTCGGAGGTACTTCAGTATTTGGGGAAACTATTTTTCATTACTTCAACTTTTCAAAACTCATTTTGAGGTACCCTTAATTTTTGGGTTAGTAATTATTTGGTGTTTTTCCGCCATCAAGTTTATTAAGTGACCAAAATACCCTTATTCTTCTTCTTCAAGGGTATTTCTTCCAAAATGGATGAACAAGGGTATTTCGGTCACTTAACCAAATTGGTGACCGAAAAAACACCTAATAATTTCTAACCCAAAAATTAAGGGTACCATAAAATGAGTTTTAAAAAGTTGAGGTACCAGAAAAACATTTCACCAAAAGTTAGAGTACCTCCGAGTAATTTACTCCTTACTCAAGGTTCATTGAAGACTAATCCCATTTCTTTGATTCATTTTTCTTTGCACCCGCAATAATTTGAAAAAGTTTTTAAGAAAGTAATAATATAAAATTTTTGGAGAACTGGTTAAATTTTAAATTTGGCAAATACTAAGTCTCATATTATAATATGCGCACAAAATATAAATGTACTCTTAATTATAGTGTCACATATATTATTTCTTTTTTTTGTTGTAATACATTGAGTAGTAAGGGCGTTTGATAATATATTGTATCCAACTTCATTTTTATACACTCCTATTATAATACTGACCAATTTACTATTTATTAATTATATATTATTTTTTTAATAAATTCAAACCAAATATAAAAGCTGTTCATATGTAGAGTTAAATATATTATTGTCACACCTTTAAATTTTACTAACATTCAAAAACTCTTACACATCCATCATATATTTGTGGGCAACACATTCACCGTATATATGTAGGGATTTTCGTGGTGATTTTTGGCACTTGTATTTTGGCTGAATAAAATATGATTAGGAAGCCTTTACTTGTCAAAAAAAAAATGTAGGGATTTTCGTTTGTGTGCGCCCATCACTTGTCCGTACCACATTAGTAAAATTGTTGACAATCAGGCTATGAATTTTTTAGAATGATAAAATTAAGTTAGGCAAAGCAAGATTCCTAAGGTAAGATAAGGAAAATAACATTAGTTTGAGTGTTTTTTAAGAATTCGGATAAGATAATTAAGATAAGATAAGGTAAGGTCAGAAAAGAATAGGATAAACTTAACTTATCATATATTATTAGTAAATAGTCTATTTGCGATTAAAAAGAGCATAACATATATGGTGGCTTGATCTATTGGTTTGTGTTGAGGGTGAAAAGAGTACGTAAATGGAGTAATCCATCAACTAATAAGGTTTTATTGTAGCTTAGTGCACAAGGTTGATTTTGTAGCTTAGTGACAAGGGCTTTCTTTAAGTCTTGTTCTTTAATTGGATGAGTTATTTCAAGTTAGGATAGTTAGATTAGGATAAGTTAGGATAAGTTGAGATGTTTTTTTTGAGGAATTGTGTTTTTAGAGTAAATATTTTTTTGGGGGACTTGTGTTAGGTTATAATAAGTTAGGATAAGTTAGGATAGTTAGCCAGTTAGGTTTAACCTAAAAAAATAACAGGGAGCATAGCAGCCAAGGTTGGCATTCCTTTAAATTCATGGCTGCTGAAGGCATAAGCGTGTGGCTAGGGGTGAAATTCTCTTGGCATGCAACTCCTTCGAGAGAGCTGAGAGAGGTGTGTGTGTGACAAGGAGTTTGTGCCTCGATCTAGGCATGTTTGGATCCCTAGAAAGGTAACCTATTCCACTATCATGTATGTGGTTAACACTTGTGTTAGGAAGAATTTTGAAACATTGAATCTACTCATGTAATTAATCACATGTGAAATTGAGATTTATCCTGTCCTATTAATCTCATATGGAGTTGAGATCGTTTGTTCTACTCTAATTTCTGTTGTGAATTTCATTGCACGTACTCGTGCCGTCTGTAATTTTTCAAGATTTAGATTTTCCATAATCCTTTATTACTGTTCTTACATTATTACTCTCAATATTCTTAAAGCATCCTATATTTTTACTTCCACCGTAAATCTGCTCTAAGCTTTTTATAAGAGTTTGCTTTCGCACGTTGGGACGGATTTGAACTGAACCCAAGCATACCATAGCGAGACCACCACTAACCAAATGGTCTGGTGCTCAACAGGGACACTATGGAATTAGATTGATTGATTGATTGATTACGAAAGAGGATAATGAAGATAGACATGGTTGAATAATTAAATCACAAACAGCAAAAAAAGTGAGTTAGAATTTTGGATGCGAATATCTCAACGCTGACTTATGGGGCATTCGATCGTATACTTTTTTAGCTTTTACTTTTGCATGTGACCAAAACACATTTGTCTGTCCAATATACAAATAAAGTGAAGTTTTTTTTTGGGTCTCTTTTTCTCTCCATATGCATTCATCAAATCAAATCAAACCCCTAAAAGACAAAAGTGTTGTTCTCATGTCTATATGGATGGATGGATGGATGTGTTTTATGCTGACAAAACAATGCCATACAACAAATTAAAGAAAGGAATTATGTGGACATTTGAAAGAAAGGTGCAATTATTATTTGGTTGCAATTTTATGTTCCCCACCTCCATTCATTTTGACAAATTTGCATGCTTTCCACTCTTTTTTGTACATGTAACTTTGGTCAATTACTTAATTTGTCCTTTGTATATGGAAAATATTGCATGGGTAAGGGAATCTTGATTGGCCTAAAGTCAGAGGTTATAATTGAGACCTGTTAGCCTTTTAAGCAATTTTAAAACTTGACCATATATTAACGGTGTTACTTGATGTTGATTTGGTATTACTCATGTCTCTAGCAAAGTAATTAAACATGTATCTAGCAAAGTAATCTAAGTAGCTTCCACATGAATATGAGATGTGTTTTATAGCTCCAATATCGGTTTTAACCTTAGTCCAGAAGTTTCGCGCCCATGGGGGGAGAAATTCAAACATAGAAAGAAAAAAAAAATGGTACACGGGCCTTTTTTTCAACTCACAAATTTTAAGGTCTATTTTTATTCAGCTCATAAACTTTAGAGTCTAAAAAATTAACAATGAAAACCAAGGGTTTAGAAAATAAATTACCCTATACTTCAGGGTGTAAAATGCAAAAAAATCCTTTGTTTTTCTATGATCTTATTATCGTTCATCAAATTATATATGGTTCCTGTGAGCAAAATATATTTTATTTATCAAATGAAGGACAAAAATAATTCCTTAAAGCACAAAAATGGGTGAAAGATAAAAAAAAAGAAGTATATATGTTCCATATGTTCTATCATCCTTGTAAAATTAAATATATATTATAACTAGTAGACAATTTTAGATTGGTTTAGCAGAATGTGAGGAGAGAGTAGCAATAATTATTCCCCGATCTTCTTTGGAAGCCATTAAGCCAATAGAGGAACTTTAAATAAGATAAGAGTAAGGACTAATTAAGGACTAGCGTAGCATCACCTTTTCCCTTTACTCCCAATTTGAAATGCAAGGAGAAGAAAGCTTATTTATTGAAGTATAAATACACATTATTTTTCTAAGGGAGCGTTCGGTAGGAATTCCCGGGAAAAATTTCCCTCCTCTCAAGGAAATTTTTTTTAGGAAAATGAAGAAAATGGTGGATCCACCGTGATATTTTTCCCAATGTCAACTCAAATATAAACATGGGGAAAATAAGCCAACCCGGGAAAATTGACCATTTCCCCAGGGTTATTGACCAACCAAACACACCCTAAAATGGTAGGAAATTTGGTTTTGTGCGGTAAGAATTGTCGATCATAGGAAACTCTTTGTTTCTTGGGCTAAATTCAATAAAAAGCAAGCTGTTAGGCCTCCTGCTGCTGCAAAACACTCCCAAAAATAGACCCCCAAAAAGAAAAATGATGGTGTTTTTGTTTCAAATGCTTTGCACATGTCCACTCCTTGTGTGGTTAACAATGGGTTGAAGAATTTGGGGTGTGATGACACGGTTGTACCTGACTCTCTTATGGCTTCCGTTTGTAACGGGTCTGCGGATGCTTCTTGTAAAACTGTTACGGATCCTATTAATGTTGTTTTGGATAGCAACAAACATGCTGACAGGTTGTCTTACAAGGATGCTCTTTTGAGTGGCTCAAAAACCAATCGTGTGGCGGTTAGGAATCTAAGAGCCGACTCTGACAGTGATCGTACTCTTAGCAACCCGATGGACTCCTTTGATGGTGCGACTGGGCGTGAGTTATTTATTGATCTCGAGGATTCCATCCTTGAGGCTTCTAAGGGCAAAGTCAGGAGTAAGAGAAAACACAACTTATTGATGAAATCTAAGCGGAAGCTTGTCAGAGATGCAACCTGTAGAATTGTTCGTGGCCAAAAGGGTGGTCGGAAGGATAGGAGGACCAGGCGTGCGAACATGGTGGAAGAGGATAATCTTGATGATATTGATGCTAAAATCGATCGAAGGGCTGAGATTATTGGTCCTGATATTGGCGTGCGATTCTTTGATGACTCACCAAGCTGAAGTTACTGATCTTGCATCGTGTTTTAAAAAGTGGAGATTTCTTTTGGTTGTGGTGATCGAGAAAGTACCTGCTGTGTTTTCTTTATTTAGCTGTTTGGTTGTATCTTTTTCTTTTGATGGTGTTTGTTAGTTGTTTTGTTTACTGTCCGCTGTTGTCTTTGAACTTTTAAGCCTTTTGGCTTTCAATAATCGAAAAAAATAACTTTCTAGACCTTTCTCTCCTCAGTGTAGAAGAATATGTATGGTGATTAATTTTTTCTTCTCACTTGCATTCTATTTCTCATGTATATTTTGATAAAAATTCTTATATTATACTCTCTCTATTCCATATTAATTGTCATATATTAACTGTCACGATCTACAATGTAATTCTTTGATTGATAATTTCTTATATAATATTATATTAACAATTACAATATTATACTTTTATGGTAGTATTTTTCGTTATGAATCTAATGATAGTAATCTTATGCAACTAATCATTGTATATATCGAAAAACTTATGGTCAAAATTCTTTAATACTTGACTGTATAATTTTCAAAGACAACAATTAATATGAAACGAAGTATATATACCTTTCTCCTGCACCTATTTGCTCTGACAAACTCTTACTCCCAAATAGGCCATTAAGCACATGATGTAGGTTGGATGCAAGTGTGCAACATCCATCATTTGAATCCATCCATTTCATAAAATCTTTCCCATAATAATTTTCTTTTATTTTCACTCGTTTTATCACAAATGAAACTTAATAGACCTGACAAATGATTGTTTTATCTCTTGATGGACATAGCCTGTTAGAGTATAAATTGTTATTGAGTTTTTAACCGTTAACTTAAGTTTTTAGTTGAGATAGTTTTACATGGTAAGAGTCGGATTGATAAACAAGGCTCGAATCTTAGCACCCTATATTCATTTGTGCAAAGTAAAGGGGATGGGCTTTTGCAATATCCACGCTTCAACTATTAGTTTAAATTTTTGGTTGAAATGGTTCCACATAGTATAATCAGGAATTGTTATAGTTTCCTGTAAGAAGGTGTGAAATTTATTTTTGGAAAATTAGGTGGCAAAACTATTATAACCAAAATGATAATAGAAAATAACCCAAAAAAAAGTAAAATTAATCCAACTCATGACTTCAATTCATCTCTAATTAATTTTCCCCTTATAATTCTCGGATCCAATCAATAATTCCCTCAAAAATGAACATACAATGACTGGTCTCCAATGTTGAGCTATAAGTGGGAACGAAATTGGCACACCATAGAAAGAAAAGAAAGAAAGAAAGAAAGAGAAAGCATAGACAATGGCATGCGATTGTGATATGCATAACATAAGCCAACCCTACAGCTTTTCACTTTAAAGTAGTGTTGTCTCATAAATATTCAATATTTCAATATTTCAATATTCAATAATAGGGCAATTAAAACTAAAAAGGTGGTCATAAATACTTTTTTGTCTTGAGCATAGTGTCACCCTTTGAAAATTCACACTCACATATAATAAAATTAACCAGCCACGTCTCCATACCACAAACCCATTTACCCTGTCTTTTTTACTGGTTTTATTTTTTTATTTTTGCCCTAATAAATTTTTATACTATATTTTGCTGTTGTGTTTCTCTTTCTTTACAAAGGAGAAAAGGAGAGGAGTGAACGGCATCGTGTTGAAATTCCAAGGGCCTAGGAATGCGAGATTGTGAGTGGGAGTTCTTCTTTTCTACTTCCCACAAACATGCCCTTCTTAGCCAGCTAGCTTGGCTCGATAAATTAACTAGCAATTTAAAAAGAGAAAATTGGAAAAAAAAAATCATGGTCAAAATATTTTAATAGATGCAAAGGAGTACATCATAGTTGATTTATGACGGAAATAACTAATATATCAAATGTTTCGGAAAAGTAATGTAAGAATAACAAAAATAAAGATATATAAGATTTGATGTGGGAGACCTAATAATTGAGAGAAAAACTCATAGATGGTACAAATATGGACAAACTTCGCTATAAAGGTCGAAGTGCAATAATACACCCTAATTAACTCCCTCATGAGATCAATAGGAGATGTAAATATTTGTCTTCTCAAAACTTTCACAACCCCAATGAATAGATTTGCTCGCATCTCTTTTATATCTCGTAAAAGAGGCACTTAAAGGATTTTCGTCCGCCTTCACCTTGTGCACTCTCTGAGATACACACTTGAACCTTCAGCAATTTAGGAATAAGTAGAAATAATAACATTAGTCTACCACTCTAATTATATTTATCAAATCTAATACAATTCAAAAACTTCGTAATAAAGAAACATACATATAATTTTCTAACAAACTAAAAAAAAAATCAATCTAACAACCTTATCATAAACTTTCTTCAAATCAACTAGAGCCCTGTTCTTTTCTGCGGTTGGCAAACTGCGGTGCCACAACCTTGCCACAACCCGCCACATTTTACCGCAAATTATTACTTTTCTCTCTCTTCACTTTTCTCCTCTACTTTTTACATCATCTCTCCCCACCTACCTCACATACCAATAACCCACCACAATTTCACCATACCCGTCACAATTCCACCACACCTCACCACACCATTCCGCAAAATACCGCATAAAAGAACAGGGCCTAATACCACATAAAAATCTTTCCTCCTCGTCCTACATTATTCCTCCATTTCCACATTATTTCTTTAAACACCATTTGGAGCTTAATCCATTTGGGGTTAGCACTCACATACTTAAACATTATTAAAAGCAATACTACGTGTAATTCGCGGATGTGTCTACTAATGAGTCGAACTTTTTGTTACTTAAGATATTAAATTTCTAAAAAGAATTGAATTGGACAGTAGCATACTTGACACTAGCAACATTTTTTCTCCATATGCTTCGTAATAATACAAAATGCCCCTAAGTTAACTTTGGTATATTAATAATTGAAGAATTAATACACCAATGAGCACCCACTCATATTGGACCCACCAAAAAAACAAAAAAACCCACTTCATCTTCTTCTTTATATACCAGCCATTCTTTGTACAAAACTTCACCCTAGTAGCTTAGCTTTACAAACCACCACAAACTTTCTCTAAACAACCACAAATGAAACGCCTCGAATGGCTGGAAGTTCACGGCGAAGGAAGGGAGCAACCGCCTTGGAAGGTGGTGGAGTGGCTCGAATGTAAATACAAGTGAAAGTCGGTGTCATAAGCGGCATGGAAACACAAAAAACAACTACTACTGCTTCAGAAAAGCTTTGCAACTGCGCTCTCCCGAGTTTCTAGCTATCCTTCTCATATAAGGGCAGAACTGGGAGAGCGCAATCGTTGCATTGCGGGGAATTGAGGGTAGCGGTCCGATCATTTTATCTTTATTTAGTTCTTTTTTTTTCTTGATTAAATCTCTATTTTACTTTTTTGTTAACTGCAAAAACTAGGGTGGTTTTCATCTTAGTACCTTGATGTATTTCGCATTTTTGATAGAGAAAAAAAAATGCCTAATAGCCAAGGTAATGTGATGAAAATTACTATTTAAGAGGTGTGTAATAGATTGTGGAAGAATATATGAGGATGTAAGAGATGCATACGAGGTAGCTAGCTTGGGGTGTTGTATGGGGGTATTTTGGGGATTCTGGTTTGTATGTGTTTTTGTAGCTACCGGGAATGCATAGCTTACATCTATCAATTAGTATTGACTATTGAGTAATAATAAAACTTGTTGTATTTTTCTTATGTTTTAGTTTTACAATAATTATTGTTCCCTTTATTTTCACAGTATAAAGAATTATAATATCTCAATTAATTACTCATGTTTTGAATGCTTAAGTACAATATTTGTTTAGGTTAATTTTAGCTTTATGCTTCAATTTGCTCTACATCTATCTCATGTTCATTACGAATTGAAGGCTCTCGATCCCCCTCCTATCTTTTCCTCTAAGTTTTGAAAGCTTAAAATTTAATATTGTTATGCATAAAATATTAACATTTCTTCGTCAATATAGGCCAGTTCTAACAGTTTGACACTTACTGATGTGCATATGATCTTTGATTTGAGTTGCGACTCAATACAGTTTGTAACAACGTAACATACTAATTTATAGATTAATAGTAGCTCAAGTTCAATAAAAGGGGACAAATACTTGAATTCTATGACAATATATACATTCCAGATTGATAACATATATAAAAACCAAAAGTATATATATAAGATAGGAGAGTATTTAAATTAAAATTGGCCAAAACTTATATATTTATTATGTTTATTATTGTTTTCTTTGAGTTTGGTCTCACTTTTGTGGTTTGGTTGATTAAGGAGTAATGGTGTATGTAAAAAGGAGTAAAAAAGAGACTACAATATCATCATTCAGAGCAAAATATATAATTTTTGTGAAAAAAGTTTTTTTTATAAATTCCCATCTTTTTTTAAAATACAAATCCTAGGAACCCTATGTACTAATGTTAATTTTTCAACGAATCTTCCTTCAAGGTAGAGATATATAATTTAACAATGGTTAGCTTCAAAAAAAAAATAAAAATTAACAATGGTTGAGGAAAAAAAATTCTTACTCTTAATTAGAGAAATTGGAATCGTATAATATATAACTTGGGCAACTTCTCAATCATTATAACACTCATGACTACTTTTTATGACAAATTATTATACATATCCTTTTTCATCAATTTTATTCTTTTTTCATGCATGTTTTCTTTTGAAAAACTTTTCAAAAGAAATTATGAATATAAAAGTAATAATTGCTCCATTTTTCTTTGTTTTTTGCTAAAATAATTAGTCCAAGTTGATTGTATAGTTTATAGTTTAATAAAAATAAACCCATATGAATATAAGTAGGAGTACGTATGTATATCAAACTCTTAAATTTCAGTGTAACTTATCCATACCATGAGGCATTATAAGTACAGTTTTAATCTAAATAATATAAGGTGTTTAATTATATTTTCACTATTATTATAATTAGAGCCCAACACTTTACGTTAGGGGGTATAATAGGACAAGATGTGCATAGAAGGATGGGATAAACCTGCTTTAATGTTAGAATGTTTCACACCTCATTTCTGAATTCTCATTTCAAACATATGCTAAACATTTTTCGTTTTCTTTTTCTTTTTTTTTTTGGGGGGGGGGGGTTATGATTATTTTTTTAAGAAAAAAAAGAAATTTAATGGTACGGTTTTAAATATAAAATTTAATAGTTCTATTTATAATATGGCATCTGGACATGGTAGAACAGGAGTTATAAGACTACAAAAGCCTATATGATGATAGAGCTTGCTTACTTTATCTCGTTTTCTCCACGCTCCTCGTACTTTTTTACCTACTTTATATAATATATATTTAGAAATTCATATATTTTACCTTTTCAAACACTATCCTAACTAGTTATCCATTAATTAATTTGAGATAATAAACTTGTAAACACCTTAGGCGCCGTTCTTTTATGCGGTAAGTTTGCGGTGGGGTAATTTGCGTTGAGTTGTCGTGGATTGCAGTAAGTTCCGGTGAAAATAATAAATGGTTGTTGAAATGGAAAAGTAATTATTTGAATTTATGGAATTTTATTAAAAAATGTAAATGGAAAGGTGTGGTAGATTATGATGGATTGTGATAAGTTGCGGTAAGGTGAGGTGAGGTAACTTGCGGTACCGCATAAAAGAACGGAGCCTTACTTAATTAAACATCATTGTCTAAATAAGTTTCATAACGACAGGATTAGCATTGTTTAGGCCCCGTTCT
Source organism: Portulaca oleracea (assembly GCA_029582165.1). Lineage (NCBI taxonomy): Eukaryota > Viridiplantae > Streptophyta > Magnoliopsida > Caryophyllales > Portulacaceae > Portulaca > Portulaca oleracea. Next base: position 8,862,677 of record CM055880.1, read on the forward strand.
TTTGTGCGTTGCGTTGCGTTATGTTACGGTTAGTTGCGGTAGATTACGTTAAGTTGCGGTGGAAATAGTTAAAAAGGATATAGTAGTTTGCGGTATGTTGCGCTATGTTACGGTAGGTTGCAGTAGGTTGTGTTGCGGTTAGTAGTGTGGTCACTTTGAATCCTTTATTTATGTTTTTAACTTAATTCGGCAATGCTTTAAGATATTTTAGAAAAATTATTTCCCTCAAATTGGCACTTATTTTCTAAATAGGTTAAAATCTAGAAAATTTGAAGTGATAGAACTATATACTTTTAGTCTTTTATTTTTATAATATCATTATGTTAGGGGGGATAGAAAAGGTTGAAAATTAAAAGACATGTATATATGTAACATTATAGCAAGTTTGACTGGAGAATATTATTCTGAAGAAAAGGCTGGAGTTTCTGATAGGTAGACAATGATTCAGGTTACATTACACCCTCTGCGAAAAGAGAAAAGACTTATTCCATGATGAAGAATAAGGGCAACTGCAAAACGCCAACTACATTATATTGCTTAGGCCTTGTCAGGATAAGTTATGATGATTTTTGGGAGAATTGTTATTAGAGTATAAAACCATTTCTGGGGCTTCAATCATAAGCTTTTGGTTGAAATGGTTCCACATGGTATCAGAGTCAGGCCAACAAATAAGAGGTTTCAGATTCGAATCTCAGCACCCCCATATTCATTTGCGCAAGGTGAAGGAATAAAACCATATTCATTGTTGTTAGAGTATAAAACCATTCATGTGGCTTCAACCATAAGCTTAAAATGGTTACAAGTAATAGAATTATTTTTCCGTAGGGAGCGTAAAATGGAAGCTCCCGAATGTCCTAAGCGATTATGCCATAAAGTAGGAGATAAAACAGTGAAAGTAGAGGGATGAAGTGTAGATTTGGATGGTGTAGGAATGGGGTAGAGGTCTCCCGTGCTATCACATCTCATTAGTTGGTTCCCCGTCCGAATTTCCTTCACAGAAAAACCGAACGGATCAAATTCAACGGAAACATTATTATCAATAGTAAAGCGACGGACAGATATGAGGTTTTAATTTTAATGAGGTTGGGGACATGAAGAACATTATTTAAAATAAAGGGTGGGTGGGGAGGAAGATATGCAAGGTCCATACCATGGATTGGAATTTGATGACCACTTCCGACGATAATATTTTTATTTGTGCTCAAATTAAAATAAGATGAGAGGGTACCTTGAGAACCCGTCATATGTGCAGTTGCCCCGGTGTCAAAGTACCAATTCTCGTCGGGCTCATTCAAGGTCATTGCGTGAAGGGCGACATCAATGTTCGTTGGGGTAGTTTGGGAGGCCTCTGTTTGGCTGACTAGAGCTTGAGGGCGACTACCTAGTATTCCTCGCTGTTGGTGTGGTGGACGAGATTGCGAGTGGGTTGGGTATGGACATGGGGGGCTAGCCACGGATTCTAGAATTTCCATGGAGCATAGGCTGCCCACTCTTGATACGAAGCCTGCGGTTGGTTTGGAGGACCGCTTGTAGCAGCGTATTGGGCTTCATGGGTGCCATTGTTGTTGTTGCCCCGGCTTCGACTATTGGTCCTATGGTTGTTCATCGGTTCAAAATCGAACCGAATAAGGGGTAAAGTCCAAACTGAAAAACTGAACCGATTACAACTGGTTCGGTGTTCGGTTTATTCGGTTTTGAACCGAATAATGCACACTTTTTTATGGTTTTTCACCGGAACTGAGTCAAACCGAATCGAACCGAAAACTGAATAACGCCTAAAGTCCAAACCAAAAACCGATTTGGACCGGTTCAATTCGGTTCGATTCTCGGTTTACTCGGTTCAAAACCGAATAATGCAAACCCCTAATTGATCCTCCCACGGGAATGATGGCGAAGCTGACATCTCCTCAGATTGGTGCCTCGGGGTTGATAGTTACCTGGGTCAGAGAGTTGAGATGCCGCAACGGAGGAGCCAGTGACATTAAGAGCAGTAGCTGATGAGGCAGTGGCGGCTTGCTTCGCTTTCCGAGTTTCTTCAAGAATAAGTCTTAATCGAGCCTTGTAGAATGACGGCAGGGGATTACTATGTTAAATTATAGCTGCAACACCATCATAATTGTCATTCAAACCTGCAATTAATTGAAGTACTAACTGTTGTTGGGAAACGAGGACATCAACATTAGCTAGTTGATCGGCCAGAACTTTAAGTTCTTTGCAATAGGCCGAGACATTAGGGAAGTCATCAACCTTTACTTGACTGAATTGGTTTTTGAGGTACAAGGCTCAGGCATTTTTGTTTTCTTGAAATATATTAGCAAGCCGCTCCCAAGCTTGCTGAGCAGTGGTATTAGGTTCGATAATTGTATGGAGAAGGTTGTTGGAAATAGTGTCATAGATCCATTGGAGAACAACTGTGTCAAGACGAGCTATAAGAACGAGCCTGCCACGCGGAGCGGGTTTGATGTGGCGGCAGCAGATGGTGATGCGGCATCAGTAGAGGGAACAATATGGTGGATGACTTGATAAACTCTACAATGGATCTTGAACAATTCAGCCCAGGAGGAGTGTTGAACTTTCTCCGTTTCTAAGGTTATAGGAATGAAATTTTTGATGTTTGTAACTGTGAGGGATGGGTGGAAGTTGGTGGAAGTGGCCATGGAAGAAGTTGAGTAGAACGAAAGAGAGGACGAGAGATGGTAGATTAGGATATTTGGTCTGATACCATGTAACAAAGATAATTCCCTCTTGATTTGTTTCATTACAAGCTATAAATAGCTATTACAAACCTAAGATTATGGTGATTGATAATCAATCAAAGATGATGATTGACAATCAATCAAGGATTCTAAGAAAGGATAACACTAATCTAGGAGATACAATCCACAATCCATAATCCATAAATAAATTAAAAGAGATTTTATTTGATATTCCTATTAATTGTGTTTTTAGAATGGATTTTTTTGAGGGAATGTGCTAGATTTAGATAGGTTGAGATAAGTTAGGATAGTTATATCCAACCTAACCAAAAAATAGGGCCTTAATCCAGCATGATCGTAGAAGTCCATGGAACTAGGGATGACAATGGGGTGGGGAATCCCCTAACCCGTTGGGGCCCCGCCTTGCTCTGGGGAAAAATCTCCACCCCCATTGGAGATGGGGACGGGGACGATTTTTCAAAATCCGCTCGGGGACGGGGCGGGGATGGGGACGAAATTTTCCCCATCCCCGTCCCCATCCCCAAATCCTCGTCCCCGAAAATTTTAAAATTACCAAATAACCTTTATTCTAATTCAATATATATATATAGGAAAATTGGATTCTAATAATCTCTACTTTTGCAAATTGGATGATGGTGGTCTCTACTTTCACTTTCTATTCTGGTGGTCCAAAAAAAAATATAATTGGATTTGAGTGGGACGCCGTCGAGTTGAGTGGTGGTGACTCAGTGGTTTTCTGACATGGCACATTAAAATCAACCCGGTCAAACACATACATGTCAGAAAACCACCGAGTCACCACCACTCAACCCGACGGCGTCCCACTCAAATCTAATTTTTTTTTTTTGGACCACCAGAATACAAAGTGAAAGTAGGGACCACCATCATCCAATTTGCAAAAATAGGGACTATTATAATCCAATTTTCATATATATATATATATAATAATAACAAGGATAAAGTAGTAGTTTAAGCTTTTTATATATTAATACCAAATAATTCACCATATATATATTAGGGAATGGATTCGGTAGGAAGATAGGAAGAAGCGATCTGGAGCGTACAAATCTAATCCAAGGTTGATAATAAAACCACATTCCTTCTTGATAAATCAGCTAGTGGTTTTCGAAAAAAATAAATAAAATAATTAAGTAAAGATAGAGATTCCCTTCCCTAAATTGTAGGAATTAAATTATCCAAATTTAACTCCATTATTATAAAAAAACCAAAGAAAAAACAAAAGTTATCAAATTGTAGGGATTATATTTAGTCCAACATAATCGTTGTTTCTCACACTCCATGACCACACTCTTTAATATGTATGACCACACTCCCTAATATTTATAAACACACTCCATTGTATAGATATGATAGTGTATTTGTGTATAATTAATTAGTTAACTTTTGTAGACATTGGAAAATGTGAATTTCCTAATATCCATAACCATACATCATGACCACACTATCCATAGAATAACCACAGTCGGACTTCAGAGTGTGGACAAATATATATATAGTGTGGACAAATTTATACATTGTGTTGAGTATATCTATTGCATATGACCACAATGTGTTCAAAGTGTGGACAAATTTATGGGACAAATTTATGCAATGTGTGATCATGGATATTAGGGATTGTGGTCTTTCATATAATGCGACAATAAAGATATAATTTGATTTAGGGAGGTGTGGTCATGTATAAGGGGAGTGTGGTTCTTTATATAATTTTGATTTATAATAGTGTGATCATGAATATTATGGAGTGTGGTCATGAAATGTGAGAAGCAACGACGATGTTGGACGAAACATACCCATGATAAAATCCTTATAAAATGTTGACTTCTGTTTTTTATTTTTAGTTTTTGATAATAATTGAATTTCATTTGGATAGCCCAATCCCTACAATTTAGGGAAATAAATCTTTCTCTCTCTAATCCCATGCATGATTCTAGCTAATAATATCTACCTAAATTATTTTATTTTATTTTTTCCGAAAACCACTAGTTGATTTATAGGGAAGGAAGGTGGTTTTATTATCAGCCATCGGATTAGATTTGTACGCCCAAGATTGCTTCTTCCTACCGTATCTTTTCTTCCTACTGGATCCGCTCCCTATATATTAATACCAAATAACGGTCATTTTTTATGTTTTTTAATTATTTTTTAGTTTACTTTATGCTTGTCATTAAACTTGAGGAGGATGTATCCTACTCTGATTCACACTTGAAGAGCATGTATTATTTTATTATTTTTTTTCGAATAACACTTGTTGATGTATAATTGTTTGATTTTGATGTATTATTGCTTGAGCAAGTTAAATACGTTGTATTTTGAACAGGTTAAAAACCGGGTCTGATTAAAAATCGGATCTGATTAAAATTTGGTTAGATTTTGGATAGTTTTAAAAAAATCCACGTTGGGGATGGGGAATCCGCAGGGATGGGGATGTGGCAAGAATCATTCCTCGAAGTGGGATGGGGACGGGGTTGGGGACGAGTTTTGGGAGCGGGGATGGGGATATGGATATATTCCCCCGTCCCTAATCCGCCCCGTTGTCATCCCTACATGGAAGCATCATAAGCTAAGCTCATAATTTGATGAAAGAAATAAAAAATGGAGCGTAACAATGGCTGGTTTTTTTTCCTTTTGATCATGATTTAAACCTATTTGTACATTGTGTGTAAATCTTGTGTTATCTCCGTTGGCAAAAAAATAAAATAAAATAAATTTAGGCTCCACATGAGAACAAGAAATCCTCAACTATGAGATGACGTGTACAATATTCAATTCATTTAAATATATGATAATTTTTGAAAATGTAAATCATATCAGTTATATCACTCGTATCATTTAAATATATGAATTTATAATTATATATTTTACAATTTTAATAATATCGTAAATAAGACAAGTCAAAAAGGTGATATTATTTATTAAATATATAAATTTTTTAATATAAATTAAATATATATTATGTAAAATAGGTAATGAAGTATGAATAGTGCAGTAAATTTTTGAGAATTGTTTTTTTATCTTTAATTTATGCTGGATTGCTGGACTAGGGTGCGGCCAACAATTGGGCCAAATCGAAGCACCACAGTTACGGTTTTGGTCCTGGAGAAGCTAACACCCTCAACCCTAGTAAGTCGGCCCACCTTCTTCCATTGGGGTCATGTGCGGTTCAACTGTCTGGGCTGACAGTTCAAGTATAAAAGCCCATAAGGCACGGTTATTTAACACATCAACAGTTAACAGTAACACCCAACCCTTGAATTTTTTTCCTGATTAGTGATTACAATAAAATTGACATGAACAAAAAATTATTTTGCCTTATAATAACTTGTGAACCCATGGCAGTAAAAAGAATTTTTTTGAAAAAATTCCCAGGTCAAATATTGATTCAATGTGCAGATTGACCAATTGGATGGTAGTCTAATTTGGAAGAAACTTTGGCATTTAAAGGAAGTTGTTCTTTGAAAATATTGGCATAATAGTTTGTCTATTTGAGACAATAGATTGAAATTAGGCCTTCATAGAAATATTGATGCAATGAAATACTACCCCCGTTCCATATTAATTTTCATCCATGGGAATTGTGCAGTCAAATATTGAAAATTTTAATTATAAATTTCTCAATGTATACGATGACTTGCTATATAAAATTACTATCGTTATATTCGTAACAAAAAATACTATCATAAAATTATAATATTGCAATTTTTAATAAAAGACCTATATAAGAAATTATCAATCAAAAATAACATTGGAGGTTGTGATAATCTACAAAATGACAATTAATATGGAATGGAAGAAATACATGACTTTGTCGTGTTACAAGCTAAATTACAAGTTGCCCCTAGTGAATGTGAGATTAAAACTTTAATGGTAAATGGACCTAACCCTAATGGGCCTTAGGAAGCCCATTCCCCTTCCAAACTAGAGTTTCTTAGAACCTACTCCTTGCTCCATTCACTGTATATATCCCTACCATTATTTACTTTATCACACTTTCAAGATATATTTATGTGAGTCACATTAGAATACTATTCACACAATTACTTACAATAAAATCATTCAAATTCTTTCTAGAGACCTTAACTCCTAAAAACTTATTCTTTTACTATGATATTCATTGAGTTATAGAAACTTAAACGTCCGAATGATATTTCTTGAAAAATAACTAAAATATATTAAAGTCTCAAATTATCAAACTCAACAACCTTAAACGCTGGTAGTTGGCTCGTTGTGAACACAATTTTCCCGTAAACTTTATCGAGAAGCAACCTAAGTGAAAGATTATTGATATAGAAATGAAGGAGTTGCATTAATTATAATTCTTCTCTGCCATTTAATTAAGGCATGAATACAACATACAAATTTTATTTAAGAACTAACGGTTCATATTTCAATTTGTAGAATAAGTGGACAAAATAAAATAAAAAATTTGAAGCTAGCATTGGCCAAAAATAATAAAGGAAAAAAGAAAAGCAAGAGCAATAAACCATTGTTTATATAAGAGTTAAGTTTTGATCTTAGGAACAATGGATTATGGGTAGACCACGCTTCTATTATGCCATACTTAGCAAAAGTACAAGGTAAAATTAGGCAAAGACGTGTATCATGAATCGAAGAAAGAAGAAAAATAAAAAAACAAACTACTTTTATGTCATACTCAAATTTGAATCCTAGAACTTATTAGTTATGAGTCCATCATGCCTCGGCTGTATCACTTTGATTTGTCAATAAAAAATTTCATTTTCTAATATATGAACGGAATGTCTACAACACCAATCTTTACTACCGCGATATGATCATTTGGTTACAATTCTTTTATTTACTTCAAAGGAGTAAATGTAATAAAACTAGGTAGAATAACATCAATAGTCAGCTCATCCCTGTGTTTATTATCAAGTTTGATACATTTACCAGTAATTCCATGGGTCTTGTAATGGTATAATCTTGTTAAATTTCTTGTAACCATTAAGAGCAGCTTCCACACTAATTTTTTTACTAACCGAAATTGAATCCCCTAATTATATCTTAAACATTAGAAAATTATTAAAGTCCCATCACAATATTCTGGCTCGAAAATGGTGCAGCAGAGCTGATGTGATTCAGAAATAAATTACCTAATGACTTGCATATAAAAGGGTCAAACAAAATACTCTATTTGTCACTATTTATGTGGACTTTAATATAAAAAAAATTTGTCCGGTATTACTTGTCGCATTTACATTTCCAATAATGACTTTACTACTTTTACCCTTAGCCTTGTTTTTTTTTTTTATACGGTGCAGTACATTGTGTACCACAACTCACTATATTAGACGATATTCTTCCACATTCCACCACACTTTACTACAATCATTATCAATATATCTCCTCATTTTTTTCTTCTACTTTTTACATTTTTTCTCCTCATCCACCTCACCTACCGCCTATTCACTACACTTCACCACACTTTTCAATGAATTTCACAGCACCGCACCATCACCACGTTCCACCCACCACACAAAAGAACAGGGTCTTAATAAATAACTTTGGAACCAATAACTTGACAACATTTAAAGACACTTTTGTTATTTTGATATATTTCCACCAAATTTTTTGTGTTACATTAATTTCTCCACTTTTTTTCAAAGTGACAAATAAAAAAGGATCGAGGTAGTTAAGTCAATTGGCATAAACTGAAGAAAGAAAAAATTTGGAAATAGATAATCATAATACTCTTTATTTTATAGCCACGTTTCGATTCTGAAACTTATCGATTATGGGTTCACCATGCTTCTGCCATTCAACTCTAATTTGGTACCAAAACTATCCCTTCCATCTTCCATTATAAGAATAAAATGTCTACAACATCAATCATTACTATGTTAATATGTTTGTTTGCGTAACATTTTTTATCTACCTTGGGATGAGTCAATATACGGTGTAAATTGTTAATTAATCTAAACAATGTTTAAATAATAATAATTTTGCTAATCTTCTTTAGATATACAATGCATATGTATTTTAGCATAAATAAATTAATTAAACACTATTGTTTTAATATTGCTTTTTTAGATCCTAAAATTAGTATGGTAAATAATGATGACTCAAACTTAGGTCCAACATCAATTTTTTACCATAAATTTTATGTTTTATGTTGGCCATAATAATTAGGGTTTTTAGATGCTAATATACTGAACTTTTGAGGTATTGGACAATAATACACTGAACTTTGACTTTGGACAATAATACATTGTACTTTGGGGGTGTTGAACAATAACGCACTCAGCATGATTTTGACAGTGGCTTACTTGGTGGCAATCCTATGTATCTAGTCACAAACTTAAATATTATTTAGCCTATTTATCTTCTCGGTCTGCCACGTAAGATTGTCACCAAGTTCGCCACCATCGAAATTGTCTCGGGTGCATTATGGTTCAACACCCCTCAAAGTTCAGTGTATTATTGTCCAAGGTCAAAGTTCAGTGCATTATTGTCCAATACCTCAAAAGTTCAGTATATTAGCGTCCAAAAATCCTAATAATTAAGAATGGTAAATGAGAGAAATCATTAGACCATGTAATGCAATGAGAACTTTGCATTGAAACATATGTCTGGGAGTTGAGTTCCTATGCAGCAATGAATGAAAATACAATACTAACATTCCCGGAACACTGCAACTGCAGTGTTCCTCCACACTATGTTTATTTATTTTTTTCAACTACTCAAAGGTTGACATGTGTCCTATTGCTTTAGAGAAATAAATATTCTAAAGTAAAAAGTATGAATGAGTTCCTATTGCTGTAAAGAAAATAAAATAGAGTTCCAAAAAGTTAGAATGATGGATAATGTGGAAGGAGGAGACCACCAGTTTCATTCCAAAAACAAAATCACCATTGCATTGGCTCTTAATGTACAAACATCACTAATGATGATCTTAAGACAAAAAGACTGCAACTAGGCCTAAGTTCCAATCAATGTTATTGGAAAATGTATAAGGAAAATATAAGGGAGCCTTTTAAAATTTGAAAAATTCAAATAGTGTCTGATTTTAGATAAATCCAATCAAGATTTGAATTCAAACTTCTTCTTTGAATAACCGAATTTTATGAGACGAAAATCATAAAATTTCGACATCCCTAGGGGTGTTGGGTGCGTTTGGTTGACCAAAAACTCTAAGGAAATGGTCAATTTTTTCAGGTTGACATATTTTCACCACATTTGGATGTAGGTTGACTGACCTTAGGAAAAATTTTACGGAAGCTCCACCATTTATTTTCTTAAGGAAAATTCTCTTCAAAAGAGATGCTAGAGAAATTTTTACCAGAAAAAATTTCCCATTGGAAGTTTTTCAAGGAAAGACTTTTATCAAAGGAAATTTCCCATGGGAAATTTTCCATATTTCCCCGAAAAAAAATTCCCTTAATCCCTCCTCTTCAAGGGAAATGGAGGAAATGGTGACTCCACCATGAAATTTTTTCCAATGTCAACCTATATTTAAACATAGCGAAAATAAGTCAATCTGTAAAAATTAAACATTTCTCCAGAGAGTTTGACCAACTAATCTCACTCTAAACAATTTTTTTTCAGAAAAATCTTTCCAACGAAATATCTTCCCGGAGAAAATTTTTTATGAGACTCCTCTCAAGCAGTCCTTAATATTATTATAACTTGGAAATTACTGGTATCATATTAGGCAGCTTTTGAGGTCGATAAGGGGGTTTGCCGTCCACGCTTTGAGCACGTTTGGTATTAGAACAATCAAAGTGTCACACCATAATTCCATGAAATGACCTTGATTATATGAATAATTCTGAATTTTGACAGCTTGGTTATGGTAAAAAGTAAAAAGTTTTAAAATTGTGATTGGGAATGAGCAACGTTACAAACATAAAATAAAAAGGGGTGGGTCCAGATCAAATGGGAAAGCAAATGGGTGTAGTTGGCACAAAAGAGATGAATGGACTACTACTGCTATTTTAATCACTTTCACCAAAAGAAATCACAAAGTAAAGTAGGGTAGGGTAATAATTTACACGGGATGTACCCGCTGTATTCCGTGAAGAACAACCCCATCAATCCTACTAAAATCCACCTGTTTCTTCTAAGTTGCTCTAGGTTTGCCACTTCATCAACTACCGACTCCCATTTATGGTCATTATTCCTCAACTTTTAGGATTTAGACAAGTCGTTTTTACCTGTGAATTAGAGTTCATGAAAAGATTGATATCCGCGTAATTATAAAAACATTTTAAGAATCTCTATGAAGAGAACGAGTTGTGCACAAAAGAAACTCAGACCGAAAATCTTTGAAAAAAATTTGAAAACCAAGAAGTGTGTGGTGTACTTAGATGCATATATGTGTGGTCCAAATACGTAAAGAAGAGGTAAACATATCTGTACAACAGAGTCAATGGTTAGATATTTTGGACGCAATATCAATTAACTATATATATTAGAAGAAATTGGAAAGATTAATAAGAGATAGAAAAAGTTGGAAACAATTGTTAAAAGTGTCCAAAAAAAAAAGAAGCCTAAGAATAATTATTAACTTAAATAGAATATATAATTTTACTATTTTTATTACTTCAATGTAACTCCAATTCAAATTTAGGCTTGTCCAATTTACAGGACGACTCAAAATCAACTGTGACTTATCATAATTAATTCTTATATAAATACGAATGAATATAGGTCTTGTTTTTTTATATGGTTGGTAAAATACATAAGAATGTTGGACTCAATAAGGACCCACTGTGGACCCGTGGATTTAGCGAGTCTAGGTTTAAGTCCAAATTTTTGGGACCCACCGGGTGTTGGGGTGGATTCGAGTCCAACTGGACCTGCCCCAGACATTGCCCATTGCTATTCTTAGTGAACAAATAAAATATAAAAAGTAAAGGAGAAAAATGAGGAAAAATATTGATAAAGTGTAGTAAAGTGTGAAAAAATATTAAATGATATAGAAAAATATTGAATTATAATATTGCACCGCACCGTACAAAAGAAGAGGACCTTGCCCTGTTCTTTTATGCGGTATTCTGCGTTATGACGCGGATTGGAGTGGTGAAATTGTGAGGGTTATTGGAATATTTTGGTGGGGCTTTTGTATATATATATATATAAATATCGTATTAGTAATTGTGAAAAAGTAATTTGTGGTGGGTTGTGGTGAATTGTGGTAGAATAGTATTTTGTGATGAGTTGTGGTAAACTGCGCTAGGTTGTGACACCGGAGTTTGTCAACCGTAGAATGGTATTTTGTGGTGAGTTGACGGATGTAGTCTGCATAAATTTAACCATAGCCGAATAATTGGCGTCGACTAACAATTACAATACTAGGTTGAATTTCAGTAGCTTTAACTTTAGTTTCATAAATCATAACGAAATTAATGGGTGACTGACTTCTATTTTGCTTCTTCCTCCTCCACAAAATACGTTTGCCCTGGTCCTAATTTGACAATACTACTCTCATAGTCTCATAATCTCATATTCGCAATCACAACCCACTTGTTTGGGACTTTGCATGTGTTTTCTTAGTTCCAATAGCTTGGAGACTATTGACTGAGTCACTGGGATGGGCCGGGTTCGGGCCAGTCCAGACCCTGCAAATTTTTAGACCCAAACCCGTCCTAGACTTACGGGGTTTGAAAATATCATACTCAATTCGAGACTCATTGAAAGAGATATGATTTCGTAAATTAGGGTAAAAAGAGTTAATTTTGGAGGAAAATTTGAAAAACAAGGAAACATATTCAAATTTTACAACTAAACCTTGCAAATTAATTTGAGACCTGAAATCAAAACAGGGAAAACCGAACGTGAATTTGAATGGATCAATCCTGACCCGAAACTGAAATCGATTTGAATCGCAACCTGGAAAATAACCTGAGTAAGATTAACACACAATTACCCAAATGATCCCAAATCAAACCAGAATTCAATTAGATAGAATCTCACTCGAACCAACCCAAATACTACCTCCGTCTTGTTTTATCTGTCGCCTAGGGAATTGTGGCAAAAACTTTGACCGTTAATATCTTAATTTGTATAATGATTTATCATACAAAATTGATATCATTAGATTCGTAATAAAAAAATACTATTATAAAAGTATAATATTATATTTTTCTATAAAAGTTTTATATTAGAAATTATTGATTAAAAATTGGCACAGAAAACCGTAAATGACAGATAAAAAAGAACAGAGGGAGTAAGACGCACCTGAAGTCAATTCGTACCAAAATCAAAATTGGTCGACCCAATTCCATCACAAATCGATCTTAAACCGACCCGAACCCTAACCAATTCATTCGATTGTTAGATCTATACAACACTGAAATTGTCCAATTGTCTTCAAAAATTTAGTGCCCTTAATTTTATTTCACAAAACGTCAAGTGAAATGCTAAATGTTTCTCAAAATGCTAATTTGCTAAACACTAGCTAATATTTATGTAATTAGAGCTTTGACCTGGTTAAAACACTGAACTTTATTTCAAACACTAATATCGAACACAACCTTCATAACTTAAGGTAAAAAGAGTTAATTTTGAAGGAAAATCTAAATATTCAAATTTTACAATTCCAGTTTTCGTCAAAATTTACCTCTTTTTACCCTTAATTTTCCCGGTTGTATTTCATCAATCTCACCTTACCCATATAAAGAAGATGCCCTTATAATTTAATTCAGTAGTATGACACCATGAGTGCAATACCATTAATAAGGCATTAACATGCCTCACCACCATTATTTTATAAAGATTTTAAGCCGACATTTGCCACGCAAGAGCTCTATCATACTCATAGCACTTTTGTGTTTGCATGTCCTAAACAAGAAAAAGAAAAAGAAAAAGAAAAAGAAAAAGAAAAAGAAAAAGATTCCAAGTTCCACAAAGAAGGAGTAATAATGAAGCTCAATGTGTGATTAGAGGAGCTAAGTAATTCCTCTTAGCTAAAACAGCATCCAATTAAAGATATGACATGATTTGATATATATGATTCCCCCACATCTTACCTAACACAGGATAAAAATCATTTCTAACCTGAATTATTTGCACATTATCTTATCTACTTATAAAATAATGCTTCTTTTATCTTTGTGAAAATTGAACCCTTTTTTGAAGGAAAGAAAATATAAAGCTATTGTAATTGTTGCCCACTCAAATACTCAATCATTCATCAACTCCCTAGTTCTCAAGAAAAAAAAAAAATTCTTACCATGTCATCTCAAGCTATGTTGTTTAAGTGTCACATTGGGTTGTTTTCAAGAAATTTATCCAAGTTTTCATAATTGAGTCTCGAAATATTATTACTAACCATACTCGGTACTTGGATTTCAGCAAAGTATCATCGAGTTTCGACCATTTTGACTCAGTGATAGAGTGATATAGCAGTGCAGTGTTCTGTATGTACAATAAAAGTCGAATAAGCTCATCTGCCACGTAACTATATGATCAAGTTAATATGGTTGAAATAGATAGTATCCACTGAAAACCATTTATTAAAGTCCATATTATTATAGTGTATGCTATACGTTTAAATTATTCAATATATTATGGGCCTAAGTATAGATTATTAAATCCAACCTCCTTTAATTCATTAAGTCAAACAAATGATCAATTGACTATTGGATTAATATTTGCACAACGAGTTCCAGTGTCAAACCAAACCCTCTCCGATCTCGAAGCTTCTATTAAGTAGAAATGTATTGATTTTAAGGGTTAGATATGGTATAAAGGACATCTCAATATATGAGATTCCCATCAAAATAATATAGCAGTATGGAATCATTTCTTTTAAGATAAGCAAGCAGTTCAACTCATTGTGCCCTCATCTCAAGAGAATAATCCAACAAGGTTGTAACGAACTGAGAATGGGGGTGTCATCAATACTAGGCTCCACTCTTACCCACAAAATTTTTAAAAGGCAGGAACAGAAAGTGAACCTCTTGATACTCAGACAAAAGGTGATTGACAATATGTATAGAATCCATCGATATATGCATCCCCTTATAAATGTGACCTATTATTAACCCTAGTAAATTTTTCCCACGAGAAAATTGTTGTTCACAAGGGCCAACCTTAATAGTCACACACTATTGTGCCATTGGTTTGTAAACCTATCTATATCAATTGGATATGCTCCTTTGCAGTATGGTAGGCTTGTACTCTAAACATCGACATTTGATGTTATTTTGGTAGAATTTTGCTTTTATCGACTCTTTTTTCATGTTTCATCATGCATGTTTTTATGATTTTACCTTTTGGAATTAACCATTCATGCAAAATGTATCCAAATTGCTACCCCAAAATCTCATCCAAAGAGAGTGTAGAATGAATCTAATCAGTCTTATCCTAAACAGTTGATGACTTGATGTCAAAAACTATACCTACTATTATTACTAAGACATTTTACTGCTATCCATTCCAAAGTGAGAACTTTTGTCAACATTGATTTTTGAACTAGCTAGTACAAGAAAGAATAAAGAGGGAGATAGTGGCATATTCAAGCATCTATCAACTATCAAGAAAAAATGAGTGGCACAGAAAAAGGCCAAAACTGAGAAAAAGAAAACCCAAGAAGAACACCCACTAGCTAGACTAGTTGAAATGTACATGGTTGTTCATCATATTCATTCATGGTCCATACATACCATATGATATGATACATACATTACATATCAGACAAACAGATTAGAGAAACCCCACAACACTTTCTTTTATCATTATCATCATCATCATACATAACATATACAGAGATCAAATCAAAGACAAACACAGCTACCACTTCCATCCAAAAGGGTACAAACAAACAAAAAACAAGGAGGAAAAAAAGAAAAGATGTGGAAATTTACAGAGGATGATGAAAGAACCCTAAAACCTACCCAAAGCACAGGCAGGAAGAAGAAGGCTCTCAAAAAAATTAGCTGACTGGCTGCCTACAGAAAACTTGGGGAAGGGTTTGAAATCTAATTCAAAGGGCTAATCAAGTCTAAACTTCACCATCCAACCTTCCTCAAATCAACAAAACAAAGCCCTTCTGCCCCAAAATTTACAGCCCTTTCTGCTTCAAATTCAGGAAGAAACCCAGAAAAAAAGTGGAAAAAAAGAAAGAAAAAAGTGGGTAACTCAAAATCTTATCATATATGCATCTGTACTGTCACACCGGCCCGAATACGAATCGGATCGGAACCCATTACCGGACGGCGAAATGGGTACCCAGATCAGTCGCCACGCGCCGCTGCGCGTGGTCTACGCGCCACCCTGAGATGATCGGAGATCTGCAAAGCGGGCAGTTGAACTTCATCTGATCGAGCCACCCACCCAGACAGTCTGTGTGGTCGTGGAAGATGTGGTTGCAGGGGAGCTCGCAGACCGCCTCGCCGGATTTGAGGTGGCACCGGCAGAAGATGCACATCGGAGATTCGTCGTCCTCGGCGGCGGAGACGGCGAAGGAAGAGTGGTAGCGGAAGCGGCGGAGGGAGAGGCGGTGGTCGGCGACGGCGATTAAACCGGCGAGGCCGGAGCTGATGTGGAAGAGGTTGTCGTCGACGATGTGGTGGTGGAGGCGTGGGAGGGTGTGGCAGACGGCGGCGACAAGCGACCGGAGGTGGCCGTAGAGGGCGGCGATTACGGCGACCACCATGATGGGGATGGAGTCGGATCCGACGTCGTTTAGCTGGCTTTGCAACCCCATCTTATCTTGCTCTCGTTGTGTTGAGTTGTGTTTCTTTCCAATTTTTCTTTTTCCCCCTTGGTTGAGTTGTGTTTTGATGGGGGTTTGCGTTTTTCTCTCTCTAGATTTTTCTTGGAGATGGGTTTTGGGGAGAAAGAAGAGAGGATTGCAAACAAGGTGTGGGGGGGATAAATAGGGGGAGAAATCAGAAAGGAAGATAGAAATAGAGAGAGAAAGGGAAAGGGAAAGTGGGTGTGATTGTCGTGAAGATGAGTGATAAAGGGTGAAGAGGAGGTGTGGTGGGGTGGGGTGAAGGGGGCGTTGGAGGCCATGTGTTGTGGGCTCCATATGTATTTGTCAAACATTTATTTCCTTCAAATTATTATTAGAATTTTGGATTTTATCTTAGATAATAATGCACTGTACTTAAGCGGTGTTGGACAATAATACACCTAGAAAGATTTTGACGGTAGTTGACTCAGGCCCTGTTTTTTTTTTTTTTGCGGTTGGCAAACTACGGTGCCATAGCCTACCGCAGTTTGTCACAACCCACCACATTTTAGCGCAAATCATTACTTTTCTCTCTCCTCACTTTTCTCCTCTACTTTTACTCCCTCTCTTCTCATTTACCCCACGTACCAATAACCCACCACAATTCCACCATACCCGCCACAATTTCACCACACCTCACCACATCATTCCGCAAAATACCGCATAAAAGAACATGGTCTCAGTGGCGATCCTACGTGGAAAGTCGATCACGTAGGATCGTTACCGAGTCAACCACCGTCGAAATTGCTCCAGGTACATGTTATCCAACACCCCCGAAATACAGGGTATTGTCGTCCAAAATTAAAATTTAGTGAAATTGCTCCAGGTGCATGTTATCCAACACCCCCGAAATATAAATTATCGTCCAAAATTAAAATTCAGTGTATTATTGTTTAATACCTAAAAATTCAGTATATTAATGTAAAAAAAAACTTATTATTATGTGTTTTTTGTCAAAAAATAAAAATTATGTAGTAGTATTTCTTTTGTTTATAAATTGAAAAAAAAAAGAAGTAGGGCTAATAGTAATACTAGTAGACAAAGATGATAAGGGGGAGGTGGAGTGATGGATCAAAGGGAGGAATAATTAGGCTTAAATCAAATGAAATAGGAATAGTAGGAATAGGAATAGGATGGTTATGTGCTAAGAAGCGAACCAACATGTCATATATGTTGCTAGATCTTGACATCCATTTTACCAATATCTGCATGTGCATCTTTCTACTTCATAAATACTCCCCTTTTTTATTATGAGTTTGAGATCTATTCTTGTTTTTGTTTATTATTAATATACTAATATTTATCTATTTATTTATTAATCAATGCTAGTATCATGCTTGGAAACAAAAAAAAAAAAAAAAAAAACCTTGTGATTTAATCTGTCTTTATAGTGGATAGTAAAAAAAAAAAATCATTATTACTTTGTCTCTTTTTTGGGTACATTGTCTATTTAGCGGTCAGTGGATTAGAATAGTACTCTCCCATGAAATTTGAAATTTTTGTTTTATCTGTCATGATAGGTCCTTGAATTTTCAAAACATTTTCATTATCCATTAGGATATATTCATGAATTTTAGAAAATTTAACCCTACTCGTGGTTTCGATTTAGATTCTAAAGTGCCTATTCATTAGGACTTACTTGCAAGAGGAGACTAACCATCAGTATGAGGCGTTTATGACTGAGGAAGAACGACACATAGTGTGGGGGTATCATATTGCGGACCCAGTGTGGGTTGGTACCAACTCTGTAGTAATGGGGTTTAGAGGGGCAATCCTCACATTGGAGCTGGTAGCGAGGTTATCTTAGAAGTGGCGGGCAACTGGCACCGTGGTTTCATGGCCTACTTTGCGCGACATCGCCCCCTGATGGACGAACTTTTGGTGGTGGAGGATGGTCTCAACTTGGTCAGGAGGATGGGCATACTATGTCTTGAGCTGAAAGTGGTTTCCCAAGTTGCGGTGAGGCTGAAATGGGGACGTGAGACTCCAAGCCGCGGCCATCACTAATGTTGTTAGGAGGTGCAAGCAGCGAGTTGAGATGGATGGATGGATGGATGGATGGATGGAAAGTAAGGGTCAACTTTTGCTTTAGGGAGGCTAATTTTGTTGCTCATAGACTTGCTAAACTAGCTCTTGACATAGGTATGGTAGTTGTTTGGGTGCTCGATGACCCTTTGAGGGAAATTATGTACAAGCTCCATGTTGACAACATAAGAGCTAGAGTCCTTTTTATTATGTAAGGCTCGAGCTTATTATTGAATAAAACGGGGTTCTCCCCGCCTTTTACACCAAAAAAAGAAGTGCCCGTTCATTTAAAAAATATTTTTTTACCACAACTTTTTCACTAAAGATAAATTATACAAAACTTACGCATGTTATTCTATCAACGTCTCTACGAACCAGTATCGTTATAAAGGATACGATTATCTATTATTGTATTTTCATAAATCCAACAAAATTGAGATCCACATTGACAGTTGTTGTTTACTGTTCTAACTTGTCAACCATATAGTGACAATCAATATTAGTATTTGACACTAGAGTAGGATTAGGATCTGAGGAGTGAATTATTGGGTTGGGCTAAATGTTCAATAAAAACAAAGGAAATACTTATAGGACATTTGGTAAGGACTTCAGGGAAATATTTTGGTAGGATCTAAGAAGTGAATTATTGGTAAATTGTTGGTTTACTGTAAAATTTTTCTCAATGTCAACATACAATCAAACATGGAAAAATTTGTCAACTTGGAAAATTGATCAACTTTTCTAGGATTTTTGATCAACCAATATCATTAAAGAGATCCGTCAACTAAAGAACACAATCATCTCCTAACACTTCCATAGTTTCATAGAGATCCCATCCGGTCCTACTACTTTACCGCTCTTCATTTTTCTTCAATGCTCATATAACCTTCTCAAGCGATATGGGTAGGCAATTCACACAACCTTAACTACTTCTGTTATGTCCAAAGCTCACCTTAGGAACAACAACAATCTACTCCTCATTATAAAGGGTATTGAAGTATCTTCTCCACCTTTCTTTTATTTGAGCTTCCTCCACTAAAACTCACCCCTCAATGTCTTTAATACACCTCAGCTCGCATTTATTAGGTCTCTAGACTTTCTCTCCCGACTTCTTGCCAACCTAAAAATCTCTTTTTCTCCTTCCTTAGTGCTCAATTTTTCATACAAGCTATCAAACGAAACTCACTCACTTATGCAACACTCTTCTTGACTTCTCGCTTTGCCAACTTATACTTGTCCTTTGCGACAAATCTCTCCTCTTCACTGTTACAACTCCTCATAGCGCGATATGTCTCCTGCTTATCCTATACCCTTGCTTACACCACCGGGAGAAATTTTGGAAACTAAAAGTAGAAAAAGGCAAATAAAATTAATAATTACATCAATTTGGAAAAATAAAAATGAACATTTTGCTAATCCTTTTGCTTTTTAGAATAGTAACTTTATGAAATTTTAATATTTAAGAATCTTAAGATTCCTATTTTTTTTTTGGCAAAGAAGATTCCTTAAAATTATTTTCACATGCACTTAAGTTATAATGTAAATAGTGGCTATAAATTATTGTCACGTGTATTTTAAGTTTTGGATATATACAATGCTTGAATTTTCTAATTTCGTCAATTCCTTCAAATAATAATAATAATAATAATAAATAAATAAATAAATAATAAGTTAAAGGAAAATTGGTCTAATAGTCTCTAGTTCAAATTTTTGTATGACAATAATCCCTACCTTGTTTTTGTATTCTGGTGGCTCAAAAAAAATTTGTATTCTAGTGGTACGAAATCTACCTCCACATTATATATATATATATATATATATATATATTTTTAATTCCTGCCCCATATTGTTTTTATTTTTTTCATTCCTACAATTAGAAAGGTTGTAAAGTGTAGTTACTAAAAAAATTTAAACTACTTTTTTGAGAATCCAAGTAATGATTATGATTTTTTTAAAGGAATAAAAGTGAAAAATCATTAAAAAAATGAAAAAAATTGGGACAAACATTGCAAATTCATTAAAAGTCATAGGAAAGTGTTGTCTATGTTTTGAATTAAATGCAATTCAAAATTTAGGATATTTAGTATATACACTCTGTGGTATCCCAGAAAATTACAATTTTTTATGTTTTTTGGACCACCAGAATCTTAAAACAAAGTAGAAATTGACCTACAAAATTTGAAAATAGAGATTATTAGAATCCAATTTTCCTAAGTATGGTTTTGCAGTTGATTAATTACATTGTTGATCTATTTAGTACGTATGATTGTATGAAGTAATCTAATTTCTTAAGGTACCATCATGCGATTTTTTAACTTGAATATCTCTATATTAGAAACTAAGGACCCGTTTTATTTAATTACGATATTTGGAGAAGTGCAGTTTGTAGGACGGTGTAGGTAAATCCAAGTTAGTACAAATAATTGTAGGTGGAATTATGTACACGTACATAAATTAATGTGTCATTTAAGAATGTTTTGATGACTTTATTATACTATATTAATATTTTATATAATCATATATCAAAAAGGGTTTTCGGATATTAATTACTACATAGTTTGGTCGTATTGGACCCTCTACAAATTTTTGCGCGATAATATATTCTACTTTAAGGATGGGTTTTGTGTCCATGTCACACGAGTGTTTTATTGGATAATTACGCACCATAATTTAACTTACGGCTCTGTTAAAAATCCAACACCCTCAATGTACAACATATTATTATTTAATAAAATTGTATATTCTCGATCAATACCCCAAAATATAGTATATTAAAGTCTAAAAATCGAACAAAGACACAATTATTATTAGTTTTTAAGGGTCATATTATTATTAGTCTAAAAATCTAAAAATCGAACAAAATATACCCCAAAATATTTTTGCGCGATAAGGGGCCTCACATTTTGGTGTAATAATTTTAAGGGTCATATTTTATGATAAACGATTGTTGGGTGACATTATTTTTTATGTAAATATTTAGGGGTGACATTCCGGTCAATTTCCGGTCAAAAATGGCACGAAATAGTGAGCTTTTATGTTTAGATGTGTTTATTATAATAACAGATTTACTTGTATATGTTAGAGTTAGTATAGACTTCAATTTAAAACACGTCAAAACATAAAATCCACTACTTTGTGTCATTTTTTGCTGGAAATTGACGGAAAGTCACCCCTAAATATTTACATCAAAAATAATGTCACCCAATAATTATTTGTCATAAAATAGGACCCTTAAAATTATTACACCAAAATATGAGGTCCCTTTAGTTGTTTTTTGTTATTCTTTTAATTATGTATAAAGTTGATCAAATACACAAAAACCCACGATCATAGTACACAATTCATACGATCTAGCTATAACATTTATTTTTCAATAACAAAAAACCATGTAATTTGTCAATCTTTGACATATTTTATCTCTAAATTGATCCATTACATCTTTATTAATACCCTCTCATTGGGCAAAGTACGAATTTAGATAGTTGTGGAATGATAATATTGTTAATTCCCCCTAAGGATGAGGCAATCAATCACCTCTTCTTCTTTCTTGTCAAAAGTTCATAACAATATATTAAATTATTTTTGCTAAAATTATTTCCCTAATTTAATCCTAGCCAATATATAAAGTTAACTTAATTTAAAATTTACTAGAATATTTTAATTTTGTAAACAGCATAAAGATTTTACTTATTAAAATATAAATTGATAAAATTTTATAAAGTCTAATAATATTTATTAACATAATTAATTTTTAGGCAGATACAGTTGGTACCAATTGATCCAGATAACTAAGGCCCTGTTCTATTGTCAGGTACGTGGAACCTAACTATCCTAAGTTATTCTAACATAACATAATTCCTTAAAAAATCATAATTTATCCTAACTTATTCTAACCTAACTATCTTAACTTGAAAATAATTTATCCAAAAAACAGTGCCTAAGTACAAGTAGGTATAAGTTGACAAATATTCTAAAGAACTAGACTTAAATTAACAAAAGTTTCCTAAAGGTTATATTGTTTTTGTGTAAATTTCACTGGAACTATTTGAATTGAATTTGTTGTCTAAACTATACTCAACTTAAGTCTGCTTAATTAAACTTAGCTTATATTTATGCAGAATTCAAGATGTAGCTTAATTAATTTCTACTTATTTATATTGAGTTTTTAAACTAAATTCCGACAATTTGAAGCTAATTTTTCTATCCAAACCTTCTTTTTGAAAATTAGGTCATTTTCTTTAGAGTGGCTGAGTTGAATGAGGATTGGTAAGGTAAGGAGAGGAAAGGTAAAGAAATGCTGGGATCGGTTTTAGCTACGGTAGTTGTGGGGTGGAAATATTTTATTAATAAAATTTGAACATTTTGGGGAAAATAAATAAAAAAATTATAAGTGTTGGAAAAAACAGAATGATTTAATGATTAAAATAATATTATTTCAATTTCATTTTGATTAAAATTTTGAGTTTAATTTGAATATTTTTTAAGGAATTGAATAAGATAAAGGTTGTGTTCAGCAATAGCGTTTGGGGTAGCGTTTAGCTTGTCAAAACACTATAATTACATAAATATTAGCGTTC
The DNA here is from genome assembly GCA_029582165.1 of Portulaca oleracea. NCBI lineage: Eukaryota > Viridiplantae > Streptophyta > Magnoliopsida > Caryophyllales > Portulacaceae > Portulaca > Portulaca oleracea. Next base: position 8,885,713 of record CM055880.1, read on the forward strand.
GGTAAGCTAGCGTTTTGAGGAGCGTTTAGCGTTTTGAGGAATGTTTTGTGAAACGCTAATAAAGTTAACGTTAGCGTTTAGTATTTTTCGGTCAAAAAATACCCTTTGTAAATTTTATCTTTTGGAAATTATAGATACCCTTTTATATGTCAATTCACATTAATCTGCTAATTGAACCGCTAAATTTACCGAACGCAATTCACATTTGAACAGTCATCCGCTATCCGCTACTTAAACCGCTATTCGTAGCTTAAACCGCTATACGCTACATAAACCGCTATTCACTATCTAAAACACTAATTTTGCCGAACAGGGCCAAAGTAAGATAAAATTGAATTGAGTTAAACTTAATTTACTGATCTAAATAACATTGCCTAAATTGAAACACAGGAGGAAAAGGGGTGGGTCAAATTAAGAAGCATGACCCACGTACACAAGAGAAGCCGTCCACCTTGAAGCTTTCTAGCTCGAGTCTTGATCCACACACAACCAGCATAGCCAAATGAAGCATGCCTAACGCATACAAACATCTTTGTCTCAACAACGCAACACAATTAATTAGGAAATTACTATATATATATATATATATATATATTCAACTTTAAACAAACACACGCACTCACACGCGTACCCCCCCCCACACACACATATATATATATATACATGCAATATCTCTACCTTAAAGATCCCTCGGCGCCCGTCCATTTAGATAACATGTAGGAGGTAAATCAGGCTACCTTAGCGATAGAACGAAGGCATTAGGGTCCAGAATCGAACCCGGAACTTTACCCACAGTACTTTCCATTCTTTACTCGTAGCCTTAACCCTTGTACAATTTCTTAAAAAGACCTTTTAATTGTCACTTGCATTTTGGGTATGAGTGGTAGAGAATTGAGATTCTAATTATCAAGTATATAGTAGATTGTTTCTTAGATTAGAGTGTTGAGAAAGTCGTCATTGTATATATTTTCAAATAGATGAGAGGAGTGCTTCAACATTCTCTAAAGTGGGGCATGTTTTCAATCTTCCTCATTTCATGCTCATACATGTGCTAACTTGCTACTATTGGTGATGAAGAGGTGATTGATTTGATCTTGATTAGTGTAATTCTTGTGAAATCTTTTTGAAAGCTTCCCTCTTGCTTGTGTTGAACAGTTTTCATCATTTTCGGACTATTCTTGGTTAGATTTAATTGGTAGAGAACTCTACTAATGCTTACCTGAGGAGGTGTGTAAGTAGATTTTTCTTTTTCATCTTGTGTCGTTTCATTTCCTTTTTAGTTCTTTGATTTTTTAGTCTTTTTCCTTTTGTTTTGAGTCTTGTAGTTGCTTAGGGACAAGAAAAGAGTTAGTATGGAGGGGCCTGATAAGTGCATATTTTGACTAAATTTTTAGGTTAATTTGAGAAAATAATAGTAAACTGTGGAACCACTTTGATAATTTGATATACTTAATTTTGATTAATTTGGTAGGAATACGAAAGTTGTTTGTTAAGTTAATTAGAGCAATTCTATTTAGCATCGAAAGAATAGTAGAATTCATATAACTATCGATTCTTGATTCGAATGAAAGAATCATTGCACAAATTAGGTTTTAATAATCAAACCATTGTTAGGATAGCAAATCAGTAGATGTTTTTTTATTCATTGATTAAAACTTAGTTTAATTTTAGTTTAATTTCATGTTCTTAGCTGTTATTAGGTTATTAAAAGCAACCAAACTCAAAAACCAATTAACTTATAAATAAAATAAAAGGTTAGTTCACTGCATTTCTATGTTGAGTCACTGCGAGATTGACCTTGACATACTACAACCATACCCCATACATTTGCAACTCGCCAAAAATGTAGTTGCTAGGGTTAAAATCACATGGTTAATTAGGATTACAGAATTAACAACTGGATAAATTAGTTGTTAGGAATTACGTTGGAGGTAGCAGTCTAACACGGACTGTGTCAAGCCTGACATGTTCGTGTCGGGCCAACACGGCTTGTGTCAGTCATGACATGTTCTATGTTTATCTCACACTCCATTTTATTGCTCTCTATACGCCAACACGGGTCTGTGTTGGATCCAAAAATATCCATGTCAATCATGTAACTTGAGTTAAGTCTTATTATGGTCCTTGTACTTGTCCTACTTAGTTTCTATATGTATATATTCCACTTAGAGTCTTTAAATAATTCCAAGACTTGTTGACGTGACTATCCTAAATGGGGGCGGTCTTCCTAAGAAAATGCACCACACACATGCAGTATTGAACCCTAAGAAGAGTTTATTAATTCTTACTTAAAATTAATTGACGGCCTCTTTTTTACTACTTTGATTTGATTGAATGTATCGTGTTTATTTCGATTTTAACATCCTCCAAACTGCCCAAAAAGTCTAAATTCAATGAGAAAAGAGAGAATCTCATAGTACGTGGTTCGTGAATTCTTCGTCCATTGCCCAACACCACGTTCTGGTCCGCATGGACATTGGCCGAAGGATCCTACTGTCGCCAAGGCATTTGAGGAAAGTACCAAGGTCTCGGCCCAACGCCTTAGTCGTGAAAACTTAAAAATATAGGGTATTTATAAATGAATTGAAAGACTGAATATTCAATAAATCATAAATACTTCCATCGTTTTTATTTGTTCGTTCACTTAACTATTTTTTTTCTCTAATTATTTGTCATTTTACATTTATATTCTTCATCTCATCATAATTAATTTTTACTAATCTATGTAACGTTTTAATTTTCTCCCTAATTTTATTGGTTATTTTGGTATCTTCCACCCCTCCAAATTGGCAATTACCTTATTCCTTTATGTGGTTGGTATGGTGCGGAGAACTATATTGAAATTGAGGAAAGTGCGATAAGGTGTGAAATGACATGGTTAAATTTGTGAAAAGTGTGATTAATATGGTAAGTGATTAGAGGGAATATGAAAAGTAGGGAAGAAAAGTGAGGACATATATTGATAATGATTGTGGTAAAGTGTGAAAGAATTTTGAGTAGTATGATGAGTTGTGATACAAAAAAAAGAAAATTAACACATCAAGATTTGAACATAAGACCATTAGTTTCCTAAAATATAGTCTTGCCAATTATACCAACAATCATATAAGTCTATTTTGTCTCAAAAATAACTACAAAATTTGATTTGGGTCTTGGGGGAGGGGCAGTCAGTGGCGGATCTACACTTTAAAATTAGGGGTGTCCAATTAACAATATTTTGCATGGTGTAATAAAATTGGATACCTTTATTAATATTTTATGCATTTTTTAGGGTGTCCACTTAACATAAACATATAATAATTTCCTAAAGGGAAATTGGATTCTAATAATACGAACTTTTGGCCATATAAGACTTAATAATACGAACTTTCGATTTGGTAATTAATAATATGAACTTTGACCCCCTGTTGCCCCTAATAACACGCCACCGAGTTAAGATTAACTTAACTCGGTGGCGATCCTAGCTGGCGGCGGAGGTATGTTGTCTTTGTATTTTTACATTGCCATGTCATCAGTTGACTTAAAAAAAATGCCAACTCACCCTTTTATTTTTTTCTTTTATTTTTTTAACCCACCTCCTTCTTCTTCTAAGGTCACTGGGCACTGAAATTCAACTCCATTGCAGTGGATGAAGTCGATGTTCGCTGCAGCACTAAAATTCTATGCACAAATCGAAGTGCATCCACCTACAATTTCTCTGGTGCTGCTACTCAACACAACACTGCCTGATCAGCCCCACACCACGAAAGTATTCCACGATGAGAACCGATAAGGGCTCCCTCGAAAGTCGATGCTTGCGACTCCTTTTCTGTCCCAATTTTCACCACAAAGCAATGTAACTGTCTGCTTATTTTAAGGTCACTGAACTCAACACAAGTACAAATCAAGACATTCATGGTTGTCGAATCTTGAAGAACATAACCCATCAACATTCTTCTGAAATAACAAAAACCCAATCGAACCCTCGAACCAACATCGAACTCGCTGGTCATTGCCATCCTGAATACCCACAACCAAATCAATCAAAAAGAATTCCGAAAAGCTTACTGAAAACAGGAGCACAATCAGAAATTGGGTCTTCCAACAACAAAGCTGAATTTGAAGCTGAAGCAGGACTATGAAACAAGCGAGAAAAAACCCTAGTTTTGAAAATCGAAGGGTTTCTGAGGAAACCCAGATGAGAAAAGTGAGCGAAAATCAAAGTAGATGAAGCGATTTTGGAGAGAATTCCTCCCCTGATCCTTTCTCTCTCTCTGCAGTGAAAGTGAATTCGATTTCAATGGAAGGTTGATCATTTTCACTCGATTTCCTTCAATCTCGCATTGTTCAATTTCGAAATTAGGGTTTATGTTTGTTTGCCCTACTCAAATCTTGAATGAGCATCCCTCTCTTTTTTCTTCTACCACAAATCAAACGATGGAAATTATGCTAGAAGATGGCAAGGTCAAGATGGAAATTAGGGCGTGAGAAGAAGAAGAAGAAGAAGAAGAAGGTGGGTTAAAAAATAAAAGGGAAAAAAAATAAAAGGGTGAGTTGGCATTTTTTTTTAAGTCAACTGATGACATGGCAAAGTCAAAATACAAAGACAACATACCTCCGCCGCCAGCTAGGTCGCCACCGAGTTAAGTTAATCTTAACTCGGTGGTGTGTTATTGGGGGCAACAGGGGGTCAAAGTTCATATTATTAATCACCAAATCGAAAGTTCGTAATATTAAGTCTTATATGGCCAAAAGTTCGTATTATTAGAATCCAATTTCCCTTTCCTAAAATATAATAGACTGTTTAAACTTTTTTCGGGGTTAAGGGTGTCCATGGACACCCTTGAGTATAATGGGGCTCCGCCCCTGGGGGCAGTTGCCCCCTCTTGCCCTAAAGGAGCTCCATCAGCACTCATATCGCACCATAGAAAAAAACAGGGCCTAAACAGGACTGGGGGCATATTCAATATAATATGCAATTTCACAAACTTTAATTTCTTTGAATTTGAGTGCATTTCATTTATAAATTAATATTCATAACACTATACGATTACTACCAGTTGATATAGTGTAGTTTGATTTTTCTTGCAAAATCCAAAAAACACTTTTTTTTCTAATATTTTGAATATAAAAGTCAAAATACAGCTGAGAAAGTAAGATTAAATGCAAACGAGCCTACTTTGGTTAATAAATGTCCAATAAGTGATAACTTTCGTTAATAAATTCAGCCTCAAAAATACTTTGAACGTACGAGCTTCATCTGGATGACTTGGTATAAGTCATAGCTTTCGCTAATAAATGTCCACTAGAAATTGATCCTACTTTGTTATAATTCTCCTAATCGGCTTGACTAATAATTTTACAGAGATAGTAGTTGTGAATATAACACGGCCATCATAATTAATAAATTTTTTGGTACCCAAGTTTTCGATCAAAATTTATTTATGGGTACCTTACATTTATAAGTTTGTATTTTTTAATACTTTTCAATAATAGGACTTGAAGATTCTAATATATTTGATCAGGAAGTTTGTAATTTATTGTATCTTATGGGTACCCTACATACCTATAGTCCAATTCCCGCTTAAATATATCAAAATCTTCAACTCTTATTGTCGGAAAAGTTCCAAAAATTTACAAATTTGAAAATGTAAGTTACCCATAAATGAATTTTGAAAACTTGTGGTATCAAAAAATAATTTTCCCAAAATATGAGGTACCTACGGGTAATTTTTTGTATAATTAAAATGAATATCATTTTTATATGAATAAGTTTTATATTGAAAATTCATGTTTTTATTTAGTATAAAATGATAACATATATTTTCTAAATTATAAATGTATCTACAAAATTTCTTAAAAATTAATATCTTAACTCTAAATTTTAGCCTGATAAACAAAGACATCATGAAAATATTTATTTTTTTAATTTTTTAAAAATAAATTATAATTAAAAAAACATATCTTATAATTTTATATTAAATAAAAAAATCAAAAATCAAAATAAAATTTAATACGTATACGAATATCAAACATTTTTCCCTACATAAATCATGCTCTAATTAATGACTACCTAGAATCTTCAAGCTCTTTAAAATTTTGGACTTCCTAGCTTTCTTATTTATTTAGGACATAAATTTAATATTTAGTTGATTCCATTTTATTTAATTGTCTTAGTCGGTTTGACTAATCTTTAATATTTTTATTGTCTTAAGTCGGCTTGATAATCTTTAATATTTTCTATTTTTTTACATATATCATATGAAATGTTAGGAAAAATTATATATATATATATATATATATATGACTATCTAACTTTTACTTTTTTAGAATTTATCTATTATTTATTCGTGACTTATACAAAATTACAATATTGATCACTTTACCAAATTTTAATAGTCATCTTGACTCGAAGATTACTTTATCTTATTTTCAAAAATTAATTTTGACTAATTATTTCTAAATATTAGCAACATACACAAGTCATAACATACTAACGTGATAAATAAAAAAAAAACACACACATTATAGACTAACTAGTATCTTTGAATTTATTTGAACTTTTGAAACTCATTATATATTTATATTGGATATATATAAAAATTTACTAATAATGACTGCATTTTCATTCAAAGTCGGGCTTGACTTATACTATAGTTTTATTTATTCCATCTCTTAATTTTCTATTAAATCATGTCTGAAATGTTCAAATTAAAACAACCAACTAGAATATTAAAATTTCTCCACATAAAAAAGAAAGTACTATTAAAATTTCCGACAAGTTTTAGAGCTAATCTTTTTTTTTTGTTCTTATGTAAATGTCCAAGATTAATTGATGCCACTTTACGTAATTGTCATAGTTAGGTTGACAAACAGTTTTTATTGGTTTAAAATTTCTAATCCTTTTATTGATCTTTTAATCTTTAATACACCTCTGTCCCTAATTTTATGTCACAAAAACTGACTCATCAAAATCATTATACGTGGGGAATGGGGTGAAAAGTTTTCAAATTGTCAAAAATACACTTAGGGAGTGTTTGGTAGGATCCCAGGGAAATTTTTCGCGGGGGAAATTTCCCTTAGCCCCCTAAGGAAAATTTTCCCTAGGAAAATGGAGAAAATGGTGGACCTATCGTGAAAACTTTCCCGAAGTCAACCCGTATCCAAACATGGGAAAAATAAGTCAATCCGGGAAAATTGACCATTTCCCCGGGGTTATTGACTAACCAAATGCACCTTTATAATATTCTTGAAATGAGGTAAAGAATGTAGTTATTAGAGGTAAAATTGAGGGTTTTTTGCATTTTGGACCCCGAATTTTAGGGGTATTTATATTCTTAACCCTTGGTTTTCAACTTTAACTTTTTGAACCCTGAAGTTTGTAGGCCGAAAAAAGGAACCTAAAGTTTGTGAGGTGAAAAAAGCCCGTTTCCCGTTTTTCTTTTTCTTTCCATGTTTGAATTTCTCTCCCGATTGGCATCAAACTTCAAGACTAAGGTTAAAATCGATATTAAAGTTATAATAAAACTCTTTTATTCATGTTGGAGTTACTTAAAACCATGTACTCAGGGGTCTAAGTAGCCCCGACATGAATAAGAGATGTGTATTATAGCTTCAATATTAGTTTTAACCATAATCCTGAAATTTGACGTCAATCGGGAGGTAATTCAAACATGGGAGGAAAATAAAGAATGAGACCTGGGCATTTTTCTTCAGCCCACAAACTTTAAGGTCCTTTTTTATTCAGCCTACAAACTTTAGGGTCTAAAAAGTTAATGTTGAAAACCAAGGGTTCAGAATATAAATACCCCTAAAGTTCAGGGTCCAAAATGCAAAAAACCCGTAAAATTGATATTATGGTTGTTGGTAATGTAAAAATTAGGTAATTTGACAAATAAAAAGAGACAAGGTAGTTAGGAAATTTGAAACTCATGTAGGAACAGAGATAGTAAAACATATCTAAAATTTTCAAAATAGTTGTTGAATCTTAGTCCTTAATTAGACTTGCTTAAAATCTTTTGAATTCATCTATACAAATCAGAGCTTATATGTAAGTTTAATTTTTAAGCTAGGCTCCGTTATTTAATTTATACGGTTGCATACCGCACTCTTTAATTTATACTACACTTTACCACACTTTACTGCAATCATTATTAATATATCTTTTTATTTTTCTCCCTCCTCATTTTTTCTACTCTAATTTTTATATTCTTTCTCCTCACTTACGTTATCTATCGGAACTCTCACCACAACTCACCAGTCACCACACTTTTTCAAATTCCACCGCACCATCACCACACTGCACCAATTGTATTAAAGAACGGAGCCTAAGCATCTTTAGCTAGAACTAGAAGTTTCAGTGCTCATGCACAAATTATAGTTTAATATGACTCATTTATAAAATTAACAAACCTTTTATAATATACTCTATGTATAGATAGAATCCTAGAAGCTTCAAACTCACGTTACTTAATCAAAATTAGCTACAAGAATTAACAGTTAGAAGATGACAAAAATAAAGTCAGTCTAATACAACCAAATAATTGTATTTATATTAATTAAAATATTAAAAAAAAAACCTATACGAATATTTTGTATATCTCAGCAGTCTTGGTTTAGCTAGACTCAATTATTGAACACCCCCATATTCCTAAGCATGCTGGATTATGGGTGGTACTCAATTAACAAAAGCTGCATCTCTTAATCTATCCATAATTAATATATAATCCTATCATCAAATCAAATACTTTGTTAATTACCTGATAAATTACTTTACTTATGAGTTAATCTTTAATCAATATTAAATTGGGATATGGATTATATTCTAATGGATTGTGCGTTGTTTGATTAATCTAGTAATTAATTAATTATGACATACATGGCTAGCTAGTACTTAATTAGATAGAAGTTGTAGGTCACCAATGGTCTTTGTTTCTCTCTTCCTTTGTCCCCAAGTCTATCTTAGCTTTCCACTTGAGTCCTTTTCAATGTTCTTTCTTTATTTATACTTTCATCTTTTTCAAAAGAAAACTACAAACAATAAACATGGATGAAGATATATTGTATTCTACAATAAAGTTTCTATTGAATATAATAATTTAAAAGTTATATTTTTTTTGAAATCAAACATATTTCATTAATAGCAAGCCACACGACATATACAATGAAAATCGTGATTGAACAATTGTAGATCTAAAACATAGATATGAAATTCAACTTCCAAATAACTAATACTAATCTTACTGACGTTTGGCTCCGATTTCTTCGATGACTCTGCATCTTTCCTCGATAACTCTGCATCTTTACCATTGACGGAGAACCTCACAACCCGCGCTATAGCGATTTGAAAGTAGATCTTCATCCAACGTATTAGACCACACCAACTGAACAAAAACTCTAGAAAGAGACTAAAACCCTAAATAAGGGTACAATAAAACTCTAGAAAGAAACTAAAAACCCTAAAGAAGGGTACAATAAAAACACTTACAAAAGAAGAGATTAACTTTCTTTGCGTAAACGTAAAACCAACTAACAATTGAAGTAGAAATGATAGTAAACTTCAGTTGATTAAGACAATACAATTTTCTTTTAGATAAATGATAGTAAACATTTAAATGTGTAGTATTGTAGGCCCTGTTTTTTAAGGTTGTAGGACTAAATCACGTAAAATAAAATTAGATAAGGAAAGGTAAGTAAACTAATGAGGGTAGTTAAATGTCACATTATCTATTTTTTATTTTTAAAAATAAAATTTTTAAATATAAATTATCTAGAATTATAATTATATTCTTTTAAATGGTATGATAAGATATGATAATGAATAACATAAATAAAAATGAGATAAACAAGTGCAAAAAGATGGAAGTATATTGATTTGCTATTCCATTAAAAAAAATGATTTGCTTTCTCTCGCCACTTTTGTCTCTCTGCTTTTCTTTTCAGTTGTATAATTAATAAAAACAACATGAAAAAGGTGCTAATGAATTTAGTAGTTAAATTAGAGCAAAGAGTTATGTTTTAAATTGATTTTCACCCCTAATAAGTTAATAATTAACGAAAGAGCTGGAGAATGATTTTTCAAAATGGATTATCATTTTTGACCCTAATTTTTTGATAGTTACTATTAATTAATAGTTATAAGAAGCTTGGAATGTGTTGGCTACCGCCAACAATTGAAATTGACGCCCTAATGAATGAACCACAACCATTAGGTATATTTTAGACTTTTTTTTTACCCTTAAGAATAAACCACAGTATATTATTATAGTTATAGAAGTCAATCATGTAATTTTTATTTTTCAATTTGATTTACAAATATATAAGTTTTATATAATGGCAAGACATTTAAGATGTGTCTTGCCCCAAGATGTTTATCATTTTCATTTTTTAAATATCTTGATGGATTTTGAGAGGAAAATTGGAGTTAAAATATACGCTAGTAGTCTCAAATGTTGATAAATTGTATATTTTTTTTGAAATTATCACCAGGTGTATACTCTAAATATTAAGAATTTTGACTTGTGTTTGCTTTCAAATTTATCACAACATTTCTCTACAATTTTTAATGAATTTATAAACAGTGCCGTAATGTTTTTTTGGTTTTTTCCAACTTGTATGATTTTCCATTTATTTTTTAAAAAATAATAATAACTATTCGGATTTTCAAAAAAGAATCCAAAAATTTTTTAGCAACATATATTTGGTAACTTTTTGTAGGGGTAAGAATGAAAACATAAAAAAATCTGAAACCCAAAGAATACAATTTTATAGAAATTTGACACCACTAAGGTTATATATTTTTTAAAATTTGGATTATTATTATCCTATCGTCTAAGATAGGAATTATTAAAATTAAAGTTTCTTTTTGAGTATGTTATTTTCTTTTCCCTGTTTTTGATTGGAAAAAGGAAATAATTAATCTTAAACTCTTACTCTTCAATCTTGATACCATACATGTGAAAATAATTAGTTTAACTCACCCAACTTGAAAGTCTATATGATATATTTGCAGTCAATCAATTGTTATATGTTACGTACTTATCTTTCTGAATCCTCCAAGAAGTTAAATTTTAAAAATAAATTCATGATGATTATTATGCAATTTAATAGATATTTATACATATTATTACAAAATTCACCAATATACACAAATTACTTATCAACAGAACAATAAATATCTGTCAATAGAATAACAATATCTGTCACCAGTGGCGGATACCCATTGTGCTTGGGGGGTGGCCATGCATGGCTACCCTAGGCCAAAAAAAAGGTAAAATTAAGAGAAAAAAATTAGGGATTTTATGTTATTATGTGAGTGTAACAGTTTAGTGGCCACCCCTATTTCGAACATATAGATCCGCCACTGTCTGTCACTTTAATTAAGTTTAACTTTCTTATTTTACGTTATCAATAGAATAACAACAAGAATGTACAACAACAACAACAACAACAACAACAAATTTTCAGTATAGTCTCTCAAAGCACAAGTATAATATTTATAAGGATTCTAATATAGACAGTCTTTTCTTATATATAGAAATATATGAAGAGAATGATATCCATAGTAAAAGGGAAAAAAAACCTTTTAAAAACTGAAACAAAATTAATCGAAGACCCTTTTTTAGGATATTAAAATTAATCTACTAGCTTTGTCCTTATTTATTTTTCTTTATTCTCCCCTGTCAATATCTATGTATCATTCTCAATAAGTTGAAAAAAAAAACATTTGTTCCTTCCTCTTAAATTTGTATAACTTTTAATTTGCCTTAGTCACTGTTCTTTTATGCGGTATTTTGCGGAATGGTGTGGTGAGGTGTTGTGGAATTGTGGCGGGTATGGTGAAATTGTGGTGAGTTATTGGTATGTGGGGTAGGTGAGGAAGAAATGATGTAAAAAGTAGAGGAGAAAAGTGAGGAGAGAGAAAAGTAATGATTTGCGGTAAAATGTGGCGGGTTGTGGCAAGAATCATGAGCCATGCAGACATGATTCTTAACCGCAGAAAAGAACAGGGCCTTAATATTCTTGCATAACATTAAAATAATAATCATTTGAATGAATGAAGTATTTTGATTCTCAGTTGGAATTCTCCCATTCACCAATTAAAAACATATATCATTCATTCCAAATTCAAATATGAAGGCAAAAACAAATGGAGTAAAAGTTGACAAAGTTAGTTAATATCAATATACAAAACTTAATCTAAGTTTAAATATAGCTATAAATGATGGTTAGCAACTAATTAATTACAGATGCATGATTAATGATAATGAGTTTTCTTATGGATGCATGCTTAATTATGCAGGATGAGCTGGAATTAGTTGATAAGTAACATCAATATTCATTATTTTTGTTTAGGGCAATTTATGTTAATTGTTGTGTTCCATTGGATGCCAGAAGTATGGAAAACTTAGTTATAATAGTAATGGAAGTTCAATCTAATTAAATTCCAAAGGATGATGACAATAATTGACAACTGCAGTACGTAGCCATATATATATATATATATATATATATGCTTTCTTGAATTTTCAATATTATGTAACATGTACCAAAAATTGACCAAGCTAACGTAAATAACCAATCAATTAAGTTTTCTAAAAGTTAATTAGGGTTTAATTGTGATGTCATATTTACTATAGCTAGGTAGGATGACATTAACCTTGCTAAAGTTTAATGTTGAAATTTAAAAAAAAAGACTAAAAAGTCCTCATAATTAATGTAATTATTGTAAGGCTCTGTATTTTGATAAATAATTATGGGATGACATTATCTTTGTTGTAATTATTTATGAGGGACATTCTGACCTATTTTTTCAGCGCACAAAACATTAATTGTTGAATTTAGTTGATTATGATTATGTATAACTTTGACAAACCCTAAACATCAAGGTCTAAAATCATAGTTGACTTCAATTATAACAATCCTAAACACAAAAATCATTGCTTCCCGGGTTTTTGGGCCGGAAAATAGATCGGAATGTCCCCAATAAATAATTACAGTAAAGATAATTTCACCCCACAAATATTTGTCAAAATATAAGGCCCTCAAAATAATTGCATTAAAATACAGAGAACTTTTAGTCATTTTTTTTTGTTGAAATTAGGATAAATTTTCTTATTTTAACAATTAACGTAAGAGATCAAAAATTTCACAATACTATGTTATGTGGGTTTTTATTTGACTTATGAATGTCTCACATTTACACCAGACAAGTATAACAAACTTTTTTACATTTATAAATCTTGCCAACTTAATTTATTTTGTACAAGGTTTCATCCAACAATACTTTAACACAATAACATGTCTTAAAGTAATTTTCTTTTTGTTTAAGTTGGATTTTAGTTCTCTTTTCACTATTTCACTATTATTTTGTAGCTTATTGCATTTTTTAATGTGAACTTTATATCTTTTTTAGACTTAAATAATCGAAATAAAGTCATTTTCTTTACATTTGAAGGAACAATTGACATCAAACAACACTTAAAGTTGAGTTAGATATCAATTATCCAATATCCAATAAACAAGTGGGAACTAAATTATTCAATAAAAAATAATAATCTTTGTAAAATTAGAGAACATTAATTAGTAGTTATAATCATGAACATAAAACCTTAGGCCACTTGCATGAAAACAAATTGAAGTAGAAAAATGAGGATAAAGCAAAAGAAGGGGGGTGAATAGTTAAAACCCACTTGGAGTAGGGAGGTCCAAATAAGTAGGAGGAAGCAAGCACATATAATAAATAAGGTCGTGTTTGGATGCGAACACGAATAAAACAAAATAAAAAAGGGGCCATGTATGGAAATTGACAAACGTGAGACTGCAGCGTTTGGAGGAAAGGAAGGCGAAGAACACGGTTGGACGGTGCGTTTCGAATTTGGACGGCTGCATCGCAGATTTGGACAGCGACGACCCTGACTCTGTCCATGTCCATGTCCATGTCCATGTCCATGTCCATGTCTTTGCCCCCTTCACACTCACTCTAAGATATTCCGTGATCTTCGCTAATTATTCTCTCCTTAATTTAATCATTGCTAATAACATTACATTATTATAATAATAATTGCATTATAATAATAATAATAATAATAGTACTTCATAATAGTATTAGTATTGTTACATGGTTCACACTTAATGGTTATTAGTTTATGATTTGTTTGTGGTTGGGTGATTGGTAATTTTTGCACCTACGTTGATAAGGGGTTGGAGTTATTAGTTCTAGTTGTTTGTTTAAACACCATGCATTTTCTAGCTGTCACTTCATGTGTTAAGTGTTCACATTTATTATATCATGTATCTTGTTAGTTTAATTTAACGCTTTATTACCACCCTATTTTTTTATGTGGCTGGTTGGTTGTAGTTTCATACCGCATCACAACTTTCCATATATTCTATCACAACCCACCACAATCCACCACAACTCACCACAATATACTATTTCAATAAAAAAAAATCATCTCACTTTTTCCAATAAAAAAATATTTATACAACATTCCACAATCTACCGCAACCTTCCACATTCCACCACAACTTTAATTTCCCCAACCCACCACAATTTTCAAATTTCCACCACACTGCACCGCAACCAACCGTATAAAAGAATGAGACCTACATTATTTAGAGTGATAAAATCAAGTTAGGTTTTGTAAGATAAGGAAAGTAAAGGTAAGGTAAGAATAACATTTGTGATATAGGTAAGTTAGTGGTTGGGTAAAGATACTTTATTATTAAAATTTTGATTTTGACTTGAGTGTTTTTTATGGAATTACGTAAGGTATGGTAAGATAAGATTATACAAAGGTAAACCTATCTTACTACTCTACAAAACAAAACCTAAATTTTGAGTTCAAGTCAAATATACAATTGTGCTTCCATCATTAAAAAAAAGGAGTTGAATGAAATGAATTCTCATATTTGAAAAAAAGAGAACGGAACTTAATAGTTAAAATACAATATATGTTCATTTCAATTCTTCCAACCTAACGGATCCCAAATGACATGGATAAATCCAATTCTCCATGTGATATAAAACATGGTTTTTTTTCTTTTTATACCCCAAACTTTGGGGTATTTATTTTCTAGACCCACATATTTTAAAGTTTATATTTTAGACCCTATACTTTGTGGACCCAAAAAATATGGCCCAAAGTTATGTTTGACTCCGGCGATAACCTAATTGTTGTCTAAACTTCCCGATATGACCTTTTATCATTTTTTCCTTCTTTTGATTGTTGTTTTGAAATTGACAAGATTTTGACAGCTAATGGTATGTAAAATTCATGGATAAAAAACAGTATGGTAAAAGTTAAATTTGATAACTTTTTTGGCAAATTTATGCTCATATGGGGGTTGGAAATCGTGCAAGAAGATGAAGAAGAAGTTGCGGCTGGAAAATTTTCGAAAGAAAAAAAATCGATAATGGCTTTGAAATATGGGGGTCCATATTGTTGCCGGAGACAAAGTATAAGGTCCATATTGTTGCCGGAGACAAAGTATAGGGTCCAAAATATAAACTTTGAAATATGAGAGTCTAAAAAATAAATACCCCAAAGCTTAGGGTCCAAAAAGCAAAAAAGCCATAAACATGTACGTAAAATTCCCCCCCCCCCCCCCAATATGTGTTAGGACGTCAATATTTTGCTGTGCATGTGTTTCATATTGATGTTTGTGCTACTGATTTATTGTGTAACTTATGTACAATTAACAAGTTGTATTAGTTTTCAAAAAAAAAAAACAAGTTGTATTAATATATTAGTAGAATTTTTGTATGACTATGTATTTTAGGAAGACTAAAATTGTTATAGATATTAGCAGAGTATTATTTTGTTTACTATTTTATTAGTTTCCTAATTCTAATACTATTAGGAGTATAGCTATAAAACTCTCTCTCTCTCTCTCTCTATCTTTCTATCATGTACTGATTATGAATAGAAAGTAGAAAAAAAGAAGAATGATCTTTAATTTGACAATCTTTTTCTTTCTTCAAAATTTATCATGGTATCAGAGAGAGGTACATGAATTTAAACTATCATGAGATCAACTGTGGTATGTAATTCGAACCCTTCGTGGTTGATCGATAGTAGTGCTTCTGCTCATATGACCGGAGATGAAACACTTTTGAGAGATATTGAAAATATACAACCTATGATAGTTGACTTGCCCAACAGAGCAAAAACAATTGCTGACAAGCAAGGAAAATTTTCTTTGACAAACAAGTTGCAGTTAAACAGGACGCTCATCATCCTATATTTGAATTGCAATCTTGTTTCAGTTTACCGTTTGTGCAGGGATTTAAACTGCATCGTCACATTTGATGAAAATTCTTGTATTTTGCTTGTCTGCACCTCGGAGACTCTGATTGGTACAGGCAAGCAGCATGATAGGGTCTATTTTAACAAGGAGCATCAAGGAAAATCCATAATTAATGTTGTGCAGACCGGGAGACTTTGGCATCAAAGTTTTGGGCATCCTTCAAAGGAAATTATGTATTTCCTAGATAAATCTTTACGAGGTACTAACTCACTTGATGGAATTGATGAAATTTGTGAATTATGTTTTAGTGCAAAACAAACAAGGAATTATTATGGTACTAGTGAGAATAAGGCTAAGAGTTTGTTTGACATAATTCATGTCAACATATGGCGTCCTTATAGAGCGTCTATCTTGCGTGGTGGCCAATATTTTCTCACTTTTGTAGATGATTACAGTAGGAGTGTTTGGATTCATCTGATGACTGAAAAAAGCGAAATTGAAAATCAATTAAGAAATTTCATTATTTTTGTGCAAAATCAATTCGGAAGAAACGTTAAGGTTGTTAGAAGTGACAACAGATTCGAATTTAAATCAAGGGCCATGGAGGATTTTTATGTTAAAAAGGGAATTTTGCACCAAACTAGTTGTGTTGACACACTTCAACAAAATAATAGAGTTGAAAGGAAGCACAAACATATCTCAAATGCCGCTAGAGCTTTTAGATTTCAAGTAAACATGTCGATAGAATTTTGGCGTGAATGCATTAGAAGTGTTGCTTATTTGATTAAGCGAACTCCAAGCAAATTGTTGAAAGAAAAACTCTTTATGAACTAGTTTTTAATGAAAAACCCAATTATGATGATATTAAGGTCTTTAGATGTTTATGTTTTGCTAAAAGTAGGATGAATGATAAATTCACCCCTCGTAGCCGTAAGTATGTATTTGTTGGATATCTTTTTGGAAAGAAATGGTGGAGATTCAAGATTGTATGAGTTAGAAACTCAAGATTTTTTTGAAAGTAGGGATGTGAGATTTGTTGAACATACTTTTCCTTTAGAAACTCAATTTGACACGAAAGCAATCCGACCTTGGATTCACCCAAAACCAAGCAACTGAGTTAACCCGATCAAAAGTTGACATGATCCGACTCAACCGAACCTGAGAAAAGATTCAACCGACTCTAACTCGAAGATCCTGATTCGGTTAAACCCGGCCCAAACCCGATTCGAATTGGCCAAGGTCCATCAGGAGTCAAACTGAACTCGGCCCCCATCCGAATCAGAGTGTGACTGATCCGAACAAACCCGAAGCCGAAGTCACCTGATTCAAACCTGATCCGACAATTCGATTGCCAGCTCTATGGTTTTTGTTCAACAATTAGTGATAGGGTATTGTCATGTTTTGAAGGTTCTTACAATTCTTACATTCTAAAGTATAATAGTTACTTTAGGGGGATTATTGTGTTTCTCTCACAGTTATCTCTCTCACATCAGAGACAAAGCTTTATTTATTAGGACCATAGGGAGCCATGACTCCCCTACCTAACAATCTTACATATATTTGTGCTAAATGTGTCATGAATTAGAAGTTGGTGTGATGATAACATTGCTAAAATAATTCCCAGAGGTCGTATATATTTGTATCAGACTCAAAAAATCCCTTATTCTTTGATTTTAGCTTTCTTTCACTTTCTTTAACCTTCGAAACTCCGATCTCATTTTATTATTCTTATTTGTATTTACTTTTTTCTTATCATATAATTAATTATACTACATGATAACCTACCTGAGGACACCTTAATATCTTTAGCTTCAATAATAGCTAACTGCTCTAATAAACCTTTCCCAAAGTAGTTACTAGCCTCTAACAAACTCTCTGTCCTCCTTCTATTCTTTGTGCATGTGTGTAGTTTGTTTATGTGTATATATTTGTAATATGTTGAAATTCATCAATTCAATATTATTCTTCTGACATGGAAAAGACAATTACTTCAATATTCACTTATTTCCACATTTTGTGATTATTGGGTGAATCGTATCATGGTATTAGAGCTACTTCTAGTAAATGCTTGTGTTTTCTCTTGATTAAACCATTCTGTTTGGCTAAATAAACCCATGACATATGATGGATAATAAACTTTTCGTTGTAAAAACTGAATAGCATTGTTATCCTTGAATTTCATACCATTTTATGCAATAAATAGTAACATCAAATTGTGCTTAATTATACATAAGAAATAAAATATTGCAATTACGAAAGGTATAAAGTGGCTCTAGAAAAATTATTCACAATAGTCAAAAAGTACTTATACCCATAAGGAGTAGAACATTTATGAGAACCCCAAATGTCAACATGAATAAACTCAAATATTCTTGAAGATTTAGAATTACTAAGGGAAAATGATTACCTATGAAGTCCAGTCGTTCGACAGATGGAACAAGTTCTTTCTTTATTGTTGTCACAAGGTATATCTATACATTTCATTTTATCAAAAGGTAAATGTACTAGCCTAAAATGTCAAGAATCTACTTTAGTGAATATGTTGCCTTGATGAAAACCAGTTGACTTTGCATGTCCATTATGCTACCAACTTGTGTAGTATATATCTTGCCTTGCATGATAGAGACCTCAATGAGCTGTACCAAGGACCACTTCCTGAAACATTTGTCCCTTAATGGTACAATCATGTGATGTAAAATTTCATTACCACTAAGCTATATATTGGCAAAGTCTATACAAAGATAACAAATTGAATTGGAATTCAGGCACAAACAAAACATTAGGTAGAATAATATTGCTAGTCACTTGAACTTTCCCAATATGAGTAATGCTAAATTGTTTCCCGTTAGGTATGGTTATAAAACTAAGAGTTTTCATAGGACACAAAGAAGTAAATAATTCAGCACATTAAGTAATGTAGTCACTGGCACCATTGTCAACTATTCAATCAGGCACATTGTAGATAAGTTCTATAAACTTCATGGTTATCATCAAATCACAAGCAATACAAAGGGAAATATGTGGAGCTATTGTTGTTACACAAGATTAAGATTCACAACCTTGGAATCACTACATTGCAACATGTCACACTCAATTGTGACAATCATTCATATCTTCAAATTGCCCGCAACTATGTCTTCCATGAGAGGACTAAACATATCAAAATAGATTGTCACTTTATAAGGGGGAAAGTTATGGATGGTCTACTATAACTCAAGTCCTTGCCTACTGCTAATCAACTTACAGATGTTTTTACTAAGATTCTGCCCAACTCTTTCTTCAGCGAAATTCTATCCAAGCTTGAAATGGCTAATATTTCATTTCATTCCATCTCTTTGTTTGGTTGCCAGGGGGTGGTTTATTGTTATAGGGTTTAGGGTTAATCACCTTGAACTAGGAAAAATGATTTTGAATCCAAAATATCAAAATTCATGTTTTGCCCCAAGTTCAACTCAAACAACAACACTAACAAGTTTTCAGGAAAAGCAAACATATACGTGTACAACGTACATGTTATAATGAAAGATTTAAACATACACAGTCTTGTCTTTATTTATATGGAGTGATTGATATTTATGAACATATAAGAAAAAATCTTTCAAAAACCAATGTAAACAACGTATAAAAAAATTCAATCTAAAATCAAATACCCAAAATCAGCGGATAGTGATATATAGATTATTTCCTTCCAAGGTTGTCTGTCTACAAATTCCTTAGGGGACCAACGGCAATAAATAAATACTCAATCCGTTCTTTTTTATCTGTCATTTATGATTTTCAGTGTCAATTTTTAATCAATAATTTCTAATATAAATGTTTTGCAAAAAAATATAATATTGTACTTTTTTAATAGTATTTTTTATTACGAGTCTAATGACATCAATTTCATATGATGAATCATTGTAGAGATTAAAATATTAATGGTCAAAGTTTTGACACAATTTCCAAGAATGACTAATAAAACCACACAGAGGGAGTAATAGAATTACAAGCATGGTTTCTTCAAATTTTCATGTCCATAAAAGAAATTGGAGAATAAATGGAGTGTCCCCCAGGTTTAATTATGAGGGATTAGGGCAAATCTGAGCCGTCCATGAGGAAGCCATGCACCGACTGATGATCGATCAGATCAGCAGGTAGCAGCTGACTTATTTAATTTATTCAATAAAAATTTAAAAATTAGGAAGAATTTACAAGTTGGTGTTGTTATTCCACATGAAATAAATTGGATGTGGAGCAAGTTGCTTGCTTGAAAGTTAGCTTCAAGTACCAGTTGTGATTGTATATATAGCACCACCAGACAACCATGATTTGGCTTCTATCACTTTCAAGGGTCATTTCCGGCCAGTGGCGGATGCAGGATTTAAAGTCAGTGAAGTCAATTATAATTTATTAAAAAACCTTAATGTTTAATAGTGCTAGGTATATACTACCTCTGTCCGTAAATGAGTGTCAAATTTTCTAACTATCTTATCACTTTTTAATTGTCAATTTTACAATTCTAATAATTAAAATATTCATGTTACCCTTAATTAGTAAATGATACTTTATTTTCCATTTTAAAATATTCTCCTTTATTCCTACTAAGTGAAAGGATATAATTGTCCAAGTCTATTTTTTACGCAATTTTTCTAGATACTCTGGACTCCTGAAAAGTTAATTTTGGTGACACTGAATAAGAACCAACAAATAAACCATTGAGGGTGTCACAAAGCCAACACACGTGGAAACTTAACAAGTCTCTCATATTATAATTTAACCACATTGATTCACTAATAAGTTTAGTAAATTTGACATTTAATAATTCAATTAGCTAGCAAGTAAGTATTCAAAATCCCAAAAATTGATAATCTCCAAAATCACATAAAAAAAATAGTAAGCTATACATCCAATTAGTAATTTAAATTTGATTATATTGACTCGTTTAATAAATAACGAACCAATTTAAAATACAAACCACAATTTACCCACTAGAGATTGAAAAATGCTAGAATAGAATTGAAAATAAAATAGATATGGAAGAATATGAATGATAAATTGATATTAAAAATTTAGAATTTAGAGAATAATTTACAATAAAAATCACAAGAGCATGAGTTAAGACTTGAGAAAAGAGATAGAGAAAGACTGAAGGTCAGAAGGTTGGCTGGCGGTTACAAAGGTGGCGGCCAGGCACCCAAGGTAGGTGTGTCTAGAAGGAAGGGTAAGAGATGAGACTTTCGAGTCTAGAGGCTAAAGTACAGTGTGGAGTTTCCAAATTCGATTGTATTTAGGAACGAAGGAGAGCATCAATTCAGCGAATAGAAGCCAAAAAAAGAAAAGGAAACAAATCAAAACTTGCCTCCAACAAGGCTCGAACTCGCGTCCTGATTGTTGCTAATAATACATAAATCCACTTATCACTTTACTAGTAACTACTACTTACTAATATTTTCTTGGACTGGATCTTATTTCATGTTAATAAATGAGGAACGCAGTTAAAAGGTTAAAAACAAACACTTGTATCCAGTAAGATTTGAACCTTGTCTCACCACTAAGAAACTAAACACGCTAACCGCTAGACTACGCTTCAAATATAATGGTGTAATTTACATAATTAGTATATATCCTAAAAATGGTTTTTCTTTTTCGTAAACAGAATTTTTTTCCCCAAAATTTCAGTGGACTCCACTGCCAATGAGCTGGATCCGCCCCTGGTCATTTTTATATATCTCTATTATTCATACCTTCTCAGGTCCAATCTCCAATTAGGACGTGTTCTTTTTAACTTATCTGTGAGTGTTAATCAAAGATATTCCAATAAAGGAAAGTCTTGACACAACAGTTGACAATTACGAGTTTGAGTAGTAGAAGCAACATCTTGCAAAATTTGCCACATTACATCTTTGTAATCAGACTATTCCCCAAACCCTCACTTACGGGCACACTTTATACATCGGGCTACCCTTATAATTGAAGATATTCCTGTAACTAATTAATGGGAGGTGTTAAAAAGATAGTATAAAATTAGTTCTTATAGGCTAGAATTAAAATGCTCAAATGTGTTTATTCTGGGAGGTTATATAGATATATAGTTATTGTTGTACACTAAAATTAGAATTAAAGGTATGAGAAGATAAGCATCATATGTTTAAATGTCTATGATGATTAGCACTAGTAGCAGTTTTGTTCAACTAGAATCTTCAATTAATTAATATGGTCGGCTTAAACTATATATCATGTTATTTGGAGTTAAGTAAAATACTCCCTCCGGTTTTTTATCTGTCTTTCATGCTTTTTGAGGTCCATTTTTAATCAAAAAATTCTCACCTAATATGTTTATAGAAAAATTCGATATTACTCCCTCCGTCCCTTAATATAAGTCACTTTAGTTAACTTTTTTTGTCCCAAAATATTTGTCGTTTTTTCCTTTCCAATACAAATAAATTCTTATTTTACATTTAATAATTACTCCTTTTTCTAACACTCCACTAAATATATCATTAATTCCATTTTCATCACAATTTCCAATACACTACTCCTTTTTTGAAGCGTAAAGTAGGAGAGAGAGGATAGAAAGAGAGAGTTTGTATTTATTTCTATTTCAGTTGTTTCATCTAACTATCAAGGGTCCTTGCAAGGAGTATACTTTTTCAATACTATTTTTTATTACGAATCTAATGATATCAATTTTATTTGATGAATCATTTTACAAATTAAGATATTAATGGTCAAAATTTTTGACACAATTACCTAGGCGACACTTACAAATAAACGGAGGTAGTAACTTTGTAAGATCTGTCCAAACGAAATTGTTAATTGTCTAGTCATAAATGTTCATAATTCTTGTTGTTGGACATCATAACAAGTGTATTTTTTTAAAAAAAATTGCAAACTAGTCATCTACTAGATGCTCGATTTTCCTAATATAAAAGTTAGCAAGTGTATTTATTTGTCATTTATTAAATTATTCACCGTTTTTAATATTATTTTTTGACTGATAATTGTTCAATAATATTTTCATATAAAGTTACTACTTTATGCATTCTTATGATAATTATTTTCATTATAAATGATTATATTTAATGAATAATTAATGATCAATTTTGTTTTTGAATTTTAACAATAAAAAGAAGAATTTAATAGATAAAATAGAAGACTAGGAGAGAACTATTGAAGAATCTAATTGATGATTTTTAAGATTACTAGTCTTGTGATGCGCATGCTTCGCACGTGATAACCCGGTAATCATAAATATAAAATTTTAATGATGAATATAAACAGAAAATTGGAAAATAAATAATTAAAATTTTGAGAGTATTGGAAAAAATAGTCCGAACTTATATTTTTATTATGTATTATCTGAATTTTAACCACTATTATTTTTAGTATCTACCATCTAGTAAATTAAACTCGTCCGAAAAGTGACATGGTGGTAGCGATATTATATATGAAACTTTTGTAGTTCAAAAACAAGTTAAAAGTATGTTTCGCTTGTAATATCGCCAACATCATGTCACTTTTCGGACAAGTTTAATAATTAGATGGTGGATGCTAAAAAAAATAGCGGTTAAAGTTCAGCCCATCCATAACAATGTTATAAGTTCGTATTATTTATTCTTCCAAGGTCCCCAAAGCATGAATTATTTTTTTCCAATTTTCCAATAGAAATTTCTGACATAATATGAAAAATTAAATTAAATTTGAATTTTATTCAAGTAGCCGATTATTTGCTTATTGAATAAGTAGGATATATATTTATCCAAACTTAAAATTATATTATTCACTTATATAAACTAAATATTTTTGAATTTTCCCTTTCATAATGTATCATATAAATGCGACTCTTAAATGAATAACACACATTGAAACCATGTTGTCATAAATCTATAATACATATATACCACTATTTAGAATGTAATTAGCTAGGAAGATCTCTGGATGATAAAAAAAGTTATAAATTTAAAGAATACTAATATATTGAGAAAATAATGTAATTCTAGTCCGTAGTCATACTGTTTGATAAATAAATGAAATACAAAAGTTTAGACGTAAATATTATACATAATTCATTATAACTATCCACATGAATATCCTATCTCCATGCTTAATTATATTATATATGCAATTTCAAGTAGAATGCTAATTAAATATATTACCACATTTATATACTCATATATTATAACCTTGGTCACATATTTTCAATGTACAGTAAAAGAAAAATGATAGATAAAGATATTTCAATTGAATATATATAGAGTTCATATAATGATCCACATTCGAATTATCATCACACAACCAATACCTTTAATTTTTCAAAGGATTCCCATAAAATGTTTATGCAATTACTTAATAAATATTTGAGGATGACAATACAACAATGATTAAGAAAAATAAATTGTGACTAATCATACAATAAGAAAAATCACCTATTTGAAATATTATAGAGTTCTCTATAAATAAAAATGACTCTAATAAACTTAAAAAATTATCTTAACATTAATTAATGAGTCTACTAATTGTCCAAATACAACAATAAGTACATCACATATATGAAACACCATTGAAATTGAATAGATGGATCATGATGTTAGTAAGGGTATTGTAGGAATTCTATTAGGAGACACTATAAATTACACACTTTTAAAGAGGATTTTGATGACATTAGCAAGGGCATTAAGGGAAATCAACTTTTGTGACATTCACTTCCTTACTAGCTTTTATAAGGATGGTTGAATAATGCTGCCTTCAAGGCTTCAACATGAATAATGATTGGAAGCAACTAACTAATTGATATATGTATGTATGTACAGGAAAGAAGAGGGTAGCAGAGAGAGATGCACAAATGTAGAGATTAATTTTCATATCCAAAGAAAATATTAGTTAAAACTAAATAAATTAGGAAATGGTTATATATTAGAGGATAGGGGTGAGCAGGACTAGGATCCCGGTAATTTCGGAGGTCCCAGTCCCGGTCTCGGTTGTGACCGGGAGCAAAGTTTTGCTCCCGGTCATGGTCTCAGCTATGACTGGCAACAAAGATTTGCTCCTGTTCCCGGTCCCACCAGGACTGAGAAATCAATCGAAAAATTTTTAGTCCCGGTTCCTAATTTTTTTCACCCATTATTTGATTATTTCCATTGAAAAACAACATAAATTATACAAGTATTCACTAATTTCACAAATGTGGGTGTTGGTTTGTTTATATGGCAAATTTTTCTATTCCCAAATTAAAATTACAAATATCTAATATGTAACTTTTTTTCCCGAAAAAAGTATGTTAAGTTCGAAATAGTAATAAATAAAATAAATCTAAAAAGCGAACACAAATTAAATTAAATAAGTTTATCCATTATCATGAAGTTACTTGATTTGTTATATATATATATATGCGCGCCGGGGGGCGTGTAGGACAAAGTTAAATCAATGTCATTCAAATAACTTTCCAAGCTACTTAAGCCCCCTCTCATGTATTCTTAACCTTGAGGCATGTTTGGTTGAGTTAGATTTTTTTAGAAAAGTTTATAAGCTGCTATTTTTTTGGTAGTTAAATTTTCTTATATTTAATTGTAGTGGATAGAAAAATGTTGATGTGAGACATATTATTTTACACCCAAACCCAGGAAACTTTTGAGATAAGCGAGGAAATTTTTCTCAGAAATTTTTCTTTTTGAATTCGTCCAAACACAAATGACTTCCTTAAAATATATTTATATTTTTCTTTATAAAGTATACAGGAATGTTAAAATTAAATGATCTTGTTGCGCATAATCGGTCATCTCTTCAATCCAATATTTTATAAATATTATATTTTAGTAAGGTTGTTTATTAGTCAAAGATTAAAGATTGTATAAACAGAGACATTATCAATAAGAAGAGGCGGGCAAATTTACTTCACCAAACCTAAAATATCTCCTTTGAAATTTGTCATGGTATCAAAGTCTTAACTAACAACGAAGATGAACAGCCGAAGAAAACTTGAAAACTAAATTATGAGCAAGACAATATCTCTGTATGTATGATATTACTTCTCTACATAACCCATGACTTAGAATTACTCAAGTTCAATTGAAAGGAAATAACTATGATGAACGGGCATGAGAAGTCTGCAACTCTCTATGTAGGAGGAGAGAGAAAGTGATGAGAAAAAGAGAGAGTGGGAGGAGAGAGAAAGTGATGAAACAGGAAGTAGGAGGAGCGATGGTGGCCATGGGAAGTCTGCAACTCTCTATCTAGGCAATCTCCCTAAAACCTTGGACAAATTTGGCCTAGGTGGGATATTCAGGAAGTTTGCTGAGGTGAAGTCTGTCTCGATCATAAGCAGGAAAGATAGGAACACCAACTTTGGTTTGGTTCAGGTGTGGAGATATCATCAAGCAACATCATGTGTTCAACATCTGCATGGAAGATTAGTTAGAGGCATGAGACTCATTGTGGATTGGGCGAAGGGAAATAAAGGAAGAACAAAGAAGAATAAGTTCGTATGGATTCTTAAGCAAGCATCATTGTCTAATAGTCCTGATCCAGAGAAGCCAAGCTTCAGAGTTAGTGGTGAGATCATCGAGGACTTCATGGAATGGTTGAAGTGTAGCGTTGTTTGCACTTCCAATGAACCAGGAGATCTAGATTCTCTTGAGTCCCTTCTTAGAAACAATTTGGATCCATTCTCCAAGATCACTGCACTTAGTGGTATCAAATTTTTGATAACACTTGACTCAGTACAGGCAATGGGAAAGGTTGTTGCAAACCCACAGGATCTAAATGACTGGTTTGTTGACATCAAGCCTTGGTCTATATATGAAGTTGCTAATACAAGAAGGGTCTGGTTGGATATCACTGGCATTCCTCCTCATGGTGTGATGTGGGACAACTTTGAGAGGAGCGTTCAGCCATGGGGAAAACTATTCTCATTAGCCAGAAGTGTATCTTCAACAAACCAGTTTGAAGCTATGAGAGCTCTGGTACAAACAAATATCTTTAAGAGAATTGATGGAGAAATTATGTTGGATATCCAGAACTGCTCTTTTAGAGTGTTCATCCATGAAGACAGTACTCACTTAATCCCACCTTCGATGTTCTATGATAATGGAGTTCATAGGCCTGGTCTTGATTATTCCAGTGATGATGTGGATTCGAATGAAGAAGATGAAGATGATGGACATGGTTGCAGCAAAGTTCCTGAAACTCTGGAGCTCTCTAACAGTCATCAATGCAACAGACCAATCAATGAGGGATTGCAATAGTCACTTTGCAATTCCAATAATTCAAATGATAATTCAGTTGAATTAATGCAGCAGCTGACTAATTCGGGTTGTATTGATGAGGTGAGGCGATTAAATGAGCAAACCAATGCTCTAAAAGAAGAGTTAATCAAGGCATTGGGAAAACAAGCATGGATTGAAGTTGAGCAACTGCATGATATTGAATTAGAAAGGTTGAAAGAAGCTGAAGAGGCAAACTCTATCAATGAACATTCTCTTGCATTGGTACCAGTTATCAATGATCAACAGCTCATAACTGCAACGACAGCTCTAGGAGGCAGTGAGACACAAGGATTGAAGAAATCAGTTGAGGTAGTTAATGATATAGATCCTCAAATGTCGAGTACTGAGGCTGGCTGTGATGAGAATGACTCCATCTCTTCAGATAATGAGTCTGTGGTAAGGGCAAGGGAGTTTATTGCTAATAAGGCAATTGAGTTTGGAGAGGCAACTGGTTTTATGAGAGCAAAAAGGAACACAAACCCAAAGAAACACTTTAGTGATAAACTTTCTGTAAGAAAGAAGAAGAAGCTTAAAGAAAGTGAGAGTAGAAGAAGGACTGCAAGCAAGTCAAAGTCACCTTCTACTAAAGGGGCTGATCAGTAAAAATGAAAACAGGAATGTGGAATGTGAGGGGTATAGGGGCCAAAGAAAAGAAGCGTTACATAAAATCCCTCCTCAAGCAGGAAAAAGTGGATATCATGGGACTAGTAGAGACCAAGCATCACAATTTCAATGAATGGGGTGTACGACAATTATGGGGTATGCAAAATGTGCTCTTTTCTGACATTGTGGCTAATGGTAGAGCTGGTGGAATTATTGTGATGTGGCTTCAAGATGAGTTTGTTGTGTCTTTGATTGAGAAAGGTGAAAATTGGATTTGTATCACGGGTCGTCATGTCCAATGTAGACTTGAATGTGCTATTGCAGTCATCTATGGTGCACAATCAATACAAGGCAGAAAACATCAGTGGGAGCAACTTTTACAATTAAAGAGTGGGCTTCATTGTCCCCTCATCTTAATGGGTGACTTTAATGAAGTTCTTGCTCCTGAAGAAAGACGTGGATGCACACAATTCTCCAACTCTATGCTTGAATTTGCTGATTTCATTCAAGCAATGCAGCTTTATGATGTTCCTCTCCATCAGCAATACACATACATAAGAGCAAATGCTGCAAGTAAGCTTGATCGTGTTCTTATTGACTTTAGTCTACTAACCTCTTTTCAAATATTGAGGCTTACTGCAGGCTAAGAAGATCATCATATCACTTTCCTGTTCTTTTAAGAACCTCCAATATTCAATGGGGTCCCACCTCTTTTAAAATGCTGAATGTGTGGCTTCAGGACCCTCAGTTCAAGGAGACATTTGAGATTGGATGGAGCAAGCTTGGAAGCAGATCTGCTTTTGACAAACTAAGGGCTATGAAAGGCCCTCTTAAACTGTGGAATAAGGAAGTCTTTGGCAATGTGGAGACCAAGGTGAAAACATTGGAAGCAGAACTTGAGAGGCTAGATCAAAAAACACTCACTGGAGAATTAGATGAGTGTGACATTCTCAGAATGCATGCTGTGAAATCTCTCCTGCACACAACAGCTATCAAGCTTGAGAGAATTTGGCATCAAAAGTCTAGAAACAAGGTGCTGAATTATGGAGACAAAAATACTAGATACTTTCATACTATGGCTACCATAAGGAGGAGGCAAAATGCTATGCAAAGAGTTTACATTGAGGGCAATCTCATTGAGCAGGAAAATCAGATCAAAAAGGTCGTGAGGAAATCCTTCATAAAGCAATTCAAAAAGAGACCTAGGGCCTTTGACTTTGATCTCAGCCTGCTTAACTTGAAAAGGTTATCGGTGGAGGACTCAGAATGGCTGGAAAGGACTGTCACCAAGGCAGAAATCTTAGAAGTAGTGAAGAATTGCAAACCTACCAGTGCTCCTAGCTATGATGGATTCAATTTCAAGAGCATCAAGGAATTGTGGCCAATTATTGAGAGTGACTTCTGCAAGTGTATTATGGCATTCTTTGATCATGGTATACTCCCTGGAGTCATTAACACTACTTGGGTTGCCCTAATTCTCAAAAGGCAAGGGGCTGAAGATATTAAAGATTTTAGACCCATCAGTATGATTGGGTGCACCTATAAAATTATTGTCAAAATTCTCAACTCCAGGCTGAGAAGTGTGATACACAAGTTGGTTGGTGAATCTCAAACAACTTATATACCAGGAAGGCAAATCCTTGATGGTGTGATGGTAGCAGCAGAGGTTGTATAATGGTTAAAGAAGAAAGGATGGTCTCGAGTAATATTGAAATTAGACTTCCAAAAAGCTTAAGACTATGTAGATTGGGATGCACTTGAAGAAGTACTTATTCATATGAGTTTTGGACAGAAGTGGACTTCATGGATTATGAAATGCATCACCACTGCAAGGATTTCAGTTATCATCAATGGTTCCCTTACTAAGCCCTTCCACATTGGGAGAGGTTTAAGACAAGGGGATCCTTTATCTTCACTGCTATTTTCTCTCCTTGCTGAAGTGTTAAATTGTTTGATTCAATTGGGGGTTCTTCGTGGTGACTTCAGTGGCCTATCAGTGGGTGGGAAAAAGTTGAAAGTCACTCACTTACAGTTTGCAGATGACACTATCATATTCTCCCGAGCAAATGAGGTTGAGCTCCTCAGTCTGAAGGCCTTGCTGCAGTCTTTTGAAGAATTTACTGTTTAGCCATCAACTATTCCAAATCCTCCCTTATTGTGTTGGGCAAAGATGATCTGTGGGGAAAGAAAATGGCTAAGATGTTGGGTTGTGAACTCACTAATGAACTCACTAACCTGCCCATTACTTACCTTGGCATCCCTCTTGGTGCTAATATGAAGAAGAAGAGCTCATTCTGAAAAGAATACAATCATACCTAGTAGACATGCTCGCTGCTAACTTCATCACATTCCCATCATTTTCAGTAGCTGATGGCAGCTGAAGAAGGCTTTTCAATAGCATTACTCTATCTGATGAGGTTTTCTGGTTCTGTATTTTGGATTTCAGTAGCTGGATGTTGCTTCTGGAGGTTTGTTTCATGTATGGGTTTACATCTCTTTGTAGAACTCTCTGTGCTGTTTTTTCAGTTTGGTGTGTTTTTACACCGTTTGATTTTTGATTAAAGGGCTCGCTGGCCGCTACTTATAAAAAAAAATAATGAATGGGCTCGATCGTTCAAACCTCTACGG
This sequence comes from Portulaca oleracea, assembly GCA_029582165.1. NCBI lineage: Eukaryota > Viridiplantae > Streptophyta > Magnoliopsida > Caryophyllales > Portulacaceae > Portulaca > Portulaca oleracea. Next base: position 8,916,417 of record CM055880.1, read on the forward strand.
ACTTGAAAGAAGTTCAGATTCGTGGACAGAACAATCTAACAACCTTATGGAGGACCATGGCATTTCGAAGATTGATTATTGTTCGTAATGTGTTCACTTTATATCTTTAATTTATACTTACTCCGTCTCGTAATGATAATCCATTCTTCCTTTTATGGAAATCCTAAAATAATTGTCCATTTTACTATATTCAACATTAAAGTTCTTCTCTTTCTTCTAAAACGAACATAAAATAGTACATTAAATAATTTTCTCCTAAAATTTTTTTCTTAAAAGAGTACTTCAAGCATTGAAAATGCTCTAGTATTAATAAAGCTAAGGAAACACAACTTTCATAATAAAGCTAACGAACATGACTTTGAGGTCATACCTTACGTACCATGCATATTATTCTTTTGACCGAAGATATGAATAAACTAGGGAAGAAAATTACTAAAATTACTCCAGATATCATAAAGAATTAAATAATATTGCACTACCAAATTTCTACCGAAAGAATGCATTTTCGCGATGTTGATAACGGATAAATACTAAAGAAAATAAAGATTCATCCACCAACTATGCAAACAAAATAAAACAATCAACCAATTTGCAGAGTGATAGCTTATTTCATCCTATAATATGTGGGTAGTTTTGGTATTTTATAAAGTACTGCTTGGACTAATACTTAGTTAATGGACTATTATTGGGCTAATACTGAACAACACACACGCGCGCATGTGTCGGTTGTCGGTTCATTAAGTGACACTTAGCACTTTGCATGTTTGTGCACGGTGCTGAAACACGGAACATATAGTGTACTCAACTATGATACATCTTTTTTGTTTGTTATTTATTTAATTATTTTAAATAAAATAATTAATTACAAATTATCCAGCAATTTGCTTCCTGATAATAGGAACCAGTTTTGCAGTTTTATATGTGAAAACTGCTTAGCCAACTGACAACATCTTTCTCTTCCTTTATATTATTTCATTCATAGAGATATAAGGGAATTCATATTTGCTCAACTGAGTTTTCACAAGGTTTGATTAATCATGGAGGGATATATGCTAATTTAGAGAGTATTTGAGTGATAGAGGACAAATAATTCCTTAAAGAGAGTGAATTCAATTCACGTGGCAAGCCTTTTTTTCTCAAAATCGCTCAATATAATAAATTTATGATCAGAATTTCTTAATGTTCGAAAATTTAGAACATATTTTGAATAGGTTAAAACGAACTTGAGAGCGGAGAGAAACGCAAATAGGGGCGAAGACAACTTTTGTTAAAAAGGAGGCCATAAAATAGTTGGATTATTTGTAAGAGATTAAGAGGTTGTATCATTGAAACCTATTCAAGTTTATCTAATTTATAATATCTTATAGTCAAAAGATAGGTTGTACTAAATATTAAATTAAAGGGTATTATTAGAATACAAAATCATCAATTCGGTCTTTAAATATTAGGTTAGACTCTTTTTTTAGGGGGCTCCACATATTATTAGAGTTAGGTTGAATATGAAATCTCACGTTTGAATCTCAATAGATATCATATTTATTTGTACAAGTGTACCAGGTCTAGGAAGCTTTTTCACAACACCTACATTTCAAGTTTAAAAGGTATTGGTGTAAGGAGGCTCGTTAACCTATTGAATCTTTAACTATCAAAGTAAATTTTTGGTTAAATATAGTTTCACAAATATTTTTATTATGTCAACTAATTGACTCGCCCCTAAAAGCAATGAGTGATAAATTGGAGCATATTAGGAGTCTTTCACTTATGTTTTAGAAGTCTATTTGGTTATGTTTTAAGAGTACTTAATTCCTAAAGGTATATTCGAAGATCTAAATACATTAAGAGATGTATTTCAATTTGTTGGGATTCACTCATAATTAAAATGTCCCACATTGAAAAAGTAAGGGGAAACGACATGATATATAAGTTAAGTGAGTTACTCTTTTAACACCAATTGGTTTTAAGATGTAACATCACTTAACTTATGTATCATCGGCCTTGATTTAAGTGGGTTCCTGCTAGAGCTGGGAAAAGCTGACCCGACACGATTACCGACCTAAACCTAACACGATATTAAACGGGTTTAGGTAGAAAATTTCAACTCGTTTAATTAAATGGGTTGACACGATAAACCCATTTAATTAAACAGGTTAGGTTCAGATCAGAATTTTTGACACGAAAAAACACCTACTTAACCCGTTTAATAAATGGGTAAATGGGTCAACCCGTTTATCGACTAACCTGTTTACCCAATTAACCCATTTACTAATTAGTTAGGTCAAAACTAAAAAAAATCTACACATGTCATAATTCATGTAATTTGTTATTCTGTTTAAGGCAAGAAATTACAAAAGGTTGGCACTCAATCCACTCATTATTTTGGAAAGGAATCAATATAATCGGTTGGAAAAACTAATCACTGGTCAACACAAAGGATCAAAACATCTATTAAACACTCTATTTTCTACATACTTTCCCATTTGAAATCCAGAAGAAAGGAAAGAAGATCAACTCCTCCATTTTCATAACTTTATAGTTCTAACTTTCAAAACATATTCCTCCCTATAAATACCTTCTTCTTCATCAATGTCTTCATCTACCTCATTAGCCTTGGTCTATACAATAAATTATCTCTACAATCTATCCCTCTCTCACTGTTGGTGCAATTTATCAATTAATATAGGTTAGTTTCATTTCGATATACCTAGATTTGTTATTTTATTTTTTGCATAAACAGGTTAACAGTTCACAGGTAAACGAGCAACCTGATTTTGACTCGTTTAATTAAACGGGTAAATGGGTTAAAATCAGGTTAACCCGTTTAATATTTTAACGGTAAAAGGTTTCAACTTTCGACATGTTTAATAAACGGGTTAGGTTCAGGTTGGGTGATTTTCAACACGTTTATGTTCGACACGAACACGAACACGACACGACCTGACCTGACCTATTAGCCAGCTCTAGTTCCTGCTTTAGATCTCCCCAACACAACTCTTCATAATATTTGGGTGTATTTCTTCAGTCGTTCATGACTAATTTGGATAATAACAAGACATGGAAATTACAGACAAGAAGACTATTTAGTTATTGTAACTTACAATATAAATCTTACTTAAAAAAATTTATAATTTTAAAATAAATAATAAATTATACTAGAATCTTTAGTTGAGAGATTCAGTCAATAACTTTATTGTGTTGAATGACAAGTTTAAGTCAATAAAAATAGACATTACTACTAATACGTAGTAACATATATACTAGCATATATTATATATGACAAGGCAAGCTTATCAATTGGCACGAGTTTATCGAGCGATGCATGTGCATTGTGTAGGTAGTGTAAACACGATTTGTTTGTCAAAGATTTCATCTATGTCATGTACACGGTGCAAGTTTTTTTTGATTTATTTGAATGAATAAATTAACTGCAACACTTTCTTAGTCCAGTTACTGTAATATTAAACTATCTGTGGTTATGTAAAACGGTGCAAGTTTTTTTATTTAATTATAGTATTATTTTTTACAAGAATATAATAGATTGAATAATGTGCGTAACATTTTACTTTTAGTAGAATAAATGTCCTATGATCACTTAATAGCTACTCCTAATAAATTGACTTGTGCTAGTAAATTTTAATGTAGTGTAATGATTACTAAAAAGGAGAATTCACTCCGATGGAATTTTTTTCGATTATTAGTAGTCAGAAAGCTAAAAATTCAAAAAGTACAGCAACTGACATACAAAACAGCAAACACCCGCCACCAAAAGAGAAAGGTTACAACCAAACAGCTAAATAACAAAACACAACAAGGACTTTAGTATGCGCCAAGCTAAACAAAACCATCGCATCGCATCGCAAAAAGAAGCAAAATCAATGAATTTAGCTTCTTGGGTCATCAAGGATTCACACACCAATAACGTTGCCAAAAATCGCCTTCATTCGTTCAATCTCAGTTTCAATTTCATCGAGACTGTTATTTTCCGAAAAATTCGCACGCCCATTCATCCTAACCTTCTGACCACCCTTTTGTCCACGAGCAACTCTACAAGTTTCATCTCTGACAAGCTGCCACTTAAATTTCATCAACATGTTCAATTTTCTCTTACTCCCGCCTTTACCCTTCGAAGCTTCAAGGATAGATTCTTCAAGATCAACAATTATGTCATGTTCAGCCACACCATCAAAGGAATAAACCGAGTTGCTATGAGTGCGATCATTGTCATAGTCGGCCCCCAGATCCCTAGATCAAGGTCGACTGATTGATTTCGGAACCACTCAAGAGAGCATCTTATAAGATAACCTACTTGCATGCTTTTTGCTCTCCAAACCAACATTAATAGGGTTTGTAATGATTTTGTTAGAAGCATCCACAGACCCATCACAATCAGGAGCTTCAAGAGAGTCGAGCACAATAATTAAATTTGTCAAAAACGTTTTTTAAAAATTTTCTCATAATTTAAAGTGAACATTGAAATAGATTGCAAATAATCTCACCGTAAAGGAGAAGAAGAAGGAAATAATTTTCTTGATTAGTATTGAAGTCATGAAACACACAACATTTTACCAAGTGGGGACATACATTGTCTTATGTATTCATTTATTTATTTAACTGTTAAAGTGTTAAGTGATAGGCTGACAGCCCATTAAAATAGTGGAATTATCATCTTGTAAAAGGGTTCGTCAAATATGTTATATTTCAACTGCCTTGTATTTATAAACCGCAATAAAAAAATGAAATTTTAAAGAAACACTATTTAATATATATATATATATATATATTATTTTATGTTAGTTTTAAAGGAGTGAAATAATTTAGTATTACTTACAGTAAACGAGCTATAATTTGAAGACTACTATTGAAAAGAACTTTACATAAACATGGGATATAAGTGGTAGAGAGCATAGTTATTAAAATCACGTTCCTAATTTACGACCTTATGATTTTATGAACCAAAAATTCACGACGCGATTCTAGTATCTATGTTCTAATACACGATCCTACATGAATTAATTTCGATCTTAACTACCATATGAATCCAAGTTAGGATTCCAATTTTAACAACCTTGGCAAAGAGTACTAATTAATTAGTAAATTCAATTCTTTGAGAATGGAATTTCTGTTGTTATTATAGTTCAAATTCTTACATCGATATCTCACATTTAATAGAAAAAGAAAAATAAATATAACAATTTCATTTCAAAATTACAAGCGTTCATTTCTTTGAAATATCTATAAGCTGTAAGCATATGATAATATGTGTAGTACGCAAATAAGAAAGTGACCAAAATGGCAGTATGCATGACATGAAATGAACAGAAAAGGGAACAAAAATATGGCTTGTTAATTTATCAACTTAAATTGAACTGAAATTGATTGAAGTATTAAAATTGGGTAGCCTACTACGTTGAACAATACACCATTCACCAGGTGCATTGAACCGTAATCTAGCCATATCTTCACTATACCCATTATTTATTCTTCATTTACATCTTTGAATTTTAAAAAAAAAGAAATAAGATGGACTTGTTTAAATACTCTCTTTTTCAAAAAGAATAAAAAAAAATCTAAATTATTGGCTAATTTGTAGAGATAAGATAGAAAATCCGGACATGTAATAAAGATACTAGTGAAATGCCTTTATGTTTAAAATATTTTTGTTTTCTAATTATGTGAGAATAGTAAAAAAACAAAACAAAAAAAGATTAAGGCCTTGTTCTTTAGTTGGATTAAACCTAATTTCATTTTAACTTAATTTATCCTTACCTAACCTAACTTAATCCAACTCCCTAAAAATCACCCAAACCAAAAATAATTTTTTAAATAAAAAATTTCAAATAATATTATTTTAATCTCAAATTAATCCACTTTTTTCAACACCAATAAAATTTTTCATTTATTTCCCCCAAAATATTTAAATTTTATTAATAAAATATTTTCATCGATCCAACAGCTAACTTAACTCAAACTTACCATATCCTTTCCTATTCTATGATTTCTATCATATCCTAACTTATCCTAATTAACTTAACTAACCTAACTTGACAAAAGAACATGGTTTAAATAATTACGTTTACTTCAAATCAATTACACTAATTAGAAGGATAAGGATTCGAGGGGTATGTTCTAGGTAGTCCAGGCAAAAGCTAACCCGACCCCAAAATTGACTCGATTTTTCGCAATTTTTCAAACTTAAAATATAACAAACCCGAAATACGGTGCATACTGAATCCGACCCACCCCGCCCGGATTGAGAGATCAAGTTCGAGGCTTTACTTGAGCCTCTTGGTTGGAAATTTAAATTAAATCCTGTTTCTAACAAGAAATTAAAGGAATAAAATAATATAATATAGCAAATGACGTATATAAAACACTTATTGAAGGGTGGTTAATTCAAAGACTATCTAAGATGATCTTGAACGTCGAGTCCTTCACTTCTTAAGACTGTCTTACTAGAAAATATTTGAATGAATATGGGGATTCTAATTTGCTATAATATAGCAAATGACGTATATCACCCACAATGGTGAGCATGGTTATAAGACCTGTCAATTCGGTTGGGCGGACGGTTTCGGGTCGGTCGTATATCGGGTCGGGTAAATACGGGTCGGGTGTATTTTGGGTTCGGGAAAATATGGGCGGTGTATTTCGGTTTCGGGTCAACCCAACGGGTTATAATTGCGACCTTTTTCTGCTTTTCCTTTAAAAAAATGTTCTCTAAATACTACTTTTGTACAATATACATAATAAAATATGATTATCTTCTAGTAACGATAGATTATTGTAACTATTTTAACTTAAATTAGAGAAATAACAAATAAATAAGTTGCGCTTATAGTTTAACGTTAAAAATTACAAAGAAAAATCACAAATTTTAATAAATTTGAACTTAAAAAATTAATTTTTCGGGTCAAACGGGCGGGTCGGGTTTGACCCGCTAATTTTCGGGTTCGGTATACTTCGGGTTTAGTTGAAAAAATCGTGTTCAAAACCAAGAAATTTCGGGCGGGTTCGGGTCGGGTCAGAAACTGCAAAGTCTAATGGTTATACTTATTGGATGAGGTGGAAGCACTATGACCCACCAAAAAAGTTAGAGTTAGACTCTCTATATTAACTTGTTTTCCAATAGTGAGTGTGAGTTTGATTAAAATAAGTATAAAAAAAAATATGTAGGACCCATATTTAATAGTTTAAATATACTATAGTAGAAATAAAAAAAATGAAAAAATATGTCGAGAATCTCGTCCTCGTCCTCGCGCGGCGAGCATGAGTTCGAGTTTTTCTCACCACCGTGCCGACACTCGTCCTCGCCGCTGCACTGTCTTTCTCGTCCTCGTCCACGCTACATCAGCGTCATTTCAGTCTCAAACTCGTTGTTGCGAATGGTCTTAGCAGATCACAATAGGTGGACGGCTCATATATTTTACAAAGAAAATTAAATTAATTTGTTTATAAATTAGTAAAATATAATACAAAAGCATTGTATATTTGAATTTTGAAATAAAACTAGATTCTAAAAGGAGAACTATAACACAGTTGAAAAATCAAAATATAAAATAAGATATAAAGCATGATTATTTCAAGTCAAAAAAGTTGAGTGACATGCGAAACACTCGAGAGTAGGCACACACTGTAGTAAGTTATTTAGAAAATTCAAAAGTATAAGAGGATTACAGAATGTGTTTGAGATATATAATGCATATTATAAGATTATATTGTGCAAGTCGAACACTAGAAGCAGTAGTGGATCTAGATCTTCTTATTAAGGATGATCAATACACTATTATATTCATTTGATCTGTAAAAAAATCCATAATTTTTATATCAAATTTACTGAATTATTTTTCTTTTCATCTGATGGTCTGGTGGTGGTCACCTTTGACTTAGCCCCCAAATCTTCCTATGACTAGAAGCCCCTAGGGAAGAAGAGGAATGTTACCTATGGAGTTAGATGTTTGCACTTTTTGGTGGAAGCATGGGAGACTAGGATAACCACATGTTACTTCAATGCCAATTTTCTTGGAGCACATGGAATGTGAGGAGATTATGCAAGTTTATGGACAAAGATTGAGTTAGACTAATACCCTCAAGTTGATGCTTGAGGCTTGTATTGATATGCTTGAGCACATGGAAAAATGAAAAAGGAGTAAGATGAGAAAGATGATATATATGTCCATGCTATGGATAGGTGAAAAGGATGGTTTTTTTCAACAGAGATTGTAATGGACTAAAGTAAAATTAATCACTCATTAAACTTTCTCTGTTTCTTTTCTATGAAGTAGTAGGTTACAATCGATTTCAAAATTTTGGGTCAATTGAAACTATTATCTCTAAATTGTAAAATTTAAAGGTAAAACTACTACATCCGACACCTTCATACCCCACATGGCACAAGTATTAATTGATTGGTTGAATGACAAAGATGATATGAGTTACTTCATGCTTTTCAACAATTTGGTTCATTTGACTTCACAAGTACAAAGTCATCTTTGAGGGGCAGCAAATGGATGAAGCTAATGTCTTGATAAGTAGATGGTTACTACTTGGTGCTCAATATGTGAGGACAAAATACCATATAACCCTGAAATACTAGCTGCTAATTTGAACTCCTTTGTTATTCACGTGAAATATGCTCAAAAGTAGGGGCGAAAAGGGAAGAAAGGGACAACACAAGAAAAAGTTGGGTGGGAGAGCTCTAGGTGGCCTGAGGCTGTTGTTGGAGGAGGATAAAAGCATAATGTTTGAACAAAAATGTCAATTTTTTATTTTAGTTAAAAATATTATTGATCTTTGAAAATTGTCTTTAATATTAAAAATGTTATTCAACTTTCTAAAAAAAATGAAAAATTACTCTATTACCTTTATAGCATTTTTTACTTTTTGGCTAGTTTGAGTTTTTTGAAAAGTTGGATAGCATTTTTTACTTTTTTGAAAAGTTGAGTGACATTAATGACAGTTTTTAAGACCAGTGATATTTTTGAATAAAATGAAAAGCTAGGTGACATTTTTTGTGCAAATACTTAATAAAAGCATCACTTGTGTGCTACTATTTTCTACCGTTTCTTTTACATATTGTATCATTTGGAGTTTCCTTACATGACACTCTGGAGAAGAGGCCTTTGCAAGCAAACCTTTATTTATGTAACGAAGGTTATTGCAAAATTTTGATGAACAAAAGAAACAGATCAATGATTGAAGTGACTGAAAGTGAACAAACCGCTAAATAACTTAACGTTGAAACAAAAATGAGCCTAAAGTTTAAATAATTGATTTGATTCAATATCTGAATGGAGGTTAGGTTGACTAGAAGCCAATAGGGATGATAATGGACCCAATCTGAGTCGGGTCTTGCCGGATCCAATACCAGACTCATCATTTTTTTTTGGACCCAGGCTCATCCTAAACTCAAACCTGTCGAATTCACGAGTCTTTGATGGCTCCAATATTGGATTTATGAATATAAAATGTTGGGCAATTTTCATCTTCTACCAAGTAAAGTTATAAATTTTGAATAACTTTATCATATGACTAGGATAGTTCCCGAATCCAAATCCAAACTCAGACGCATACCTGGAAATTTTTGCCGGAATCAGACCCCCCCCCCCCCCCTATATCTATCAAATACGAAAAAATTAGCATCTAAATGAGTTGGATTCACAACCCACTCTCATTCCTGAAAGACGATGTTTTTGTATGCTTAACTCAATAGATAGAACTATAGAAGTATAGAACATTAGTTCAAAATGTTTAAAAAAAAAAAAGAAAAAAACAGTTAAAGAGGAATGCTCATTGGGCCGGCTTAAATATGATCGGGCCGGGCTACTTTTTAAGGTGGTCAGTCGGCTTTGTTTGCATGCTGGTGGATTGTGTCATCATAATAAGCCTGTATTTAGGGTGGTTTTTTTTTTTGGATTATTTTCCAATTTTTATAAATTCAATCCAACTAAAATATATCTGTTTATTTAATTAATTTTTCGAATCTAAATTTACTCAATTTTTAACTTACCTGTAAAAGAACACACCCTTGGAATAGTATTGGATCATGATAAAAATTTACTCAATACATATTTGTGGTCGAAAAGTTTACCATAGATAGTTTTTTTGTTAACAATAGTATTTGAAATTTTGTTCCTATTAATTTGGCTAAATTAAATTTCATCTGTCAAGAAGATTTATATGTCAATAAACAAGATTAACTATTGGAATAAGGTACTTTGATAAAAATATATTGATTTCAATTTTTTAAGACAGAATCAACAATTGTTATACTTTTTTTACTATGATAGTTGAAAGAAGTCAATTATAGTAAAATCTCCTTAAAAATATTAAAATTTGTAGCTAAATGAATAGCATTACTCATTGCAACAAGTCACTTTGATCAACATAATATTAATTTGACTTTTGAAAGGTCGAGTATACTTTCTTCGTCTCGAAAAATTGTCCCTGTTTGAATAATAAGGTCAAATTTTGAGCCAAATAACAGAAAAAATGAAGCACTGACATTAACCACTTTTAGGATATAGGATTTTTAACTAAACAGCCTGCAAATTATAAAATTAAACTAGGTCGTTTGGCATGCAATAGGAATGGAAATGGGAATTTATAATGACACTGAGAATGTGAATTCATAATGCTAATGAGAATTAACATGTCTTTATGAATTATCAACCTTCTTGTTTGTTTTGTGTAAATCATATTGGGAATAGGATTGGAAATAAACACACATTGACTAAAATATCCTTTTATTGATTTATGAATGTTTTAATAAATTGAAATGGATAGAAGGTCATAAATAACACACATTTACTTCTAGAAAATCAATTACCATATGAATTTTTTAAAAAAAATTAAGTTCATAAAGATTTTAATAAAAATTAATCAATCATCAAATATGAATTTTAAAATTAAAAACAAGTATATAAATGTTCAAAGTATGAATGGTTCAATAAATTTACATGATAGACCAATTTTGACGGGTGTCATAAGATTCAATAACTCAACTAGGTCTACTAATATATTAATTATAATAAATATTTAATTAATAGAAGGAAAAGACGTAAACCCTACTACATTAGTAATATCTCAATCGAAAGATATTTAATAACAATAATATTTAATTAATATAAGGGATTATAAGCAAAACTAATACTATATTTAGGTGACGATAGCCAACAAAATTGACAATAAAATTGAGTTTTTATTTAATATAAGCAAAAGAAATGAATAAATATGAGTTTTTATATTTTTTTAAATAGGGGTAGTTTTGGTATTTAATAGTGACTAACGAATTTCCAATGTCTATTACCACACCCGCCATGGTAATAGATTGTTGGGAATAGACCCCTTCTATTCCCATTCCCATTCCCTTCTTTTTTTTTAATTACCATGAAACAAACATGGTAATTCTATTCCCCATCCCTCTATTCCCATTCCCGACCCTCTACTCCCTCATACCAAACGGCCCTTAGGATACAAGACTTTTACTGTTAGCTAGGTATTAGTCTTGGATTTATTCTTCTGAGCTTGTCTACGAGCACGCCTTTCTCTGGAGCTCATTGAAGATTGAAATCCCACCCCTTCTTCTTCCTCCTTTTCATCCAATTCTCTGAATGATTTCTGCCCCCAAAACCATCATTTATATTCATTACATAATACCAAAATTTGTCAAATCAAACTCAAAATAACGACTTTATAGTGATATTTATGTAAAAACTGCATATTATGATATTACCCCGTCCTTAAATAAGTGTAATCTTATTAAGTTTTGACCACAAATTACAACTGATAGAAAGATATTGTACTAAAAATTACAATGATGTTAATTTTATATTGTAGCTCATTATAATTTGTGAGTAATCAACAGTTAAAACTTAGTCAAATTGACACTTATTTAGAGACGGACCCAGAATAAGTCGGGATAAATCTAGTTGATAACAAATTTATAGAAACAATGAAGGTGGAAAAGATGAAACGAAATGAATGTTACCTCTCTAAGTTCAGAGAAACTAACAGCGTAAAATGTGACTGCAGCAACACCTATGATGCCAACAACTGGTAATACTAATTGCATTCCTTCCATTTCTCAACGTAGTCTTGAATTGTTCCTGTGGAATTTTATGTAAAATAGCATAAGTTGAATGAGTGGTTTCTGGTGTATGCTCATTTATGTTCTAGATTTGGATAAGGGGATATTTTTTTCTTTTGAGAATTGAAAATTTATTTATATGAAAGGGTATTTTGGAGAAAACAATAATAAAAGATGTATGATTGGGTGGGGCAGGGAGCACACAAGCTAGGAAGTTGTGAATGGCGGGGGGGGGGGACGCAAAAATTTGGGTTCGGGTAAATTCAGGTTTGGTTAGTATCAAAATTTTGACGAGAAATTGATGTTCAGATCTGGTTTTTTTTTTTGGTCAGATTGGGTTGGACAATTCGGATAGAGCTAAATTCGGGTCAAAATTAGGCTGGACCATAGAAAAAGAGAAATAATGTGTCCGAATATTCAATCATTGTGAAAATCATATTCGGACAAAACGGGATATTTTCTGAATCGGACGAATTTGGACGTTTAGGTCAGACAAAATTTCATCAGCGCTATCACTTAGGGGCATGCATAACCTTATTTGTTTAGTTAGTCGTTTCAGGTTTTCAGCTGGCCAAGAACAAAATGGATGGAAATGAAAGAAATAATCCTTGTAGTTCAGATAAAATTAATTTCATCAAATACGAGTTTGCATGTATTTATAATAAGAAAATTATATGTCTAATATGCTTTTGGTTTCCCATAATACTGTGTAATCTTGTTAAACATTATGCATAAAGCTATGAACAAAACTAAATTATGTAAGATTTACATCAGATAAAAAACTTATCTCAATAGATAAAATATTACTACTGCTTTTACAAAGTTGTGATTAATGGTAGAAGGTTAGATGAAAGTTTCTTTTTTTTTTCTTAGCCCAGTAACAGTGCATCATTTTCCAGAACATCACAAAGAAACAGAGCAGATAATCTTCGCAATATCATCATCAAACGATTGGTGAATAAGGGCAGCATTCCATTTCGGTATATCTTCTTCTTGAATTAATTCCCTCACCCTCCCAATGTTCTCTTCCAGTAACCACAACTGGCATTGAGCCGATGAAAGTTGAGGGCAAGAAACTTGCTCGACATTGCTTTTTGTTGCAAATCAAACTTATATTTTCATCGACAAGTCAAATAATTTGATTTCCGCCAGTTCAATCCAATTTGTATTGTTAATGTCAGTTGAATTTCAAAACCTTTCGGTGAAGTTAAGCCTCTAAAGTGTAAACTCATTGTTTTTGGCATTACTAAATTCGAATCCAAAGCAAATTATAAACGGAAGGAAATATTGCGTTTTTTGTGACTTTCTAACATTCAAGTCCACGAAAAGTTAGGATTTGCAATTTTGATTCCTTTACAATTGAAAACAAAACTCTATATGGATATATCTCTCATGAACCAAACAATTGTGAATTTTCATGAATTTTTGGCTCCAAATTATCTATATATTGAAAGCCTTGTGACTAAAATGATCCAAAGGGACATTTCAATCAATAACAGTCTATACTTTTATTTTATTTTCTCATAGCATGATATTGTATTTTTTCGGCAACGAAAAAATGACGTGGCCATCGGACAACGTGCTGTTGGCCGAAAAGTCACTTAATCCATTGGCCACATCATTTTTCCGTTGTCGGAAAATGTTAATATTATGCTATGAGAAAATAAGATAAAAGTATAGATTGTCATTGATCGAAAAGTCTCTTTGGATTATTCCCGGTCACAAGGCTCTCACTACGGTTTATTTGGAGTCAAAAACCCGATTTTCAATTGATGAATAAATGTAAAAAGTTACAATTTCGAATAGTAAGAAATAAATCTCTCTCCTAATATCCTCTACACAAATAAAAGAATCATATATTCTCTTCTACTGCGCTACTTCTACTGAATCTTCAAACAGTTTGTGGAGTTGAACCTGCAACAAACACAACAAGCAAAAACATCAGTGAGACAGTCCTGAATTCTAATTATTTTCTTTCTTTTAGTAGAACTTCATTTACCTAATAAGCGGTTTTTGCGTAGGAATATTATTGCAAGCTGATGCAATGGTTGTAGTTGGCCATGGATCGGTAACCTGTTTCATATCCACAACGACAATGACTCGAGTTAGGTACTTAGGTTGGTCATCATCAAGAACAGAAAAGAAAATATAGATTACTAGCACGAATATATATATCACAATAGTCTACATAACTTTAAGGTTTGATTTAGCCGGTTGAATCATTACCTCGAGCTCCTCTGGTGTAACCTCGACAGGCTTTTTGAGCTCAGAAACTTTTTCGGAAAAGCCAGTGGTTGTGCAACATGATGACGATGTAGCACTGGGGGCAACATCAGTTGCAGCTATGGAAACAGACAACTCTGTTGAAACACTTCGTCTAGTGTTCGATGGGTCCAACTTCATCCTCTTGGCATCAGAACTGCCACCTTCGTCAAACATACCAACAGTTTTCCGCTTGGCACCTGTTACGCGATGAAGAGGGCGAATGCCACCAGGGAAAACAAATGCTGGAAGGTCTTCGAATTTCATATGAGAAACCCGGATCGACATGCCTGTCTTCCAAGCATGGTAGCTTCCAACTTCATGCTTGAATTGGTCCACTGTGTATCGTAAATCGAATACTACTCCCTTATCATTGTCCTTAGAATTACCAGGGAGTTGTTGCTTAGTTAGACCCATGAAATAATGGCAGGAGAATGGCTTGGACTTGTCAGAGATTTCAGAAGGGTGAGGGTGTGCCAATAACATACCCCATGTATCCCTCTCAACCTGAGTAAAGAATCATATAGTTAGAAATAATAATCAAACATGAAATATATATAGGGCCAGCTATATATACAGGTACATATATTCATTTAATTTAAGCATATACCTTTAAGGTAAGCTGACGAATACGAGATTCAACCCAACCTTTCCACTGTCTGAAGTCGTCGCCATTGGCAGCGACAATGCCAATCTGCAAATAGTTCTTGTATGCTCCGAAGAAAGAGAATTCCTCGAGCAATGAATTCCAATCAGCTTTATTCGATGACTCCCATCCCTAAGAAAACATAGAGAATAATCTCAATGTAAGAAATTGATACATGACCGAATCATGTGATCAAATACAGTGATATAAACATACTACTGAAATATTTGCAATGTACCTCGCAGATTCTAAGTCCCCTCTGAAACTCCTCCTGCATTATCCGCAACGTACTTGACGATACATTGTAGCTTGAATTCATTGATGGGTATGCCGGAGTTATTATAGGCATCAAGTGCCATCTATCTTTCGGATTTCTTCTTGGATCCCAAAACGAGAGACCTAACGTTCCGTGTTTAATTTCACACAGCATGATCGGGTTGGGCCACCTCCATTGGTTGTATACTCTGAAAAAGCGGGAAACTAGCGTGCTAGGCACAGCTTTCGGGTACAGCTGACATATTCTTGCGACAAGTAGAGCCCAATTTATACCACCCAAGAACCCCGAGACCTGGCCGTTGCAAAGCGGAAAATAGATCAATATAGATTCAACAATGCATATTGAAGAACATAAATAACCGTAAAACAAAATTGGATGCATCTCAAACAAGGGAAGATCAGATCCTTACGTTAGAGTAAATGCCGCGCCTCTTGGCCCAAAATCGGATGCATCTCAAACACACGAGGAAATTCTGTGGAATATAAAGTAGAAGAAAGGTTAGCGAAGCAAACATTCAGACATTTTCACATTTGGACTAAAATTTTGATATATACCTCAACATTCGGAACCAACTGCAGAATCTGATCAGTAACTCTGCATCCATTCAAACTGCGGACCGTCTGTTCATCTGTATTTCTCAGAACTGAGTCTTGCAAAATGTCGAGATCCTACAACACATACGAACCCACAGGTATTCATACACGACTTCCATAGGACATACGGCAGAAGCACGTCTTAATCAAACCATGTAAATTTAATCCATATGCTCACCTCTGGAATAACCCATAGGTCCAACCTTGCATAAAGAAAGTCGATTGAGACTCCGTCAAACTTGAACTTCATCACGGGTACAAAAGCATCTGGAACCGGATTCAGTTCCTCTACTTGGGGCATCTCTGCCAGCATATTTTGTAGTAAACCGAAGAAATCCTCCTAAACGAACAAAAACAAAACCGAATACTTGAGTATTTGTACTGATATATTGTGGAGTTAAAGTGTCAATGTGAATGATGGAGATGCATGCTACTTGCCTCTCTTGTAACATATCTCGGTCCGACACACAGGGTGTCTATATCAGCACCAGGTCCATGCACCTACAGATTAGGCATAGAATTGTTATATTTTTCGAAAGCATTCTAAATAAACAAGCACACACAGTCAGAAGAAGCCAACAGAGAAAAACAATATGCAGCAAACTATATGACAGTGAAGTACATCTAAACCAGGTGCACTTTTATATGAGAGTGAAGTAAATAAAAAACGGAAAAAGATCACAGTTATAATCCGTTAGGTTCACCCAAAACCGAAAAGTGGAAAAAGGTCGCAATCAAACCCGTTGGGTTGACCCAATACCGAAATACACCGCCTGTATCTACCTGAACCCGAAATACATTCGACACATATTTAACCGAACAAGATATACGACGGACCCGCCCGCCCTGACAGTTCTAGTCCCAAGTGAACATCTTCTCAGCCTATTTCACATGAAATGCGAAAAAGTTTCAACCCCAGGTAAAAGCATGTACCATGGATAAGAGAACAACATAAATCAAAAGCTAAGTACATTGGACAGAACTACAAACAACAACATATGATCACCCTTCACCATCTTAAATAATCATATGATCTTATAAAGTGAGCAAAGTGATTCATGTTAGACATCTTAAACCCAATTTGCAACCATACTTGATTTACAAGTTACAACCAATAAACCATCAAACAAGTATTCACCCATACATTATACATACATCATATCCAACAGAGAACATAAAATGTGTTAATAATTTATGCATCTAGGTTTTTTATTTAACCGTCTGTCAAAAATCTGGGTAAAATGAGTATGGTAAGTTTTTACTCAAATTTATCAAAATTTACCAAAAGTTATCAGAATTAAAAGAACACAAAAATTTTAGTTTTGGTATACTAGGGCAAATTTGACAAAACATACCAAAATTTATCAAAAATTCCAAAAACTTAACTTTTACCAAACTATTTTTTACCCATGAATTTGACATAGAGTATAGTTTCTTACCCCAAGTCTGTATGAACCAAAGGTGAAAATCTTAGCATTAGCCTCATCCACCATCTGATCACTGTAACCCTTTGCAATAGTCACGTTCTTCACCCATAACTTCACAATCTGTATGAATAACAAACAAGACAAATATTACCAAATTCAATTTTAAACATCCGCATGAACGAATCATATCATATAAAAGAAGTAGCATTAATTACCTCATCTAATTTGGCCAACACTTGTTGCCTCTTACTGCTTTCATCCATTGTCTCATAAAGTCCACAATCCGCAAGGAACTGATCACACATGCATGCACCACATAAATTCATCGTTAGGGCTTATCAAATTCACATGGAACTTCAATTTACGAAAATTTACCAATTTTTGCCTAAATTTATCAAAAGTTATCTAAATTTAACTTTTCCCAACTGTTTCCTACTGGATCTGTCAAATTCATAAGTAATTTCAGTTTACCAAAAATTATGAAAGTTAAAAAACAAAAAAATAATAATTTTAACATATATATTAACGTAAATTTGCCAAAAATTACCAAAAATTACCAAAAGTTACCGAAATTCACTCGTTTACCCAACTGTTTTTTACCCATCAATTTGACACACTTACATGTCTAAACCCTAATACATATAAACTTTGGAAAATTTTATTGGAAAAAAAAATTAAGCACCCACCTTTTCAAGTTGTTTGCTCTTCAGAATATCATTCTCTGTTGGATCAGCTACAGAGATTGGCTGTGTTAACCCGAACGTCGGTGAACTAGGGCTGTTCTGAAGGCCACTACTCCCTGACATTGAAAGTTTGCTGCAATTCCTGCTATCGTTGCTAAGATTTCTTCCTGCCATGATTTTGAAATTTCATGGATTCAATTCCCTACTACAAAACTTTGGCAGTACGTAGAAAGAAAAAGGAGGGTTTTTATAGTTATATGGAATTTGTTGCAGGGTCAAGTAACTGTCTTTGGTAAAACGAAACCAAATAGGATTACATTTACCTTAAATATTAAATATTTGGTTTTTATAAAACGAAAGAAAAACGAAATTACATAAGTAAACCGACTATGAGGGAAACAACAACAAATATTTGAAGAATACAGAGTATCCGACGTACTAATATGCCATAACTAAGCGTATCTTTTACTAGGCATAAAGATTTGATTAACTAGTATATCATTACAAAAATAAGGAAAGTGCAAGTTATATATATTTTTAAAGAAAATTGGATTCTAAGAATTCCTACTTTCACTAATTATATAACAATAATCTCTACTTTATTTTGGATTTTGATGGTAAGAAAAATAAAATTTAATTCTAGTGAGACACCAGTACACCACCGAGAACATACCGTAAATATCATAGATTTTGAGCTACATTTGATTCAAAATTTAGTATAACACTTTATCACGATTTTCAATAAAATGTTGTTTCTCCCAATTTTTTTACATTTTTTTAATGATCTTTTCACTTTTATTCCTTACAAAAAATCATAATAATTGTTTAGAGTCTCAGAAAAATAATTTAAAAAATCTTTTAGTCACTATACTTCATTGTCTTTCTGGATGAAGGAATGAAAAAAATAAAAACAATATGAGGCATGAATGAAAAAAATAAGAAAAAAATATGGAGGTGGAGGTGGAGGCGGATTTGGTACCACGATAATCTTTTTTTGTTGACCATCAGAATCCAAAATGAAAGTAGGAATTATTAGTATACAATTTATGAAAGTAGGGATTGTTAGAATCTAATTTTCCATTTTTTTTAATTAGTATGTTTTTCTAACTATATAAATCAAAAGAAAAAACTAATATATTTTTTTATGTTTTAATATAATTCAAAATGATAATAGAATATAATTTTATTAAGAAAATATATAAATAACGATAGTACTGCTTTTTCCAATGACATTGTATATATGGCTAGTTTATAATTTCATTCTAAAAGCAAATTTATAAATTAATAAAACTAAAACTTACATTGCAAGGGTAAAAAAAAATTAGTTTAATATTCATACAATCATACTAGAACACTAAGGTCCTGTTTTTTATATTCGTTAAAATCAAGTTTGGATGGATTGAATTGAATTAGATAAGTTATGATTTTTTTTTGGGAATTGTGTTTTTAGAGAGAATGTTTTTTTCTGGAATTATGTAAGGTTTGAATAAGTTTGGATTGGATTGGATAGGTTAGTGTAACATATCCAAAGAACAGGGTGAAAGTTGGCGTGGTGTGGTAATGGTGCAGTACGGTGGAATTTGAAAAGGAGTGGTGAAATGTGGTGAATTGTAGTGAAAGTTGTGGTAAATGTGGTAGATGAGGAGAGAGAATGTGAAAAGTTGAGGAGAAAAGTGAGGAAAGAAAAAACTAGAGAGGTATATTGGTAATGATTATGGTGTGATGTCGTGAAATGTGGTAGAAATTAAAGAGATGCGGTGCACTGGTGCAGTATGGCATCGCACCGCAACCAACCGCATAAAAGAACAGAGTGTTCATCTTAGAAAGTACTAAACTTTCTAGATTAATTAAATCCATATGAATTATATTTGATTTCCATCTTAGTTATGTTTAACTTCATCTTCTACAAGACATAATTAGTCTCGACAATCTCATCCATACCTCATTTAAGGGTGTGTTTTCAGCTATGGTAGACGTTATGTTATGTTTAGAATTTTTGATCAGGTCCTGGATTAATAATTTGGGTTGGATTGTCTAGATTTTGAAGACAACTTGAGCTCAAACATATTTTAGATATTCGACAATCAAACTCGGATAAAAGAAAACTTATATTTTAGATATTTTTAGTTCAATTTTTCAAGAAATATTTTTAAAAATATATTATGACAATTGAGCTTAGGTCCGACCACATACAATTTCAATAAAACTATTACAAATTGTATCACGAATTCAAAGTGTTAGACAACCATATCCAAACATCATACACCTGAGTACGCATCTAGGTTAAGTGAATATGTCTACATTAGTAACCAAATAAGGTTTGAGTTTGCTAACTTTTTCAAATGTCCAAATTATCCAGAACCAAGTTTTACCAAACCCAACCCCTAGTAGTATCACTATTAATATCCTTCTTTCCAGTTCTTTTTTTAAAATAATTGTACTGACCCAACTCATAATAAAACTAACATCCACACGAAATCAACCCAACAAACGTATAGTAGAGCTAAATCTAAACCTAAGCAAACTAACCCATATCCAATTAGTCTCGGATAGGGGTGGGCAACGGACAGGGTCAGGGTCGATCCATTAGTTATGTAGGATCGGGTCGGGTTGAGGTTGGGCCATTGTAGTAATAGCTCGGGTTAAAGCTTTCTAGTAAAAATAACTAAATAAGGGTCGGCCCATGATGTTAAAGTTAAAATAAAGTATATTTGTATCAAAAAAGTAATTATGCTAATTATTTATTTAATGTGATGTATTAATAATAGATTTAAGGTTAACATTTAAAATAATAGGACAAACTATTTACTTTGAGTTATTGATCGGTTGACCCGATCCAGTCGATTCACCAACCGATTAACATTGTAAAACGGGTCACTTGTTAACGATCCTTCACCGACCTAACCCTTTGACAACCTTTATTTTTAGGACCCGACCCTCTTAACCCTATGAGACCCCGACCCAATGCTCATCCCTAGTCCCAGACTCAGAGCCCGAACTTCAACTGAACTTGACCCACCAAGCACATCTGAACAAAACTCAGAACCCGAACTTCAATTAAACTGAAACCGTTACTTTAGTTTGTTGTACTGTAATTTCTTATTATTTCACTTCAATTTGCTGGCTTGCTGCAATGGTTACTAGTGATCAAGAGATTTGGTTGCTAATGCTTCAATTAGGTTTATTCCTTAATATTATGAAATTTTCCTTCCATTTGTTCTTTGACATGTCAGGCGGCTTTCATAGTTTTATGACACTCGCAATTCTACCTCCTACTATAACAAAGTAATATCAGAACTCATATGTAACATATATGGGCATCTTTCAGGAACAGAAAAAATCGCAAATTTTCATTGAATGAACAGAAGTTTATATTTACAATTTTGGATGAGAAACCCGTACACATTATACAAGGCTTCAAAGAATAGCCTTCTGATCAATCATGAAACCACTTCTACAAATAACAAATAAAGCTGAATTCCTGCTAAAATCTAAACAAAAGAATTAGATCGTCGACTGCTTCTATCTATCCGGATCACCTCTACGCAAAAGAATCAGGTATTCTCTTGTATTTTTACTGCTTACTGAACCTTCAGACTCAGTTACTGGCTGCACTTCGCAAAGATGTGAAGTTAAACCTGCAACATGTATGCATTCAAAAACATCAATTCTAGAGTTCTCAACAGTAATTATTTTCTTTGTCTTCCTTTTTAAGCTCAAGTTACCTACCTGATAACCGGTTTTGGTGCGGGAATGTTGCAAGCTGATGGACATGTTGCAGTCACCCGTGTAGCAGGAACCTATTTCATATTTCACGACAACAGTTCAGGTTATTGTCAAGAATAGGGAAGACAAAAGAGATTACTATTTACAAGCAAGAATAACAAAATCAGCACATTTTAAGGTTTAAATTAGCTGGGTTGGGGAAATACCTCAAGCTCCTCTAACTCTTCATCGGCTGGAAAGTTGCAGGCAGCTGATGCTGGTGGAATGAGCCTCGAGGCCAGGGTATCGACGATGTCAACTATCACCTTCCTCTCAACAAGTTGCCCTTCCCCGATAGGCTGTAATTGTTCCTCTTCCAACTTGGAGGGCCTTTCTGAGGTGGAGCAAGTGGCCGCAACTTCTTCACTTCTCTCGGTGGCCGGCCTTTCCCCCGATTCAGAGCTGAGGCAAGAAGAACCACCAGAAGATGATGTCCCAACAGTTGCCATCGAAACACTCTCAGTTAAAGCACTTGGGTCTGTATCAGAGGTGTCCAGCCTCATCCGTTTTGCATCAACACTACCAATTGTTTGGGGCTGAGACATGCGAGCAGCCTTCCGCTTGGAAGCTGGTTTTACACGATGACTTGGGCGGACCCCACCAGGGAAAACGAATGGCGGAAGGTCTTTGTATTTCACGTGAGAAACCTTGATCAACATGCCCGACTTCCAACCATTGTAGCTGCCAACTTCTTGCTTGAATTGTTCCACTGTATATCTTAAATCAAAGAGTTCCTTATCATTGTCATTAGAACCAGGGGCTTGTCGCTTGCTTAGACCCATGAAGTAATTGCAGCAGAATCCCTTGGATTTCATCGAGATTTCAGTAGGGTGAGGGTGTGCCAAAAGCTTGCCTCTTGTATCCCTCTCAAGCTGAGCAAATAATGGAAAAGGAAATTATATGATTAGGAATAATCAAACATGATATACAAGGCCTGATATAATGAGACAGTTCATTTAATCATACCTTCAAAGTAAGCTGACGAATACGAGATTCAACCCAACCTTTCCACTGCCTGAAGTCATCGCCATTGGCAGCAGCAATACCAATCTGCAGATAGTTTTTGTATGCTTCGAAGAAAGAAAATGACTCCAGCAATGCGTTCCAATCAGCTTTATCCAATAACTCCCATCCCTTAAAAAACAGAAAGTACCATCTGACTGTAAGAAGTTGGTACATGGCCAAATCATGCCAGCAAATACAATGATACATGACCAAAACAGTACATAACAATAAACTATATCAGAAACAGGCTTGATCGTACAACTTATACTCCTTTGAAGCATTTCAACAGATCATAATCATAAAAGACGGCCAATTTGATAAATTGTTACACAGTAACAAGCAGAAATAAATGAATACTTTGCAAAGCATTCCTTTGTAAACCTACCTCACAGATTCTAAGTCCCCTCTGGAACTCCTCCTGCATTATCCGCAACGTACTTGAAGATACATTGTAGCTTGAATTCATTGATGGATATGCTGGAGTTATTATAGGCATCAAGTGCCACCTATCTTTTGGATTTCTTCTTGGATCCCAAAAGGGAAGACCTAACCCCCCTTGTTTAATTTCACACAGCATGATTGGGTTGGGCCACTTCCATTGGCTGTATACCCTGAAAAAGCGGGAAACTAACGTGCTGGCCACAGCATTTGGATACAGCTGACATATTCTTGCAACAAGTAGAGCCCAATTTATACCACCCAAGAACCCCGATACCTGGTCATTGCAGAGGCAATAGATCAATAAAAATTCAACAATTATTGAAGAACACCAACGCCAAAAACAAAGGAGAACAAGTGCAAAAAAGAGCTTGAAGTGGAGGGAGCAAGATAGAACCACAGAAATAAAGCTAAAGACATGAGAGAAGATCCTTACATTGGAGTAAATGCCACGCCTCTTGGCCCAAAACCGGATGCATCTCAAACACAGGAGGAAATTCTGTCGAATACAAAGTAGAAGAAAGTTCAGAGAAGCATACATGCACACATTTTCACATATGAACCAAAATGGATCGCCTTTTCATACCTGAATATTTGGGACCAACTGCAGAATCTGATCAGTAACTCGGCATCCATTCAAACTGCGCACTGTCTGTTCATCTGTGTTTATCAGAACAGAGTCTTGCAAAATGTCCAGATCCTACAACACATACGAACCCACAGATATTCATACAGGACATTCGTAGTACAAAAGGCATAGATAGGATATGTGGACACACTGAAGACGCACATCTTCATCAAACTATTTAAGTCCAAGGTTTGTCAAACAAGTAGGAAATACTCACCTCTGGAATAGCCCATAGGTCCAACCTTGCATAAAGAAGGTCAATTGAGACTCCATCAAACTTGAACTTCATCACGGGCACAAAAGCTTCTGGAACGGAGTTCAGCTCCTCTACTTCAGGAATCTCTGCCAGCATCTTTTGCAGTTCACCAAAGAAATCCTCCTAATTATTACATATAAAAATGAAACCCAATAAGTCTTCTCTGATATTTCTGTACTTTGAGGAGTTAAGAAGTCTATATGAACAAGTGGGGATCCCACTTACCTCTCTTGTGACATATCTGGGTCCAACACACAGTGTATCTATATCAGCACCAGGGCCATGCACCTACAGATTAGCATAAAATTGTTTATTAGGACACCAATCTACATGTATAGAACACATATAGAAGCAATCCATGAAAAATTCTCAAGTCTCAAACAATGGATTTCCGTTACTCCAACAACAACAAGACTTAAGAAAAATGCAAAACCGTCACATATATGCATGAAAGGAACAACACAAAAATAGCAATTTTCACTGCCAGCTTGTATTGACTCAAACAAACAGTGTCCCAAGTTAACATATCTTCATACTAATTTGCATGAAATGTTAAAACCCTAAACCCATAAGAGGCACATAAACAAAAAAGCTTAAACATGAAATGATTCATGCTAGAAATCCCATACTTTGGCTACAGCCAATTTTTGCAACCAAACATGAGTTAAAACCTAACCATCAAACAAGCATCAATTAGCATACCCATCATTCACAAATAACCATGTA
Source organism: Portulaca oleracea (assembly GCA_029582165.1). Taxonomy (NCBI): domain Eukaryota; kingdom Viridiplantae; phylum Streptophyta; class Magnoliopsida; order Caryophyllales; family Portulacaceae; genus Portulaca; species Portulaca oleracea. Next base: position 8,941,205 of record CM055880.1, read on the forward strand.
TCAGGTGGAATCTATTAATGCATCCAGGTTTTTTATGCTAAGTAGAGTATAGTTTCTTACCCCTAGTCTGTATGAACCAAAGGTGAAAATCTTAGCATTAGCCTCTTCCACCATCTGATCATTGTAACCCTTTGCAATAGTCACATTCTTCACCCATAACTTCACAATCTGTATGAATAACAGACAAAACAAATATTACCAAATTCAATTGTAAAAATCAGCATGAATGAATCATATAAAAAGAAGTAGCTTTCATTACCTCATCTAATTTGCCCAACACTTGTTGCCTCTTACTGCTTTCATCCATAGACTCATAAAGTCCAGAGTCCGCAAGGAACTGATGACACATGCATGCACCACATAAAATTACCGTTTATAAGTCATAACAATCAAACTTAACAATGTGAGTCCAAACCCTAGTACATATAATATAAAGCTTAGAATAAATTTATAGGAAAACATAATTAAACACCTTTTCCAGCGCTTTGGCCTTCAAAATATCATTCTCTGTTGGATCAGCTACAGAGATTGGCTCTGTTATCCCAAACCTCCGCGGATTACAGTTGTTCTGAACGCCACTCCCTGACATTGAAACTTTGTTGCAATTCCTGCTATAGTAAGTATGATTTCGACTATGCATGATTTTGAAATTTGATGAATTCTCACGTTTTGCTTCTGTTTTCTTATATATACTTTCTTAATCAGTGACAAAGCACACCAAAGAAACGAGATCAAGAGGGGGCTTCAGATCAGGAACAACAACGATAAAAAAGATCATTAATTAATCAATGATCATCAAAGTCTCAGTAGTACAATCTTTTTTCCAGTACGATCACCCACCCAAATTAGGGTTTTAAGAATGATATTACAAATAATCGGCTTGGTTGCCGATGAAACAGAATGAAATCAAACTAAAACCCTAAATTTCGACGAACAGAGATCCTCCCCCGGCAAACAAATCGTCGTCTTGGATGAGTGTGGCGATGAATTCAGTACTGAGAATCAAACAACGAACAGATGCAAAATTCGAAAGAGAAACTTGCCGAAGCTTCGAGAACGCCGCCGACAACCACCGGAAATTAGGGCTCGACCTCCACCGTGATCGCCGTCGTCGAAAATCGCAGCGAATTTGCAGAAGAGAATGCGCGTATGGAATTTGTTGCTGGTACACAGGCGGGGGCAATATATATAGTTGGTGATACATAGGCGGCGCCCGACTCTCTTTTTTTTTTTTTTCCTTTTCTTAAATCTGCCTTTTTTTATTTTAATCCAAATTTATTTTAAATTTGTGGTTTAATTTATTTATATCTTTTATTTATTTATTTATTAAATATTTTGAAGTTTCATTACATTTTTTATTTTTTTGTATTTTTTTAATTTTCTTAAATGCTCATGAACTTGAATTAAAATGTTTATGTACCTAAATTTGAATGTTCATAAGCTAAAATAGAATGCTCATAAAACTGAAGTTGTTCAAGTTTATGAATATTCTAATTTACGATTATGAGTATTCTAGTTATCGTTTATGAGCATTCATGTTTAATAAAACATATCAGCACAGTTTATAATCATTATAATAATGATACATAATTAGGATGAGTGTTTATAACCGTCATAATAATGATGTGAGATGTATAATAATGTATAATAATTGTTTTTTTCTTTTTAATAAATTAAGGGATTTTTTTATTGAAGGGCCACGTGTTAGTTGATGGATGAGTTTGTCTTATTTTAATAATAATATATAAATAACATATTTTCCACTCCTAGAAAATAATCACCTTCATCTAAGACCCAACTCTTATTGTTGTTGGACACCATTGACCTGAACCAAAACTAAAGTATAATAATGGAACTCATTGCCCTCAGACCTCAGTACATGCTTTTTCACATATATATGTCATCATCTTTTTCTCACTTTTTTTCGTGGTTTTGCTTTCATTGATTTATTATGGATCTGATCCAAATTTTAAGAATGAAAAATGAAGTACATCATACATGCAAAATCGATAGCCAATGCAGAGGAAGTCAAATTCAAGTGTTTAGCACTCAATCTAGGGGAACAAATCCAATATTGTGGGTCACTAAATCAACTTATGACGCTAACTTTGGAGAATATTATTATTCAAATTTTAGATATGTTAGGGTTTTTAATAAGAGCAGAATTGGTCAGCAGAAGCGAAAATAAGAAGATGACTACTAGATATCGAGAAAAATAAATGCAAGAATAAAGGGGACAAGATTTAACGTGGAAACCCAAATCGGGAAAAAACTACGGGCGGCACAAGCATAAACAAACCCACTATGGTAGAGAGTACAACGAACGATCTCCTCCCGAGATCCAACAATTTATTTTAGGTTTGAATCTAACAGTTTGAATCTATCCAGAACTCTATCCATTTCAATCGGAAGAACAGGGGATTGATTTGCTATATAAGAATCGATCCAGGAAGCTTTGTTGTATCCTGGAGACACAATCTTTGCATTAGGGGCAAAATCTTGTCTTAAAGATAGTGATTCCGTTCACGCCTCAAAGCTCTAATCAATCCCATCTCTAAATCTAACAATTTATTGTGTGAATTTAATGATTATAATTAGATTTAACTACCATAATTAAAAAAAATAACTAAGGTCAATTTTTCAATTTTTAATAGGCCTTCTAAACCTTGTAAATTGTAATCATAAGACGATGATCAGAAGGTTAGAATGACTAGGCGTGCAAACATTTTGAAAGATGACAATCTTGACGATATTGATGCGGAGATAGATCGAAAGACTGTGATTATTAGTAATGATATAGGCGTGCGGATCCTCGATGAATCGTCAAGCTGAAGTTATTGATTTTTCAACATCGTGATTGAGTCGTGAAGGTGTTTTGGTTGTCGTGGGTGCGAACATCCTCACAATATTATTTTTATTTAGCAGTGTTTGATTGTAATCTTTATCTTTTAAAAGTTAGTTATTTGTTGTTTGTAATTCGATTTGCTATACTATATGAACTTGTAAGTCTATTGACTTTCAATAATCGATACTAATCACCTGTGAGGAACTTTTTTTGAAAATTTTCCCCTCACTCATGTGTCTCTCACGTGAGCTATATAAAGCTGTCGCCTTTTTCTTTTTTTAGGGGAAAATAATCAAACCCTCCCCCATCATCAATCCATTACTCATTCGAGTTTCCTTTCATCAGTTGCTTTGAAACCCTAAACCCTAAACCTCAGAACCTAAAACCCTATCAAAGATCGACCACTCCAATTGCTTGATCACTAATCTCAGAAATCGAGAGAGAGATGGGGAGAAAGGATGAAGAACGCCTACATTTAACTCTGTCGACCCATATGAATAACATTCATGAAACTTTGCAGATTTTGGATCAAAAACCAGCTTCCTCCCTTCAGAAAGTTAGCTGGGAGGAGACTGTTAAGATGGGTGAACAAGTCTCCAAACACGCTACTACTGGTACTTCAACCTCCCCCCTTTTTTCTCTGTTTCTGATTTGAATTTAAAAGTTTAAGGTTTTTGTGTTTTAATTTGCGAAATTGGGTCAACCCCTTTTGACATTGTGGTGTAAATTCTGAATATTTGATTGGTTGAGTGTGAATGTTTAGCCTTTCTCCAACGTTCCATGTTTCAAAGGTTTTGGGTTCCTTCAGAAACGAACTTAGTTAGCTGACATTCTCATGTAACGTGCTTAATCAGCGTGGGCGAAAATTGGGGTCCGGATAAATTCAGTCAATATCAAAATTCAGATGAGAAATTGATGTCCAGACCTGGTTTAGATTGAGCTAAATTCAGGTAAAATTTGGGTTCAGAAACGAACTTAGTTAGCTGACAATTGAGATTGAGCTAAATTCAGGTAAAATTCGGGTTCAGACAATAGAAAAATAGAAATATTGAATTTGTGCAGAGGTTTGTTTTAGTAGTATAAAACTAGACCTGGCAGTTTCTGACCCGACCCGATAACCCGACCCGAACCCGCCCGAAATTTCTGGGTTTTGAACACGATTTTTTCAACTAAACCCGAAGTACACCGAACCCGAAAATTAGCGGGTCAAACCCGACCCGCCCGTTTGACCCGAAAAATAATTTTTTAAGTTCAAATTTATTAAAATTTGTGATTTTTCTTTGTAATTTTTAACGTTAAACTATAAGCGCAACTTATTTATTTGTTATTTCTCTAATTTAAGTTAAAATAGTTACAATAATCTATCGTTACTAGAAGATAATCATATTTTATTATGTATATTGTACAAAAAGTAGTATTTAGAGAACATTTTTTTTAAAGGTAAAACGAAAAAAGGTCGCAATCATAACCCGTTGGGTTGACCCGAAACCAAAATACACCGCCCGTATTTTCCCGAACCCGAAATACACCCGACCCGTATTTACCCGAACCCGATATACGACCGACCCGAAACCGCCCGCCCGACCGAATTGACAGGTCTATATAAAACTGATCTTGATTCATTTCTATATTGCATCATGGCATAAAGGTATAAGCTAAATGCTATATAGATGTAGAATTGAAGTATTGTCCACTAAGGAAGTTGCTAAACTACATAGCTTGAGTCCTAAAACGATAAAAAGAAGAAAGAGATAATTGATGCACAGCTAATGTCAAATATTTTGTAATATGTTTCTTTTGCATTAAAGCTTCATGGAAAAGAGAGAAGGGAAATTCCAGTTGCGGACTAATAGTTGAATGTGATTTGTACCAGTTTTTTTTTTGTGATTGTTTGTATGTGTGATGTTTATACACTGTTTGTGTAAGCATTGGGTTCTCCATACTGTGGGTGCATTAATTTCCCCCCCTCTTGATTTTGCAGCTGGAATGCTTTTTACCGAGTTTAAAACGGACGTAAAGGCATTAGAGGAGAACATGGGGGTGTTTTTCAACGCATTGCAGGGCCTTCTTTTGCTTGCCTATGGAAGTACAGTGGGCGCAGGACCAACTTTGTCGTCCGCTATTCATGCTTCAATAAAGAACGTTGTAGATTGTAGTTTCAAGTTATGGTGCGAATGTGTTTCGTCCTATGGTAATCACTTTCTTTTATTTGTACCAAATTTTATCAATTACTTTGTGTAACCACATTTATTATGTTCTTCTATAGCTGTATGAAAGGATATAGTGTTTTAATAGGAGGTTTAAAGATTTGTGAATGTTGACATGGTAATTGGGTTAATAAACAACTCTGCAGTTTAGAACTTATGTTGTGAAGTAGTCAAGAAAGTATAGTTGTAAATTTGTAATCAGGTACATTTGAAGAAATGGAATTTGAACAAGGTACTGCGGAGTACATTTGTCAATTAGGTCTAGAGTGAGATACTAGGTTGGGTAAGATTCTAAGGTAAATAGCACATAGGCATACTATACAAGGTATTACTACAGCCACTACACAAGTATACAACCTACATAGGATTAGGCGGGCAAGATTTATGGCTCCGACTCTTCATTTTCCCTACCGTATCCGTGTCAGACCCTTGACACTCGGACAAGGATACGACACTCGACACTTCAAATTACAATGAAAATGTATAAAAAATCTTTAAAATAGCCGAGTCCGACACTCGGACCCTTGATACTCGGACAAGGATATGGACACGCGTACCCGAGTCCAAGTAACAAAGGCTGTAGCATGTTTTATTGGTTACTGTTGTTGAAGAGGATGATCTAATCACAAAACAAAGATTTTGCTTAAACAACCAAACATGCTTGGGGTTACATCTTTGGACTAGAAGTCTCCCTGCTTCCTAAAAGTAGATGGATTTTCCTTGTAATCTATATCACTCAATCGGGAACAAGAGAATAATGGTCGAGTATGATAGCTTTTTGACGCCATGAATTTTAATCTTGTTGGCGTAAAAGATAGTAATGGATGAATTTGGGCCAGTGTTCGATAGGCTTGCTGGAAAGTAAGAGGAGCGTTGCAAATCTAATTATGGAATTATACTTTTTGTGGGTTCAGGAAGTGTGTGTGTTTTTTTTTTTTTGGGGGGGGGGGGGGGGCAACAAATGAACGCTTTCTTAAATAGGAGAGGCCTTACTTTGTTTGCTAGATCAGCCACAAAATTCTGGTACTTCAGTCTCAAGAGGGGGTTAGAGTTGAAACAGGTAGCACCTTCGTTGGTGTTGTAGAGCTTTGGTGGCTAATGCATATATGAAACTCCAGATGAGTCAGCCGGATGATGAAGATGGGTTCCATCAGTATTCTGGTTATCACACTCCCTCTGTTTACAATAACTGCCGTTTAATAAATGCTACACGGTTTTCAATGTTTTTCTTTGACCGAGAATTTCTCATAGCATATTTTATTAAAAAATTACAATATTGTTCTCCATGATAGTATTTTTTTGTTACGAATCTAACAGTAGTATTTTCGTATAATAAAACATTGTATATGTTGACATATTAATGATCAAATTCTTTTAGAGTTTGACCGACACGGAAATTAAAGTGACAGTTAATAAAAAAACGGAGAGAATACTTGGTATGAAAGTTTGTATATGAAATTGCAGACACTCTAGCTCAAGTACTTAAAAAAAAAAATCCCAAAGAGAGTACTGGGTTTAGTTCATGCATTGCACAACAAGAAAATCCAGTGGGGAAACTTCAGAGCATGATACACAGTCATACCCATGGCAAGTAGAGTTTGTTTCTCCACATTCAGCTGATAACAACTTGGATTTGACAAGGAAATTTGAAAGCCACTTCATAATATGTCAAGACTTTAGCTAGAGCGTAGATTATCCGGGGAATGAAGATATATCTTATACACGTTTCTTTCAAATATCATATTTTTGTGCTATCCTAACTGAATTTGCCAGGCCTATAATGTTGTCCTCGTCTTTGAAACAACTTGTCGGTGTTAGTGGAAAAGAAACAACTTTCAGGTCTATAACGCTGTCAAACTTTATATGGGCATAATCTAGCTATGCTCAATTTAAACAAGTTGCTAATCTGCTTTATCAGAATACTTGGTTCACTGGATTTTGTTGCTGATTTTCATGATACTTTGCTGCTGCTTTGCAATTACTTAGTAATACCACTCTTTTCTTTTTTTTCTTTTTTTTAATGTGTATTTTGTTTTCCTTTAAAACCAAGGGCGAGGAGGGGGGCCTTATGCAAAACTCTCATACCAGTCCTTGAAATTTGTATACCATGTGGGTGTGTCAACATGCAAAATTGAAACAAGTTGCTATTAATTAAAACTTATAAATCATAACATGGGAAATGGACAGATCATCTTAGACAATTCTTCATTTACATCTCTTGGGTTAGTCAAGCAATATTTATAATCCGGTACATCTGAACTGGGTATTGTGAACTACATCCTTCAGTTAGGTCTACGGAGAGGTATCAAGCTAGGCAAGACTCCATTGTAAACAGAACATAGCACACTGCACATAAGATATGAATGCAACCCGTGTTCGTTTATTATGGACAAAATCTTTGTTTCTAGTATGTTTCATTGGGTTTATTGTGGTTCTAGAGGATGATCTTGTTACAAGTTCATAGTAAAGAGAAGAATTTCTTAATCAACCAATCATTAGGGTTCAGTCTTTGGAGTTGAATTCTTCCAACTTCTCGAAAACTGATAGAATTTGGTTGTAATTTGTATTCGAAATAAAAGGATAATGATCAAGTATGACAACTCTTTGACACCATGAGTTTAGGCTTGTAGGTGTAATAATGGATGAACTTGGGGCAAGTTCTCAATTAGCTCATTCAAGAAGTAGGACAGGGGTTGGAAATGTACTACCTCCATTCCAAATTAATTGTCACGTTGATTAAATTTTAACCGTTAATTACTCACACATTATAATGAGTTACAATATGAAATTACGTCATTAGAAAGATATTTTCCTAACAATTATGATGGATGTAATTTTATATTGTAATTCATGAATAATTAACGGTAAAATTAGTCAAAGTGACAATCAATTTGGAAGGGAGGGAGTAATAACTAATAATGGAGTTACTCATGATTTTTGTTGGGGGTTAAGGAACTGGATGCAAATTATTTGTGATTTGAATTTGCATCCTTTAATAAATCTTTTGATCACTTATAAAAAAAGAAAAATTGGATTTGAATAATCTCTACTTAGAGGCTAGAGCCAGTGTAAACTAATGAACCCTACTTGAGAAATTTACTACAATGGTCCCTACTTTGCACCCCTGGGATTGTAGTTGACCACCTCCGAGTTAATGAAAATAGACATGGTGGTTTATTGACGTGGCACCAGAGAAAACTGACTTGACTTTTTTCTTCCACTTGAGTTGACCTACACTTGACATCCACGTCAACAATACACATGATAGAAATGTTTAATTATTTGAGGTTAAATTAAATTACTAATTTTTGGGGCTTTGAATTTCTTGTTCTGGGTTTGATTATGGAAAAAGAGGTGTGGAGGTGGGTAGGGTAGAGAGAGCAAGTGTGAATGGGGGTGACCGGGTGAGGGAGGAGAGAATTAAGCAAATACATACCTATCTATTATTGACGTGGACACCGAGTGTGGGTCAATCCAAGTAAACAAAAGTCAAGCCAATTTTTATGGTATTTCTTGTTTATTCTCTTCTTTGAAGGAGAAGGGCCTGCAGGAACCATATAGCCCTCCTACTTTGTTGATCTATCTAACTTTTTTTTTTTTTTGAGAACTGCTGATTTATCCAATATAGTAAATCTCGTTCGTGGTCAGTATGTGCATAGTCTGGTGCTCGCAAGAGAGAAATGTTGTTATTGGTGAGAGCTGTAGGAAAGAGTGGTGATGGCGGTAAATTAGTGATTAACATGTGAGTGATTTTGGGGGAATTTGATTGGATATAAATAATGCCAATATACATTTACAATTGAGGAAATTGGCATTGTGCAAAAGCTTTTTCTGTTTTGAGCAAAGCGCGATACAGAGCGATGGGCTTGATTTCTTTCTTTCACTTTGCTTCTTATTCCTTCACCCTTTCCTTTACTTGGACCATATACCATTTCACTTTTCTTGTTTGCTCCCTTTCTTATGCTGGGCAGACAAATGAAAGCCTTCTTCAATGGTAAAGGCCTTTGTTTTGTAGATCATGATGCTGCACAACATTCTGTTGCTTTAGTCGATAAGAAGAGGTTAATCTGGTTAGAGTATGTTGAGATTCTTTTTTTTTTTTTTTTTTGGAAAAGGGGGGAGGGGGGGTGGGGGTGTCCCCAGTGATGAGGGGCAAAAGTAGCACCTCTTTCAACATTTCTCGAGTTTGGTGGCTAATTCATGCATGACATTCCAAAAATTCAGTCAGATGAAGGATATTGATTCATTCGGAATTCTGGTCTTGCATGCGTACTTGACATGATAGTTTGCATATGAATTTGCAGCCGCTATCGCAAGTAGTAAATCTTTCCCAAGGGAATACTGAGATTAGTTCCTTTGCTATCGAACTAGAACTGATCCAGCAAGTAGAATTCATATGTGTACGGTGTACACACCTTTATTTTTTGACAAGTAAAGATTATTTGAAACAGCTCTTCAGCATTGTGAAAAAAAAAAAACCCCCCATTTTCAGCCAGGACTTTATCACTTGTAGCATCTTCTCTTGGCTGGACTGATAAAGAGGACTTCATGGTCACTGAGTTATATGTGTACCATTTCAATTTCATAGAACTAAACATCCTCTAGAATGACAAATTCTGTTTCTCCTAACTTGCAGGGTCTCAGAAGGAGCAAAAGCGCACTATCCCACAGATAGTTGGCACAGTCTGGGACGCATGCTCCGCTCTCAAAAGGACCCCCGCGACAAACATCACTGCAATAGGGAGGGAAATGACGCGGGTTGCTGTTTCCATCAAGGATGTCTTATGCGAAATGAAAGAGCTCGAGCCGTCTCCATCTGATCCAACCAACGAAGAATCAGAAGACCAACCACAGGCAAGCAATCCTTCTGACGACGACGACGATGACGATCTGGGAAAAGACTTGTCACCCGAAGAGATGAAAGTCGCCCAGCTGGCAATCGGAGCTGTTTCTGAAGTCGTCAATGTCGTCAAGGAGCTCATAAGATCGATCACCGGTCTGCTCAAAAACGGCGGTTTGGTGGAGGAAAAAGACGGGGTGGAATCTCTTGAACAACTGCTGGCACTCTGCCGTGGTGTTGGAGCCCAGGTTGATGAACTTGGAGCTTGTCTTTATCCTCCACAAGAGTATTCTGCCATAAAGAAAGCTTGTGAGGATTTATCTTCGAGAGTAGATGATATGCAGAAGGGATTAAAGAGCTTAAATGGCTCCATCGACACTTTTGCAGAAAGTTGCATGTCATTGAAGAAAGCCTTGGGGCTGCTTACCTCAGAAATTTCCAGCACAACTGCTGTCGATATTGAACCACAGATGCAGAATCTTGCTGTAGGGCATTGACGACGTTGTGAGCAGCAACTTATGCTTTGCAATTTACACTGGAGATCTGGAAAAGGAAATTAGCCTACCAAAGCAACAGTTTTGTGACTAGGAACTTTTGTCAATAGCAAGTAGTAGCTTCTATTTTTGGGTGCCTATTGACCTAATGCAATATATATGCACTTGTTGGCTTTTTGCCCTGTATACTTTGGTATCTAAGTTATTGTCATAGTATTCTGTCAACTTTTAACAAGATTACTTGAATTATTTAAGAATCTCGCAAGATAAGTTTGTAAATCGGCGTCGCTATACTAGTTGTACAGGGTCGTAGAGAATTTGACTTGATCATCTAACAGAACAAATGATACAAGAAATCCCGATGTAGTCTACCAGAATCAACCTCTTCATGCACTCTCATGTATGAGGGAAAGGTTACCTACATCTGAACCACCTCAGACCCCGCACTAGTGGAACTATAATGAGGTTCATTATTGTTGTAAATCTCAAATGATAACTACCTTTTTTTTTTTTTTGCTCATTTTAACCCAACTCAAATTTACCTACTATTTTCAATATTTTTGCCAAAACTTACCTAAACTGTTACCGGTCAAATCCAAATTTATCCGGCCTTATCTTACCTCTAAATAACACACCATTCCAAAACCTTGGCAGTTAAAACCTCATAACCTGTGGTGTGGTAAAGTTATAAAAATTGGTAAAAAAGAAGAAAATTATAAAATTTTTATTTCAAGCATTCCAATAGAACAGAAAGCTGGGTTTATAACAATTGTGGTGGGAAATTGGTGGGGCATGAGTTATACAATCAATCCCTCAGTTCTTTCTTCCCACTAGGAATTTTCATCAGAAGCAAAGAATCTGCAGCTACAATAAAAGAAAGAATTATAACAGTTGATGTAGTACTTCATCTATGATATAATAAAAAGGTTGTCATTCTCTGATACAAAAAAGCTATATATGCACTACTATACAAACAAACATAGCCAGCATGCATCAGGGTATTAATGGACTATCGTCCCGTGAGCTTGACCGCCCATGCGCCACCGAGGTAAAGTCCAAGTAGGGGCCCGGCAAGAAGCATTTGGGTCAAGGGATCGGTTGATGGGGTAAGCACAGCAGCTGCAACGACAGCACCCACCACAACGTATCTCCATATCGATAGCATTTGATCCCCGGAAACTAGGCCGGTTTGTCCCAGAAGAAGTTGGATCACTGGAACCTGTAAATACCAATGGAAAGTCACTGATATCTCGTCTTCAATCGTAGAAAGGATGCCAAGTGACAGACTGACAGGAACGTATTCTGACAAAGACAGCTTTTTTGGTAGCCCTATAATGTTGATTAATGAGTTGAACTTACCAGAATAAAATAAGGTCCACAATACTACAGGAGAACATATTTATACAGTATAGCTTGCCACCGGATTTTGTGTACAAACGAGCAGATGGTTTTGTTTATTTAGCCTCAGACTTTGCCATCGCAGTTCCACAAAAAAGCACATAATTGTTTTGTAAAGAATTAGCAACTCTCTATTTCTTGTTATGACACTTACCCTATCTAGTTGTTCGCAGCTTCATCAACAAATACAGATAACCAAAAACCTAAAAATAAAGAAAACTGCATAGAACTAGTATGGAACACCCCGCATCTCAGGTGAAAAGTCTTACCAGTAATCTCTGTCAGTAAAGAAAAGTAGCGATTACAGTTATAAATGAAAAACAGTCGAAGATTATTACCTGGAAGGACAAACCAGTGCTGAACATGAGGATAAGGACAAATTCGAAATACTGATCAATAGACCAAAGAGATTCGACAGCCCCTTCAGCGTAATTTACGAAGAAATTCAATGCTGCTGGGGTAAGAACGAAATAGGAGAAGGTGATGCCGGCATAGAAAAGCACAGACGAGCCTAAAACAATAGGTCCTAGGAATCTTCTCTCGGATCTTGTGAGACCAGGAAGCACAAATGCAATAATCTCATAGAGAATCACGGGACTCCCTAGAAGAAGACCACAGTATCCTGAAACCTGAAGTGCACATAAATATGTTAGCAGTTTGCAAGTCCATTTATTTTGCAAATACATACGGCAACGCGAGATTCTAAGAAGAAGAGGAACCAGATGATATTATTGCTCAAAGATTTCAATTGATATTTGATCCCTAAAGAAGACAATTTAAAAAACAAAAGAAAGCACCACAAGGAAAAGCACTATTTACAGAATCACAGAGCTTTGCAAAAGATGGGAACTTGTTCGTATCAGTATAGCACTACTCAAAACAATTCTTATCCTTAGATTCCTTATCACTGTGGTAATGGAATACTTTCTACATCCCCCTCCCCAAAGCAAAAGGAAAAAGGAACACCAACATTTTATTGATCTAACCATCTCTCTTACAGCTAATATGAAACTCACTATCAATTCCTTTACTGGCTTTAGCTTGTCAAAGAATCACAAGTTCACAACTAAGACTATCACTCATTTTCAAATCAGCTGACTGCACCAACTTCCATTTTCTTAACAGTCAATTGAACATCCAATCACCATGACAATCAAGCTTCCATCCAGATCTTTCCTTCAAACTTTTAAACGATTAAAGTTGTACTTCTAAACTCACGATAATTGCTTGGAAACAACATCAAAGAGTCCCCAGTTGAACTTCTGTCTTTCCTTATCACATTTCTCTTCACCTATTTCTTCTGCTTATGTTTTGTCAATGTCCTTTGTAAGACAATCAATAATAACTAATCAAGAAAATGAGATTATAACAACCAACCCAATATCCTTCTGATTAGACAAACTATATTTAAAGGTAAATAATATGCAGAAATCCGTTATGGTGTTGTTAATTAGGAATGTAACCTAAACAGTTTCCAGACTAGAATAGAAACAAGCTGGGTCAGGAAGATTTCCAGTGATATAGGAAACAAAAGCAGAAAAAGAAATCAGAAGTTACTTATATAGGAGGGAATTTACCAAATAATGTGAAAAAAAAATTTGGAACTACACAATGAACACATAAGCCACGAGAATAGAAATAAGACTTGTAATTGATTTATGGTTATCCAGTCATTGCTCAGACATGGCAGATCAGCAACCACGGTCCTCCAGATGACTGTAATTAATCAAGTTGAGTAACACAGAGATTCTACTTCATTCTTTCAAATTACAAGCACGTGCCCAGGTAAACTACTGACGTATTCAATGAACCGCATAAAAGCAATCAAACTAATTTATGCCCATCCTGAAGCAACAAGTAATTCCCTATGCAAGAGGTAACAAGTACCTTAAGTGTAGTGAAGAAGAACTCGCCAGGTGCTAGCTGCAGAAACCGAACACCCTGCTCTTTGACCGGGGCTTCAAGTATCATAATCAAGTCCTTTGAAAATGCAAAACAGCCCAAAATAGCAGCTCCGACAGCCAAAACTGATACAAATATCCTCTGACGAAGCTCCTCTAAGTGATCAAATATGCTCATTTCTTTGTCATCAGGGAGAAGTTCCTTATCAGGATAAAGAAAATTATAAATAGGACTCTGAGAATTTTCGTCACCAATGTTGTTGGGCTCACCTGTACCAAGGACCAGTTCCAAATCAGCGCTTGTATTTGTCAGGAATCTCTCTTTTGTTTGGTGAGATTATGAGACAAACGTATGCTTATTTTGTAGCCATAAAAATAAAATAAAATAAAATAAAAAACTACCGTCTTCCAAAGTCCCAACAGACAAACTAGACCCGCCTGCTCCTCCATCCCATAAGGCCACGACTCATTGAATAAAATCTAACTATTTTTGTTTTATCAATGGAGGATGTTTCATATAAAAGAAAGCAGCAAGCTTTTCTCATGCATGGAAACAAGGTTTACTGCATCATAGTAAGACCTCGGCAGGTTGGTAAACAAACTAGAAGCCATTATAAGTCATACTAATATACTATTATGCAGATCGGACAAGCATGGACACTCTCTCAATGTAGCATTGCCACGTTTAGCACATGCTGGATGATGACACTCACAAGTCATAACATGTCTCGGGTACAGCAAGAACTTTCATTCAATTTTCTCCATTTTCTTTTGGTGAATCCTGAATCTAAGTGTCCCTTGGGAAAAAGGATTAGATGTATAAGATGTTTCGATTTGAATATATCTTATTCCCATCCAGTCCTATATCTGTCCATGATATCAAACAGTTTTCAGGTTATTAGGTGCCATACAGCCAGCATCCATGTTAACAAAACATGAAGAACAGGTGCCCTACTCCTGGTTACCACAGTCCGACAAGTCTAGACTTGTCAATTTGGGTGGGCAGGTCGATTTCATGTCGGGTTTGGTACGTCTCGGTTTCGGGTTTGGAAATTGTGTTCAAAACCTTAACTTCAGGAGGGTTCGGGCGATTCTCATGTCGGATACCGACGACATGGTCCAACTAAGATCAGTGTTCCTCTCCTAGATGGTTCAAACTAAACTAGCAATCAACTCTTTAAGGCATCCAACAAAGAGACTAACAATACGGGAACGCAACCATTGGCAAGCAAAAGAAACAAAGAAATTCATATTGTGTATTTCCATCATGAAACACGCACACATTTTCCCATACGAGGGCCTCTCCAAAATCATTCCTCAAAAATTAAAATCTTCCCAAATCCCACTCTTCCTCCATCTGGCCTAATACCTCAACCCAAAGGCTTGAATAAGAAAAAACCAATGTCTAGCAACTCAAAACATCACTAATAGCCCATCCCCTACCTACCAATCTTCCACTACTAATCCCATCAAAACAAATCACATGAGAATTTGAACTGGTCACCCACAATTGAGTTCCTCCACTACTCCCAAAACACCATGATAAATCAGTCCCAAACTATTTGCAATAGCAAACAAACTCAAACACTATTCCATTCTGTGACATCTTCTAGTAATTCACATCCACGAACATCTATGTTCCAGCTAAAACAAGAAAATTCAAGTCGACTAGTTTGGATTTTGAATACCTCAAATAAGCAACGAGACATCCTCAGTATGTTCACACATCTTTCTATTATAAGCACCCAAAAAAGCAAACCCACACAAAATCAAACACGTTCGTTTAGTTCCAGCAAGCTCACATACCCATACAATCAGACAACATAAATCACATCCAACAGAATTTCACAATTTGAGCTAAATCAACAAAAACCCATGATTAATTTAGCAAAACAAATACCGGGTCTATCTTCAACGCCAACATTGCTTAGTGGGATTTGCTCGTTTTCCCTCAAATCCTCGGCTGCGAAACAAACTGTTCTGCCCCATCTTCTGGGAAATTTTCTGGGGGAAAAACTAAGCCTCATACGGGGTCCCTTGCTTTGCGATAGCACGAACTTGGGGACTAATCGATGTGCAGAATTAGGGTAGAGAGGGTTGAAGTAGCAGCAGCCACTATTCAGACGTAGCTGAGACATCTGAACGGCAGCCATGGCTGTTGCTCTCGTGATATATCAGATAGCTGGGTGCAGAACAACTCCGGCAAAAGGGTTTTGGACACGAAATGCAGCAGACAACGAGAGATAGAGAGGGGGGAGAGATAGAGAGGGGAAATTGGGGAATTGGTGTTAGTTGGAAAGTTTGATCATTTTATTTGGTGGACGAAATTCAATCCTTTGATATTTACTAGTAGTTCTTAATTACCACTAGTCAGGACTACATCTTGAAACGTGGCCGTATTCCGACAATGTTGTTTCAAAATTTTATTTTATTTCATATTATCTGTAATTTTTTAAAACTATACCGTTAAAATTTAATTTTGCTTGACCTAAAAAGCACGTAAAAGAAATGGGCTATCAGACATTTCTCATATGCGTTTCGGCTGATCCCGAAATTGTCTGAACTCGGATTTTAGCTACATCTAAATGGTAATGGCAGTTTTTATCAGGCTCTATTCTTTGGATTGGTTCAACTATCCATTTCAAACATATCCAAACTTATTCAAACCTTACATAATGTTGGTTCAAAGGGAGTAAATGGTATATGAAACAATGGAAACTCGCTTGGATAACGCTAAGAGTTGTGGTCTCGTATTCACTTTCCTTAAGAACTATTTATTATACCGTAAATGTTCAAAGGGACAAAATTTAGCACTTGTAACACTCAAGAAATAGGTTCTCACTTGAATAACTCAACTATAGCTGCAGTCTTGACAAGAATGATGTTGTAATTAACTTAGAATTTGTGTCTCAAATAGCTTGGAATGTCTCCTATTTATACGAGACTTCCAACCCTAATGATATCCTTTAGTCAAAGGACAATCAATATCCTTAATAAGAGATTATATCCTTAATATAACCTTGACCAAGTCAAGTCATATAGCTATTGGAAGTCCTTAATAATCGTCCTTAATATTGATATCAAATACTAATTATACAAGATTATATAGTCGTTAGCATTAAAAACAGTTATGGGTTCAACACGGTCCGTGTTGAGCCCATGACAGTTTTCTTTACTCTCTGGGGTCCAACACGACTCGTGTTGGTCTCAGACTCACCCGTATTGATCATATTCTTGATATTTCACTTATATATGATCCTTATACCTGTTACATATAATTCCTTACGCTATATAATTAACTTATACTCTTGAAATAATTCCAACACATAATTCCCAAAAAAACATCATAACTTATCCAAACCAATCCAATCTATCCACACCTGATTTTAATCAATCCAAAGAACATGAGGTAGTAGTATTTTTTACTTTTGGGAAAAATTGGGTAACGGTTTTGCCCAAATACCAGTGGCAAGTTTTAAATTCTACCTGTAAACCTGTTATAGAAGGTGAATGTGGTATTCTTAACTTTTTTGAAAAGTTTGTTGACATTAAAGACAACCTTTAAAGATCAATGATATTTTTTATTAAAATGAAAATTTGAGTGACATTTTTATCCAAACATTCTATTAGAATATAACTGGCCAAAGTAGGGATTATTAAAATCCAATTTTCCTTTTTCCTCCCCCAAAATATACTACTTCCTCTGTTTTTGTTTAAATCTCATTTTAATTTCCGTGTCAGCCAAATTTTAAATAGTTTGACCATTAATATGTCTAACATATACAATGTTCTATTATACAAAAACACTATTATTAGATTCGTAATGAAAAATACTATTATAAAATTATTATATTATAATTTTTTAATGAGATATGTTATGAGAAATTCTCAGTGAAAACAAATATTGAAGATCGTATAACATTTATTAATAGATCGACCTTTACTATTGAACAACAATATCTTTGACGTACCTATGTGACATTATTATACCAACAGTTATTAAAGAGGCAGTGAATCGTTCTCTGTGCTAACATGGCAGGCGAAGAGAAAAAAAATCGGCCCCATCCCAGTAACCCCGTTAACCTCTTCGTTTTTCTCACTGACCCAAGTTACAAGACTTTAGTTAGTTGTATGTCATGTCAGTCATCAGCACATAGACCGGTTCATCACCCCCTTAACCACTGGGTTGGGGCCAATTTTTTAAAGTGGGTTAGTGAGAAAAATTGAGGGGTTAATGGGGTCACTGCGTTGGGATCGATCTTTTTTCCCTCCGCTGGGCACATCAAGACAGAGACTAGTTCACCATCGACTTATTCACTATTGGTTCAATAACATCACCTATATATAAATGTCAAAGATATCGGTATATTATAGTCCAATACCCCTAAATGTCAAATTCATTGGTTCTCCAATTTATCAAAATTTACCAGTTTTTATCTAAATTTACCAAAATTTAAGAAAACTTACCAAAAAATACCAAACTTAAAAATAAAAAAAATTAATATATTGACGTAAATTCACCAAAAATTATCAGAATTTACCAAATATTATTAAAAGTTACCAAAATTTAACTTTTACTCGATTTTCACAAGCCCTAAACCACTGTTACTGGAAATGGCGGGAGTACACAATACGCAGTCCAGTCAGTCTAGGCAGATGCACTCCGTACTCCGTAGTACTTTGACTTCCTTCAATTGAAAAACCCCCCAGTCATCCACATCGCCGCAACCACTGCCTGAATCCTACCACCGCCACCGCCGCCGCCCATCAGCCGCCACGCTGCCCATCAGCACTCCGACGACTGGGGAACGGAAATTTGACGACTGATTTGTGAGTTTTCATACTTTCATTCTTTGATTTTCAATTTTAGGGTTTACAATTCACTATTTCAATTTTAGATTTTCATTCCAATTTGGTAAATTACTGAAATTTATAATTTGTGAGTTGTGGTTTGTGATTGCAAAATGTCAATTGACAACAACAATAACCTCAATGTCATAACCCGAGTTCAGTTGCTTATCGTTGATTTCATACACATAATCGCAAAAAAGGAGAAAAGATTTTCACTAGCTCATAATGAAGCTAAAGACGATTAAGAGTTTAAGCGTGTGGAAATATCATTGGGAGTATTGATTGAACTAGATACTAAATAACCAAGTCAAAGAAACATCCTGAGGGTTTGTATGAAGCAAAAGTCATATACTCATATAGCAGCATACGATGAGGACTACGTCCTTAGTATAATTTTTTTGTACAAGGTTCTAAAGCACGTGGTCAGGGATTGTGAAGTTTTAAAATACTTTCAATTGAGATGACAGGTAAATTGTCATTGTGATTTGTTAATAATTAAACATTTTATGACTGATTATTGTGTATTGGTTAGGCAAGGATTTGTGAATTGTTGAATATTTTGTTGTGATTTGTGATTTTTCTTTTGTGTTTTTATGTTGTTTTCAGTGAGTGACAAAGTGTTGGGTATAATATGGACCATTCTAATTCAATTTTACGATACTATGCCTAAAAAAGAAAACAACCGGAAAGTAGCGGACAAGATAGAGAATGCGTTTGACTCAATTACCAATGAGTCTATCATGTATCGATGTCAAAAAATGAAACTACGTAGTGATCAATTATAATAGTTGACTATTGAAATATTTGACGGTTTGTCCAAATTTCTTTTTCGAATAAATGATGATTATTAGCTAATTAATAAATTAATTTGTGTAAATGAGTCAATGTGATTAAATTAGGGTTTACAATTTATCAATTGGATTATAGGAACGGTGTTGAATTCGATTTGTTAATTGAATGCCGGACTAATTTTCTATTTGATTTTGGAGTTTTTTAGGCTTTGAAATACTTGCTACTTGCTAGCTTATTGAAACATTGAATGCTTTATTTGCCAGCCGGTCAACTTATTGGTGATTCAATTTGTTGGTTAAAGTAGGATTTGAAATCCTTGTTTTCATGGATAATGTTAAATTCCATTTTTGATAGTTTTTTTCCCCGTATATTTTTGCACCAATGAGTGTGAATCTTAGACCCGCCACTGTTTCTCAATAGAAACTTAATTAGGTGGGATGAAATTATGTTTCCTGATTGAGCATTGTTTGAAGATCTTAGACCTAGTTTTAATTGGTGATTATTACAACCTGTAATTTCATCTAACAGTTCCGTGTCGTGGAGCGTTGGATTGGTGGGTGGCTGATTATACGACACACTCAGCTGGCATTGTTCCTCGTATCAAAGTCGAACGCATGGAAACAAGTCCAGCTGAAGAAACCCTAATTCTCCTCAGGAGCAGGCTCTTGGATTCACATGCCATTTTCTCTCAACTTTCTAACTCTTCGGACACCAATTACAGGTCCATTTCTATCCCCTCTTGTCTGCGTTTGATGGCCCAATTACCTTAAGTGAACTTCATCAGTTATCATCTTCTTAATCACTTCAATTTCATGTCTTTCTTGGGGATTTGGCAGCAAATTGAAGTACATGATATCTAGCTCAATCACTGAGTCATGCAATAACTCAGTATTGCTTCTTGGTCCTCGTGGATGTGGGAAAACTGCAGTATGTTCTTGTTTCCTTGAAGTATTTTGCAGTTTCCTTGTTCAACTTTGAGAATTCTGTTGCAAATTGTGACCTTTTATGATTTTGTTACTTTTTTGTTGGAAACTAGGTACTGGAGCTTGTTCTTAAAGATCTATTTGCAGAATACCCTGATATGATATCTTTGGTATTGCTCGATTTCCTGTTCAGCATAATATTGTTGTTACTAATTGGTTATAGTATTTGAAAGTTGAAACGTCATTGCCTGTAATCATTTTTGTGGAACAAGAAGGATTTTACTGGGTTGTAGCCTGTGGGATGCTGGGATGGTAGAAAGTCCAAATATACCCCCCCCCCCCCAACACACACACACACACACACACAAAAATAAAAATAAAAATCATCTCTACTGAATGGTTTTGTAGACTGATATTTATATTGTTCTAATTCCATGATGACAGAGTAGGATGCTAATTGCTTTGTTGGGCTTAGGATTCTGGGCAAAATTTTCTATAATGCTTTGAACTTTCATCACCCAATGAAGTAGCTAATTGATAGATTAGTTACATTCTTGATTGTGTTTGTGTCTAAAATGATTGTGAGTCTGTGTTAGAGAGGGAGGATATCTAATCCTGCTATTTTTTAAATTTGTTATAAGAAATCTGACTCTAACTAGTAATTTCTTTATGTTTATAGTACATTATAAAATTTCTCAGTTTAAGGTTGTGAAGGTGAATGAGGATTCCCTAGTTTCCATTTGTCTAATATGCACTAAAGCTAATTGACTTGTGTTGCAGATTAAATTGAACGGGCTTTTGCATAGTGAGGATAATTGTGCACTTAAGGTATGACCTAAAAGGCTTAAACTGTTGCCTCCCAACATCAAATTCCAAATTGCTTGGGTGTTTTCAAGTTCAACTATTCCAACTTGAGTGGCATATATTATAAACTGTAAATTTTTGTCAAATTTAAAAAATCTGACTATCTGAGTGACTGGCCACTATCATGACAATTATTTTTTAGTTTTGGACTGGGTTGGATTGACATTTTTGTTAATTTTCAAAAATTTGAGTGGAATATGTTTGGCTTCTTTACTATTTTGAAGTGTTTCTGTGAGGTAAGGGTTTAGTGGCAACATCCTTTTTGCTACTCCAGTCATAAGTCTTTTTCCTGAACCCCTTGTACTCCTTTTTGTAAACAGTAAACATGGATACCAACCACTAAGATTGGGACATTTAAGTTTAAAATACATATTGAGGCAGTTGGTCTCCCTAAGGATAGAGCAATACAGATAAGCGCACAGATGTAGACAATGACTGGGCCACATACTTCAAGCAACTTTAGGGAAACTGGCATATAAAGGCTAACACATTCTTCAAGCTAATGAACACATAACCATGATGGTTAGAAGTTCTAGGAACGACCCTTCCTCCAAGCTAAGGATTTCACTTCTGTTCCCTTTTTTCTTTTCCCTCTAATGCTTCTAGCTTCTAGTATCGGGTGGGACATAGCCTCTGACATGCTCATAAGTACATGCTTTCTCAATAATTTTAACTAGTCACTCTTTTTTCAGGAGTTGTCATGTACTCATGTTACCTATCTCAAGCATACTAAAGTTTATATTCATTTGAGAGGTGTAAAAGAGTACAGAAAGACTTGAAGAAAGGCTTCTCTAGCATCCCATTGGCATCATAACTATCATGCACGTGTCTGAAACATTATCTCATAGATACTGCATATGCCACATGTAGACAGTATTAGTAGCAACAAAAAGAAGCAATTGATGAGACGCCTAAACCAATAGAGGAAAAGTTTCAAATTGATTTTCACTTTGCCCAAAGATTAGTAACTACAAAGCTTGTTGTCTGGATGTTGGCTTTGGAAGGGAGGTTCTTGTTGCAATACTGAATCTTTATCACTTGTAAATTGCCCTGTTCCATGTTAGATGTCGAAATTTGGGCACCCTTCTGAACTCGTGATGGAGAGTCGTTGTTCTCGATTTCGTTTGTGGTTTATAATACTATGGATTATGTCTTCTTAGTTGGCCCTAGTTACTAAGAGAGCTAGCAAAATCATAGCAAGTTACATTACATTTAACCATTGTCCATTTGCTTCTGGAAACTACACTATTCAGTACTGTCTGAATAATGCTTGTTCGAAGTGTTCACCTTACTAGAATTTCATGTGTGTTCACTTTAATTGTCCTGATCATGTTATATTCTGACATAGGCGTTTGCTCTGTAGGAAATTGCTAGGCAATTATGCATGGAGCATCATCTAATGTTTTCGAAAGCGGTAAACTAAATGTTTTCTGCCATGTGCTTGTTGAATTTCATGATATGAAATTTTGGAGAATAATTGTCGCGGATTGATTTTGTGCACAGGCATCATTTGATGACAACTCTCAATTTATCATTAGCATGTTGCGGTGAGTGACAAGAATATAACAAATGTTGTTTTATCCTTTTTTGCAGCTGGTTTGGTATGGAAGGAATTAGTTGGCAGAGAAAATAAACTAAAGGAAAAGGAATACGATTAGCTTTCTTGCTTTTGTTTAGATAAATGTAAAGGAGGTGAAGAATGGAAGGGAATATATGGAAACGCCCCCTCTATCAGTCTCCTTCTTTGCTAGTCTATCTGCTTGATTTTGACAAAAGCAACTTTAATAGTGTTGTTTCCGTTCCTTTTTACCAGTGAACTTAGGAAAACAAAATAATCAGTTGTCTTCTAAACCAAATTGAAACCTTGTTTCCTCGGTTTCTTTATGTTTTTTCATCCAGTAGAAGAAGTTAATGTCTTCTATTTGCAAATTCCTGAGTTTATTTCCGCTATTCAAATGGCCGCATTTACTTTGGAGACCCAGCTAGCTTTTATTCTTTCTTTTGCTTTGTTTCAGTGAATGTGGCTTGGCACACAAGACAATTGTTTTTGTTCTGGATGAATTTGATCTATTTGCTCAGGTATATAATCAGCTTCCTCTTCTTCTGAAGTCTCTACAGTACTTGTGTAGCCTGTACGTGATTTTGACATATCTATAATTCTCTATGCAGTGCATATTGGTATAGGATAGATTTTTCTTTCTTTAGGGAGAAATTGATTCCCATACTTTCTCTTAAACTTTATGATTGTTGATATCAAATTTTATATATTCTACGTTGGTTTCGGAATCTTTGCAGGGAAAACAACGATTGCTTTATAGCTTGTTGGATGCAATGCAATCCGTGACCTCACAAGCTGTTGTGATTGGTATGAGCTGCAGATTGGTATGTCCCTGTGGAATTTCTTATTCAATGCATAAAATTTTTCTTTCATTTTGTTTGGTTGTTGAATTTGTGACACATTAATGAATAAGAGTGTTATTAAGTTTAGAGAAGACTTCAATCAAAGGAAGTTCAAGTTGCAGCACCTTTTTATGGAAATTGTTGTCTTGCTACTTGCTAGTAAGGCAACGTTCTAAGCTGCAACACCTTTTGGCTTTTTGTGGAAATTGTTGTGCTGCCAGTAAAGTAATGTCCTTTGCATCGTGGGCGACATGCTTGATATGGCTAGGAGTTGATATCATGTGATTTTGTAGAACTCCTTATATAATGGTTGCTTTCTAACTTCTTTTTATGGATTGACATAAAAACATTCTCTCTTTTTCTGTTCTTTCTTTTTTTGGTGTGGCTATTATTCAGTTGCTGATGGAACTAGATGCAAATACTGTGAGTCCAAAATTGTGTCGCATGTAGTAGATGAACCAAATGTATCAAAATTTCCCATGCAGGATGCTGATCAGCTTTTGGAGAAAAGAGTTTGATCTCGTTTCTCACATAGGAAGTTGTTGTTTTGTCCTCCCGCCAAGGAGGATTTAGAAAGGTAGCATAGCTTAGGCATGTAGTTGTTATTATCTTCTTTTTCTCATGGACAGATATTGTTGCGGGAAAGTTTCTTTGAATGGTGTTTGACTTGGGTTTTATGCAGGTTACTGGAACACACATTATCATTGCCTGTAGATTCTAACCTTCCTCAGAGTTATGCCATTCAATTCAACAAGGAGCTTCATGTATCCTTTCTCCATTCTGACAATTTTTTTTGGTTTTAGCATGTATCGAATTTCTTATGCATGGGTGCATATTATGTTGGATGATACTCTTGTGAGTGTGGGATGTAGGGAAGGGAGGAAGGGGATTTTCTGTGTGTCTGATATGTACTGGCACACTTTCTATACCTTTCTCCCTTGTTTGCAATTGTCTGTTTTGAATGAAAAAAGCTCAAACCATCTGCTGCGTTCTTGAGTTTATGAACATTTCCTGAATGATATGGATTTATTATGAGCTTGATGCATTTTTTTCTTTTCATTCTTTCTTTTAAATAGTGATGGTGTTTGCTTGTAAAATGTTGATTGTTTGAGTGCATTTAAGATTATGTGGAGCAATATCATTGTTCAAATGTGATTCTAATTAGTTTGAGAGCAAGCTACCAGAAGTGGCACAGAGAAGCCTCAATTTGACCATTTGCATAATATTAATTTGTCTAAACTTAGTAGTAATGTTTGAG
This sequence comes from Portulaca oleracea, assembly GCA_029582165.1. Classification (NCBI taxonomy): domain Eukaryota; kingdom Viridiplantae; phylum Streptophyta; class Magnoliopsida; order Caryophyllales; family Portulacaceae; genus Portulaca; species Portulaca oleracea. Next base: position 8,965,978 of record CM055880.1, read on the forward strand.
CTACCGCAGAGGATTTTTTTTGGGGAATGGAGACAGAGGGTGGGGCCTGGGGAGGGGGAATATGAAATTATGGAAAACTGTAAAATAGAGAAATGAGAGGTCAATTGGGGAATACATGATTAGTTACTTTGGTCATCTTAGTTAACGGTATTTTAGGGGTAGGAAGAAAAAAACAAATGAGACAATAGCATGATTAATTTTGAACTTGTGATTTCTCTAATTGAAGTGGTCAATTCAGCATCTTATTGTGCCCTAGCTGCAATCTAAATTTTTGATCTTCTCACCAGCAGCTGTAAATTGTGAAATTTGAGATAGGAGCGCATGTAGTGGCTTCATTTGATTGATTCTGCAACCATAGTATTTATTTTAGACAAGGCCAAAAGACTTGTGGCATACCATTTAACTGAAAGTGATGTAGAGCTATTTGGCTGAATCTTCATATTCTTTCTTAACCATTAATAGAAGATATTGGCAGATAAGAACTTCAAAGATACAGTAAACAAACTGTGGGATTCAGATTCAACTGTTCACCAATTGCTGCGATTCTTGTAAGTTTTCTTTGGCTTGGGAGATGCTAATCTATTCTGTGACTTTAGCACAGGAATTTCCACTCAGTTAACAACTCTTCCATTGTATCAAATGTGTTCCATGATTCCAGATTTTTGGGCGTTTCCTCAATGAACATGAAGACTGGCCTCCTGTCGGTCGAGAACTTCAAGACAGCGTTTATGTGCTTAAACAGGCAGCCAAAACTTGATTACTTAAAAGGTGAGGAGACTGCCAATCCATTGTTTATTAAAATCAGTTGTTTTTACCTGGTGGACCTTTTTCCTCTGTGCCGGTTTTTGCTGTATTTACTATTTATTTCTTTCTGTCCGCACCATCCTTTTATCATGCCCTGATGTTGAAGCTTCCACAGGAGTTCTTTTTTTTATTTAGGGGGGGGGGGAGTATCTATGTACTGTCCTGGATGTTCAATCCCTGCTTCCTGGTGAGAGGGGGGGCTCTTTTCAATGGGGCAGAGGGAGGGACATATTGGGGAAAACCGAGTTTCACCTTTATTGAGTGTATTTTCTTCTTTTTAATGGCTATTTGTGACAGAGATATTCAGTTGTGTTTGGAATATAGTGCTGGAACGTTTTATGTGTATTGGTTGGAGGTGAGGCTTTGTAATCTGCTCCTCCCTGACCCTACCAGAAGCAAGGTCCGACCATTTTGTCTCTTTGATATTATATGTATGGCAAACATGAGCTACCATTGTCTTTCCTATGCATCTTGTGATATTGATAACGGATGCTGCTACTATTACATTTTCATTAGGTAAACTGCTTTAGTAGAACTTAGAGTGGGGCACTGCTGCACAAAATAGAGGCAACTGAGAAAAGAACATAGTCCCCAAGCGGTTGGGGGCTATAACATAAAAGGAAAATTTGATAAAATTCTTCACTTGCCTAATGCATTTCAATTTGTTCATGCAGACTGTTCTATCTTAGAGCTTTACATTCTGGTTTGCATGAAGAGGCTTGAAGCAAGAGAACAAAATTCGTACAACTTCAACTCTATCATGAAAGGTCTGTGTGGAAGATCTAAATAGCATCTATTTCTCACGGACATGTACTAATTATACGATATGTCTTCCAGAATACAAAGCCATTCATGATGCATTCCAAACACCTGACTACTATGCACGCAGTGTTTGCCTGAGGGTAAGCATCTGTCATCCATTCTCAGTCCGATCAACTTGTTGTACACCATGATGCAATTTTAACTGTTTCTTAAATCTCCAGGCCTTTGAACATCTTCTCGAACGTGATTTGATCTGGTTCATTGATAGCAGAGGATACAACCAATCCATTGAATTTCGACCTGTAAAGCTACTAATCTCGGCCGCTGAGCTCCATCAGGGATTGAAATCGACTCAAAATTGCCCGGTAAGTTGGTACATTTCGTCCTTGCTGATTCTGCTTTGCCAAATTACGAAAAGTGCAGAATCCCCAGTTTGTACTATTCGCTGAAAAACATAATACCGCATTTTAGCTGGAGACCCATTTAGTATTGTTTCGTTTCTGGATGATTGTAGACAAGTGGAGAATGTTTGTGTTTTCTGTTTGGTCGCTTTTTTTTTTTTTTTGAGGTAGCAATGATCAGTGTTTGACATGTTGCTCTGGTCTCGATGCAGAACATTCTTCACAAACTTGCCGATCAGACGGGCCAAAAGAGCTGAAAGATGATTTGGTGTCGGACACAGGCGCGTTACTATTGGGAAAGAGGCTCGGAGAAAGGAAATGTTGCAAGGGAAAGTTGTCTGACAACCATTGGACACAGTTGCTATGCCAAACAATGATTTTTGATCTCCCGTCGAAATCAGAATCAAGTTATCATCCAAGCAGAAGCACCACAGGTTCGGCGAATTCTGCAGAAATTGAATGCATGGGAGGCCATTGATGTAATAGCAACATTTTTCCTGTATTTTGGCATCCCTTGCTCGGCCATTTCCTTCCCACCTTTCTTCTAACTAATTTTAGAGAAAAATCGTCTTAGTGAGCACCTATTAGTGAGCACCTATCAATGTCATATCTTGGTGTAATTTATAGTTTTAAGTTCGGTTTTGGCGGTTACTGTTGAGGTTCTAAACGATGAGGTTTTGCTGTGTGTATCAGTGTGCAAGGGGTGCCAAAAGACCCATTAATACTAATCTCGTAAAACATGGATGCATGTATGACTTTATGTCATAGCCAACATTGTCCATGGACAGTATTAACCAAAAAAATGTCTAAAATTCACATAAAAAAATCTTAAAATTTTAAAATAGATAGTAAAAATAATTAATATAACTAAATTGTTTGCAACTCAAATGAATGCCCTTATACAAATAACAAATGTTTAGATCTACTCAGAAAATTTTTAATGTCCTCCAATTGCACTCCTCAATGTTAGAGCTTCAACAACAAATCAACAATGGTACATCATGTAAGGATAATTACCAATCTTCATTGCTTTTCCATACGGTAATTTCTTAGCCTTATTTCATTAAAATTTTAGCCCTAGTGTGAGAGTCGGGCTGCTAGGCCACCAGGCCATCTAAGGGTATATCCTCCCCCTTGGAAAGGCAGTGTTCTGGGAACTGTTCGCCTGTATATTTCAACCATTTTAATTCTTCTCTAGCATCGTCGACGATCTTCTTCAAGGTTGCTTTGTTGCATGCATCATAGTATTTCTAGATCGTAGAGGGTCTCTCTGAAATAGCTTTTGGGTGAGGTTCAACAAATAAACATTTTTGTTCTGGCAAGCATTTCGGGCTTTTCCTTTACATTTGTTCTAAAGAGCAAAGACTATTTAGGCTGAGTTGCTTGAATTCTCCATCTAATGACCCTCCTAGGTTTGATGTGGTCACTAAGAGTTTTGGTATGTTGGCCAATGTTAGTAACCCTACCAAGTTTGCTCAAAAGCCATTACCAATAATAATTGTCCCTATTCTTCCTTAGTTTATATTGATAATCTACCTGTCGATGTAGGGAATTTGAAACTTAATGCTTGTTTGGTAGAGTTGGGGTTATTTGTTGATGCAAGTCTCTCTATGAAAGTTGAGTATAGGGTTGTGCATTATTTGGTTTTGAACTAAAAATATTGAAAATCAAACCAAATATAATCGATTCTATTTTTGGTTCATGGTTTAGGGTTCATTTGATTCAAAATCAAGAACCCTCGAAAAAAGAAGCGATTGAAGCGAATTATGAGTGGACAACCCACGTTAGAGTTTTCTTCCTATTTCCATTTTCCCATCTTATTCTTAGTCAACCCTCCTCACCCATATCTCCTAGTCACTCAATCTCGTGACTTAACCATCATGAATCTCGATCTCTCATTGCTTTAACTCTCGATCTCTGGCCACTCGATTTGACTCTCCATTTCTCCTTGTCGCCTCTAGTATCCATTTTGACTCTTCATTTTACTGATTCTTCTGATTTTTTTTTTCTTCAGAATTATATGTTATTATGTTTGAGCTTGTCATTCATCATTTGAGTATATGTCAACATGGGCAGTCAATTGACGATGTCTAGGAATATTGTAGTAGAAGCTAACGATACTTCTTTGGAATTAAGATAGTATGGATAAGAAAGATCGATGAATCGTGGAGATGGAAAAAGGTACATGCATCGAGATCACTAGCGACTTGGAGACAACAATGATGCATTTTGAGAAGAAATGACAAAACTGAATGTAAACATAAACACAAGACCACATTTAAAGAACACAACAATTTTATCGGATTATACAAGAACCTAAAGCTTTAAGGGATGCTTAATAAAAATCGTGTGAAGATGTATTAATATTGTCATGAACTGCTTAGCTTGTATATTATCACTACGTAGATTCGGACTATTGAGTCCGGTCTAGGTTTGAATAATCGAAAAAATTGTTATCCTTCAAAAAAAGAAAAAGAAAAAGAAAAAGAGAAAGAAAAAAAAACGCAAGAGCGAGCAATAAACATTCATCGTCGTTGGAAACGCAGAACCCTGACTGATCTTGGCAACCATGGCGCCGAAACCCAAACCCCTACCGGCGGCATCCATTGAAGATCTCTTCACTTCTCTCAATCGCCACATCGACCGATCTCAATTCGACCAGGCCGTCAAAGTCGCCGATCAAAGTTTGTTCTCTTCCCCAATCTTCCTTTTGTTGCTCATCCTTTTGGATCAGTTTTTGATTAAATTCGATTTCTCCATTTTCAGTTCTTTCGGTTGCTCCTGGAGATGAGGACGCGCTTCGATGCAAGGTTGTGGCTCTGATTAAGGCCGATAACGTGGATGATGCTTTTAGGGTTATTCAATCTTCTTCAAAGCTCTCTGTTGACCTCAATTTCGCTAAGGTAATTGCTTGCATTTCGGGAATTCTTTCTGATTTTGTGTTTTAGTTTGGCTGTGGAGTCATTGCGGTAGTGTAATTTGAGTTTTAGCTGCTATTTTAATGGTGGATAAGGCCCTTAATGGAGGAAATGTTGAAATCTGGGATTATTGTTTGATGTTTTTTGAGAATGGAAGATGCTTATGCTGGTAAATTGTGGATTCAGTTTGATTAAGTTGGTTTGCCTGATCTAATTTTTCTCCGCGCTTTATCATTTTGAACTAAAAGTTGTGATTTTTCCATATACATTGTTTGATAGTGGACTAGAATTTAAAGTGTTTGGTGTGAGCCGGAATAGTTTATGAATCTGAGACACATTTGATTTATGATGGGTGACCTAGTTGTTCTAGTGCCTGTATTCTTGGCAGCCTGTGTTCTTTTTTGCATGTAAGGAGTACAATGTGGTCAGAAAGACATACCGGTCCAGTTCCCACTGGTTCTATTCTGTAATATTTTGATTTCCATCGTCACAGAAAAAACATCCTCTGAGTATTTAACCACTTATATTACTGAATCATTCCCTCTTGCATCAGTTGACGACTTTGAGAAACCTGACATCTCATATATATGTTTCTTTTAAGTCAACTTCAAGTTTTGCTTCCATTGGAGAAAATGCATACTACTTTTAAGCCTAGCACATGAATTACTAAGAAATATGTTGGGGATCAGATCAAATTTAGCTTCCTCTGTCGAACAAAGTGTGTGAGTGTTCAGCAATGATGGGGACAGTCAGATTGATAATGACATATTGTTTAAGGCCTAATTGCATTAAGAATTCATCATACAAATTCTATTTGTAAGCACAAACAAGACAATGTTGGAGATGCATAACGATGTTAGAAATGCATGTTCTTCATCCTATATCTTTCTGATGAACCCAAATTTCATGCACGACTAATATAAAATTCCCTATCTATGGAATTATATGCCTTCCAAAGAAACTTGCAAAATGAGACCCCCCCCCCAACAAAGCGCCCCCCCCCAATCATGCACAGGAAACTAAAAAAAAAAGGGACATCCTCATTTATGGTAATGGCCTTGTGTAGCTCGCTGAAAAAGCAGTTTGAATTACTCAAATTATGGTATATTGCTATAAATCAGATCCATGAGATTATTAGCAAAAGTTTTAGCGCTAGTTCTACAAGCAGTTAGTTTCTTGAAAGATGGGTGAGTCTTTCAGGAATATGAATGATAAACCATGCATATAGTTATGCAAGGAGGGCTAACTGAGCCTGGCTATTACTGTTAAGGGGTAATTGCTGTTATTTTTGGAAACTGGAAGAAGTTGAAGAATTGGCTAGCTAGACTGTGGATTGGTACCGGCACAATCCACAGACTCACCACCTATTTTTGACTTGAACTGTGCTGGGATGTTGACCGGGGTGGTTTGGTTTGATCCTTGGTGGGCTTGCCTGTCTGCTCTATTCAATCACTATAGCATCCTGAACCTGGAATGTGTGGGTTGTAGACATTTGACTATTGAAAAAGTCTCCTAGCTATCGAATTAGTTTGCCTTATAAGTTAAACATCACATTGCTGAAGAAGAAGAGATCCATGGTTATTCCTCATGTAATTTTTTGGACTATTTGGAGAGAAAGGAACTAAAGAGTTTTTGAGGGAGTTGAAACTCTTGTTCAGCGCTTGAAAGATAGCTTTGTGAAGCCTCGCTACTTTTGGGTTATTGGGAAGTTTAGCTCTTCGCCTTTTGATGTAGTGGGATTTGGTGGATAGCCTTTATTTTGATTGTATATAACTTTGTAGGATGCATCATAAGCATCTGATCTTTTCACCCTGTTATTATTATATCTTATTTTCCTATAAAAAGAAGGATTAAAAGAACTGAACGCTCAACCAGCATCATACAAGGTGGTTACGCACATCCAAAGAACAAACTATCCACAAAATCTACCACATCTAAAGAGGAAGAGCTAATCTTCTCAATCACCCAAAAGTTGAGAGACTTGACAAAAATGTCTTTCAATCTTTAGGGAGGGATTTCAACTCTATCAAAAACCCTTCGGTTCCTGTCTTTCCAAATAACCCAAAAAATCACATGTGGAGTTACCAATGCCTTCTTCTTGGGTTTCGTACCAAAGAAACTCTCCTAAGATAGGAGATGAATTCTAACAGAAAAGGCTACAACCCAAGAAACACCGAGACAACCAAAGGCTAAAGCCCACAGTGACCTAACAAAGTCACAATGAAGCAAAATATGATTTGGAGATTCAAGATCCCTCTTGCACATGCAACACCTATTAGCCATAATTCCCCCCCCCCCTTTTTTTTTTGCAAATTATCACAAGTCAAGATGCTCTCCTGAGTCGCTTCCCAAATCGCTGGCGCGAATTCTTTATGAGTCTGGCTGCCCATTGTTTCATGAAGTTGTTCCAAACTAATTTCAAGAATTTCATACAAATCTTTCTTACCAATTGATGCTCAATATCGTGCTGTATGGACGTCAAAAGCTCCTATCAAAGCATGCTTTCTTGGTAGGGCAGCTACCGCTGGAAAGATTCCCACTGAACATATGCTTAAAAGTTGAAACTTTAAGTTGGCCAGTAGATGTTCTAGGTATTTTTTTTTGGGGAGGAATAGTCCATTAATCATCTTATCCATAGCAGATGGGTTTCGGCTTTATGTCATTTGTCATTTTCATTGATGAAGTTTAGTTGGGTGCAACCTCAAGGGCTAAGAGATGTCGTGGTGGCTTGGAGAAGAAAATTATAAGAAGGGTTGGGTTCTGGTGGCTTGGAGGAAGATTTAAGCATATTTTAGGGCAAGGCTAGAACCCTTAATGAATTTGAAATTTATCTTTGAGAACCTTGTGTAGTTGGTGTACAGTTCTCGATCATGGTACAAAGGCCACCTTGTTCCTTGGTGGACTTTGCTTGATAAGTTTTTGCAGAGAGCTTCAAGGCTTGAGGCTTTGACATTGCCTTCTTTTGCAAATAGCTGACATGACCTTGGTGGCTACTAATACAACTTTTGATCACTTAGACCGAAAAAAAGTTGAGAGGCTTAGACATCCTGAATAGATAACACGCTAGCCTAAATCACTGACCTATTTGATCAATGGTTCATTCTTTTTCCTTTGGTGTGATATCAAATATTACCCTTCCATAGAAAGGAAAGGCTAATCCATCACTATTGTTGTAAAATCCTTAGAAGAATTGCAGACCTGGCATTCAGTCACACAGTTTTGTTCGTCCTGTGAATGCCCACTGCGCTACTGGCCCCCAACACTTTTTTTTTCTTTTCCCCCCCTCAGTTCCTATAGGGCAAGAGGTCTTTTGGCTTGAATCTTATGAACCTCACAAATTAATGTTGATATTATCTTTCTTAAAGTACTCAATATTATCTTTCTTAAAGTACTGAAGGATCCACATCTTTCTCCAGACACTAATTGTTTGGTAAAATGAATTTAGCTCAATTGTTTTCTTGAAGGCAGCAGAGGGACTTATTCTTTGTCCTTTCTATTGTACAGTGCTTCCTTTCTTTTCTTCATATAATTCTAAACCCCCAGTATTGCAAAAGCTTTTCCAAATTCTATCCAATCAAGCCATCACTTACAACTATGTGTTGCACTTGGCCAAGTTAACTAGAGACTTTCTAACACATAGGTGTTATTTTTAGTTTCTAACTCTGGATATTTCTTGTCACGCTATTCTATGATATCCTTCTGATAGCAATTGCTGGAGCTTCTTGTGGTATTTGTTTGTCATTTGGTTCTCCCAATCTCCTGCCATCACTGCTTGCATTTGTTTGGAGAGTGCCTTTCAGCCTAGCGGGAACATTTCTTATCTGGAAAATCTGTCATCCATAGAGCAGCAAATAACTTGCTATGCTAATATTATCATTATTGATCTGCCAGGTCACCTCTGTATCCTCTCTTTGATAAGGTGTTCCCGTCGTTATCTCAGCAATTTGTTTTTTGATATGTAAAAAGAACTCTTTTGTTTCTTTTAGTCTCCATATTTTAATTGCATGACATTATTATTTAGATTATTTTGAGGATCTAACTTGTGGATTTTTCATCTCTTTGACTCTTCGTATAGGCATATTGTCTGTACAGGCAAAATAAATTGGACGAAGCTTTGGAATCTCTGAAAAGCCAAGAAAGGAACAATGCAACTATGCTGCTGGAATCCCAGATTTTGTATCGTATGGGAAGATTTGATGCTTGTGTACAGATTTATCAAGGACTTCAGAAATCCAAGATTGATTCGCTGGAGATTAATTTCATTGCTGCTTTGGTGGCGGCTGGAAGATCATCTGAGGTGCAGAAGACCCTAGATGGTCTCAGAGTTAAACCAACAAGCAGCTTTGAGTTGGCATACAACACAGCTTGCTCTTTGATTGAGAGAAAAAATTACGTTGATGCTGAGCAGCTCTTGTTGTCAGGGAGAAGGTAAGAGAGAATTACTTGCCTGTTATAATTTTAGAAGAATTTGTGGTATTTGTTGTAAAACAACTTTGCAAACTTTGGATTTATATTTAGGATTTCTTATATTTATTGCCTGCTGTTTGTTTATGAATTGGCCCTTTTCCCCTTTAAGGTGTTGATATGTGCCTTTTGAGGCTCTATAAATGAACTCACAATCTTTTTCCTTATCCGCTAATCTATGTTACTCAAATACAGATATGTGTCCCATATGGAAAATGATGTGGGTGTTGTATTTGGCCATTTTAAAGACATTTTGCAGATTTTCGTTGTAATTTGAAGTGTCGAGTGTTGTACCCTTGTCCAGGCGTGGAGATGCTGACATGGGTACAGTATGGCAAATGAAGAGTGAGAGTAACTTAGCAGCTAATCATTGGGTTAAATTGAGAATAATAGTTTTCTTGCCGATATGTTCTGCTCTCATGTGAGCATAATTGCGAGTCTGCTCTTGTTTATGTTATGTCATTTTTCTCTGACGTATTCACATTGATGAAAGATAGTTGTAATTTGCCTTAGGGTATCTTCCTACATCAATACATAAGAGCATGTGCTATGGACAGTCTCCACTCATGCGTCTTGAAAGTTACATGTCTGGATGCTATCTATGCCTGTATAGTTAATATGGAGGATATGGAATTTCTGTGTTTTGGGCCTTTTGGCTTATTAGTTCCAAGTCACATCAGTCATGCCTGCTTCTGTGAACTAGGTTATAAGAACAGTTCAACCTGAGGGACCAAATATGGATTCCTGGAAAAGCTTAAAATCACAGGATATATCTTTCACATCCTTTTTCTGAAAGAGAAAGTTGATGGCTTTATCATGCTTAATTAAAGGCCATATTGATTTCATGGTGCTTGAGCAAATTCACCTGTAGGACAGTTATCCAGGAAAAAGGGGTTGATGGAGCAACAGTAGTTGAAACTTGAAAGAACTTGTCTATGTCATATGTATCTGTCCCAGAGTTCATGATGAGTACCTAATTCTGTAGCATGAATTTGTAATGCAGTAAAGACTCATAAGTTATTGGTTCTGTCTGGCAGGGTAGGCCAGGAAACTCTAATGGATGATAACTGGGCAGATGAAGAGATAGAGAGTGAATTAGCTCCAATTGCTGTCCAACTGGCATATGTGCAGCAGGTAATAGTTGTGTCAATCTGATGTCTTCCATTTTCAACAACAATTTATATGGCATGACATTGTATTTCTTCTGCCCCAGCTCCTCGGAAATACACAAGAAGCAACAGAAACTTACTTGGACATTATAAAACGGAATTTTGGGGACGATTCGACGCTTGCTGTAGCTACAAACAACCTGATTGCTGTGAGAGGTCCGAAAGAGGTTTCTGACAGTCTGAAGAAGCTTGATCGCCTTGTAGAGAAAGGTGATGGAGGTCGATTTAAGCTAGTTCGTGAGCTGGACTCCAGGCTTTTTGCCAATCAGAAGGAGTCGATCTTTGTAAATCGAGCTCTTCTGCTCCTCCATGCTAACAGGATGGATCAGGTATCTCTCCCTTTGTTTTCTACCAACTTTTCCTCTTTTATTTGTCCTGCTTCATTTTATACATGAATAATGAATCCATTTCTGTACTTAATGTTCAGGCAAGGGAACTTGTCAGCGCTCTACTAAGCATGTTCCCGGACAGTTTGATGCCTGTGCTGCTTCAAGCTGCTGTATTGGTCAGGGAGAACAAGGCAGGAAAGGCTGAAGAACTGCTGGCGCAAAATGCTGAAAAATTCCCTGATAGCTCCAAGGTATTTCTCCTTGCTAGGGCTCAAGTGGCTGCTGCTGCTGGGCACTTCCAAGTGGCTGCTGAGTCCCTTTCCAAGGTCCCCGATATTCAACACATGCCTGCAACCGTGGCTACCATTGTTGCCCTGAAAGAGCGTGCTGGAGACATTGACGGTGCAGTGGCCGTATTTGACTCTGCAATCAAGTGGTGGTCCAATGCGATGACGGAAGACAACAAACTTTCTGTGATAATGCAGGAGGCTGCTTCCTTCAAGCTCAAGCATGGTAGAGAGCAAGAGGCTTTCAAATTGTTTGAGGAACTAGTTAAGACTCACAAGAGCATCGATGCTTTGGTTGGACTTGTGACCACCGCTGCTCGTGTCAATGTCGAGAAAGCCGAGTCTTATGAAAAGCAACTCAAACCACTCCCCGGTCTGAAGGGGATCGATGTCGATGCCCTAGAGAAGACTTCTGGGGCCAAACCCAGCGAAAGTGGTGCCCGTGCTGTATCCAATGAAGGGCATGACGAAAACAAGAAGGAGAAAGCTAAGAAGAAGAGGAAGAGAAAGCCAAGGTACCCCAAGGGATTCGACCCGGCTAACCCTGGGCCCCCTCCGGACCCAGAAAGATGGCTACCAAAGAGAGAGAGGTCTACTTTCAGGCCCAAGAGAAAGGATAAGAGGGCTATCAGAGGTTCCCAGGGTGCAGTTAGCCGTGATAAACATGAAGTTGGAACTTCTGATTCTTCCCGGGGAGTTGGGTCTAGCAGTGCTGAGACCAGCACCTCAAACCCGAAGGCAAACCAAACAAGCACCTCGAGCACAAAAGGAAACCAGCCAAGCACCTCAAAGAGCACAGGTTCCTCCAAATCAAAGAAAAAGTCGAGGAGGTAGAGCGATCTTCTAGTCTAGCTCAAAAAGCAGAGCTGAGTTTCACCAAAGTCATTGAAGAAAAACCCGAGGAAGTAGGCCGGATCTATGAGTTCTTTTCCTTTCATGTACTTTTTCCTCCCTCTAACTTTTCGTTATTGTTTGAAGCTTACTTGTTTAGGCCCAAATACAACGGTTTTGAAACTAGGGCAGTAGAGAAGGTTTATGCATCAGCAGTTTTGCCAGATTACATCAGATGATCATCCTTCTTAGCTTCTGTTTTGTGCAGTTTTGCTGTTTCAGTGGTTGATGTTTTGTTCTTTTATAGGTACTGGGATCTCTGTGTGATGTTGAGCATAAGTCATAGCGACGTGTTCTATGCTGAATTTCGGGTAGTAGCACACTTGTTCTATGCATGATGGAGAAACTAGTTAGAAGATGATGTGGAGAGATTATATGTTGGCTTTGATGTAACTTGTGTGAAAGTAAATGTGGAAAAACAGCTACTTGTGAATCATGGAGAATGGTTCATCTATAATTGATTCATTAGAGATGAATAGGTGATACATCAACATCTGTGCTTGATTGTGGACTTGGGGAAGTTATAACACGTGAAAATTAGGAAAACGTCGTCTCAAAATCTACCTTTCTTCCGAGGTAAAAATGAGGGGGAGAATATGTTAATGAATGGATTTTTGGATGGTAATATATCGATCTTTAGGGATATTAGATTGTAATATACCGATCTTTATCATTGGACGGTAGTATCTCTGACTTTTATACCTAGGTGAGATTATTATACCAAGAGAAACTGGGGGTGGGGGTGGTGATCTGATCTTCGTGTTGACGTGGTTGGCGGAAGGAAAAAAACCTTCCCCAACCAAATAATCCCGCTAACCCCCTTTTTTCTCACTAACCCACGTTATAAAACATTGGTTGGTGGTGTGTCATGTTATCATGGAGATAGGCTCACCACCCTTTAGAGTCATTGTACTGGACCGATTTTTTAACATGGGTTAGTGAAAAAAATAAAGGTGTTACCTTTCGAGAATTGGATCTGTAACTATAACTAATAAAAACCTCGTTATAACCACTTAAACTACTACCATTAATTGTTAGTAAATACGCTAACATACATTCCTTTAAATTTGGGAGCAGTTGGCACCCCTTGCCTATATAATAGTTCTGTCCTAGTAGATAACCTATTAAACAAATATTGACACCACATCACGGTCGTCACCTATAAATCTAGAATACTCCTTGGGTTCCTCCATCCCTTTTTTGCCTCTCTTCCTTGAATCAACTGACCATGTCTTGCCTAATTGTTTGTATTTTAAATTTTGTTTCTTGGTGACTAAGTTATCACATAATGGGTCAAACGATCACCATTAATTAAAAAAACAGAAAAGAAAAGGTTGGACGACGATATTATTTGGGGCTGCCAAAGCTGAACAATCCATGTCTTTGCATAATCCCAAATTTCAGATCATAATTTATGCATAAATTTACCATATCCTTTTTTTTAAGATCATAGTTAGGATAAATTCTTAGAATGATCATGTCTTATTAACAATTACTCCCTCCGTTCCATATTAATTGTCATAATTTTGATTTTCACGATCTCCAATGTCACTCTTTGATTGATAATTTCTTATCTAATATGTTATTAACTATTGCAATATTATACTTGTATGATACTACTTTTCGTTACGAATCTAATGGTGATAATTTTATATAGCAACTCATTGTATATATTGAGAAATTTATGGTCAAAATTTTTGAAACTTGACTGCACGATTTTCAAAGATGACAGTTAAAATCGAATGGAGGGAATATAACTTTTTCATTTTCTTTATTTCTAATTTCTTTATTTTTTTTATACATCCCAAAAGTGAAAGAAGGACTATTTTAATCGATAGATCAAGACCAACCTAATCACGACTCAATATACAACCATAGTCTTGTAATATATATCGGAAATAGGTACAAACAGTTTTAGGGATACAATATTAGGTAAAGTAGTATGTACTGTCTACCCAATAAGGTATAAACTTCTTTTTTCTTTTTTTTTATTCTAATCATCTTATTTTTTTTCTTATTATATTTAATAGGAGTGTGTGAAGGTGAAACTAACTTGCTAGATAGACCTATATATACATAAGAACAACTTATTTATAGGACAATTTTTCAGATAAATAATTAAAAACCTTATTTATTATCAACAAATATTGCATTAAACAAATATAAATTATAACAAAGCTTTAAGGAATGTAAAGCTAAGGCAATTATAATTAATCACTACATTTTTTCGGTACTCTTCCTCTTGGTTTTAAAGTGTTGCTTGCTCTACATTATATTTGTATTACTTCGTTTTCAAGTTTCTCAAGAGTTTAGATTAAAGAAGACAACCTTATTCTTATTTTGGGCTAACTAAGGGCCCGTCCATTCACCCTGACATATCGATAATTGTCAAAGATATCAAAAACCTTATACAATAGTTGGAATATTCTACTATCTGCCACATCATTTGGGAAGCAAATTCAGTTACAAATAGAATGGTTAATCTTGACCACACCTTAGATCTTGTCTGTCTTTGGACATGTTATCCTTCCTCCTTCGAATGACCTTTTATTTTAGGGAAATTGGATTTTAATAATACAAACTTTTGGCCATATAAGACTTAATAATACGAACTTTTGATTTGGTGATTAGTAATACGAACTTTGACCCCCTGTTGCCCCCAATAGTACACCACCGAGTTAAGTTGAACTTAACTCGGTGGCGGTCTAACGTGGCGGCGGAGGCACGCGCCTGGTTGTTTTTACTTTGCCACGTCATCCACGTTGATTTTAAAAAATAATATGAACTTCTATCTATGTTGCTCTGAATAATACGAACCTTTACCTATGTTACTCTGAATAATATGAACTTTTTTCTCTCTCTAAAAATCTCAGATCCTATTTTTTCTTCTTCATCTTCTTCAATCCTTACCCTCCTCATTCCCATAAAACCCAGAAAACCTCTCTCTCTCTCTCTCTCTCTCTCTCTCTCTCTCTCTCTCTTCCTTCCTCTTCATCATCCCCACATCTTTTTTCTCTCTCTAAAAATCCCACATTTCCCTTTTGCATCTTCATCTTCTTCAATCCCCCCCTCTTCATCTCTTCATCATGAGCCACAACTTGATGCTCAAACTCGTCAACAATGGCAGAATGCCTTCTCAACTTCCCCATCCACCCTTTTTTCCACTTCACTGCTCTCCTTCTTCTTCTCAACTTCCATAACTCTTTTTTACCAAGATCTCTGCAAGGAGAGTAGTGAAGTCAAAATGGGGAGAGGTTTTCTGGGTCTTCTCAACAATGGCAGAATGCAAGGAAGAGAGAGAGGGTGAAAAGCCTTGAGATTATGGAGGAAATCCTCTAGTATTATATTCAATATGACTTAAGAGAATAGTACAATACAGAAGATATATATAGAGCATAGATACAAGAGTATGAAGAGGAGAGATACACATTAGCTACACCTAACAACCTTAGAACAGAATACTAACAGATTTAACAACCTAACAACCTTAGTCTACATCCCCCCCTCAAGGTGGGATTGGTGGAGAAGCAATCAAGCCAAGCCTTGAAGCCAAATACCGATGTTGTGTTTCACCAAGAGGCTTTGTTAGGATATCTGCTAACTGTGTTTGGGAGCTAATGTGTTGTGTTTGGATCAATCCCTCAGAGATTTTATCTCTTGTATAGTGACAATCGATATTTAGATGTTTGGTGCGTTCATGAAACACTGGATTGGTAGCAATATGGAGAGCTGCTTTATTGTCACAAAAGAAAGGAATGGGAAGAGGGCATTGAACATGTAAATCTTGAAGAAGATGAACAATCCACTCAAGTTCAGACATAGTAGATGACATACTCCTATATTATGCTTCAACAGAAGACTTAGCCACAGTCTTATGCTTTTTGGTCTTCCAAGAGATTAGAAAAGAACCAAAGAATATGCAAAAACCTGTCAAGGACCTTGCTGAGAATTTACAAGCACCCCAATCTGCATCACAGAAGGCTTTGAGCTCTAACTTACTGTTTCTGGGATAAAATAGACCTTGATCAACTGTACCTTTGAGATATCGAAGTACATGAATGGAAGCATCATAGTGAGGTTTTCTTGGAGTTTGCAAAAACTGACTTAGGTTCTGCACTACATGAGAAATGTAAGGCCTGGTGAGATTTAAGTATAGTAATCTGCCAACCAACCTTCGATATACCCAGAGATCCTCCAAAATGTCTCCATCATCAGTAGATAATTTCAGTCGGATCCTCCAAAGTGTCTCTATCATCAGCAGATAATTTCAGCCCTTTTGGTAAAGGGAAGGGAGCTGGTTTAGCTGCTGTCAAGCCAGCATCAGTTAAAATGTCCAAAATATACTTACGCTGATTCAAGAGAGTGCCAGATGGTGATCAATAATCTCAATACCCAAAAAATATCTGGCCAGACCCAAATCTTTTATGATGAAAGCTGAATGTAACTCTTGCTTTAATGAAGCAATAGAAGCTGAATCATTGCCTGTAATCAGTAGATCATCCACATATACAAGAATATGAACTACTTTGTCAGCATCCATCTTAGAAACAATGAGTAATCAACTTTATATTGTTGAAACCTTTTACCAACCAAGAACTTAGTGAGCTCAATATTTCACTGCCTGGATGCCTGCTTGAGCCCATACAAGGACCTTTGCAACTTGCATACTTGACCATGTACAGCAGTAGTATACCCTTGAGGAGGAACCATATACGCTTCTTCATCAATAAAGCCATGTAAGAAGGCATTGTTTATGTCCAATTGATGAAGATCTTAGTCCAGCATAGTAGCTAAAGCAATGAACAATCTGACAGTTGTTAGCTTGGCTACAGGAGAAAATGTGTGCTTGTAATCCTTGTCCTTAACCTGCTCAAATCCCCTTATCACCAGTCTAGCTTTATGCCTTTCAACAGAACCATCAGGTTTATATTTGGTCTTATACACCCACTTCGAGGAGAGAGCCTTTTTCCCAACAGGCAATTTAGTAAGGGACCCGGTATAATTTTTCTCAAGAGCAAGTAATTCTTGATTCATAACATGCACCCAGTCAAGATGTAACTTAGCCTGATCATATGTGTTTGGTTCTGGATGTTGAAGGACATTAGCAAGAGAAGCCATATAAAATGGTGAAAGATGAGTAAGGTTAGCATAAGAGAAAAGTGTAGGTGAAAGAGAAGGTGAAGAATTATTAGATTGGTTCTGATGAGAAGAAGATGCAGTTGTGGTTTTAGTTACAGGTGAACATACAAAGTCTTTGAGCCAAGCTGGAGTAATCTTGGGTCTAGATAATCTTCTGACATTGACTTCTGGAGTAGCACTGATTGAAGAGATAGGAGAAGGTAAAGGAGAATGATGTGAACTCGTGGCAGAAGGTGATTGAGTATGAATAGCAGATTGATGAGAATTAGTAGAATTGTGTGAATGAGTGGATGAAGTAGTGGCAAAATTATGATGATGAAAAGAAAGTTGATTAGAAGAAGATGAGACATAAGGTAAATTAGGTGAAAGATTGGAAATAGAATCTTGAACAATATCTTGATTATCAAGATTATCATCATAAAATCAAAATGGCTGTATATAGCAGATTCAGATGTAATATGGGGTAAAGCAGTATGCTTAGAATGAGTAGATTGCTTAGAAATAAGTGATGTGCTCATTTTAAAAGGAAATTCAGTTTCATAAAACATAATATCCCTACTGTGAAAATTTTTATTAATATCCAAATCAAGCAATTTGTAGCCTTTAAAACCAAAAGTGTATCCTAATAGAACACATTTTTGAGCTCTAGGAGAAAACTTATCAGAAACACCTATAGTTTTTGCAAAACATAGACAACCAATGACTCTTAAATCCTCATATCTTGGAGGTTTGTTGAAAAGTTTTTCAAAAGGAGTTTTCCAGTCAAGATTTTCCATAGGAAGTAAATTGATCAAATGTGTAGCGGCAAGAATGCATTCTCCCCAAAATTGTTTAGGAAAATTTGCATGAAATCTAATAGCCCTAGCAGTTTCAAGTAAATGTCTATGTTTTCTTCAGCTACTCCATTTTGTTGTGGAGTTTTAACAATAGAACGTTGGTGTAAAATTCAATTATCATCAAAATAATTTTTGCAAGTTTCATTGATGAATTTTGTGCCATTATCACTCCTAATCATTTTGACTTTACCATTAAACTGAGTATTAACCATGTTACAAAATTGAATCTCATCATGTTTAGCTTGGGCTTTGGACTATAATAATTGAGTCCATGTCATTCTAGTAAAAGCATCTACAATGGTTAGGAAATAATGAGCACCATATATATTTGCAACCTTATAAGGACCCGATAAGTCCATATGAACAAGCTGAAAAGCATGAGAAGAATGAATACTGCTTTTATTAAAGGGAAGTCTGTGCATTTTAGCAATTACACAAACATGACAAGAGACATTGGTATCAAGATGCTCTTTACACCAGGATATATGTTGAAGTTTGGATAGAGAAGTATGTCCCAACCTAGCATGAATAATTGCATGACTGGGCACCTTACAGGAAGAATGGATAGAAACATTAGCTACTTCAGATTTTTCAATGTCAGAAGAAGAAGAAATGACCCCAGCTTGGTGTTTGAGCTTGTATAGTCCTCAAAATTTGTGTGCCACAGCAAGCACCTGTTTAGTTGTATGATCCTGTATGTAACAAAGATCAGGGTAAAAAATGGCAAACAAATTCAGATCTGTCAGAAGTTTAGTAACTGAAAGAAGGCTAAAATGAAACTCAGGAACATACATGACATCTTTAAGAGTGATATTAGAATTGATACAGACATGGCCAACCTGAGTGACTAGCTTTGTTGTACCATCTGGTAGAGTAATGGATGTAGGTTTGTTTAGAGTATAGAGATGAGAAAACAAAAACTTAGATCATGGGTCATATGATCAGATGCCTATGTATCAACAATCCAAGAACCAAAAAATTTGGTGACCATGGCACAACACACACTAAATTGAGTGAAAGCAGAATAAGGCATACCTGCAAGTTGAGCAAAACCTTGATGTACATTGGAACCCTCACTGAACTGACTCTTCATCATTTTCATGACTTCTTGAGCGAGGGCTTGCAGATCAACTTGACCAGCCCCAATAGCACTCCTTGTGTAACGCCCCGACCCCTCCCGGGCCGCGGACATTACCGATAACTGCTTTAAGGATCGCTGACTGGCCCCAAAAATCACCACGAGTCTTTCCAGCGTGCTTTGTCCTCGCTCACACGCTGCCTGAGAAAAACTTCCCAGGAGGTCACCCATCCTTTGACTACTTCCAGCCAAGCACGCTTAACTGAGGAGTTCCCAACGGATGAGCTACCATAAAAGAAGGTGCACCTTGGTGATATAAATAGTCATTTCAATCCTTTTAAGCCACACTTTAACCACATACCCGGGGTGTTACACCTTGCTACTGCCATATTGTCAAGAGAAGTTTCTTGACTTTGTGAAGGATCTTGGGTAAACACATGAGCAACTACTTTGGTTTTCCCTTTGTACCAATCTGGAAAACCATGTATAAGAAAACATTGATCGATAGTATTGCCATTCCTTTGACAATGTGTGCAAAATTTTCCTTGCTTGTTGTTGTTGCTTTTCTTGGAATCTTTCTTGGCTTTGTTGTATTGATTTGATCCTCCATTACCTCTGGCCATCAAACCAGTAGGATTATCAAACTCTTGATCACCAGAAACTTTGACCGATGCAATCTCCTTGCCATGAAATTCCACGATCGCCTTTCTTTCTTTGCTGTTCTATTCTTTCAATCATTTGGCAGGCTTTGTTCACAGTGGGAAGAGGATCCATAAGAAGGATATGTCCTCTTATAGCATCATAGCTCTCATCAAGATGAACAAGAAACTGCATCAATTTCTGTGTTTGTTCAAGTTCAACTGTTTTCTTGATGGTGATGCATTCAGGATGAGTAGGCTTGCATAGGCAAAGAGGTATATCACTCAAATCAGCAAACTCATCCCAAAGTTGTTTCAACTTAGTGTAGTACACTGCAACCCTATCATTTCCTTGGTACAAATCTGTTATTTCCCCTTGAATCTTGAACAACAAAGGTCCATTGCTTTGACCAAATCTCTCAACAAGCTGAGACCAAAAATCTTGAGCAGAGTTTACATAGAGAAAAACTCCTGAGAGATTAGGATCGGATCAATAGAATTAAGCAACCAACTAACCACCATACTATCACATCTCATCCATTACTCATACTTGGGATCAGTAGATCCAGGCTTGATACATTCATCAGTTATGAACCTTAGCTTCACTTTGGTTCTCAGAGAAATTTGTGTTGCTCGACTCCAATGATGAAAATTTGTGCCATCCATCTTGATATTGGTTAAACTCATCCCAAGGTGATAAGATGGATGAAGGTAAAGAGGGTCTGTGTTGTAGTTTTCATTTGAGATAGCCATATTTGAATACAAGCTCAAGGAAGAGAAACAGAAGAAACATTGTTCTTACCTGAATCAAATTCCGATCAAGGTAATCAGAAACTAATTGTAGCAGAACAACCAGAAGGAAAGCTCAGGAAAGAAATCCTGTAACTCTGATACCATAAAAAACCTTGAGATTATGGAGGAAATCCTCTAGTATTGTATTCAATATGACTTAGAGGAAGTATGATTCTGTGAAATCTCTAATAAAAAAGGAAAGAATTGATGTCATGGGACTCATTGAGACAAAACATCATTCCTTCAATGATTGGGGCATTAGACAAATCTGGGGGATGCAACATGTTCTCTACTATGACATTCCAGCTGAAGGTAGGGCAAGTGGTTTAATTGTAATGTGGCTAAAAGAGGCTTTTGAAGTGTCAGTCAATGAAAAAGGTGATAATTGGATATGTCTGGTTGGACATCATGTACAGTGTGATCTAGAGTGTGCAGTGATTACAATCTATGGTGCTCAAGTGGTAAATGGAAGAAGACAACAGTGGGATCAGTTGATGCTCTTGAAAAACAGAATCCTATCTCCCATTATTGTAATGGGTGACTTCAATGAGATTTTGGAGCCTAAGGACAGAAGAGGTTGCTCCCAGTTTTCAAATTCAATGATCGTGTTTGCAGGCTTCATTCAAGGCATACAATTGCAAGATGTGCCTACAAATCAACAGTTCACTTATGTCAGAGCTAATGCAGCCAGTAAGCTTGATCGTATACTTGTAGATTTCAGACTACTAACCTTCTTTGAAAATCTGGAAGTGTATTGCAGGCCAAGGAGAAATTCTGATCATTTCCCCATTATAATGAAGTCTTCTCACCTTCAGTGGGGTCCTGGCCCATTCCGATCCCTGAATGTATGGTTAGATGATCCCCAGTTTAAGGACACTTTTGCACAGGAATGAAGCAAACTTGATGATGGTCCAGTTTTTGCAAAATTCAAAGCAATGAAAGCCCCTCTCAAGCAATGGAACAGACACTCTTTTGGAAATGTGGAGACAAAGCTGAAGTCTTTGGAAGCTGAAATTGAAAAAATCGATCAAAAGGAGTTGTTGGGGTTCTTGATGAATGTGATACTCTTAGAAGAAATGCAATAAAGTCTCTGCTGCATAAGACAACAATCAATATGGAGCGAATTTGGCTGCAAAAGTCAAGAAGCAAATTTCTAAAACATGGTGACAAAAACACAAGATTTTTTCATACGATGGCTACTCTTAGGAGGAGGCAGAATGTGATGCATAAAATCACCATCAATGGAAGATCCCATGACAATAACAGCTCGATTAGGAAAGCAGTGAGAATGTCATTTATGAAGCAGTTTCAAAAACAGCCAAGGGCCTTCGATTTTGATCTCAACCTACTGAATCTGAAAAGGATGTCTTCTGATGAAGTCGAATTGATGGAGAAGGAGGTGTCTAAAGCTGAAATCTTGGAAGCGATTAAAAGCTGCAATTCATCCAGTGCCCCTGGATATGATGGATTCAACTTCAAATGCATAAAAGAGGTTTGGTCTATTATAGAGGATGATTTCTGCAGTTGCATTTTTGCTTTCTTTTCAGATGGAGTTTTGCCTGAGGTTATCAATACAACGAGGGTTACTCTAATTCCCAAGAAAACAGGAGCGGAAGACATCAAAGATTTCAGGCCAATCAGCATGATTGGTTGTATATACAAAGTCATTGCAAAAATTCTCAGTGGAAGACTAAAGAGTGTCATGCATAAATTGGTTGGTGAAGTTCAAACAGCTTATGTACCAGGAAGACAAATCCTAGATGGGGTGATGGGGGCTGCAGAGGTGTTGCACTGGCTGAAAAGAAGGAAAAAGGAGGGTGCAATTTTGAAATTAAATTTCCAAAAGGCGTATGATTCTGTGGATTGGGATGCCTTAGAGGAAGTCTTAATTCACATGGGCTTTGGGCAACGATGGATAGAGTGCTGGATCTCAGTAATTATTAATGGTTCCCCGACCAAGCCCTTTAAAATTGGAAGAGGGCTTAGGCAAGGTGATCCTTTATCACCTTTGCTATTCGCTTTGCTGGCTGAAGTTCTTAATGCTCTGATTATGGTGGGTGTGCAAAGGGGGGATTTTAGTGGCTTGATAGTGGGATCGAAGAAGGAAATTGTGACTCACTTGCAATTTGCTGATGATACATTAGTCTTCTCTAAAGCTGATGAAAGAGAGCTCTTGCATCTAAAGGCTTTGTTACAGGAGTTTGAAGAGTTTTCTGGATTAGCAATCAACTACTCCAAATCCTCCATCATTGTTTTGGGTAGGGATGTGGAATGGGGCAAAACTATGGCAAAGAAGCTGGGGTCTTCTCTTACAAGCCTTCCTATCATTTACCTTGGAATTCCTTTAGGTGCAAACATGAAGAAAAAAAGCTCCTGGACGTCCATCATAAACAGAATCCAATCAAAATTGTCAAGCTGGAAATCATGTTGTCTTTCTAAAGTTGGTAGGCTTGTCATTATTAAATCGGTTCTGAGCAGCCTTCCCTTGTATTTTCTGTCATTGTTCAAAATGCCTAAGGCTGTTGCAAAGGCAATTAACAGAATACATGCTAGATTCTTTTGGGCAAATGGGTCGAAGGACAACAAGAATTGTTCAGCTCTGGTGAGATGGGAGATCATTCAAAGGCCAAAAGATAGAGGAGGCTTGGGAGTTGGGGATCTGCAGATTAAAAACATGGCTCTCATTTTCAAGTGGCGATGGAGATATATTTCAGAGGAAGGAATGCTATGGAAGAAAGTAGTTCAATCAATCCTCTCTGAAGATTTTGCCCTTATCCCTTCCAAGAGCAAACCTTGGATGGCTAGCCCATGGAATGACATTAAGAAGGCCATTCAAGACGACAATGTAATGCAACAAGTCATTCAACAGAACACACAATGTCAACTTGGTGATGGTTCTAGGCTACGTTTTTGGGATGATGTGTGGATTGATAATCAAGCTCTCAATGCTGCTTTCCCTGACTTGTATCAAATTGCAAGTAACAAAAAAGGAGCTATAGGTGAACATGGGTGGTTTGAAGGTGAGACGTGGAGATGGACTATGTCTTAGCAAAGGGAGCTCAGTGTTGAAGAATTGCATGCTGAAGATGCACTAAAAACAAAATTGATGGTTGTACAACCCAAGAAGAATGCACAAGACAGAATCGTGTGGACTAGCTCTACAACTTTCACAGTCAAGCAAGTGACATCTGATGCAGAAAAAATTGCCCATGGTCAATCACAGTATGATTCATTAGTATGCTTAGTTTGGCAACAAATTGCTCCACCAAAAATTGAAATTTTGCTGTGGATTGCACTCCTTGGAAGACTCAATACAAGGGATTTGCTACAAAGGAAAGGAATCATTGATGCTGCTGAAAACATCTGTCCCCTATGTGAAAGCAACTCTGAATGTGAAAACCATCTATTGCTCACATGTTCGTTCACTTGGTCTGTTTGGATGGAAGTGATGCAGTCACTGGGTTTAATTCTGCAACAAGAAAGGACTGTCAGGGACATGTTTGAAGTATGGATGCAAGTAAAATTTCGGAACAAAATTCGATTATGTTGCTGGAAAGCCTCGTTCTTTGCTATCGTTTGGTCCATCAGGACACACAGAAATGCCATCATTTTTGAGAAGCAAGATACAGACAGAGAGTTGGTTATCCAAAAGGTGAAATGGAGAGTCTCAATTTGGTCTTCTGAATGGAAAGAGAGGCATTCATACTCCATTGAGGTGCTAGCAACGAATTTTCACAATATACCTTTCATTTTCCAGTAGTTTTTGATAGCATGAGTCTCATGGATTTTTTGTCATTGGTTAGGTTGTTTCATCAATATTCTGCTCTCTGATCAATAGGGTTGTTTCAAACTCTTGGTTGTATTGTTGTGAGCGTGTGCTCATTTTGGTGCTCTTTGGCGCCTTGTTGATTGATTGAATAATTAAAAGGGCTCGTAGGCCGCTACTTATAAAAAAACATTCAATATGACTTAAGAGAATAGTACAATACAGAAGATATATATAGAGCATAGATACAAGAGTATGAAGAGGAGAGATACACATTAGCTACACCTAACAACCTTAGAACATAATACTAACATATTTAACAACCTAACAACCTTAGTCTACAGAGGGCTTTTCTGGTTTTCAGGATTTCTGGGGTTTTCTGGGAATGGGAAGGGGGAGGATTGAAGAAAATGAAGAAGTAAAAATGAGATATGAGATTTGGGATTTTTAGAGAAAGAAAAAAGTTTGTATTATTCAGAGCAATATAGGTAAAAGTTCGTATTATTCAAAGCAATATAGGTAAAAGTTCGTATTATTCAAAGCAACATAGGTAAAAATTCGTATTATTTTTTTAAATCAACGTGGATGACGTGGCAAAGTCAAAACAACCAGACGCTTGTCTCCGCCGCCACGTCAGACCGCCACGTCAACTTAACTCAGTGGCGTATTATTGGGGCCAACAGGGGGTCAAAGTTCGTATTATTAATCACCAAATCAAAAGTTCATATTATTAAGTTTTATATGGCCAAAAGTTCATATTATTAGAATCCAATTTCCCTTTATTTTATCATATATTTGGATAATTTAGTGAGATATCTTAATAAAAGGGTTCATGGACTGTTTGTTATATCTTGATTACTCGAGTTGATAAAATGACGAATAATAAGAATTACTACCTACTGTGATGAAAATAGTGAAAATAAAGCAGATGACAAAATTTCATGGACATTATTTCCTTATTTTCACCACTGTAATCACTTTAGAACTAGTTCACTATACAATGGTGCATGAGTACATCTTACTTATCGGAAAACAACGGCGTATATGTCCATCTTAATTTTTTCATAGAAGTATTATGTATTTATGTGCAATTTTTTTTGGCATATACTTTTACTTTTCTTTTTTGAGGTACAATATATGTTTTATTACTTGTTAGCTTGTTACCGAATCCTCTGTCTTTCTATTTAGTTTTTTAACTATTTTTTTTTAATTTAATATTACTCATTAAGCATTTTTTTATAATTTTAAATGTAGAGAAAAAACTCAAAAATATTTAAATATTTGTTTTCCCTGCTCCTTCCAGCAATGGGTAAAGTGTAACAATTGTATAATATGGTAATAATGAGATTAATATGATATGAGTAGTACAATATGACAAGTTGTAGTAAAATTTATGGTAGGAATAATTAGTGTGGTGGTGAGGGAAGAGAAAAGTGAAAATGTGTGAAAAAAGTGAGGAGAGAAAAAATTATAATTGTCATAAATTGTGATATGATATGATAATAGTTTGTGTTTAATGCAATAAATTATAGTAAGTGTAGCATGATTACACACAAAAGTGACAAAACAACATAGCCATAGTTTATGGGGTGTTTGACCGTCAATTTTTTTGGGATAACTTTTAGTTTTTTTTTTAACATTGTTAACTTTTTTTTATCAAGGTGAAAAGTTACATGAGGTGTTTGATAACAAGTTTTTCACATTAATTTTTTGGACTCAATAAACTAGTTTTCAAAAAGTTACTTGAGGAAACTTTTTAAGATAACTTTTTACATAAAAACTAGTTTGCTAAATAGCTTTCCTGCAATCATCTAATTCAAACAGCTAAAGTTAAACAGCTAATACTTCGTTCTTTTATATGGTTGGTTGTGGTGCGGTAATGGCGCAGTGCGGTGACATTTGAAAATGTGTGATGAGTTCTGGTGAATTGATATGAAAGTTGTGGTAGGTGAGATAAGTTAAGAGAGAGAATGTGAAAAGTAGAGGAGAAAAGTGAGGAGAGAGAAAAATGAAAAGATATATTAGTAATGATTGTGGTGTGATGTGGTGAATATGAAAAGTACGGTGCGGTGTGATACTACACCGCAATCTACCGCATCAAAAAAAGGAGGCCTAATCCAAACAACTATGACCTACGAGCTACTCCCTCCATTTCTAAATAACTGACTTTTACGTTTTTCAAACATTATCTTTCTTTAATAATTTTTCATGTACTATTTTATCAAACAAATTTAATTTTATACTTTTCTAAAAGTATTTTTTAATATGAAAATTAGAGGGAGTAGTTGCGAAACACGACCCGTAAGGTATTGTTTTCGTAGGACCTGCAAGTATGACATAAAAAAACAGGGATAGTAATAGTAGTACAGTCCAAAAAGCTGAAAATGTGAATGTAAAAAGAAAAAAGAAAATTGAGGAAAGAGAATAGAAGGCACGTAGTAGTAGATAGTAGCAAAAAACGACTAAATGAGCCTCATAATTTGATGTAATAATTTTAAGGATCCTATTTTTTGATAAATAATTGTTAGGTGAAATTATTTTTGATGTAAATATTTAGGGGTGACATTCCGGCCAATTTTCGGCTAAAAATGATGTAAAGCGGTGGATTTTATGTTTACGCGTGTTTTAAATTGAAGTCTATACTTAACTCTAACGTATACAAGTAAATTTGTTAACATAATAAACACGACTAAACATGAAAGCCCATTATTTCGTGCCTTTTTTGCCGGAAATTGACCGGAATGTCATCCCTAAATATTTACATCAAAAATAATATCACCCAATAATTATTTAACAAAAATAAGGCCCTTAAAATTATTACATCAAAATATGAGATCCATTTAATCGTTTTTTTAGATAGTAGTAGTAGAATCCAAATTGGTTTGAGGCGGAATAAGTGGCAGTATATAAACCCCTCCAGTCTATCTTACACAATTACAAAAATACAAACACACTCTGACTAAACCCAATCGGGGGAGTCACCGCGATCGACGAATTTGCTTTCCGTGAACCTAGAGAGAGAAACAACAACAACAACAACAACAATGGAGGAGGGGCTGCTGTCGAAGCACGATTCCACAACATCATCGTCATCGACATGGATAGAGATAGGGAGGGAAATGAAGAGGATCAGTCTGTTGGCAGGTCCCATGGTTGCCGTCGTATTGTCTCAGTATCTTCTTCAAGTATTCTCCATGATGATGGTCGGTCATCTCGGCGAGCTTTATCTCTCTAGCTCCGCCATCGCCGTCTCTCTCTGCGGTGTCACCGGTTTCAGTCTCATGGTGAGTTTCATTTCTTTCCGACTGCTATCGTTAATTACTGTGTTATGTGTAGCATTGATTGCTGTATTTGTTTAATTGCTTTCATTATTTCTCCTGTTTTGGAGGGATTTGATTCTTCTGCCTGTATACCATACTTTGATTGGTATTATTTGTTTTTGAATAAAATATAGTTGTTTAGGTACTTGTTGGGGGTATTAAAAAGGGTTTTAAAGGTGATCAAAGATTTTGTCACGAAAAGTGAATCATCGTCCATGAGAATACTGGTATGAAACGGATATTCTCACTCCCCACCTTTTTCTGAACCATCTACATTGAAACTTTTGAGGAAGCTTTTTCGTTAAGAAATTTTTCAGGGAAAGTTTCAAGTTGACTTACTTTTTCATAGTTGGTTCTCGCCAATAGATGAAAAGGTTTTATGTGGGGTTTGTTATTTCCTTCACAGTCTCAGTTACCAAGGAGTCTTTATGACACCTATTTGTTGATTATCTAATTGGAAATTTGGAATGACTTGAAAATGAACTCTCACAATAACAATGCTATTACATGGGTGTCAATAGCTTCAACTCCTAGACAGTAATCTTGGGTACATATTCCAGTTGGTGTAGATGCAAATTTTCCCAGTTTCTATTGAATTGATCTATAATACCACTACGAGCAAAAAGGGGCTGAAATGCAGAAAAGTCGTCTATTATGTTAATAGTGTTGCAAGTTTGATTTACAAAGTGGTAATTTGGAGAATATGGTTTTTCTTTAGGAATGACATACATTTATTTGTGAAGAGATGTGATTAGCTTTGGCTTTTGCTATCAGCCATAGTAGTCAAATACTCTGTTTTCTTGCTACAGAGCTAGCTAGACCAATGTGTATTTGTTTCAATCCACACGTTTTTAACTCTAACATGAATTGTTTTCCCCCCTAGCTAGTGATTACATTCCCAGTGGTCTTACTGCTGCTTTTTTTTTTTTTTTTGGTGTTTATATATGTTTGTGGCGTTCCAATGAAAGGATGTAAGAGGAAAAAATAAGTTGTTTTCATCCTCTTAATAAAAGAAAAGTCTGAACCTTTTTTCCTTGGATGTTCATGACAACTTGGTATCATCCTGAACAGTGTGAGTGATTGATGTTCTTATGTGGATAGTGTTATATATGTTTGGGCCCTGTTTTTTTTGTGTGGTTGGTTGAGTGCTTGATGGTGCGTGAATTGTGGTGAACTGTGGTAGGTGGGGAGAATGAATGTGAAAAGTAAAAGAGAAAAGTGAGGAGAGAGAACAATGAGAAGATATATTGGTAATGATTGCAGTAAAGTGTGGTGAAGTGTGGAAGAATATTGAGTAGAATAGTGAGTTGTGGAACCTCACCGCACGGCACGTATAAAAGAACATAGCCTGAATAATGTCTGTTCTCTTTGTGCAATATTGTTTGTGATTCATTCATGTCCTGAAGAATTGCTTCATTCTTTAATTTTCAGAAACTAATCAGAAAAGAAATTGTCATTGTGAATAATATAGTCTTAATCCCAGCACTTCTAGCTAATACCTATTTCACCAATAAAGATAATCCGCTGGATTTTAGTAGAACAGTTTGTGGTTGAGAGAGCAGAAATGATATCTTTCTTTGCTTGGCTAGTAAATTCTGACAACATTTCTTTAGGTTTATCTGTTTTGGCATTTTTCTCCTGATTTAGGAGACAAGTTGAATTTGTACATCTTGAATCAGTTAGCCCAACAATAATATAGAAACAGAGTTGACGTATTGATTTGGCCTACCCTTTGGTAGATAGCCACTTCCTTCCTATGGAGTGATGCAAAGCATATATCGGCATGGGTTTTGCATATTCCTTCAACCCAAGTTTTAGTTTTTTCCCTAGTGGCTGAAACTCTTACACAGATAGAAATGCATCCAGAAAAGAAAATCTTGGGGAGCGTTTGATAAGTTGCATGGAAAAAGTTCCCTTAATCCCCGTAAGGGAAATTTTCCCTAGGAAAACCATCGAACTGGTGGGTCTCTTGTAAAATTTTTCCCAAGGTCAATATACAACCAAATATAGAGAAAATAAGTCAACTTGGGAAAATTGATTATTTCTCCAGAGTTTTTGACTAACCAAACACACTCTTAACTTAACCAAACTTGACAAGGATAATACGCCGTTCTTAGTTAAAATAACACCGTCTTCAAAGGAAGATAAGACCATTTCTGTTTGTCTTGTCTGTGGGGTAAGATATTAAAACCCAATCGAGGGCTGGTGTCCACTGTCTTTTGTGCATGTTATGTTCATATGACAGTGATGGCTAAATAAAATAGACTACCTCAGATCTGGAAAATCTATTTGTTTTTCTTCAGTTTGTTTATGTGATTGTCTATATTATAATCACATCGTTATCATCCTTACGCGACCACTTAAGGGTAAGAGACAAATCTTCCCATCACTTTTAGCCTTTCGTGTTGGCTGAGACTGTGGGGTCATGGGACTTCTTAAGGGGCTTCTGAGCCCATTGAAATTTTTGAAGAAATGTTTGATCTTTCTTGGATTTATCTTTCAACTTCTCTTTCACAGAAAACTGTTCAAATTGACACGTCTCGGGTTATATTTCATCCAACTTTGAAATGTCATAATGTCACACTAGATAGAGTGCTTGTACTAGCACTACTTGTCATCTATCTTGGACTAACTAAGCTGTTTTGATCACAAATGGGAACCACCTGCCTTGGTATCTTTAGTGATGCAAATTCCTCAATAATTTTTGTGCCACAGAATGTAATACTGCTCTTGTCCCTTTCTCAGAACGCGTTTATTAGTACTAGGTCCCAGCTTTTGTTTGAATGCATATGAATGTTGTAAGGCAGTTGTCTGGAACATGAATTTCTCCAGGGATATTTCTTTTCGAGCTTTGAATGTTTCGGTGATACCGGTTGATCTCCGTGGGTGCCCACCTTGAAAATTCTAAGGTCTTCTAACCACATATAATTAAGTAATTTTGTGCCCAATGGTCCCGTGAGACGTCTGGTTTCTTAAGCTGTTACACAAATTTTTGTTGAGAAGAATACCTAATCTGGGATCCTGTAGCTGCACTAGCACAAAGTTTAAGTTTGCAAACTATGTGACACATTTAAGTTAAGTCTGGACTTTGCATATTCTGAAATGGCCAAGGACTTTGATCCGCTGTTTTGGATTTAATAGTGGCTTTGCTAGAGAAGGTTAACCCCGAGGCCTGAGCTACATCCAATGGTTTTATGCTTGGTTTTGCTTTGTAGTTAACTATTGTGGTTGTCATACTGTTGTCTTGTTTCAATGTTCTTGTAGACGTAATGTTGATACTGATGCTTGTACAGTCCGAGCATGCCTTATTTCCTCTAGAGAGCATGGGATGATTGACATATTGAATCTTTTGTTATAACGTTTAATACATCAAATTCAAACTGTTACTTTGCCGCCCATTTACACTTATCTTCAGTACCTTGTGACTACTTTTGGAGGTTAATTTGTGGTGTATTGGATCTGTTCACAGCTAGGGATGGCAAGTGCATTGGAGACACTAAGTGGACAAGCTTACGGAGCTAAGCAGTATCGCAAACTAGGAACACAAACATACACCGCAATCTTCTCACTTACCTTAGTCTGCATCCCACTATCCGTCCTGTGGATCAACATGGGAAAAATCCTCGTTTTCATAGGCCAAAACCCTTCAATTTCACATGAAGCTGGGAGGTTTTCAACATACCTCGTACCTGCCCTGTTTGCCTATGCATGTCTTCAGCCTCTCGTTCGGTACTTTCAATCCCAAAGTTTGGTCATGCCCATGGTTGCAAGTTCCTGTGTGTCTTTGTGCCTCCACATTCCCCTCTGCTGGGCTCTGGTGTTCAAGTCTGGGCTACACAACGTCGGAGCTGCTATCGCGATGAGCATATCGTTTTGGTTGAACGTGATTTTCCTCGCTCTTTACATGAAGTTTTCCCCTTCATGTTCTATAACACGGTCTCCTCTCTCAATGGAAATATTCCAGGGAATTGGAGAGTTCTTCCGGTTTGCTATTCCTTCTGCCGTTATGATTTGGTAAGCTCCCTCGTACGTCTTATTGTATATACTGCAAAAATGTTGAGATTCTTCAAAGACCTCTGTTGACATTTCGTTTCTGTGGTTGTAGTTTAGAGTGGTGGTCCTTTGAACTGCTGATCTTACTATCTGGGCTTCTACCAAATCCAGAACTCGAGACCTCCGTTCTCTCAGTGTGGTAAATGTTCTGTTTAGCGTCATTACAATAAGAAAACCCACCATAGTTGAATGAAATAAACCAAACACTGATTGGTGGTTCTCTCTTTTCTTCTTGGATAGCTTGTCGACGATATCAACGCTGTATGCTATACCTTATGGAGTTGGAGCTGCTGCAAGGTCTGCTCTTGACTGAAATTTCTTATGACATTTTAGCAGCAGAAATTAAATACCTGACGTTTGTTTACTGTCTATGAATACAGCACAAGAGTATCGAATGAACTCGGGGCAGGGAACCCAAGAGGGGCACGCACAGCAGCCGGTGGGGTCATGGTAATCGCGGTGGCAAATGGTCTGGTAGTAAGTGCGATCCTGTTTGCAACACGTAAAGTTTTCGGGTATTGTTTCAGCAATGAGAAAGAAGTGGTAGACTATGTCACGAGAATGGCGCCTTTGGTGAGTTGCAATGTTATAATGGACAGCTTACAAGGTGTTCTTTCAGGTATGTATAAATTTGACTACTGCTGCAGAAATCTTTGAGGAGTGGAAATAGCTGTTTTCTTACGGTATATGCTAAGGCTTTTTTTGTAATCGGTAACGTGCATCAGGTATTGCTAGGGGATGTGGGTGGCAACACATAGGTGCTTTTGTGAATCTGGGTGCGTTCTACCTGTTTGGGATTCCAGTTGCAGCAACACTGGGCTTCTGGGTTGGTATTCGGGGCATGGGCCTCTGGATCGGGATTCTTGGTGGTGCTACTGTACAAACTATTCTTTTGTCGGTAATCACGAGTTGTGTCAGCTGGGATGACCTGGTCAGTAGTCTTCAGTCCTTGTTTCTCTTCATATGTTCTCAACTCTAACCAGTTTTTAGCCTCTCTTTTGTCTTGCAAATATCATACATTCTCCTGGGATCGGCAAAAACTGACCCGACCTGAAAATTCGACCTAAAACCCTTCCAAATATTTTGGGTTTTATACACGATTTCTTGACCTAGTCTTGGAATTTGTTGAGCCCAAAGAACGATGGCGTTCTCATGCAATAAGTGAGAGCTAAGTACCAAAGAGGTGGTCGATAAGTTGGTACCCCCCCCCCCCCCCCAAAATCTCCCAAATTCCTCACCAAGGCTCAAATTTTTGAATGAAATTGTGGGGTTGATGCGTCATGCATGTTATGGGCAGCTCGGTACTTCTTATCTATGGCCTGTAAAACTTACTGGTGGTTACCCTGAGATAAGGGCACCGAGGGCGGGCCTACTTACACTATAAATAAAAAAGAGAAAGAGGGCTAACGGCTAAGTTGTGAACGCGATGGACCGATGCTAGAAGCCAGGAATGTACTCGATCAGTGGGAGTCTAAAAGCAGTTCGGGTTTGTGATTTGTTTTGCAGGCAAGAAAGGCAAGGCAAAGATTATTCAAGTCGAGTTCTGAAGTTGGCAATGGAGCAAATGGAGAAGAGCAAAGACCATTATTAACAAACTAGTTCACTCAAGTAAGATTCATGACTTTCTTCAGTGAAGCAGAGGCCGTTCGCGCAATTGATTGGATAGACACGCAGCAAGCATTAGGCTTCAAACCACAATTTTGGGACACAAAACCGGGCCGACCTATACTGCAGATGCAAAGCTCCGGCGGTGTCATATGCTTGTCCTCGATCAACTGTTTTCTTTTTCATTTGTTACATCTTTTCCCCACAAATCTGTATTAGGTAAAGTTAATCTTATGGTGGTTCAGCTGAAATTCGATGCTTTGTTAAGCTATGTACTCTGTGTTGTACTTAGTTGAAAATGCTAATTAACGAACATTGATGCCATGATTAAGAGCATTTTGCCAAGCAAATTAAAGGAGAAATCTGTTGAGTAGTAGTCTACTTGTGGAATACAAATGGGTTTGTTGCTATGCCATAATAGAGTTTTCAAAAAGTTTAGTGCTTGTGTACATCTAACAAATAAGTTTAGATAGCTTAGAATTAAGACTAAAAGTCTAAAACTTACAAGGGACAATAGTACTTCTACGTATTTTAGTGGTTGTAAAAATCGTTTGTTAGTAATTTATGATCCTTTTTCTTGCCTATCGATTTTGTGTTTCTTTCTTAGAAAACTTTAATTTAGGGATATACCTTGGGATGACATCCTTAGATGTCGATTTTTGTGAAAATATAAGTGGGAAAAAAATAATTGATGATAAAGGAGCAGAAACCTAATATTAGGTGAGAGATTACAATAATAAGAATAATATGAAGGTAAAATATAAACTCTCGAATACTCTTACAACCAAGGAATGCATAGAGGTGAAAATGCTCTCAATCAGAATGTCAAAATGGTATCGTATCATTTTGCAAACACCGATCGACTAGTATCGAGAGTTTTTTCACGTCTATTCATTGTGGGCATTTAAGATTGTGGGTATTTAAGATTTTATATTTTGCCTTCAAATTTTCTTGGTGTGCTATGAGCCGTTTGAGATACTCTCCCCTTATATTAGTGGATTATTGCTCCTCTACCATCCATAATCTTTGTCGACATTGAATTTGTACATAAATCTTGTATTCTTATATTCTTCGATTTTAACCACCAATCTCATCATACTTTTCTCAATATTATACATTGTGCAATTTAATCTCCCTGTAATATTAGACTCATATTTTCCCGAACAGATAATAATGTAAGAGTTATAACAAAATAATACATACCAACAACCAAGCATTCTTGTACATTTCCTTCTTTTAATAAACTTTACACAATAAACTAATTCCTTAGTTTGATCTTGGACATTTTAACTTTTTTTCGCCATGACCTTTTGCACTCAACATGTTGAGCCCACTGAAACGACGTCGTCCCATTGGGTGGCCCTGCCCTATATTGAACCCACATACGTAAGACCTTACTTAAGTCTACCACCTTGGCCCTAATAAACCGGCAACAATTGGCATGAATTGTGATAATATTTGGTGCATCAAATGTATTTTGACAAAACCCACTAAATAACCTAGTTTCTAAGAACATGACCTTAATGCCAAGTTCACCAAGAACACCTTGCCAAACCATCTTTTGAATAACATCTTGCTCTTTAGTTCTTGGGTTCTTGTCCTTCAATCCGTACCATCTCTCGAACAACGAGATCGTCTTGTTGTTCGATTTCACAAAGTAGAAACCTGTGTTGATGGCGTTTTCTGTCGACGATGAGTTACCGTTGTGAAAGTCAGTACTAAATTGGATGTCGGAATTGTTGTGGGTTGCATTTAGGATTGGGAATGGGTTCCTTAGCCATAGCACATCAGTGTCCTGTAGTTTTCATTGAAATAGATGACATGTAATTTTATCAGTTGTTACTCATATCAAAGGAAAATAATCAAAATATGTAGGGGAAAAATAAATATTTATAAGAAAATCGTAATTATCTTTTGCAAAACTAGGAGATGCTATTGGTATTTTTTGTCAACAATGTTTAATATCTACTTAATTATTGTAATCATATTGTATGTTCTGTATGTTAGATTTTTTTAAAATTTTTTTTTACAATGGGTAGTAGTCTAACATATTGAATCCCCTGGGCATACTAACCCATATGTTAGATGTTTATGGATACAAATCAAAAATAATAATTTATATTGCCCTAGTTATAAGGTATGACCCAAATTAGGTTTATAATTTGTAATTATTAGTCTCAAAAATCATAATGCAATTTACGAGCTACTCCCTTCGCTCTTTTTTATTTGTCATTTACAGTTTTTAGTGTCAATTTTTAATCAATAATTTCTAATATTTTTTTTAAAAAAATAATATTATATTTTTTAATAGTATTTTTCATTACGAATTTAATGACATCAATTTTATATGATAAATCATTATAAAAATTAAGATATTAATGATTAAAGTTTTTAACAAAATTTTCTAAACGACAAATAAATAAAAAGGGAGGGAATATTACTTTAATTTCCTTTTCAGTCGCCCCATTTTTGTCTTTTAGTTTATGAGTTAATATGGGTAAAGATCATATCTCAATCACAATTTTGTTATGAATTAATTAGTCATATTAGGCTTAGTCATTATCAAATGAATCACAATTCAAATTAGGGAAATGATAAAAGTCTTGTGCAAGACACATATTTTATGTCTTGTCATTATAGAAAACCTATATATTTGTGAATTAAATTGGAAAAAAGTTACATGATTGACTTCTATAACTATAATAATATATATAAATTGTATAAAATCACACTTTTATCTATATTTTTAAAAATTTACAAAAAAGCGTCTAAAATATGCCCAACGGATGGGGTTCATTCGTTAGGGTGTCAATTTTAATTATTGGCGTAGCCAACACATTTCAAGCTTCTTATAATTGATAATTAATAGTATCTGTCAAAAAAATTGCGTTAAAAACGATAATAAGTATTGATTTTATAAGGGAGAAGACATTTAAGGAGTGTCTTGGGGCAAGACACTTATCATCACCCTATATTAAAAACTACTACTAGTCTACTATTACTTGCCGGCTTCTCTTCAGTCTTCACTCACTGTCTCTCCGCCCCTTCCCCTTTATATTTATTTTTAAAATTTAAATATCTTAATTTTAAATTTTTACCTAGTAAACAAGCATATTTTGAAAAATATTTATTTAAATTTTTTTAAAAAATAAACTAAAATTTAAAAATATATATTATATAATTTATATTAAATAAAAATACTAACGATCAAGATAAAACTTAATACATTTTGTTTCATTCCTAATAAAAATACTAACGATCAACATAAAAATATATATTATATAATTTATATTAAATAAAAATACTAACGATCGTTAGTATTCATGAATAAATAAGATTTATTTTACTTAAAATGATTGACAACCACCGACTAATAGATAAACTTAATTGCAAAAACTGTCCTACAATTTTGTTTCATTCCTAATAACCTAGCGGGTTTTTGGCTCAAAATAATCCGAAGTCGGAGGTCATTGGCTGAAAATAATCCAAACTCACTTTTTGGCTGAAAATAATCCGAACTTTTAACTTATTTACTCGGACTAAACTGAAATCGATTTCTGATATCAGAATACTGCTCGGTCAGCTTATGTAGACCCCAGTCAGCATAAATTCAAAATCAAAATCAATTAAAGAAACATGTGTTCCAGCTACCCAATCAAATTTCTGACGCCGGAAATCGATTTCGGTTTAGTCCGAGTAAATAGGTTAAAAGTTTGGATTATTTTCAGCCAAAAAGTGAGTTTGGATTATTTTCAGCCACTGACCTCCAACTTCGGATTATTTTGTGACAAAAACCCTAAGCTGGTCCAAGTTGCACTATTGACCAGGGATTCCTCCTTCCTTAATCGTTATCTTTTTGCAGAAATATATTTTGGTTGTTGAAATTAAATCCCACTATCATTAGTAGATGCTCTAAAAATAGATCATATATTCATATCACATCCACATGTACCATAATGCCGTTAATTTTAAGTGCAGTTAACTAATTCCGTATTTGGTGAATAAATATCTGACAAAATTACGCTCTAAGGTGTTATTTCCTCAATTTTTTATCTGTTATTTACGGTTTTCAATGTTAAATTTTAATATAATTCTTTTATAAAAAAATATAATATTATATCACATTATGAATCATTATACAAATTAAATAAGATACTAACGGTCAAAGTTTTTTGTGATTGATAAATAAAAACGGGGGAGCATTAGTTTATTACGTACTGTGGTAATTATGGTCTGTGATAATTATGATCTGATTAAGTGCTTATAATCAGCATTTTTATCACAAAGAGACCTTAATTTCTGATACATTTTTATGGAAGAATATAATTTGGTCCAATAAAACTAGACGTATACTTACCGTGAAGATAAAACTGTACCCTTTCTTGAGCACTTGAATAAGAAAAAAAGTTCTCCTCCACATCATGTTGATGAAACCCCTAGACATGAATACTTCTTCCCCCATGAAATCCTGACCGTCGGTCGACAACCGGTAGCAATGGAGCCCGCGAAATCGACACCGTTCATAAGCCACCTGATCAACGGCCACGATCACAAGATGGTCGAGAAGCACCCTTGTGTGTTCCCCCTGCCAAAACCCCTCCAAGAAGAGGTCAAACATATTGGGGACACCTACGTCACCCTCGTCTTCCACGTAAGCCCTATTCACAACGGCTATAATTACTGTTTTATCGTCGCCGCCCATCGACGCGGCCTTCTCCAACACCGCATCGAGCTCGTCCACGGTGTCGTTTTGGTGGGGCCGGAAGGCGGGGAGTGATGACGTGGAGGTGGGGGAGTTTAGGTAGAGGATGGAGAGGATGAGGATGTTTGAGAGGAGGAGGATGATGGAGATGACTCTCCATGTGTAGTATGAACTTGTGTTCATAGAGGAGGAGGAGGAGGAGGAGGACTCCATGCATGAATGAAATTCAGTGGGGTTGATTTGGTGGCTGGGAAAATGGGTTTAGGTTTCGTGGAGTTTTATAAATTTGAGGGATTCAAAGAAGAGAAGTGAAGTGTAGTGTGGAATTTATATACGCAAATTATGGAATTGTGAAAAGTGATGGATATATAGGAATGAATAACCTAGATAACAAATAGTGATGAGGGAAATTTGGTTTCGGGTAAATTCGGGTCAATCAATTTGGTTATTGTCAAAATTTGGATGAGAAATTTATATTCTGACCCGATTTTTATTTGGGTCAGATCGAATTGGACAATTTGGACGGAGCTAAATTTCGATCAGAATCGGATTCGGACAATAGAAAAAAAAAAAGAAATGCTAAAATGTAAAAAGGAAACATGAAAGTTGTTTTATTTGACAAAATGTAAAAAGGAATAAGTAGTCCAATCCATAGCACTCTCCGAAAGAGTAAACCCTAAACACATAGGGTAGGAGGTGAACTTTTTACCACTTAAATAAGAGGTGATTCGCAAGACTCAGCTTAATTGACTTGTGATTGATTGAATGTATAAGTGTAGAACACGTACATCCATTGACTGCGTACTGGTGCTCCGTGGATTAAGCATAGACAGATCTTTGGGCTTTAGCGCACCATCTAGAATTCTTCTTCGTTCTCTATGGCAAAAAATAAATAAAAAAAATTCTTCTTCATTTTTTTTTAAATCTTGGATAGTAATTCATCCACAAGAAATTGATGATCAAGCCCAAAGAAAAAGAGAAAATTAAAGACAAATTGATGATAAAAAAAACTGGGCAGCGCTCACTAAAATTTGGGTTCAAGTAAATTTGGGTTCCGTTAATATTAAAATTCGGACAAGAAGTTGATCATCAAGCTCAATTTTTTTTCAATGTTGGACAATTTGGACGGTGTTAAAATCGGGTCAAAGTTTGGTTTGAACAATGTTGGAAAAAACAATGAGATGGAGAAACACGGTCATATGATGGGGGATTACTTGGGTGGCCAGGAGTCGACGACAAGTCCGTCTCCTCTTAAGACTTATTCACTAGACCGTGAAAAGACTCAAGGGTAAAACCTAACTTCTTGTAAGCAAAGTAACAAGATTTCTCATGGACTCGCAAAGAAATGTTGCTGCAGTCAACACCTCAAAGAGTGTGTTGAAGCTCTCTAGAAACTTGAAGAAGAGTTGAGGTGAGGATGAATGGAGAATTCATCCTCCTTTTATAGTGATTCATGGAGTAGACAATCCATTCAAACTTGACATAATAGGAGGCATTATCCAAGGGATATGTCTTTGAATCATTAATGGAGATTGCTTGATTGATTTCTCAGTCAAAGATTATCCCTATTAATGATCAATCGAGATTAATCCCAAGGTTTAGTTTAAGGGATTTCAAAACTCAATCCCGACTGGGTCCAACACGGTCTGTGTTGATCCCAACACGGTCCGTGTTGACCCAGTGCACAAAAATAGTGCTCTCTGGATGTTAACACGGGTCGTGTCACACCAGACACGATCCGTGTTGGTCCCCTTTTTCTTATTAAGCTTATTTCCGACCTCCCGGTCAACTGGTACCTATGCTTATAACTTAAACTTTTATGCCTCTTAACTCTTGAAATAATCCAACAATCCCCTGCCATTTCAAGAGTTCCACTTGAAATAGCCCGAGATCCCTCACTTGGGTAAAAATACCCCCGTCATACATGGCACCTTCTAGAGAACTTAAACACCCGAGAAATCAAGGAGTTGTTATGCGTCATGAAAGTGACTCACGACTTGAACTTTCACTTAGTGTATGTAAATTCAATTAGTCTGGATGCATAAGTAGACAAGCTTTGAACTTTACATCCTTATTTGACTAATTGGGTACATAGCACACACACAACCCAAAACCTTGCTTAAAATAAAGACACTGTTTCAAACCGGCCATGTGTCCCATACCCTCCGCGAGAACCATCAAGCCCAGCCCTAGGCTATCCGAAGCGACCTACTTCACGTTCTCGCATAGGCAGACTTTTACGTCTCGTAATAGAGCTCCCCATCTCATCGATTCAAAGTCTATTAATGAGTCATAGACTCAAACCTCTTGAACATTACGGTTCTTGAGCATCATCTTGTCTTTGGGATGATTTATCTTAAATATTTTGATGCTCTCATTATCATTCAACGTTGTCGACCATTGAACTCAAGACTTGACAAGAGGTGTCAAGCGTGAGTTGGAACTCCGTTGATGATAATATATAATTGGGCTTTACTCCCATCCCCTTATCAAGGATCACTAGATACTCTTGTGACCTTGCAAGAATTTGATCATGATACTTTTGATCGCCTCTTTAACTAAGGTCATTAGATAAATAAATATCTTTCCATGACCTTACTTATCATGATCATCTCTTAAACTTAACATTTCTTTCCTTCATCATAGTTGTGATTACACCATCACACTATAGGTTTAGGTAAGAAATACTTTACCACTTATCATAGTACGACTCAACCATCGCATTATAAGTTTTGGCAAACTTTAAAATATTGAGTTCATATTTAAACTTACAAGACGAATGCATTAGTAGGCGACAAACCTTTGAACTATACATTCTTTTGTAATGCCAAATCTCATGATCTCAAAAACTTTGATTATAATATTATCCAAATGACATGGATAATCCTCGTAATGCTTATAAATAGATTACTATAACCTTGTCCAAGATGTTGGACTACTTGTATAGTTACCTTGAAAGAGATGCTT
Organism: Portulaca oleracea; assembly: GCA_029582165.1. Taxonomy (NCBI): domain Eukaryota; kingdom Viridiplantae; phylum Streptophyta; class Magnoliopsida; order Caryophyllales; family Portulacaceae; genus Portulaca; species Portulaca oleracea. Next base: position 9,006,899 of record CM055880.1, read on the forward strand.
ACAAGATCAAAATTTCTTTTGATTTTTCGCATTCTTTTCCTTATCACTATGTCTTTTTATCCAAGTGCCTTGGATGACAAAGCTACTACTTATACCTTAGAACAACCTTATAAATCAAATTAACATTTGATTTTCCATGTTTTTTGCTTGATTATGTCCAAATAACTTTTGGATTTCATAGGTAAAACTTATCGCCTTAGAACCTTGTAAATCAAATTAACATTTGATTTTCATGTTCTTTGAATAACTATATCCAACTAATTTTGAATTTCATAGTTATAGCCTTTGTACCAATCAAAGTGGTACTTGATTTTCCATGGAAGAAGCCTCTTCCAACTTAAACTTGAACAAACACTTAAGTTTCATGGAAATTAAATTCCATCTTATGTGTAACTTAAAACATTACACTTTCAACCATTTGCTACAAAGCTTGAATACCATAAACTTGAATACCATATGTAATGAAACTTATTACATATCTTAACATTGGCTAGGCGAGAAAGAACCTCAATCGATCTTGAATGATTATCTTATAGTTATATGACTTTTACTTATATGACCAAACTTCATTCTAATTAGGGTCATGTTTCCTTATACATGATTAGATCCATTTCTTAAATATTAAAAATGTGAAACTCATAATCATTCGTCCCGTATGCCAATCTTACTCATAAATCCATAACTCACTTAAGGATGGATCGAACAAATGTATATAAGAGCCATATGCAGTTCCTTTTGTAGCAAACTTGATTGAATCCTACATATCAAACATGTAAACTTGATTAATAGACAATTAATAAATGAAGCAATGATCATCCAATTTTATAACACATGAACTTAGGTAAATATCATGCGTCCAAAATAAATTATCGTGCACATAGTCCAACATGCATACATTATACAACTTATCTTATAGTAGATACATACTACTTACATTCATACATGATGAACACTTATAATCTCATAAAATGGCGGTAAAGCCAAGTACATGTATTCAACTTAAACACATGGATACATTGAGTTATGATTATCCTTAAATCTTAGATAATCATACACTTAATAAGCCTTAACCATATGCCTCAATATAACCATATGTCTCAATATGTAAGTCACATATATTAGCATACAAACCATACAAAGTATGAACCTTCTCATAAACATTTACTTTATCTCATGAAGAAACATCATATATGACAAAAGTAAACACTTAACAACAGAATCATTTTGATAATAATAAGTTCATTGAGCATGAGAAGCTTACACTTATAAATAATTTTGTGTCTATGTTACTTATGACACATCTATAGCCCATATGCTTATAATAATCACATAGACCATCATTATTTCTTATTAGGCTATGCTAAGCTTATTCAAAAAAAACTTCTTATGCATGAGAACTTTAATTACTTCCATGACAAACAAGAAATATACATTTCTACTTGTACTCATATGAACAAAAATACCTTATTCATATCTTAATAATAGGAAAACATGTCATGGTCAACTTATTCACGCAAAGCAATCATATGAATTTACTTGATCTTATATTTTTAACAAAGTTAGCACGAGTACTTAATCAACATCATATGACTACTTTTGAACTTGTCATGCCTCAAACATAAAAAAATATATAACATGATTGATTGATAACTTGACATGCATACTAGCACACTTGAAACTTAGATCAATCTGTTGGAAATAACGAATGATGAGATGGAATAAAATGGAACCACAAGATGGGGAATCACTTGGGTGGCTAGGAGTCGACGGTTACACTGCCTCCCCTTAAGACTTATTCACTAGACCGTGAAAAGACTCAAGGGTAAAACCTAACTTCTTGTAAGCAAAGTAACGAGATTTCTCATGGGCTCTCAAAGAATGTTGCTGCAGTCAACACCTCAAAGAGTGTGTTGAAACTCTCTAGAAACTTGAAGAAGAAGATGATTGAGGGTGTGGATGAATGGAGAATTCATCCTCCTTATATAGGCAAACTTTGGAGTCATAAGGTGGTCAAACCTTCCAATTGCATGGGGCATAATCCAAGGGATTATGTTTGAATGACATTTAATGAGAAATCAAGATTGATTTCTCAGTCAATATCATCCAAAATCATGACCAAATTCATTTCAACACGAGGCATAAATCATGGGATTTGAAATTCAATACGACTGTGATCAACACGGATCGTGTTAGATCACACGGTCCGTGTTGTAGCCAACACGACCCGTGCTGGATCAACACGACCCGTGTTGATCCTGTGCACGCTTTTCTTACTTTCTGGACGCCAACACGGGTCGTGTCATACTTAGCACGATCCGTGTTGGGTCCATTTCTCTTGTGAAGCTCGTTTTCGACCTATCCGGTCGATCCTATGCTTATAACTTGTATTTTATACCTCTTAACTCTTGAAATACTCCAACAATCCCCCGCCATTTCAAGAGTACCACTTGAAATAGCCCGGAATCCCTCACTTGGATAAAAATACCCCCGCCATACATGGCGACTTCTAGAAAGATTCAACACCCGAGAAATCGAGGAGTTGTTATGCGTCATGAAAGTGCCTTTCGACTTGAACTTCCACTTAGTGTACATAATTTCAATTAGTCTGGATGCATAAGTAGACAAGCTTTGAACTTTACATCCTTATTTGACTAATTGGATACATATCACACACACAACCCAAAACCTTGCTTAAAAAAATAGACACTATTTCAAACCGGCCATGTGTCCCATACCCTCCGCGAGAACAATCAAGCCCAGCCCTAGGCTATCTGAAGCGGCCCACTTCACGTTCTCGCATAGGCAGACTTTTACGCCCCGTAATAGAGGTCGCCATCTTAACGATTCAAAGTCTGTTAATGACTCATAGACCCAAACCTCTTGAACATTACGGTTCTTGAGCATCACCTTGTCCTTGGGATGACTTAAGTTTGACGAATTGATGCTCCATTATCATTTAACATCGTCGACCATTGAGCTCAAGGCTTGACAAGAGGTGTCAAGTGTGAGTTGGAGCTCCGTTGATGACAATCATTTGGTTGGGCTAACCCCCATCCCATTTGATGAAATTCTCACCATTTCTTTGTTTATCAAGGATCACTAAAGAACCTTGTGACCTTGAAAGAACTTGATCATGATACCTTTGAGTGCCCTCAATTAACTAAGATCACTAGATAAATACATATCTTTCCGTGACCTTACTTATCATGATCATATCTTAAACTTAACATTTCTTTCCTTCATGATAGTTGTGATTATACCATCACACTATAGGATTAAGTAAGAAATACTTTACCACTTGTCATAGTACGATTAAACCATCGCATTATAAGCTTTTGGTAAACTTTAAAATATTGAGTTCATATTTGAACTTACAAACCGAATTCTTAGTAGGCGACAAACCTTTGAACTATACATTCTTTTGTAATGTCAAATCTCATGATCTCAAACCATTATCCAAATAACATGGATAATCCTCGTAATGCTTATCTTAATAACATAACTATAACATTTTTCAAGATGTCGGTATACTTGTATAGTTACATTGAAACAAATGCTTACAAGATCAAAATTTCTTTTGATTTTTCGCATTCTTTTCCTTATCACTATGTCTTCATCCAAGTACCTTGGATTACATAGCCACTTGTAGACACAAAATACAGTTGGTCGGATCAGCAGCATCAGCAACTCGGCTCAAACGCCCGAATATATTTTCAGCAAATTCTGGCGGATTTCCCGGGCCAACCCAGGAAAATCCACGCGGATTTTCCAGGGCAGACAAGCACAAATCCCCGCGGATTTCCCAGATCAACCCAGAAGAAGCTCTCGCGGATCCTCACGGATTTTGTAAGTCCGCTCAGCAGAAGGCCACGCGGATCCAGATTCTGGGTCGGCCCAAAAATCCGCGCGGATCCCAAAATCCTGGGTCAAGTCAGATCCTCGCGGATCCGGGTCAAGTTGGAATCTCACGGATCCGGGTTGTGGGATAGACCGGGAAATCACATTGATCCGCGCGGATTTGGTAAACTGCCAGGCAGTTTTCGTCAACAGGCGGTTTTCGTCAATTAAGCAGTTTTCGTCAAAAAACCGCCTTCCCCATGTACAGAATCCGCGCGGATTTCTCAGCAATCACTAACTGCTGAACTGCATTACCTGGAAATGGGGAAATCCACGCGGATTTCCAGGAGGCGTAAGAAATAACCGTCCGAAGCCGCTACTAGCCCTTTGGCTATAAAAGGATTCCGCGCGGATTTGGTAGGGGGGATTTTCCGGGCAGAAATTAGCTGAAAGAATTCTGATAAAAATAGAGAGAAGTACACTTGAGACTGCAGAGGGTCCACGCGGATTTCAACATGACCTTTCCGCAGTTCTGAGCAGTTTTGGGTGAAGATTTCAGATACTTATTTGGAGCTGGGCAAATCCGCGCGGATTTGGTAGGGTTCCATTTCCATTCTTTCGCTTTCAGCGTCGTTTGATCAAATTGTAAAAATGTATCCGATTAATCCCCGCCCGCTGTAATTCGTGTTTAGTTTTTTTTATGTCATCATGAACCTATGCATGTTTTTTTTATTTAGTTAATTCAAAGTGACAACTTTACTTTTGTTTTTATGCGTTTCTAAAACCCGACCTAGTAAGGGCCGCTTCGGCGGGCGATGCAAGGGCACCCCCCTACATCGACACCTTTACCCCCGATCCCGACTTGGTTCGTAGATCGTGGAGTCTTTTTTTTTTATTTTTGTTAATTTTAGTAAAAATTAACTGGCGACTCCGTTTCTTGTTTTATGCAAATTAATGTCATTTTGGGCCAAATACTTCACTCAAGTTTTCAGTACCTATAACTGGAACAGGTGCATCGGCCAGGAGCACTGTTCAGAAATCCGCGCGGATTTCTGGTCAGTGGGCCTGATCCGATCCTTATTCTAATTGTAAAAGGCCACCGAACACAAGATGGTAAACTGGACCGAGTATATTAGCCGGAAAATCCACGCGGATTTTAGGCTCGTGTGTCAGCCCAGTACATCATTTTGGTGTCCGAATCAAGATCCTTCCGGAATAGGCTTGGGCCTCGAGTAATCTGGGAAATCCGCAAGGATCTCATATTACATCGGGCTCACAGGCCATTCCCGAATAGATAGTGGTACTGTAATTTTGAGGTAGAGGAGTTGGCCTGATTGGCATCATAGCGCATGAAAATTTGTTTTATACCTTAAAGAAAATTATTAAAATTTGTACCCTAGGACCAATAAGCAACCCTACGTCGAATCGACCCTCCGTGGGGGACCGTGCCTTCTGGGCCGCGGGCCCTACAGTGGCGACTCCACTGGGGACTTATTTAGTAAGTGGGTAAGACTTGAACAGTCGGGTTTTTTTTTTTAAAAAAAAAAGTTGTCACCTTTTTTTTAGGCATTTTGTGCATTTTCGGGCCTTCCCCTTCGTTGGGCACATAAGGCACCGTTTAGGTTTATCCCTATTTTTACCATTTTGGGAAAGTAAAACCATTCAACTTGGTGGGTCCACTTAGACCTTCACCAAGCCGGTGGTTATTTTTCCACTCGTGCACCACTCCCTAATCCATATGATAAAAGGGAGCAACCCGAGTGTGTTAATCTTGCCATGCACCCCATGGAAGATCAAATACTCGGGACACGAGCTAGAGGTTAGGATGAACCGACCCTTTAACCCTCAAACATAGTCCCTTGGTTAGGATGGAACTCATTTGCGTGCCATGTGTTTTTTCCTTTTCTCGAACCCGGGACCATGCCATAATGCTTAGACAAAAAAAAAATATAACAAAAGAAAAAACCTTTTGCATTTGCGGTAGGCCAAGATAATTCATTTGGCCTATACAGGGACGGGGCCCATGGGATCCACGCGGATTCCAGGTTGGGCCAGGCCCTGTATAGCCCAAATTAATGGTCCGACCCTCCTAGTGTTAGAGTCGTCAACCCAGGTTTAGGCCTGATAGTGGGCTGGAGGCTTTGAGATCCGCGCGGATCTTGGTGTATCCGGACCCTATGGGGCCTAACCCGAGGCGCTCTGGGTCGTGCATAACGGTTAGAATTTGGCCCATACATAACTCGAGCTCAGGGGATTCACGCGGATTCCAGGTTGGGCTGGGCCATGTATGGTCCAAATTCTTGTTTTCTTTCTTTTCTTCTTTGTTTTGTCCGACCTGGGTTTAAGCTCAGTAGCAGGCCTGAGCCTAGGAAATCCGCGCGGATTCTTGGTGAGCTCGGTTGCTACTGGGCCTAAATTAAGGTGTTTTAGGGTCATCGGTTTGCATTTTAGTTTGCATGAAGTCATCTCTGTCTAAGAGCAGCAGGTCATTTGGGTTGCACAAGTTGTTGGACCTCATGGATCCTCACGGATTTGTGAGTGAGCCCACTCTTGTGTGGTCCAAATGGGCTCTTTGGTCTGTGTAGTCAGCTAAAATGATATGTTTAGCCCTTATGAGAGGCCTGAGCTTGAAAAATTTGGTATTGGGCTCGGCCCGATAAGGTCTAAATATGTCTTTCTGGCTCGAGTCAGCATTTGCATAAGAGTTTTATTTGGGTTTCGCATATGATCTAGAGCTCTAGTTCGGTCATTCGGGATTCAAATAAATTTCTTCATCCATAACATGCATCGTGTCTTGTCAGTCGGTGTTGAGCTGAGTCCTGAATTCCTTCATCTTCCCGAACTGAATAGGTTGGTTTCGGGTTTATCAAAGGGACGAGACTGGTCGGTTAGAAGCTTTTGACATCGAGTACGACAACAACGAGGATCGTGATTCGCAATCATCTAAATTTACTGACGAAGAAGTTGAATCCTTGGTAATTGATCCATCTAAGACAATGTCAGACCTTAACAGCAACCATCCTCATGGTGATCCTGAGGAAGAGCAGGTTCCTCCTCCACCACCTCCTCCAACATCGAAATGGAGCAGCTGACCAACATAATTCTGAATATGCAAGTCACTATGAATGCTCAGTTAGAGGCACAGAATCAGAGAATTGATGATATCATTCATGCCATGGAGGAGGCGAAGAATTCAAATGTGAAGAACCGCACTACGGGTGAGAATGAACCACGATCAAGGAAGGAGAAAGATGGGTCAGTCCACGGGATTTCAAACTCGAGGCTTGACCGAATTGAACAAATGCTGAAAGAATCTACACTCTTCAACAATCAGTTTATGGACGACGTTGGTTTCACGCCTGTCCCGAAAGGTAGACTTCCCCCTAAATTCAACATGCCTGATATTAAATTTCACGGTGATGAGAATCCACATCAACATGTGAGGAATTTTATGGGGGCTATGACGCTAAAAGGAGTGGACGAAGATATCTACCACATTATTTTTCCTTAGACTCTTGGCCCGAATGTTATGAAATGGTACAACACACTTAGTCCTACCAAGTCCTCACGATGGAGCTCACTTTGCAAGGAGTTCTTACATCAATACTCCTACAATGTTGACATGCCCGTCACCCTAAGGGACATGGAGCTCATGAAGCAAGGAGAGGAAGAGAGATTCTCTGACTACTTCGCTCGATGGAGGGCGAAAGCAGCTCAAATGGTAGATCGGCCTTCTGAGGAACATCAAGTAGATATGCTTGTGCAGAGCTTACAGCCCTCGTACAACACCCATCTAAGGTTTCAACCTCTCAAGGACTTCATCTCATTGAGGTTAGCTGGAATCAAAATCGAAAGTGAACTAGCTAACTGGGGGCTAGAAGAACACTTATACTGATAAGCAAACTTCTTGCCTAACAAGGGAAACGAGGTGAAAGAACACTCCATGTGCTGAAGCACTAGAACAATTTCCAAGGAAAGGATGAGCCAATAAGGAAATACTCCAAAGTGGGGATGCGGATGAACTTTGCAAGTACCACAGAGCCTGAGGACACTATGTTGATCAAAACGAAGGAAATGTCTAGGTCGAAGCAATTATCCGGTCGAAATGCCTTGAGTTGTATTGCCTTGTACAAGCCTTTTTATTCTTGAGTACTTCTTGCATGATTGTTGAGTCTTAGCAATTGATCATCTTTTTGAGCTAGTTGAAGAGTTAGTAGAATAACCCGTGAGATTTTAAGCCTTCATAGACTATTTATTATATATATAGTCTCGATTTCCTTTTTGTGTGTAACTCTTCCATGTGTGCATCTTTAGAGCTTGGCTTGACATTCCTTAAAATCACATTTGGCATATGCATTGTGTTAATATGATGGAGGCATCCTTTTGTTAGCTACATAGCTAAATAGCCACCTGACATTTTGACCTCTTTTTGCAAGCCCTTGCTAACCCTTTTTCATGTCTTGTTGTTTACCCTATATATGCACACCCTTGGCCTTTACATGATTTTCCTACCTTTAGCCAAGATAGAATGAGCAACAGTTCAGTTGTTTGGGGCTGTTTCGTGGTCGTTTGTTGAGAGTGAGTAGTTGGTTTGTTGTTACAAGGGAAGTACATTGTTGAATATCCTTTCTACCCTCTTTATCCTCAAAGGTTATAACTTGTGACTATTGGGATTTGAATTGCTCTTTATATATTCATTGAAAAAAAAAGAAAAGAAAAAGTTCAAAAACTAGGAATTCATAACAAAAAAAAAAGCAGCAAAACAGCAAAAAAAAAAAAGAAAAAGAAAAAAGAAAAAGGAAAAGAGAAAAAAGAGAAGTTTTTTTTAATTTTTGGGTTTTATCCCAAGTTTCATTTGTTGGGGATGTTTTGTGCTTGTTTCAGTGCGGAGGTGTTGCATTGCGTATAGTGGAAATGTTGTTGCTCTTTAGGTACTTGGCTACTTAGCTCCACATTTTCCAAATGATTTCCCTTCTTACCCTAGCCTAAACCCCATTACAACCTTTTGAAAGTCCTCATGATTAGCATTTTTGCGTGTTGTCCTTAATGATGGAGAGTTGAGAGTCTTGCCAAGCTTATGGCAGTTGTATGCATTGGAACGAGCTTGAGTGAACCCTTACATATTTCTAAACACATTGAGAGGAGTGTTCCACTTTACCTAAAGTGAGGATCTACTAGCTTCACTAGCTCATCAATTGCTAAGGTGATACATGATTGTTTAGAGGTACAATATAGAGTGATTGGTTTGTGTCTTGGTCTTACACTCATAGTATTGAAATAGAGTTTGCTTTGACATGATTTTGACCTTATACATCATTGTTTCTCTCACTGGTCTTATTGTCATGTGATATGAGGTCTTGCTCGTGAAGTCTCACACCTTCTTTTCTTCATGGCTTACACCGAGGGCTTTCTCTTCTCCTCTGTACGTCTTCTTTTCGAATTGGGGGCTTTCTTTTTCCCTTTGTCTTCCTTTCAAACTGGGGGCTTTCTCTTTCCCTCCGTTTTCTTTTTCAATTGGGGGGCTATCAGGATACAATTCATTAGATTTCCTGATCACTACAGGTGGCATCCAGGGACAAATTTTTTTTCCCCTTTGCTCACCTTTTAGCAGTCAATCTAGGGTGCCTAAGAGCGGGCATTTCGTTCTCATCTTTTCTCGTGGAAATGACACGTTGGTCTTGTCACTTTCCTTCATGTTCATTGGATAGCAAGATATAGCTCTACTATCCAGTAAAAATAAGCTATAGTTCTGGAAAAGTCCTAACAGATTTTTGTGAGACCGAATGGAAAAGTCCTCACGGATTCTCAGGAGCAAATGTCCATCATCAACTCTTCTAACAACCTTTTACATAAGAACGACTTTTTTAAAAGCATGTTCAATGTATAACACTAGACGCCAAGCCCTTGAACAACTTTTACAACAGCATGTTCACATATATCGATTTGGGCTTGAAGATGAAGGTTTTTCATTCATGAAGTTCTTACGGATCCTGGGTTGCATATCGCTCCTAGTGTATTCACATATGAGTCAAGAAGCTTCAATAAACCTACAGCGACTAAGGAGGTTCTATGCTTAAAAACAATATAAATTATAGCAACTGGTGATCAGAATCAGAAACTACCCCTAAGTTATTAGCCACTGACCTATTAAGTCAGCAACTAAATGCTTACACTACCATTTGAACTACGACGGCCTGATTCCATTGATGAAGTGGATATGTAGGAAGCAGAATCCTTGCAAAATTTTTCTAAGAGCTCTCGCGGATTTTATAACCCGTAGAGACTTGAACCTCTTGTCTGGCCAATTACCTAAGTCTGGCCCGAGGTCTTAGCAGATTCCATGGTGACACAAGCTCTCGCAGGTTCTTTGAGGTCCACAACTAAAGTGCTTCAGGATATCGATTCTCATGGATTGGACTAAGGTTCATCGCAGATTTGCAAAAAGGGTCGAAGTTGAGTTTACGAGTGAAGACCAAAAATGTTCGCAGATTTTGGTTTTCACTATTTGAAGCGTCCTAATACTTCCAGTGTCATCGACCACAGCTCAATACCTAGACTCTCTTATGCATCGCATGTGCGTCTTACATCATCATAAATTAAAAAAAAAAAGGTCTGCATTAGTGCATTAACATCATGCATTACTAGAGAAATAAAGTCCATCTATTGCATCATAAAAGATAAATGAACGGTCTAAGCATTATACATGCACTCGGTGCTCATCAATTGAGATCCAATTTATTACTGCCAAACTCAAAGAACCTGTAGCTGACTGATCAACGTGATCGCCAAAGTTCCCGCTTTCATGATCAATGAAATGATGAACGATAGCGAGAGCCTGAAATCTTGCAAGGCATATCCCAAAACTCTCTCCCATTTTGGACTAAGCCCAACAAGATAGTGGAGCTTACACCGAACATCTCGCTGACTTTAGCGATCAAAGCAAGACTTCAAACATGAACATATCTTCAGCTGGCTTCAATTGGGTGCAATGCTCTCGCAGAACTTCGTGAACTCACCAAGTGAAGCATAATGGGGGGTTTCAAGTCATTGTTGATCCTAAAGCAGAAATCTTCGACGATTTTACTAAATGTCAACACAAGCAAATGACTTATTCTAAATTTGACTCAGGATCATCATGAAAAATTAGAGAATGAATCAGCTAAAAAGTGATTCTCCTGATTCATCGGGGTGCTTCGCCAATTCGCGAGTCCTTCGTCGATTCTCGGGTTCCTCGCAGATTATGTTATCAAGTCGGACTCCCTAATTCCTTGAGGATTCTGTCATCGAATATGACAGACTCAACTGAGCTCAAGCAAGATCTTGTAGATTCCAGCACAAACATGGTAAAACTCATCTCGTCTTAAACAAAGCTTTGCCGACTTCATCCAGGCGCTGATCCTCCATCATCAAGTTGGAACCCTGAGTTCCTCGTCAACCCCCATCGGCTGACAGGGAGTTTTCTCATCGGCTAGCAGGATTTTTTTTCGCTATCCTCATTTATCCTAAATAAAAAAAAAATCATTTTCTAGGGGAAGCGACCCCGTGTTTTGACTTTTCTTCGACACTCATAAGTTTCATGGTCTTTTGTAGGTACCAATCCTTAAGTATTTTTTCGGGCTACCCCCGAGAAATTCATCAAAGCCTGGACAACCTCCAGCAATCCCAGGTGGACTACCTCCGCAGATCATCAAAGTGTACGGGCTACCCCCGAAAAATTCATCAAAGCCTGGACGACATCCAGCAATCAAACCAGCATCGGACTACCTCCGATCAGATTTCAGAAATCCAAGCTACCCTTGGATGACTCAGCCTGGACAATATCTAGCAATCAAAGTTAACAATTGGACTACCTCCAGTTAACTACAACGTTCTTTTCAAGATGTATACTTTGACTTTCGTCTTATTCAGACTCAGTCAAAGTGGGGGCTAACTGTAGACACAAAATACAGTTGGTCGGATCAGCAGCATCAGCAGCTCGGCTCAAACGCCAGAATATATTTTCAGCAAATTCTGGCGGATTTCGAGCAACCGGAGAAAATCCACGCGGATTTTCCAGCCGATTCACACAAATCCCCGCGGATTTCCCAGATCAACCCAGAAGAAACTCTCGCGGATCCTCGCGGATTTTGTCAGTCCGCTCAGCAGAAGGCCACGCGGATCCAGATTCCAGGTCGGCCCAAAAATCCGCGCGGATCCCAAACTTCCAGGTCAAGTCGGAATTTCGCGGATCCGGGTCTGGGTCAACCCAGAGATCCGCGCGGATCCCAAAATCCTGGGTCAAGTCAGATCCTCGCAGATCCGGTTCAAGTTGGAATCTCGCGGATCCGGGTTGTGGAATAGACCGGGAAATCACATTGATCCGCGCGGATTTGGTAAACTGCCAGCGCCACAACAGCGTTGGCTAATTAAGCGATTTCGTCAAAAACCGCCTTCCCGTATGCATGAATCCAGCGATTTCTCAAGAATCACTAATCACGAATCAGACATTGAAATGGGGAAATCCACGCGGATTTCCAGGAGGCGTAAGAAATAACCGTCCGAAGCCGCTACTAGCCCTTTGGCTATAAAAGGATTCCGCGCGGATTTGGTAGGGGGGATTTTCCGGGCAGAAATTAGCTGAAAGAATTCTGATAAAAATAGAGAGAAGTACACTTGAGACTGCAGAGGGTCCACGCGGATTTCAGCATGACCTTTCCGCAGTTCTGAGCAGTTTTGGGTGAAGATTCAGATACTTATTTGGAGCTGGGCAAATCCGCGCGGATTTGGTAGGGTTCCATTTCCATTCTTCTGCTTTCAACGTCGTTTGATCAAATTGTAAAAATGTAGCCAATTAATCCCCGCCCGCTGTAATTCGTGTGTCATCGTGAACCTATGCATGTTCTTTATTTTAGTTAATTCCAAGTGACAACTTTACTTTTGTTTTTAGGCATTTCTAAAACCCGACCTAGTAAGGGCCGCTTCGGCGGGCGATGCAAGGGCACCCCCCTACATCGACACCTTTACCCCCAATCCCGACTTGGTTCGTAGATCGTGGAGTCTGTTCTTTCATTATTTTTTGTTAATTTTAGTAAAAATTAACTGGCGACTCCGTTTCTTGTTTTATGCGAATTAATGTCATTTTGGGCCAAATACTTCACTCAAGTTTTGGTACCTATAATCGAGCAGTGCATCGCCAGAGCATCGTGTTAAATCCGCGCGATTTCCGGTCGATGGCTGATCCGATCCTTATTCTAATTGTAAAAGGCCACCGAACACAAGATGGTAAACTGGACCGAGTATATTAGCCGGAAAATCCACGCGGATTTTAGGCTCGTGTGTCAGCCTAGTACATCATTTTGGTGTCCGGTAACCAGTATCCCTTCCGGAATAGGCTTGGGCCTCGAGTAATCTGGGAAATCCGCAAGGATCTCATATTACATCGGGCTCACAGGCCATTCCCGAATAGATAGTGGTACTGTAATTTTGAGGTAGAGGAGTTGGCCTGATTGGCATCATAGCGCATGAAAATTTGTTTTATACCTTAAAGAAAATTATTAAAATTTGTACCCTAGGACCAATAAGCAGCCCTACGTCGAATCGACCCTCCGTGGGGGACCGTGCCCTCTGGGCCGCGGGCCCTACACCACTACTTATACTTTAGAACAACCTTATAAATCAAATTAACATTTGATTTTCCATGTTCTTCGCATAACTATATCCAAATAACTTTTGGATTTCATAGTTAAAACTTATCGTCTTAGAACCTTGTAGATCAAACTATCATTTGATTTTAATGTTCTTTGAATAACTATATCCAAATTACTTTGGATTTCATAGTTATATCCTTTGTATAAATCAAAATGGTATTTGATTTTCCATGGAAGAAGCCTATTCCAACTTAAACTTGAACAAACACTTAAGTTCATGGAAATTAGATTCCATCTTATGTGTAACTTAAACCATTACACTTTCAACCATTTGCTACAAAACTTGAATATCATAAACTTGAATACCATATGTAATGAAACTTATTACATATCTTAACATTGGCTAGGCGAGAAAGAACCTCAATTGATCTTGAATGATTATCTTTATAGTTATATGACATTTATTCTCATATGATGAAACATCATTCTAATTGGGTCATATCTTCTTATATGATTAGATCCATTTATTAAATATTAAAATATGGAACTCATAATCATTCGTCCCGTAAGCCAATCTTACCCAAAAAAAAAAAAAATCCATAAACCATTTAAGGATGGATCAGACAAATGTATATGAGAGCCATATGCATTTCCCTTTGTATCAAACTTGATTGAATCCTACATATCAAACATGTAGACTTGATTAATAGACTATTAACAAATGAAGTAATGATCATCCAATTTTATAACACATGAACTTAGGTAAACATCATGTGTTCAAAAAATATATGATCATGCACATAGTCCAACATGCATACATTATGCAACTTATCTTATAGTAGATACACTCTACTTACATTCATACATGATGAACACTTATAATCTCATAAAATGGCGGTAAAGCTAAGTACATGTATTCAACTTAGACACATGAATACATAGAGCCATGATTATCCTTACATCTTACATAATCATATACTTAATAAGTCTTAACCATATGCCTCAATGTGTAAGCCACATATATTTACATATGAACCATACAATTAAAGTATGAACCTTCTCATAAACATTTACTTTATCTCATGAAGAAACATCATATATCACAAAGTAAACACTTAACAAATAAATCACCTTGATAATAACAAGATCATTGAGCATGAGAAGTTTGCATTTATAAATAAATGTGTGTCAATGTTACTTATGACACACCTATAGCCATTATACTTATAATAATCACATGAACCGACATTATTTCTTATTTGGCTATGCTAAACTTATTGAAACATTTTTATACGTGAAACTTATCACTACCATGACAAACAACAAATATACATTTCTACTTGTACTCATATGAACAATATACATTATTCATATCTTAAAGATTAAGAAAACATGTAATGGCTTAACTTATTCACGCAATGTAATCATATGAATTAACTTAATCTTATACTTTAAGCAAAGTTAACACAAGTACTTAATTAACATCATATGATTACTTTTGAACTTGTCATGCCTCATAAATAAATAAAAAAAAAACTATGTAACATGATTGATTGCTAACATGCATATTAGCATACTTGAAACTTAGATCAATCAAAACATTTTAACAAGGCATATTTG
The DNA here is from genome assembly GCA_029582165.1 of Portulaca oleracea. Lineage (NCBI taxonomy): Eukaryota > Viridiplantae > Streptophyta > Magnoliopsida > Caryophyllales > Portulacaceae > Portulaca > Portulaca oleracea. The sequence continues at coordinate 9,021,982 of CM055880.1, forward strand.
CATAAGTGCTAACCAAAATATATAACGACATATATATTTAAACAACTTATAATCATGAATACTTTTCAAGCACTTATAAACATATGATTGTCAAAACTTTAAGCATAATAAACTCACATTAGACAATCAACTTGAACTTTGAGAGAAACATGCAAAGACTTAAAACATATGAGCAAACATATAAACCTTCTTTGCACAATCAAGTAAATAAGAATTAATCATATGAATTCATCTTTTAACAAATTACCACGAATCCATATACTCACAACTTATAAATTTCCATGTCAAACTCATACATTTCATGAACACTTGCAATTTTATTCATATTATGTATGTTTAACAAGATATGAACCAAACAAGACAACCCAAGTAAATATCTTAAAATCATATATACAAGAACTTTCATGAATAAACATTGTCTTAACTTAAACATGCTTGTATCTCTAGCGAAGAATAATACTAGTCATGTACATAAACTTAAACATGTGAATTATATAGATTGACATACATACTTATACATGTACATATATGACTACTTAAAAACATTCATGCTTGTTATTCCATCAATTAACAACAAATTGATAAACTCATGTACTCAAATAATCATGATAAACTTAATAAACAATTATCATGCTTTACAATTCATATATGAATATCACATATACGTGCACTTAATCATAGAAATACATGCCATAAAACTCACAAACTCACTTAACATGGCACTTTGCGAATTTACTTGACAAATAATAAAATCACACTTAACAACTTGACATAAAGAAACATGTACTCACAAACACCTTAACACACCACTTTCTTGAAAAACTTGTAAATAGTGACTTAACAAGGTGCATAAATTAAATCTCAACATGTTTCCACTTAATCATTTCATTTGAATTAACCCAATTCAAATCAAGATAACTCTTATGCCACTTAAATAAATAAATAACTTATCTCGATGAAGACAATCTCAACATACTCCTTGAACCTCTTGGGTATAAACATCAATCACCATTTCCACAACCAACCGAGATCTCAACTACATCAATCAAATGAATCACAATTGATTAATAATCTTGATAATTAAAAATAATAAACTTGAATAAATAAGAACTTGTATAAAGCAACATAAACTTATCTTTTTCACTCCATAGCATCTAGATCTCGATTTTCATCCCTCAAACTCAATCATCCATGGTGAATAAGTCTTAAGATTGTTGGAAATAACGAACGATGAGATGGAATAAAATGGAACCACAAGATGGGGGATCACTTGGGTGGCTAGGAGTCGACGGTTACACCGCCTCCCCTTAAGACTTATTCACTAGACCGTGAAAAGACTCAAGGGTAAAACCTAACTTCTTGTAAGCAAAGTAACAAGATTTCTCATGGGCTCTCAAAGAATGTTGCTGCAGTCAACACCTCAAAGAGTGTGTTGAAACTCTCTAGAAACTTGAAGAAGAAGATGATTGAGGGTGTGGATGAATGGAGAATTCATCCTCCTTATATAGGCAAACTTTGGAGTCATAAGGTGGTCAAACCTTCCAATTGCATGGGGCATAATCCAAGGGATTATGTTTGAATGACATTTAATGAGAAATCAAGATTGATTTCTCAGTCAATATCATCCAAAATCATGATCAAATTCATTTCAACACGAGGCATAAATCATGGGATTTGAAATTCAATCCCAATTGTGATCAACACGGATCGTGTTAGATCAACACGGTCCGTGTTGTAGCCAACACGACCCGTGCTGGATCAACACGACCCGTGTTGATCCTGTGCACGCTTTTCTTACTTTCTGGACGCCAACACGGGTCGTGTCATACTTAGCACGATCCGTGTTGGGTCCATTTCTCTTGTTAAGCTCGTTTTCGACCTATCCGGTCGATCCTATGCTTATAACTTGTATTTTATACCTCTTAACTCTTGAAATACTCCAACACATACTTGCATAAGTGCTAATCAAATATATGATGACATATATATTTAAACAACTTATAATCATGAATACTTTACAAGCACTCATAAAACATATGATTGTCAAAACAATAAACATCATAAACATGAACTCACATTAGACAATCAACTTGAACTTTGAGAGAAACATGCAAAGACATTAGACATATGAGCAAACATATAAACCTTCTTTACATAATCAAATAAATAAGAATTAATCATATGAATTCATCTTGAAACAAATTGACATGAATCCATATTCTCACAACTTATAAATTTCCATGTCAAACTCATACATTTCATGAACACTTACACCTTTTTCATATTATGTATGCTTAACAAGACATGAACCAAACAAGTATATATCTTAAAATCATATATACTAAAGAAATAAGAACTTTCATGAATAAACATTGTCTTAATTCAAACATACTTTTATCTCTAGCGGAGAATAATACTTGTCATGTACATAAATTTAAACATGTGAATCATATAGATTGACATACATACTTGCACATGTACATATATGACTACTTAAAAACATTCATGCTTGTCATTCCATCAACAAATTGATAAACTCATGTACTCAAATATAAATAATCATGATAAACTTAATAAACAACTATCATGCTTTATAACAAAATTAACAACTCATATATGAATAATACATATGTGTACTTAATCATGAAAAAAACATGCCATAAAACTCATAAACTCACTTAACAATGGCACTTTCTGATTTACTTGACAAAAATAAAATCACACTTAAAAAAAAAACTTGGCAAATGGCAAAGAAAAACATGTACTCACAAACACCTTAACACACCACTTTCTTGAAAAACTTGTAAAAGGTGACTTAACAAGGTGCATAAATAAATCTCAACATGTTTCTAATTAATCATTCCATTTGAATTAACCCGAATTCAAATCAAGATAACCTATGCCACTTAAATCAAATAAAAGTCAACTTAAAGAAAATAAAGAACTTATCTCGATATGAAGGCATTCTCATCATACTCCTTGAACTTCTTGAGTATAAACATCAATCACCATTGCCACAACTGATAGATAATTTAACTACATTAATCAAATGAATCACAATTGATTAATAATCTTGATAATTAAAAATAATAAACTTGAATAAATAAGAACTTGTATAAAGCAATATAAACTTATCTTTCGATTCCATAGCATCTTGATCTTGAAAATTCAATCCCTCAAACTCGATCATCCATGGTGAAAATAAGTCTTAAGATTGTTGGAAAAAACAATGAGATGGAGAAACACGGTCACATGGTAGATGGGGGATCACTTGGGTGGCTAGGAGTCGAGGGCAAGCATGTCTCCCCTTAAGACTTATTCACTAGACCGTGAAAAGACTCAAGGGTAAAACCTAACTTCTTGTAAGCAAAGTAACAAGATTTCTCATAGACTCTTAAAGAATGTTGCTGCAGTCAACACCTCAAAGAGTGTGTTGAAGCTCTCTAGAAACTTGAAGAAGAGTTGAGGTGAGGATGAATGGAGAATTCATCCTCCTTTTACAGTGATTCATGGAGTAGACAATCCATTCAAACTTGACATAATATGTAGGAGGCATTATCCAAGGGATATGTCTTTGAATCATTAATGGGGATTGCTTAATTGATTTCTCAGTCAAAGATTATCCCTATTAATGATCAATCGAGATTAATCCCAAAGCTTAATTTAAGGGATTTCAAAAATCTATCCCGACTGGGTCCAACACGGTCCATGTTGACCCAGTGCACAAAAATAGTGCTCTCTAGATGCTAACACGGGTCGTGTCACACCAGACACGATCTGTGTTGGTCCCCTTTTCCTTATTAAGCTTATTTCCGACCTCCCGATCAATCTTATGCTTATAACTTAAACTTTTATGGCTCTTAACTCTTGAAATACTCCAACAAACAATAGAAAAGAAAAATATCTTTTCTGAGTATACAATCAATTTGGCTAATGTCAAAATTGGATTATGGTAAAACTAATTTTTTTTTTGAATCGGACAAATTTGGAGATTCCGCCGGACAAAATTTTGTCTAACGCTAAACTACACTTACCAAAAACAAAATGAACAAAATAAAATAGCCCGAACGTAATGTCATATATTGTAACTAATGATAAAGTTATCATGTAGGTCGTAGGTACGAAGATACTAAATAATCTTATCTGAAGAATGAAAGATTTGGGCATGTATGTATTGTTCTTTTATACGGCTGTCTGCGGTATGGCGAGATGCGGTAGAATTGCGGTGGAATTTGGTGGGTTGGGAAAAGTTGAGGTCGATTGTGGTGGGTTTTGTTTTTAATAATTGTAAATTGTGTTGGTAAATGTGAAAACGTTGATTGTAGTGGTTGTAGTAAATTGTGGTGGATTAGTATGTTATGGCGAGTTGTGACAAGGTGCGGTGTGTTGTGGCACCACAACCAGCCAGCCGTATAAAAGAACAGGGCATTTGTGGAGGTTTGAAAGAACGTAAATTTATTGCATATATAGTTTAATTAAGGGGCAAACAAAATTTTTTAATTAGGGTAATTGTATTGTATGACCCGTGAGAGTAGCTAGGCTCATGTGGGCTCAGAAGGTGTAACCAACCATCCTAATTGCTAGTATAACTTGAATAGGTTAGAGGTTAATTAAGCTTGATTATATGGTCCATTAGGTGACAAAATCACTGACTTTGGACTTTCTCCGATCCTTTAGCTAGTTGTTTAGATCTTGGCCTCTCTCACTTCTCATTTAGGCAAAATTTCGAGTATAATGATATGAGTTTTGGGATAAGATAACTTTTGAGTGTCTTATTCTATAGCTAAAATTATATTATTATATATTACTCTCTCATTTCCATATTAATTGTTATAATTTTAATTTTTATGGTTTTCAATGTTTTTTTTTATGGATAATTTCTTAATATGTTATTAACAATTATAATATTATAATTTTATAATATTATTTTTTGTCAAATGTCATTCTCAAATGGAATTGAAGGTGTGTCATTCTTCCCATCAATCATTCAGTAAAAACCATCGACTTCCTTGACATCCTAGCCACTAGGCAATGCACTTAACTAGACCCAACCTCATATTTATAATCTTTTCTTCTGATGAACATAAAGGCCTTGTTTAGTAATCAGTTGGTTGCTGTTAATTGTTAACTGGTAACTTATAGTTGTTAGCTGATAGCTATTTGGATTAGCTAATTGACTTTAACTGTTTAGGTTAGCTGATTATAGGAAAAGTGTTTGGTAAAGTAGTTTTTTGTGAAAAGCTAACTCAAAAAGCTTCATCAAGTAGCTTTTTGGAAACTAGCTTATTGGGTACATAAAGTTAAAATAAAAAGCTACTTACCAAACAAATGAAGTAACTTTTTAACCTTGGTCAAAAAGCTAATAGCTACCCAAAAAATTGGGTAACCAAACACCCTCAAAATACACACATCAATTACAAAATTGAGACATATTAGATAGTTCAATTCCTTTGAATATACATTTATCCATTAATATTCCCCGTTGCATCGACCGACCATGACTTGGGGCACTCCACATGAGGCGACCACTGTATCGGAGCGGTGTCGTTAGGCGGAGCAGCCCGAAACCGCATCCACTCACGGAGGACTTTGGTTAAGTCAACCACCTTAGCCCGAATAAACCGACAACAATTGGCATGAACTGTGATTACATGTCGAATATCAGGAGTGGGTCGACAAAAGCCGCTAAAGAACTGAGTGTCTAAGAACTGGACCTTAAGACCAAAGTCTCCAAACACACCTTCCCGACACATGTTTTGTAGGACATCCTGTTCCTTAAGGTTTGGATCAGCGTCCTTGGAATTGTACCATTTCTCGAACAAAGTGATGGTGTTGTTGTTGGATTTGACGGCGTAGAAGCCCGTGTTGATGGGGTTGTTGGTTGACGAAGAGTTCCCATTGTAGTTGTCTACGCTGAATATGATGTCTGCGCCTGTTGTGTGGTTTGTGAATATGGTTGGGAATGGACTTCTTAGCCATAGTACGTCAATGTCCTGTTGTTATGGGTAAATATAGATACCTTAATTAGTTCATTAACCATAAAAAAAAATACAATTTATTAGGTGCATCCGGAGTATGTGCTCCAAATAGTATGATTGTTCACCTACATATATTAAATTGTTCATCGCGGATATTAAATTGTTCACTCATATTACACTTATTGTTCACTTATAAATATCTGGAGCCAGATGCATGCAATATATATTGATCAAAAAAGGATGATGCTGATTTAAATTTTACTATATATCTTCTTTCAATAAAATTTTGATGGTTTGTCATCACGTAATTTGTAAATAATATAGAAATATTACTACATGAATTACATAATAATTGCATTATTTGTAAATATAAAAAAGTTGGAAGGACTTGATTAAAAGTCAAGAAATTGGAAAGAACATATAAAGCTGGGATTTGGAAGGAAATATATAAAGTTGGAACAAGTTCGAAGGAGTGAACAAAATGGATAAAAGAAATAGTAACAATTGAAAAGAGTTGGAAAGAAAAGGTAAAAATTGGATCAAGTTCGATAGAATTGGTCAAATATGGAAATAGTTGAAAATAATTATTAAAAAATGAAAGAAGTTAGAAAGAGTTGAAAGCCAATAATTCAAATACGGAAGAATATATCATGAGGAAATTAGGTTTCAGATTGTAACAACATTATTCAAATTCGGTATATATTATAACTTGTGAAATTATCACATAAGCTATGTTTGGCAATCAGCAATTAGCAGTTAGCTTTTTGAATTAGTTGTTTGACTTAGCTATTGAGATAAGTTGTTTGCAATAATAACATTTGGTAAAATTAACTGTTTCGGAAACAACTACTGTTAAATAGCTATTTCAAAAACAACTTTTGAGTCCAAATTGTTAACTCAAAAAACTATTTATTACCAAATAATATATTAGCTGTTTTGAATGATTAAAAATGCTAATTAATCAACCTCAAAAAGCTATGTTGCCAAACGGGGCCATACTTTCTTTCGGTTTTTTTTCTCCTTCCATCTTTTCTTTTTCTATTCTATTTGAACTCCTTAATTAAACCTTAATTAGTCACATACTACCTCGTCTCAAAATATTTATCAAATTGAATATGATTTGATTATTAATTATTTACAAATTACCATGAATTACAATATGTGACAAATATTTTGGATAGTTTCATAGATTCGCATTAACAACAAGTGAAAAATAGTAGAGCAGAAGAGTTGGGAGAAAGTTTTCTCTATTCATTGATCTCATACATAAGGGAGTAAGGGATATATATACAGCTGCTGCTATACATAACAAACTCAGATGAATAACAACCTCTAACAGAATCAATAACAACCAGGCTATGCTAACAACTTATACTCAACATCCCCCCCTCAAGGTAGGATTGGGGGAGAATCAAGCAATCCTAGCCTTGAAGTCAAATATTGATGCTGAACCTCTCCAAGTGGTTTTGTAAAAAGATCAGCTAATTGATTCTGTGAGGATATATGATGGGTTTGTAAAAAACCATCCTGAATCTTTTCCCTTGTATAATGACAGTCAATATTGATGTGTTTCGTTCGTTCATGAAACACAGGGTTGGCTGCAATATGTAGAGCAGCTTGATTGTCACAATAGAGATCAATAGGCAGTTTGCAAGATATACCAAAGTCTCCCAGAAGACTGTGTATCCAAACGAGCTCCGATGTTGTGACAGACATACTACGATATTCTGCCTCAGCAGAAGATTTGGCAACAGTGGGTTGTTTCTTGGTCTTCCAGGATATAAGAGACTGACCCAAAAACACACAGTACCCAGTAAGTGACCTAGACGAAAACTTACACGCTGCCCAATCAGCATCACAATAAGCTTGTACTGACAAGTCACAACCAGAAGGATAGAATAACCCCTTGTGAAGAGTTCCCTTCAAATACTTTAAAACATGTATTGCTGCATCAAGATGAGGCTTGCGAGGATCTTGAAGGAACTGGCTTAAATGCTGCACAGAATATGCAATATCAGGTCGTGTCAAAGTAAGATATAGCAACCTCCCAATAATTCTTCTGTACTGCGTAGGATCCTCAAGAAAAGGACCATCATCTGTAGAAAGTTTCAGACCCTTAGGAAATGGAAAAGTACTTGGCTTAGTATCAACCATACCAGCATCCTCCAATATATCAAGAATATACTTCCTCTGATTGAGAAAGGTCCCAACAGCAGATCTAGATATTTCAATTCCAAGAAAATATCTGGCCATACCTAAGTCTTTGATAGTAAAGGCATCATGTAAAAACTTCTTCAAAGCAGAAATACCACCAACATCATCACCTGATATAAGCAAATCATCCACATATACAAGAACACAAATGAACAAGCCATCCTTGTGTCTAGTAAAAAGTGAATAATCACTTTTAGATTGAGAAAAACCATGACCAACAAGAAATTTTGTAAGCTCCTGATTCCATTGCCTCGAGGCCTGTTTGAGGCCATATAAAGACCTTTGTAACTTACATACTTCACCAGGCTTTGCTGCTGTGTAACCATCAGGAGGAAGCATATAAACATCCTCATCGAGAAAACCATGTAAAAAAGCATTATTGATGTCAAGTTGATGCAAAGGCCAATCCTTGGTGGTTGCTAAAGCAATGAACACCCTTACAGTGGTCAATTTTGCGACAGGAGAAAATGTGTGTTTATAGTCCCTATCTTTCACCTGCTCAAAACCTCGTATGACCAGTCTAGCTTTGTGTCTTTCCACACTGCCATCAGCTCTAAACTTGGTCTTATAGACCCATTTCGAGGTCAAGGCCTTTTGGCCAACAGGCAATTGAGTGAGCTGCCAAGTGTGATTTTGGTCCAAAGCATGGAGCTCCTTCTGCATTGCATCAACCCATTCTGGCAATTGTTTAGCTTGGTGGTAAGTGTTAGGTTCAGGAGTTCTTAATACATTCACCAAAGATGCCACATATGAAGGGGACAAATGTGCCAGGTTAGCAAATGAAAGAAAAGAATTTGATTGAGAAGAAGTTGTGGGAGATGATTGGTGAGAGATAAGAGCAGAAGTAGAGGGCAAAAGTGTTGCTGACTTTTTGATGGGGCATTGATAATCTTTCATCCAAACTGGTGCCGCCTTGTTCCTTGTTGATTTCCTGAGAATGTGAACTGGTGGAACAGGAGAAGAAATGGAAGTAGGAGAAGGATTAGAAGATGAAACAGAAGTATTTGGAGAATGAGAAGGTTGAGAATGAGCAGGTGAATTGGAAGGATTAGAAGAAGTAGAATCAGTATGAATGAAGGAACCAGCAGGAGAATTATTGTTAAAAGAATTGTAAGCATTGTCAGAAGAGTTTTCAGGAGGTGAAAGATTATCAGAAGACAAAACATCAGTAATGGAAATAGTAGGAGAATCATCAGGTAGAAAATTTGATGGACAAGAAGGAAGAATTATGGATTCTGATGTCTGACAAGGTATTGTTGAGTTGTTGGTACTCTTTTGAAAAGGAAAATTTGATTCTGAAAACAAAACATCACGACTATGAAAGATAGTTTTGTTATTCAAATCATAAAGTTTGTATCCTTTGATACCAAAACTGTAGCCTAAAAAAACACATTTTCTTGCTTTAGGTTCAAACTTATCATTGATGCCAAAAGATTTTGCAAAACACAAACATCCAGGAACTCGTAGGTTATCATAGGTAGGTGCTTTATTGTATAGCATTTCAAAAGGGGTTTTCCACTGTAAATTTTTCATAGGTAAAAGATTGATTAAATGAGTAGCAGCCAAAATGCATTCTTCCCAGAAATGCTTAGGAAAGTTAGCATGAAACCTAATAGCACGTGCTGTTTCTAAAAGATGCCTGTGTTTTCTTTCAGCTATCCCATTTTGTTGAGGAGTATGGACAATAGATCGTTGATGGAGTATGCCTTTGTCAAGAAAAAAATTCTGGCAAACAGAATTAATAAACTCAGTGCCATTGTCACTCCTTACAGTTTGAATTTTTGAGGAAAATTGTGCGTTTATCATGTTGTAAAATTGTATTATGACCTGTTTTGTTTGAGATTTATTTTGTAAAAGATGTGTCCAAGTTGTTCTTGTATAATCATCTACTATAGTAAGAAAATAGTGAGCACCAGAAATAGAAGCAACCTTGTAAGGTCCCCAAAGATCCATATGAATGATTTGAAAAGGATGAGAAGTCTTGATAGTACTCTTATTAAAAGGTAATCTGTGCATTTTTGCCATTACACAAGTTTCACAATCTAAAGAAGATGGAATATGAGAGGTGTACCAAGGAATGTAATGTAAAGTTGAGCAAGAAGTGTGACCTAATCTGGCATGTATAACTGCTGGACTAGGGATAGTACATGTAGAAGGATTTAAAGAAAAATTGACAAGCCCAGTTTCTCCATTCTCAGGAAGATGAGATGTACTTGCAGCAGTTTTGGATGTGAACTTGTATAGTCCCCTTTGCTGATTTGCAACAGCTATGACCCTCTTAGTTGTAAGGTCCTGAATCAAGCAATGATTAGGATAGAAAACAGCAAACAGGTTATGCTCAGTAAGGAGTTTGGCAACAGATAAAAGATTGAAATGAAATCCTGGCACAAGTAAAACTTTGGTTAAAATGAGAAAAGGAGTGAGGTGAATTTGGCCAGCTTGAGTGACCTGTTTGATTGAGCCATCAGGAAGGGTAATAGTGATAGGTTTAGAAAGGAAATATAGATGATCAAAAAGGTCTAAATTATGAGTCATGTGGTCTGTGGCTCCTGTATCAATAATCCAAGAATCTTTGTAATTACCATCCAAGGCACAACAAGCACCAAAGTGAGTAGAAACAAGAGATGGATTACCTGCAAAGTGAGCAAAACCATAATTGCTTTCACTTGACTGATCACCTTGCTTGTTCTTCATCATCTTAAACAATTCTTGAGCCAAAGCCTGCAGATCCACTGATCCTGTGCCACCAATTTGCCTTCCAATATCCTCAAGAGGCTCATTTTGAATCACCTCCTGATTCTGAGTGGTAGAAACATGAGCAGCAACCTTCTTGCCTTTTTCTTTCAGCTTCTCATACCATTCTGGAAAACCATGGAGTATGAAACATTGATCTATGGTATGTCCATTTCTACGACAGTGATTACAAAACTTGGCCTGCTTCTGTTGTTTAGTCTCCTTCCTTTTGTTGTTGCTGTTATTTGTCCCTCCATATCCTCGAGCCAAATAAACCTCAGAATCTTGATTATTCTTGGTAGCGACAGCTGCAATTTCTTTTCCACTCAACATCCCACCAGTAACCTTCTTTTGCTGCTCAATTCTTTCCACCATTTGACAGGCTTTACTGACATTAGGCAAAGGATCCATCAAAAGAATCTGACCCTTAATAGTATCATAACTGTCATCTAAGTGCAAAAGAAATTGCATAAGCCTTTGAACCTGATCCAATTCAAAAGTCTTCAATATTGCCTTACAATTTGGGTGAGCTGTTTTGCAATCACACAAAGGAATGCCACTTAAATCTGCAAGTTCATCCCACAATCTTTTCAACTTTGTGTAATAAACAGCTACACTATCATTTCCTTGAAACAACTCAGAAATCTCTCCTTGTATTTTGAACAACAAAGGCCCGTTGCTTTGTCCAAAACGTTCATTCAACTCATCCCAAAGAAGTTTAGCCGAATCAATATAAAAGAATGCATCAGCTAAAGAAGGTTCTATGGAGTTTAATATCCAACTAACCACCATACTATCACATCGCATCCATTGTTCATAGAGAGGATCAGAAGCATTGGGTTTAGTACATTTACCATCAACAAATCCAAGCTTAACCTTGGTACGAAGAGACATTTGTGCAGCTCGACTCCACTTCTGAAAATTAGCTCCATTCATCTTGATGTTGGTTAATTGCATTCCTGGATGATCCGAGGGATGCAAATACAAAGGATCACTGTGATAAGACTCCAATCGAGCAGCTAAGACAGCATCATCCGACATGATCAAAGAAGATCAAGAAAATCTTGTTGATCTGAGTGACCAACCAGATTGATTTAGAAGTGTAAATGAAGAGAGAGAAAAACTCAGCTCTGATACCATGAAAAATAGTAGAGCAGAAGAGTTGGGAGAAAGTTTTCTCTATTCATTGATCTCATACATAAGGGAGTAAGGGATATATATACAGCTGCTGCTATACATAACAAACTCAGATGAATAACAACCTCTAACAGAATCAATAACAACCAGGCTATGCTAACAACTTATACTCAACAACAAGCTTAACAAATTATTTAATCACCCATCTTAACTAATCTTAATTAGCTTTAAATGACCAATCCTATACTACATAAATTTATGTGAAGTACGAGAAACTACCCAAGTTTCTAAAAATAGCACGTGCGATCACATGTCTAGAAAATGTCAAAGGCCACTTATCGTCAGTGCACCTTAACTCTTCACGTCTGAGTTTTGATAGTTGAATATCCCTTACTTCGTCCAAGGAAAACAAAGATGAAGAAAAATAATTAACAAGTTTAATTGTAGCTATAAATTAGTTTAGATTTCCTACGTCCTAAGATTATTTTAAATTTTATGACAAACACATACATAAAAGATCTTAAAGTAGATGACAAACCACAACAACAATGTACAACTTCTCCAGTACTATGTTTGAAAGGGGTTTGGAGATATCAATGTAGGCAGTTTTATTTTCATGAATAAAAATTTTATGGAGAAACTAATTTCGACGAATCTATAACAAAGCAAAGGATAGACTGTTAAAGTTGATGACAAAACACATGCATTCTAAATTTCTAAGCATAAATCAATAGTACGAGGATGAACCCATTTAAAATGTACTATTTGTAAATGTAAAAAAATTAAACATCATTCAATTAAACATCATTAATCTTTTATACACCACTGAGCTTCGTTGATCATAATTGTGAATTAGGGGTTTATTACAATTTTTAAGCGGTTTTATCATAATTGTGAAGTAGCAATTGGTCAAGAATCAAGAGGAAAACTAATTACGCCCGTCAAATTCATGGGTAAATTAAAATTTATTAAAATCTATCAATTTTTGTTTAAATTTATCAAAATTTACTAAATTTTAAAAATAAAAAAAATTAATTTTGATATATTAGCGTAAATTTACCAAAAATTATCAAAAATACCAAAAAATATCAAAATTTAACGTTTACAAAATTACCTTTTACCCATGAATTTTACACACCAAGTGTGGGCAAAGACTAGTTCGTGGTCTTTGCATTTGTCTATTTGGCGTAAATAAGGGAGTGATGGGGGCTGAATTTTTCTTTTTTTTTTTTTTTCCTTTGGGCGTAAATAAGGGAGTGATGGGAGACTAGCCATGTAGTTAATCTTTTTGGCTGATGCTTTTGCGCAAGTGTTGGGTCGCATTGTATTAGGAGTGATGATATGTGTTTTGTCTTAAAAAACTGATTTTGTATTTTGTTCTTTATGAAATTAATGTTTGTTATCATTTTATCCTTAATTTTTTGATAGTTACTATTAATTATTAATTATTAATTATAAGAAGCTTGAAATGTGTTGGTTAAATCAAACAATTAAAATTGACACCCTAATGAATGAACGTCATCCAATAGATATATACATTTTGTAAACTTTAAAATATATAGATAAATGTGTGATTTTTATATCATTTATATATATTTTTATGGTAATAGAAGTCGGTCACGTAATTTTTTAAAATTTAATTTACAAATATATAGATTTTATACAATGACAATATAATTAAAACGTGTCTTGCCCCAAGATGTTTATATTATTGGTTGTATTATTAGGTGCATTGTCTTTTTCACCTATTGGAGTTATTCAACAATTAAATAAAATGGTAAACATAATGTGTGTGAATATCTAAGCTACTCCTATACATATAATTTGCGATAGTATTATCTAGCAGATGATACTACCTCCGTTCCGAAATATTTGTCATTTGACTAAATTTTGGTTATACATTACTTATAAATTACAATAACTTACGATATGAAAACCGTCATTAGAAAGATATCTTAGTAAAAATTACAACGACAGTAATTTCATATTGTAACTCATTTTAATTTGAAAGTTCACTTCCATAATTTTAATTAAACAAAAAATAAAGAAGGAACAAAGATTTTTCACTACCCCAAAGGCCAAAAGGGTCTAAAAGGCATGATCCTTGTTTGATTTTTTTTTTTATAAATATCCTCTCTCTCATCTTTTCTTGGGTTGTACTAAGACACATATATATGGTCAAAATTTTATCAAATGACAAATATTTTGGGACGGAGGCAGTATTTAATGGAGAGAAGTGGTTTGCAGATTGCCACAACTATGGAATTGAAACCCACTAGGAGACATACAATGAAAACGTTTACAACTGTGATGAGGATTTGCATGCATGGCGTTGGAAATTACGAGACGTACATCCTTGACAAACTAAAAATGACATTAAAGTGAAGATACGTACGTACCGTAAAGACAAAGTTGTATCCTTTCCTAAGCACTTGTATAAGAAAATACGTTCTCCTCCACATCATGTTTATGAAACCCTTAGACATGTACACCTCCTCCTTCATGTAATCCCGATCGTCCTCCGTCGACAGCCGGTAGCAATGGAGCCCACGAAATCGACACCGTTCATAAGCCAACTGATCGACGGCCACGATCACAAGATGGTCAAGAAGCACCCTGGTGTGTTCCCCTTGCCAAAACCCCTCCAAGAAGAGATCGAGCATGTTGGGCATAACTTCGCCCTCCACATATGCCTCGTTCACAACGGCTATAATCACCGTTTTGTTGTTGCCCTCCGACGCCATTTTCAAGACTTTTTCGAGTTCATCGATGGGTTTTTCCGGGGTTGTTTGGATGGTTGTGGAAGCGAAGAGCGAGGAGGTAATGGTGGAGTTTAGGGAGAGAAAAGAGAGGGTGAAGACAGCGGCCACAAAGAGTGCAAGGAGGATGGTGTTTCTCCATTTTTGATTGTATAGAATGGAATCGCTCGACTCCATTGATACTATGCAACCAATTCAACAAAAATATTCATAAGCTAATAGCTGAAAGTTCAACGATAATAGTTAGGAATGACAAAATATTGGAAAGAAGGAAGGAATTTATATAGTGTGGGAATTTTGAAAAATCTAAGTTAAGTGTTGGAGAGATCGAGAGCAGGGTACGCGTGATTAATTAGACTTGGAGATTGCGTGAAAAAAAAGTGATGGAAAAGTCATGCATGCATAGGATAATTTGACTTTTTTAAACAATTCTCTTACTTGGTCCATGTTCTAACAAAAGAATCGTCCATACCCTATATTACAGTATACAAGGGCACTTCCAACGGGAAATACAGTATATTAAACAACCAAAGCCTTAGACTTTTATTTTTCTTTTTATCAAGTTGGCAATGACTCCTAATCCTGTTCATGGTAATTAAAAAGATACATTTGGAGTGTTTGGGGTTTTCAGTAGTTCTGACATGGATAAGAGAGTTTGAGAGGTATATTATAACTTCAATATCTGTTTTAACCTTAGTTTTGAAGTCTGACACGAATCAAGAGAGAATTCAGAGTTGGGAGTAAAAAAAGAACGGGACCCGTGCCTTTTTCTTCAGTCCATAAATTTTAAGTTCTTTTTTTATTCAGCCACAAAACTTTAAGATCCAAATATTAATGTTAAAAATCAGGGGTTTAGAAAATTAATTACCCTATACTTCAAGATCCAAATGTAAATAGCCTAAATTTCTTATAATTGATAATTAATCCTCACTTTTTTGTTATTTTTAGTAGCTAGGGTGTAACGCCTCAACCTTAATCACAAGATTAAGACTATACTTTAGGATCCCCAAACCTGTGATTAGCGCAGCGGAACACCTTAGGTCGAGGCATTACCGCCGTCCCCACTCGGGACAAGGCAAAAAGACAAGACCACAATATAGCAATCCACCATAAAACTGTACCTAACTCCATACAACACAACTGCTAAACTTAAAGTACAAATACATTATACAACCTTTAAGTAAACATATCATATAGATGTTCCACAACCAAGTGGCCTTTCATGCTCTTGAGTAACCTTGATTACCGACCATCGATCACCTTTAGAGAACTACCATGTACAGACGACTTACTCTTGCTTAACCTCGCCTTTGTCACGGGAGCTCGGACCGCCTAAAAACAAAACAATGAAATACATTCGCAAAGTGAGTGGGAAACACTCGATGCGTAAACCTCCAACACGCCAAACCGTTCAAAGCGGTTTTTAAGCGCCGACATTTAAATTCATTTTGAAAGCGGGAAGGGGCAAAATCAGTGATAACCATTGTTCACAATGAAACTATGAAGATGGCGTACATTACATATGCATAAGACGGTAAAAAAATACATAGCGTTGGTAAAAGTGTGGTATCCTCTCGATCGATGCAAAGCATCTCACGCGCATACGCAAACCGACGGAAGTTTGGATGGATGATGCTAGGCGATCGACCTTGCAGTCAAGATTACTCCGATAGGAGCCTGTAAAATAATGCTAGACTTTACCCTAGCTACTGTAAAAAAGAGTCGGGACCACTTATAAAACAATAAAATCGTTAGAATGCAAATATGCAATAAAACTATACTTAACTTTAAAATAGAAATAAGAGGTGGACAATTTGCGTACCTTAGAACGATGCAAAGCTTGGTGGCGCGTCTCGGGCTCGGGATGGCTTGGGTGGCTTGAGAACTATGCAACGGAGTAGAAGACTCGAACCGAAAAGGGTTCTTGGTGAGTTGCAAGACTTTAGAAATATTTCAGTGTAATAGGAAATTTCAGGTTTTTCTTAAATGAAGTTTTTATAATAACTATGGCTAGAAAACTCTGAATCAAGCAAGCGAGTACTTCTCGGAATAGGGAAAATTAAGTTCTACAACTTTGTCAACAGGACCGAGGTCCAAAAATGAAAGGAAATGCTTGAAAAACAGCCCGGACAAAAGCTGTAGATTGGGTACTTAAAACCTTCAGTTTGAACTTTTAGTGTGAATCTCGGATTGAAATCTATAATAGCTTAACGTAACACTTGAAAGGTGTAGACTAGCTCGAATAACCATAATGATATAATATGAACTGTGAATCTTTGAAGGTCAATAAGGATTTATTAAACTTTTTAAACTCGTAATAAAAACTGTCGTCAAACGACGGAGAAAACTTATAAGAGTTAGCTATCGGTCGTAAGACTTTCGGAATGATGCAACAGAGTTGAGTACTTGGAAGAAAGTTACTCCCTAAAGCTCATTGATGATCAATGAAGGTCTTTATCCCGGTACACATCTAAATTCTATGAGTTTCAATCCTTACGTCACGATGAGATCACTTAACTTCATATATATTAACATTACTCCACGACTTGCTATGAATAACCCAAATCCTTCGGGGGTATCTCAATCACCAACTTGACACACTTCAACTTAGAATACATACCCAAATCCTTTTAACATTGACACAAAGGTCATTACACGCTTAGAACCCTTAATCGGTTCATCGCTATTCATAAGGTAAGAATTTGATAATTAAAGTTTTGGGTAAATTTCAGATTACACCCCTTTAGTCTAAGGCTCATATCTCTCACTCCCGAGGTCCGATAATGCAAACTTTATGTTTCTGGAAAGCTGAAAGAGAGAGCTAAAACTCTTATGTTTATCACCAAAGCCAATAAGATCTCTAAAGGGATGAAAAATGGCCATTAATTCAGACACTCTCTTAACATTCTGGGCAGAACCCATTTCATAATTTCTCAATGAAAACTTCATATCTCTTAATCCCGATATCGTATGGACGCATAATATACCTTTTCGGAAAGCTCAACATGTTACCTAAAACTTTTATGTTCAAACTTAAGGCCAACAAGGAGTCCAAATGGCTGAAATTCTTGTGTTTGCTTACTGACTATACTCCCGTCATAAATTGTACCCCTTGTACTAAAATGGCCATAACTCGGGTTATACACCACGAAATCTTGAAATTCCAAAGCCAAAAGTTAGCTAATGAACTAGGCTATCATTTCCAACAAAAATCTGGGCAAAATTCACCCTTTTATTCCCTTGTAAAAATCTGATTACAACCAGAATCTGTTTTTGGCCTCTCAAGCTACATGTATGTCTCCAATGGCTTCCAACTTGTATTAATTTACAACCAAACCCCAAATTAGCTATCATCCATTAAATTTCCAGAATTTAACCTCTTAATCTTGCTCAATTAAGACCTTAAAACTCACATGCAAAAGCTAATTCACATATTCAATAACAATACAATCCTTAAACATTCAAAACCAACCCAACTCACATGTATAAATCCCCAAATTCAAAACCTAACTTAACCACAATATAATTTTATGCTTAGAACTCATAAAAGAGATGAAAAACAACAATTATACACAAATTAACCATGAAAATCTGATTTGAAACATAAAGCTTGAGTTTAGGGTTTGGATATTATACCACTTAGAGGAGAATTTGAGGAAGCAAACAAGAGGAGAGGGAAGAGGGGAGGCTCGGCTGCCTCCTGGTGGTCGCCGGCCACCTGACCGGCCACCGGAACTGGCCGGAAACCGCACGAGACAGGGGCTGGCTGGGCTGGTTCTTGGTGTCGGTCGTGCAGAGAGAGAAAGCAGTGAGAGTTTGTGAGAGATTAAAATGAAGTGATACCAAATAATCCCCCCTCCCTTCTAACTTATTACTAATGTAAATATACCACCCCCTTCTTAATTTACCACTTAAAAACATTACTAAGCCCAAACAAAATAAAATTAGTTTAGGTAAAATAATTGGTATTAACCCGGATAAGGTTAATTAATAATAACTTGGGTAGATAAATCGGTAGAAGGTCAAATAAAGCAATTTGACTTTAAATGCGATGGAATGGATTAATAAAATTTAGAATCAAATAAAACAACCGGGTAGTGTACTATTTAGAACCATAAAAATGAACAATAGAAATATAATTAGGATACTTAGACAATTCGAAGTATAACCGAAAAGGCACATAAAAACTATCGTAACTTTCCCCGGTCAAAACCGTAAAGTCGAGAATCGTAAATTAAATTATATAACTTATCTTAGAAATAAATATTCATAACTTTGTGATGGGAAGTAATAATAATACTTTAACTCTGAGACGATATATATATATATATATATATATATATATATATATCTAACCGACCCATTTCGCCATCTCCTTGCTCGAGACCTGTCACACATAAACACATAACTATAACAATAAAGTAAAATAGAAAGAAAAATTTTATAGCGTATTTTGGCTAATTACTGTGATCAAGGCCCTTAATTAACACGGGTTTAGGGCGGGTTGTTACATCCTCCCCCCCTTAAAAGAAGTTTCGTCCCCGAAACTTGCTGTTGGTTCAATTGTGTTTGATATACTTTAAAAGACGTGTGGGTAGCTTTCTTCATATCTTCCTCGGTTTCTCAAGTGGCTTCTGAGGTGCCTTGATTTGCCCAAAGCACTTTCACTAAGGGACCTTCCTTTGAGCTAAGTCGTTGGATCTTTTGGTCTAGACTTTGAGTTAATCATTGATCTACGTCGAGATCCTCTGCTACCAACAAAGGTTTTTCTTCAAGAAGCGTGTTGAGCCCAGTATATACTTTCGGAGTTGGGCAACGTGAACACATCAAGAATTTTCCCCTAGATTAGAAGGCAAATCTAAACGCTGTACCACTAGATTGGTTTCTTCTATAACGGAGCAAGTCCCCATACAACGAGAGCTTATTTTCCCCTTGACATTGAATCTCTGAGCCCCTTTAGTCGGAGAAATTTTAAGGACAACATGATTTCCCATGTGAAGTTTGAGCGGTTTCTACCTTCTATCCGCATAGTTCCTTACCCACTCTGGGCGGTCTTGATATGTTACTGGGTGACTCTGATCTTACCTGAGGTATCCCGGATTGACTCCGGACTTATGATTGAGCTCCATTTAGCTCTCCCTATCACAACAAGATACGTCCTTTCCTGTCATAAACGCTTTCAAAGGAGCCATCCGTATGGTAGACTACTGTCTAGTACCACTACTATAAGAAAACTCTATGAGCGGGAGAGCTTTATCCCATTTCCTTTGGAGATTTAGGGCGCATGCGCGCAATACATTTTTTTTTATGATCTGGTTCACTCTTTCGGTTTGGTCATCATTCCCTGGATGGTCGGAACTACTGAAATTGAGGTTGGTACCGAGGGCTCTTTGTACGGCGCTCCGAAATCGCGATTGAAACCATGTACCTCCATCGGATACTATGCCTATCGGAATTCCATGTAATCTAATGATCTCCTGCGTGTAAATATTCGCTAACTTATCTATCTTTCATCCTTCATGAATAGGAGCGAAATGTGCCCACTTGGTAAGGCGATCCGTAATTACTCAAATGTCCTTTCTTCTAGAAGATGTGAGGGGTAATTCCTTGCTGGGATCCACAGAAATTGATTCCCACTTCCATGTGGGACTTTGTATGAGTATAAGTTTACCTGATTTTCTTTAACGTTCTGCTTTGCCCCTTTTTGACATATCAAACATTGATCCCCCTAGCTGGCTTCATCTCCCTTCACGTTAGGTCACCAAAAATGCTCTTTTAAACCTCTATACATTTTTGTACCTCCAGTACGTACAGAGTTCAGCGACTTATGGTCTCCTTCCAAAAGCTTACGCCTTAACTTCCCTTATCAGCACACATAGTCTCTTCTGGAACTTTAGGGTTTTACTCTTATGGCCTAAAGAAAATCTAGGTATCCCTTTCGTGGCTAAATTATCCATAATCCCTTTTGAGTTCAACCACCTTGGTTGCTTTAAATTCAACTCTCCGAGTGGATATGTATTTGAGACTCTGTGATCCGTAAAGATGGCATTAGGGACCCCTTAAAGGTAATACTTCCAAACTTCGTGGCAACACCACCTTTGCTATCCCTAGGTCATGTGTTGGATACTTCTTTTATCGACTTTACTTGATGTGACACATAGACTATCACCTTGTCGTTCCATATTGGCACATATCCCTACTTAATGAATTGCATTGTTGTATACCACTTACTCCTTTCCTTCCTCGGGAAAGGCTAACATTAGAGGCGGTTGATAGATTTTACACTTGGAGGGTTCCTTCACACTGGCCGGTCCATTCAAACCGGGTTGACTTCTTGAGGAGATTTGATCAATAGAAGAGTTATTTTAGACATATCCGAAACAACCTCCTATAGTATTCGGCCATACTTAAGAAACTTCGAACTTTAATAACTGCAGTGGATCTTGCCCAATTCTTAATGGCGAATACTTTGCTAAAGTCCATTCAGATCCCTTCAAGGGTCACTATATGCTCTCCCAAAAATCCTACTGTCTTGAACCAACATTCACACTTTGAGAATTTTTCACATACAGTCTTTGCTCCTTTAATGATTGAAGCACCACTTTCAATTGATTCACATGCTATTCTTGGCTTTTTGAGTATATCAAAGTATCATCGTTAAACACCACTGCAGTTTAACCGAATATGATTTGAACACTCGGTTCGTCCGTTCCATAAATACTGTTGTTGGGCATTCGTAAGCCCAAAAGGCATTATAGTAACTCATAATGCCCATATTTTGCTCTAAAGGCAGTCTTAGGGATATCTTCAGCACTAACTCTGAGTGGATGGTATCTTAACTTTAAATCAATCTTAGCCAACATTCTTGCCCCTTGGGGTTAGTTGAAACGATCTATCGATTTTTAGAAGGGTACTTGTCCTTGTTCGTGCTCAACTTAGATAGTCAGTATAGCTTTCTCTATCATGCCGTGTAAGACTTGGTCATTGTATTTATGCAGCATAGGTACAAGTCGTTGTCTGCTCATTCCTCCCAAATGTCCCCATGATATCGTATCTCATCCTAAGGTTACGGTCGTCATCGTGACGAGCACCTTATGTTGGTTGTTCATAAGACCTTAGATTCGTTTCTCTTGATATCAATTTCTAAGGCAAGCCATTGTTAGCAGGCATCACTATCTCTCAAAAGCCCCAAAACACTGGGTTTTACCTCTGTTAATCAACTGAATATTCTCTTCCCCTTATAAGTCATATGGCAAAAACATTCTCTTTCTCAGATATATCCATATGGCTTTTATTCCTCTGAAAGAAGAGCTAACCTTTCGTCAAGCGTTCCATATTCTTGATTTCATGAACACCTAATCGTAAGAAGTCTTGACCCGAAGGTCCTTAGTACTCTCCTTGAACAACTATTTCTCTACCTTTCCCATTTTACCTCAGGTATTACAAAATTCCATACAAACTAACACACTTCCACTTCGCTTTTCCTCACTTTATCAAACTTCTCTTCTGACATCTAATTCCTATAAAGGGCACCAACAGGCACGGAGGAAAAACAAGATAATAGGAAGATGCCATCAATTAAGAGGTAAGAACATGAATTCTGGAAATTAACAACAAAGCAAAGGTTCCCACTGGTGGACTTAAACTTAAGAGTACGTAGAGGGATAAAGGTATTCTTTAGTCCAACGACGCATGTATATCGATTAAGAAAGCAGGGATCAACAAAAGATGACATATTCGACAAAGACGATGATTACAATGATTTCATGAACAAGGAAATTCATAAGTACATCGAGATGAACTCAATCTGAAGAGGAAAGATCTTAGGATCGGTCTTCTGATTCCCGAGTTAGGACAATTAAGGTTTGGAATGCATGAATACTTTGTAGTAACCTTCTGAAATGATAGAGCATAAGTTATTGATCCTGAACATAGTTTGACGTTTGTGGGAGCTAAGTTTTGAAGATAGCGTACAGAGTCATGGTGGAACACGACAATCACTTGGAAAAGATAAATCTTAGCAAGTAAAAAGAATCATATGAATCTAATGAAGTTTATTTTCGAGGAGATAATGAGTCAACAGTAGTCAGGAATAGGTAATGGTCCTGAAGAAATTGTTCATGAGTTGGTAACATGCCACCAAAGGCAGGTTGTTGAATGTCTTAACGTACTGTACTGATAATAACGATAGGATCGGATAAGAATCCTTGAGAACAAGCAAGGATAGAAAACGAGAAGCTTGGATTTTAATATTGCGATGAGAGGGTAAACTTCATTAAGGGAATGTACAATGAGAGCATGAAATAAAAGTTGGACTTGAGCAATGAACTTGAAATGTAAAAGTCATATAGAAGGAATTTGGTCCTCATCATTGCGATACTCAACTTGCGGATTAGCCGCACAACGTATATCAAAGGCGTTTTGCAACTTCTTGGGATGGACTTGAACATTGGTCTTGGGCTCCAGTGACATCGTGAAGAGGTTAGGGGAAAGGGTCACGATGGTGATTCATCTATGTTCTATGTTCTATGTAACGTTAATAAAAAGTTCTAATAACTTTGACGTTGGTAGACTTTGTTGAAAGAATTTAAACGAGTGAAAATTGAGGCAAGGTCCGAGACTCACCAACTTAAACCTCACTTACTATCCTTGGATCATATTGAACTTTTGCATCATATGAACATCTTTAAACGTTTCACTCTACACCTTGGTAAGGCATTTAGCCCCTAATTTGAGCTCTACAACAATCCCACTTGGAATTGGACTTATAAATTCTTATTTGGATGACTAAAGTCTCCTTTAGGGGCTACTTCAATGTGCTCCGCGTCCACAACGGCACTTATACACATAACATGCTTTACTCATACCAAACTTTTGAATTAAACACGATTTGCAGTTAGGTTTTCTTAGATTCGCTACTAAACTTTCTAATTTCTGCAGAAATTTCGGCAGCACTTCCCCTATAAATGGGACTCTCCCAAATTTTACATATTCTTCAAACCTGCAAGGGAAAACACTTACATTTCATATACCTATCTAGAGCTTCAAGCTCAACATCCATCACAACAATTTCACATATTTCCAACTCAATCCATAAAGGACTCATACACCTATAAGGGACACATATGTCACCACACAATATCCATACTTCACAAATGCATATCATAATCGCTTGGAATTTCTATATCCTCGAATCCTCCTTATAACTCTGCTCTGATACCACAACTGTAACGCCTCAACCTTAATCACAAGATTAAGACTATACTTTAGGATCCCCAAACCTGAGATTAGCGCAGCGGAACACCTTAGGTCGAGGCATTACCGCCGTCCCCACTCGGGACAAGGCAAAAAGACAAGACCACAATATAGCAATCCACCATAAAACTGTACCTAACTCCATACAACACAACTGCTAAACTTAAAGTACAAATACATTATACAACCTTTAAGTAAACATATCATATAGATGTTCCACAACCAAGTGGCCTTTCATGCTCTTGAGTAACCTTGATTACCGACCATCGATCACCTTTAGAGAACTACCATGTATGCACGACTTACTCTTGCTTAACCTCGCCTTTGTCACGGGAGCTCGGACCGCTAAAAACAAAACAATGAAATACATTCGCAAAGTGAGTGGGGAAACACTCAGTACGTAAACCTCCAACACGTCAAACCGTTCGAAAACGGTTTTTAGCGCCGGCATTTAAATTCATTTTGAAAACGGGGAAGGGGCAAAATCCGAGTGGTAACCATTGTTCACAATGAAACTATGAAGATGGCGTACATTACATATGCATAAGACGGTAAAAAAAATACATAGCGTTGGTAAAAGTGTGGTATCCCTCTCGATCGATGCAAAGCATCTCACGCGCGCACGCCCAAACCGATCGGAAGTTTGGATGGATGACTGCTAGGCAGTCGACACTGGCCAGGTCAAGATTACTCCGATAGGAGCCTGTAAAATAATGCTAGACTTTACCCTAGCTACTGTAAAAAGAGTCGGGACCACTTATAAAACAATAAAATCGTTAGAATGCAAATATGCAATAAAACTATACTTAACTTTAAAATAGAAATAAGAGGTGGACAATTTGCGTACCTTAGAACGATGCAAAGCTTGGTGGCGCGTCTCGGGCTCGGGATGGCTTGGGTGGCTTGAGAACTATGCAACGGAGTAGAAGACTCGAACCGAAAAGGGTTCTTGGTGAGTTGCAAGACTTTAGAAATATTTCAGTGTAATAGGAAATTTCAGGTTTTTCTTAAATGAAGTTTTTAGCATAACTCGGGCTAGAAAACTCGGAATCAAGCAAGCGAGTACTTCCCGGAATAGGGAAAATTAAGTTCTACAACTTTGTCAACAGGACCGAGGTCCAAAAATGAAAGGAAATGCTTGAAAAACAGCCCGGACAAAAGCTGTAGATTGGGTACTTAAAACCTTCAGTTTGAACTTTTAGTGTGAATCTCGGATTGAAATCTATAATAGCTTAACGTAACACTTGAAAGGTGTAGACTAGCTCGAATAACCATAATGATATAATATGAACTGTGAATCTTTGAAGGTCAATAAGGATTTATTAAACTTGTTAAACTCGTAATAAAAACTGTCGTCAAACGACGGAGAAAACTTATAAGAGTTAGCTATCGGTCGTAAGACTTTCGGAATGATGCAACAGAGTTGAGTACTTGGAAGAAAGTTACTCCCTAAAGCTCATTGATGATCAATGAAGGTCTTTATCCCGGTACACATCTAAATTCTATGAGTTTCAATCCTTACGTCACGATGAGATCACTTAACTTCATATATATTAACATTACTCCACGACTTGCTATGAATAACCCAAATCCTTCGGGGGTATCTCAATCACCAACTTGACACACTTCAACTTAGAATACATACCCAAATCCTTTTAACATTGACACAAAGGTCATTACACGCTTAGAACCCTTAATCGGTTCACTGCTATTCATAAGGTAAGAATTTGATAATTAAAGTTTTGGGTAAATTTCAGATTACACCCCTTTAGTCTAAGGCTCATATCTCTCACTCCCGAGGTCCGACGAATGCAAACTTTATGTTTCTGGAAAGCTGAAAGAGAGCTAAAACTCTTATGTTTATCACCAAAGCCAATAAGATCTCTAAAGGGATGAAAAATGGCCATTAATTCAGACACTCTCTTAACATTCTGGGCAGAACCCATTTCATAATTCCTCAATGAAAACTTCATATCTCTTAATCCCGATATCGTATGGACGCATAATATACCTTTTCGGAAAGCTCAACATGTTACCTAAAACTTTTATGTTCAAACTTAAGGCCAACAAGGAGTCCAAATGGCTGAAATTCTTGTGTTTGCTTACTGACTATACTCCCGTCATAAATTGTACCTTGTACTAAAATGGCCATAACTCGGGTTATACACCACGAAATCTTGAAATTCCAAAGCCAAAAGTTAGCTAATGAACTAGGCTATCATTTCCAACAAAAATCTGGGCAAAATTCACCCTTTTATTCCCTTGTAAAAATCTGATTACAACCAGAATCTGTTTTTGGCCTCTCAAGCTACATGTATGTCTCCAATGGCTTCCAACTTGTATTAATTTACAACCAAACCCCAAATTAGCTATCATCCATTAAATTTCCAGAATTTAACCTCTTAATCTTGCTCAATTAAGACCTTAAAACTCACATGCAAAAGCTAATTCACATATTCAATAACAATACAATCCTTAAACATTCAAAACCAACCCAACTCACATGTATAAATCCCCAAATTCAAAACCTAACTTAACCACAATATAATTTTATGCTTAGAACTCATAAAAGAGATGAAAAACAACAATTATACACAAATTAACCATGAAAATCTGATTTGAAACATAAAGCTTGAGTTTAGGGTTTGGATATTATACCACTTAGAGGAGAATTTGAGGAAGCAAACAAGAGGAGAGGGAAGAGGGGAGGCTCGGCTGCCTCCTGGTGGTCGCCGGCCACCTGACCGGCCACCGGAACTGGCCGGAAACCGCACGAGACAGGGGCTGGCTGGGCTGGTTCTTGGTGTCGGTCGTGCAGAGAGAGAAAGCAGTGAGAGTTTGTGAGAGATTAAAATGAAGTGATACCAAATAATCCCCCCTCCCTTCTAACTTATTACTAATGTAAATATACCACCCCCTTCTTAATTTACCACTTAAAAACATTACTAAGCCCAAACAAAATAAAATTAGTTTAGGTAAAATAATTGGTATTAACCCGGATAAGGTTAATTAATAATAACTTGGGTAGATAAATCGGTAGAAGGTCAAATAAAGCAATTTGACTTTAAATGCGATGGAATGGATTAATAAAATTTAGAATCAAATAAAACAACCGGGTAGTGTACTATTTAGAACCATAAAAATGAACAATAGAAATATAATTAGGATACTTAGACAATTCGAAGTATAACCGAAAAGGCACATAAAAACTATCGTAACTTTCCCCGGTCAAAACCGTAAAGTCGAGAATCGTAAATTAAATTATATAACTTATCTTAGAAATAAATATTCATAACTTTGTGATGGGAAGTAATAATAATACTTTAACTCTGAGACGATATATATATATATATATATATATATATATATATATATATATATATATATATATCTAACCGACCCATTTCGCCATCTCCTTACTCGAGACCTGTCACACATAAACACATAACTATAACAATAAAGTAAAATAGAAAGAAAAATTTTATAGCGTATTTTGGCTAATTACTGTGATCAAGGCCCTTAATTAACACGGGTTTAGGGCGGGTTGTTACATAGGGATAATCTTAAAATTGTTTGGATGCGAATTTAAGAGAACTGCACCTATGACCCGGCATGGTAGTGTGGAGGTTCAATAAGAAATGGGGTTGGTTTTTAAGTTTTTCTTTTTTTTTTTATTCTATGGGATTTAGTAAGAGGAAGGCTATATATGAGGAAGTTCATCTTGAGTGTTTAACTATTTATTTCAATGTCATAATAGTTCATTAACTCATTTTCACACTCACCAAAATATTCATCGTACAAAATATTTATTAATTGCACCAAATATTTATTCCTTGTACTTTTGAGTGATTTGTTTTACTTTCTTAAATATTTATTCCTCGTACGATTCAATTTTATTTTTTTAAGACCATCAAAATCAAAATTGATAATAGAGATTATTGTTGTGCAATTCGTGACAGTCAGGATTATTAGAATCCAACTTTCCTATTTGTATTCTATATTCTATTAGGGGTGCATGATCCTAATCCTGTTTGGCAGTACTTAAATCATTTTTCATCGATTAAATATGTAATTTGAAATTCGCTTAAATTTTTATTAGACTTAAACCAAATCAAAAATTCAAATTTTTTTCTTCTAAAAGGGTTATCATATCATTTATTAAGTTAAGAGTAGATATATAAATACTGGAAGGTTGACTGACTAAATATAAATATCCAAATTTGATAGAATTTAATATGTTTATTTTGTGACTTTTTGTTAAATTAAATGATTTTAAGCGAATTTCCGGGTATGTCAAATGAACTCAATCCAAATTTTGTACCGAACTAATATCAACCGTGCATGCAAGCCCAAGCACCTTTGAGGGAGTGGCTACTAGAAAAAAGAACAGGGCCTAAAATTTGTGGAGCGATTGGATCAACAATCAGGAAACAATCTCCCTCCGTAAATCGCTCCATGCTGATCAATGACAAATTTCTTTAATAGATAGTATAGATTAATTCAGAAAATTTCAATGGAGAGGTGACGATGTCGTATGGTATGGTAACACGTTTAGAGGAGAGGTGATGATACTGTATGTGTATCGAATAGATTTAGGCTGTGTTGGGTGTAAAGAAAAACCATTTTCTAGGAAAGTAGATTTTCAATTGATTTTTCTAGAAAATGAATTTTTCAATTGGTATTTTCAATTGTTTGGTAAATTTTTCAATTTCTTGGAAACTGATGAGAAAGAAGATATCTTGCTTGACAACAATGACAGTTGCAAGGTAGTGACAGAGAAATTAGTGGTAGAGAGGTAGCGTCAGACATATTCGCGTAGGGTTAGGATTATAGGATAGACATTGAGGGGTTGGGTGGGGGGGATGGGCTATGTCATTAACTTGGGCTATAAAAAATGGATTTTCTTAAGGTTTGATCCAATAAAATAATTTATATAGGAAAAGGAGAAAATGATTTTCTTCATTTTCTGTTCACTTAACAACTAAAAATGCGAAAATCATTCCAACCAAACATACCATTAAAAGAAATACAAAAGAAATTTTTAAAAAAAGCACTGAAGAAATTTGGGAATAAACTAAAGAAATCAAAAACATGTTACATTCAATTGAACATTAGAGCACTACTGATGTTCGACCATCGCTAAAAGTGAAATGTCATCGTACAATATTGTGGACGTACGTACAACCACTGGCCTGTGGGGCATGCTTCTGTGACGTTTGGGGAAATTGTGATGTAGTCATCCTTTTCTACGACGGAGCATTTGGTTACAACTATTTTTCGGGAAAGTTTATTAGCTTTTTCAAGTTGACTAAACTTTTTCATGTTTGTTTACAAGATGAGGGGAGAAAAATTTTGAACTGGGTCCCATAATTTTCCCAAAATGGATGGGGAAAATTTTCTTAAGGTGGATGGTAAAAATTTTCCCATGAGGGCTTAGGAAAGTTTTTTTCCCATGGGAAATGAAAACTTTTTGTAACTTTATTTTCAAAAGGATTATTGGATTCTAATAATACGAACTTTGGGCCATATAAGACTTTATAATACGAACTTTCGATTTGATTCTTAATAATACGAACTTTGACCCCCTGTTGGATACAGTAACACGCCACCGAGTTAGTGATTATTTGACTCGCCGGAAAGATGAGTTGGCAGGCAAGGCATGTGTTCTTCCTTGTTTGACCTTGCCAACTCATCATTTGACCTTAAAAAAATGCCAAGTCAGCCCTCTTCTTCATCTTCCTCCCTCTTTCTCTCTCTATCTCGATTTCAAGCTAGCCCCCTCCCCCCTTCAATGGCTGCCACAATTTGCTTCATCTTCCTCCCTCTTTCTCCCTCCTCTATCTCTCTCACTCTCTCTAAAACTCGTTAACTAGATGATCACCAAACCCAATTGAACTCCAGATTCACAAAAATGAATACCCAGCGAAGATCGTCGTCCAGGAGGAAGGCCCTCGCCAATTGCACCAACACCATCGCCGCCGCTCGCCGGAAATTCTCACTGTCGGCCGCTAAATCCGCCGCGGGACCACCGAAACCCGCCACTTCCGCCGCCGCCAAGCTCACCCAGGGAAACGCTCAATCTAAGCCTCTGACCTCTAATGGTTCCGTCAAAACCAACACTAGCACTGGTTCGAACACCCTGCCGATTGTTGACAGTGCTCTCTCTATCCCACGCCCTTCGTCTGATCATCTTGCTCCTCCTGCTACTGTACCTGATTTCGGTATGTTCTCTTTCTATCTGCTCTTAATTTTGGATAATTTGAGGGGTTGGTGATGTTTGCTCGAAACCCTAATTTTAATTTTGGAGGTTTTAGGGTATGCTGCGTTTGAGCGGTGTTTTGTGTTTGTGTTTAGTGTTTGAGCTAGTTTTCGGATTGGTGGAGATAGTTTTACTCTGTTTGATTTAATTGTGCTTTACATGGAGTTGTTCTGGGTATGTGCTTGTGCGCGTATGTACTGTGGCAGCCATTGAAGGGGGGAGGGGGCTAGCTTGAAATCGAGATAAAGAGAGAAAGAGGGAGGAAGATGAAGAAGAGGGCTGACATGGCATTTTTTTAGGGTCAAATGATGAGTTGGCAAGGTCAAACAAGGAAGAACACATGCCTTGCCTACCAACTCATCTTTCCGACGAGTCAAATAATCAATAACTCGGTGGCGTGTTACTGTATCCAACAGGGGATCAAAGTTCGTATTATTAAGAATCAAATCGAAAGTTCGTATTATTAAGTCTTATATGGCCCAAAGTTCGTATTATTAGAATCCAATAACCCTTTTCAAAAATGACCCTAAATACTATTTTTTAAATTAATATATGCAAGGTAGTTTGGACATTTCAAATGAGTATCCTACAATTTTTTTCATATTTTAAAATGTAAACCAAATATTGTGAATTGTTCTTTCTCAGACAAAATTTTCCAAGGAAAAACTTTCCGGAGAAAAGTTTCCCAGGAAACATTTCCTCTGTAATGAATCAAACTCACCGTAACGGTTCACTCATGTATAGATCCCTCTAAATACAATCCCATTTAGCTATTAGCATTGTGTGTTATATTCGTCCACCATGACTTGGGGCATTCCACATGTGGGGACCACCGCCGCGACACCGTTTCATTGGTCGGAGCGGCCTGAAACCGGTACCATTCACGAAGGACTTTCGTGAGGTCGACCACCTTAGCACTGATATATCGGCAACAATTGGCATGAATCGTGACTACAATTCCAATATCGGGGGTTGGATGGCAAAAGTTGCTGAAAAATCGAATGTCTAAATATCGGGGCTTAAGTCCAAGATCTTCCAACACACCTTGCCAGCACATGTTTTGCAGGACATCTTGCTCTTTAATGTCAGGATCCTTGTCCTTGGAGTCGTGCCATTTCTCAAACAAAGTGATGGTTTTGACGAAGTAGAAGCCTGTGTTGATTGCGTTGTGGGTTGAGGACGACGGATCACCACTATAGCCGTCTGTGCTTAATATGATGTCTGCGTCCGTGTGGTTTGTGATTAGGATTGGGAAGGGACTCCTCAGCCATAGTACATCAAGGTCCTGTAGATGTGGTGAAACAATGTAAACTATGAGGAAGAAGTTTTCCTAATAATAATTAAAAATATTAAATTAAAAATATTAATTTGTACGCTTATATGCGTGCTTACCGTGTAACCACCCTTAGTAAGCGTGGCCATTGCTTATTGTAGGAATTTGCACGATTTTTTCCCCTCATTTAAATAAGCGTGGGCAAATATGTGTGGAAGCATGCATATTTTCTTGTAGTGTGTACTTAAGTTTATAAGTTTCCGTATGAGGTTGTGCCTGTTAGCCTTGCAAACAAGTACCATAACAATGAGGTTGTTCCTACTTTTAATCTATCCGATGGTGGTTCCCATGCTTCTATAGGTTCTGATAAAACCTTATCTAATTCTATCATTGTTCTTATGAGCCATTCCATGGACACTAGAGGTACTCTTCATAGTGGAGCCTATAATGGGCCTTACATGCAATCTATGAGTCTAAAGTCACGGAGGAGGATGAATCCATATCTATCAACTCGTCGAATTTGGAGATTTCTTTATCCTTGAGATGTCTAAAGCACAGAATATAAGGAATGAAAAGAAAACACGATGCTCAATCCAAAATGACAATTGGTGAAACAAGTTATGCAAAAATCTACGCAAGACAGGAAAGATGCACAAAAGGGTGACATGCAAGTGCGTTGATAATCATTCAAAGATTAATTACATGGAAGAGTTGAATGATACTGTTCGGTTGTAATTTTTGTGGTTTTATAAGTAAGGATTGTCGATCTCAGGAATGGGTGTGAGGCTTGATTAAGGTTTTTGGCTTGTTAGAGATTTTCAATTGCGGAAAACATTAAAGTATGAAAATTAAGCGATTAAACTATCCCTAATCATGATACTAAACATGACCATTAAAAAGAACACAATCAAACAAGTAATAAATGCTATTAATGTAAGAATCTATGAGCTTATCAAACAAACATTTAATAAAACTCTAACTACCACTAAGATCAAAGCAAGCAAATAGCAATTAAATAGCAACTAATTAATCTAAACAAGATTAGAATGTAGTCCATACCCTTGATGACTAGTCAAAATCGATCTCCATTCTTCATTCTTCATCTTCAATTGCAACTTTCCCCGAACAAAATAGAAAATTGTGAATTGAGTTACTAAGGACCCTCAAATCCTCACTCTAGTAAGATTTGTGGCCCTTAATCCTCCTTTTCACTAAAAGATTGATTGTTTGTGGCTAAACTAGGAACCTTCAAATGCAAAATTAAATGAAATCTAAGCATAAGGTAATGAAGATAAAGGAAGACTGAAAATTACTTGAAGAAAAGTTGATTACATTCAAAATCTCAAGAACTTGGAGAACAAGACAAGAGAAAACCCTTAGAGAGAGAAAGTAAAAGCTTAATTAAGAAAGCATTAAAACCACTAATTACAAACTAAAACTTCAGCTAATTCTCCCCCAAAGGAGTCGCAGCTAATACTCTTATAATGACCTAAGTTAGTTGCACAAAACGCAGCACTTTATTTCCAGCCTGTACGCAGAAAATGGATTTGGCTCGGGCGAGCTGCACTCGCCGGCGAAAGCGTGCAGTCGCGTGTTTCGCTCCTCAGAACTTCTCCTTGGCAGCTCAGAAGCTCAGCTCGGTCGAGCAGGGCCCTTGCTCGAGCGGTGGCTCTGTTTCTTAGCCGTATTTTTCGATCTTTTCCATGTTGTTGTGCAGAAGCCTGGCTCGACCGAGCCAATATGTTGCTCGGTCGAGCAGCCCTTCTGTCTCTCCTCCTCTTGGCTCAAATTCAATCGGCCATCTTCGCTGACCTTCCAGAGGCGTTGCTCGGGCGAGCTAACATGCTGCTCGGTCGAGCAGCCCTTCTGCCTTCACTCCTGATTTGGCGAGTTTTTGCTCCATTTTGGCCCCATTTTAGGTCACTTTCTTATTTTCCTACAAAACTACAAAAATCTCATAACTCGAATAAAATACGGGGTTAGAACATATAAGAACTCCCTAATAAAGAGAAGAATTCGGCTCGAAACGAGACCGAACACCACTCCCACACAAGGGTTTGCTCATTAGAGCAAACTAAAAACAAAGAAAAGAACTAGAAAGAGAAACTAAAAACCTAACTCAATTTCCAAGGAATCGCGGATGCATTTAGCATATGCATCAAGCCCTTTAAACCCCAAGCTGACCACAGTGGGCGAGGTAGATATCGTGAGGGTTTATAGCAACTATACCCACAAAAGCCATAGAAAAAGGAAAGAGGGAAAGTGAAAAACAAAACAAGTTTAAAAGAAAAGAAAAAGAGAACTGCTCGTTTCAATGAATCAAGTTGTTTCAATTAAGAAAACGGTATTAATCCTCCAAAAGGAACCGTTATGAGCATCTCACAACGTCTAACCCAAACAACTGCCAATCTTAGAAATTTTGAACCAAAACACTTCCTGATGAGCAAAACACCTCGTGCATATGTGCAAGTGGGCTCTAGTCGGTCTTCCCTATCCTAAACCAGACAATCAGAGTTGTGCTCATGCTCAAGCTCAGGATTATCTATCCTACTTCACTCTTGGTTTTTCTTTTAACCTCTCTTTTCTTTCTTTTTCTTACTTTGCTCTCTTTTCTTTCTTTTTCTTACTTTGCTCTTTTTTTTTTTTTACTTTTCTCTTTCTTACCATTATTTTGCTCAACTCTTTTTTCCTTTTTCTTGTTTCGCTCTTTTATTTCTTTTTCAAAACCTACGCTCTTTTATTTCCACTCAATCCGTTTTGTGTCTTTTAGAGCGTTTGTGTCGGGTTTTGCGGGATTTAAGCACCAGCCTTCGCAAAGGGTTACCCTCCCTGCTAGGTTTCTACATACGTGAGTCATTGCACTTAAGGGGCATAGGGTGCCGATCCACCCAAACCAACCCATGACAGTAGGCCCGACAATAATTATTTAATGCATTAATTAAGAGCTTACGCAATTGAACAACTAAAACCGTCTAACTTAGGTAAGAAGACACAGTCTAAGCGTGTAAGATTTGAGGATTCCGCTTTCCCATTCCATGTAAACGTCTAATAGAGATAATTCATGGAAAAAATCCTTCCTAAGGCCCATCATTATTCATACCGGGCGCTTCCAACTGACTAAATCAGCCGATTAGACAACTATCTATACAACTGTGAACGGAAACATCCTCAAAAAGAAAAACAACTTTTGGGTTTTTCACAACATTTCTCCCCTTTTTATTTTCTTTTCACACACAAAATTTTCAATTTTTAGACACAAACTACGAAAAACAAAAACAAAGACTCAAAAAACTAGGTGATCTACTCATGACACATGGAAAATAACACCCCCCACTCCCACACAAAACTTCACAATGTCCCCATTGTGAGAAGAAGGGTGTCACAAATAAGGTAGAAAACCTAAAAACACACAACAAACACATAACAAAGAATAATTGGTGGCGACCCGAGCCCACACGGCTCCAACAACAATAATATCCCAACATTCACACTCAAGGGGTTCGCCACCCAATTAGAAAATCAAGTATGCATCATGGATCAACAATATATTCACAATAAGAAGGATGGTTAAAAGATGATACCTGAAGATCGCCAAGTAAAGCACATCCGAGCACACGATCCACGAACGCAACATCAGAAAAAGAAACTTCAAATATTCACAAATGTACATGATCACTGACTAACCTCAACCCCGAATCTCACTATATGAGGCGGGAATCAAGGGTGAATTGCCTTGCCACTGCCCAGAAACATCACACAACCCCTCGCGCATGTATATCTCAAAATGAAAACACACAGCTAATGCAAAATAAAAGAGGGGAGCGCGGAATGCTCACAATCACTGCTCATTACCTCCCGGAGGAGGGTACGGATAGTAGGGGAAGTAAGTCGGGTAATACTGGTTGACATAGTCGGGCGGTGCTGGCGAATGGTCTGTGATATCATAGTGGTAATATCCCCAATGTCTCCAATATTGATTCTGTTGATGGAAGTACTCGTCATAGCGTTGAAAGTATCCTTCGTGCCGTTCAAGAGTTGACTGTTGCGCACGAAGGAGTTCCTGTTGACTCTCCATCAAGTTGCGCGTACTTTGTAGCAAAGTTCATTGTTCACGGAGGTCAATACTCAGTTGGTCCAACCGGCTTGCCAAGTGCCCCATCGTAATCTCTTGGGAATTACTACCACTAGCCTCACCCTGGGTTGCCGGCTCCTCCTCTTCTTCCACATTTCCGCTCACAAATGGGTCATCGGGCCCCCCAACTCGACGGGTGCTCCTCAAAATACAACCCATCCGCCGGTAACCCAAGTGCTTGACAAAGCTCTTGCACCGTGCAAGTTTTGTCCTTGTTTTCCACCCTATAACGGAACTTAGCGTGGCGTGTATCAACATCCTCAACTTGGAAAGAACTGAGGAACTCAAGAATCGGTTGATCGTAAAGAGATTCGTCAATCTTAATGAAAGATTCCCAACCCAAGATCCTTATAATAAAATCAAAACTTGGGCCACAATACACCCTCTTCACTGTGGCTTCATCATAAACGTCCGGAGCACAAAGTTTCCGGTGTTGATAAAGCTCATATCTCTCTCGATGATGCTCATCCCTGAACCGAATTCGCACACTCGTTCACCTGGCGCGTGGGCGGTTGGGCCTTGTAACGATCTTTATCCACCGCCGCCGATGAAGACTCGGGCGGTGGTGAAGGTGTACCTTCCTCATCGGTGCGAGCTCTCTTAGATCGAACCATTGTGAATTTCAAAACACACTAGCAACTCAAGAATCCCCAAATAGCAATCAATACACACAACACTCAAGCCCTAAATCTGAGAAACAATCACAAGTAACACCCAATTTAACTTTGAAATCAAACTTGAAAACACTAATCGTGAATGTTACCTCCCAAATAGGCACCAAACACCAAGTGGCAACATGAATCGGGCAAAGAGCAAATATACAAACAGCAACTCGGGACCTTGAGACCTCCCGTCCTTGGCAAAGCCTTCTCCCCCCCAAAACTCAGAGCAGCCCTCGCACACTCGCACAGCAGCAGCGACACACAGCAGCAGCGTCGCACAATTAGGGCACAGTAGCATCACCTTCTTTCCCCCCAAAGTTCAGTACCACGCACACCCACTCGCCAGCAACCAACGCAGCGGCGGACAAAGCAGAAAAGAAAGAAGAACAGACAATTAGGCACGAAACCCACCTAACTGAGAAATCCAAGAGATTAGCAACGATTTAGGAGTTAGGGCTTGATGCTAGGGCTTAGAGGAAGTGAGAGAGAGAGATGAGAGAGAAAATAGGTGAGAAAGTATGAAGAAAATGAGAAAGAATCGAAATAAAACTCCCGACAGAAAACAGATCTGTCATTTGGCTCGAAGCCAAATAATCTGCCGCTGGCGGGGATTCGATGCGAACAGTCTGTCGAACGATCACAAGAAGCGGTGCGTACGCTCTCCCGAGCAGCTCTTTTGGACGGTTGGGCGTGTCTGTCAGACTTTTCCCTTTGGCGCTTCAGTGGACAAGCTCGCCCGAGCAAAAAATGTTGCTCGCGGCGACTTTTCCGTCACGCCTTGACGCAGAATTCACTCTTAGTTTACGCACAGTGGACAAGCTCGCCCGAGCAAAAAATGTTGCTCGCCCGAGCAGCCCTTCTGGAAATGTTGCCTTCTCTTCCTCCTTTACTCGTGAAAACTCCTCAGTAAGGCTGCTCGCCCGAGCCGAATTTTCTGCTCGCCCGAGCGAGGGTTCTGGCCAACAATGCAAGGAGTTAAAATTTTTCAAGGAAATAAACCTTCTCACTTCTACTAAAAACATGTTCAAATCCTCAATCTCTCAAAAACCTCCCGGGACATTTCAAAATCAAAAATCTAAAAATTAACCTAAACAAAACAAAATCTTTTGGCTTTTCAAAAATTTCAAAGAAAGAGAAAAGAAAGCCGGCATGCATGCCTCCCCACTCCCATACAAAAAGGCCACACTATGTCCTCATTGTGGCAAGAAATAAAGGAAGACAAACACCCTAAAAAAATAAAAATCTAAAAACTAACAAAAAGAATGAAAAAGAGTCTTCTCACCAACTAACTCCAAAGAAAAAGAAGGATAATACCTGATTAGATCTCAAATAATCATCGCATGACTTGTAAATGGAGATTGAGTATGCAAGCCATGAAATGGTGAATATATGTGAGCAATAAATGATCCTTCCTTCTCGTTAGTGCATAGTTAAGAGAATTAAACAAAGAAACAAACAAGAAAAATAAACTATTTTACAATATATACAAAAATGTTACCTCAATGTTCTTCAATCAACAGATGGAACATGGAATGTTACACACTCCACATCCACTTTCTTTGGAAGCTCCAAAAAGGGTTTCAACCTGTGACCGTTAACTTTCCACATTGATGCATTAGTGGGGTCCTTGATTTCAACTACTCCCGAGGGAAACACAGTGGTCACAATGAATGGACCGGTCCATCTAGACTTCAGTTTACCCGCTAACAAATGCAAACGTGAGTCATAAAGGAGGACTTTCTGCCCCGGAACGAAGGTTTTTCTAAGGATCACTTTATCATGTAAGACCTTCGATCGCTCCTTACTCAATCTTCCGTTTTCGTAAGCTTCTCTCCTTAACTCCTCTAGTTCATACAAGGTCAACTTTCTAATGTCCCCAGCTGCCGACATGTCAAGGTTCAAGGCTTTCAAAGCCCACCACGCCCTATGCTCGAGCTCTATTGGCAAATGACAAGGTTTCCCAAAGACTACTCTATACGGTGACATTCCTATGGGAGTCCTGTAAGCTGTCCTATAGGCCCATAAAGCATCAGTCAATTTGGTGGACCAATCTTTCCTATTCTTAGACACTGTCTTTTCAAGAATTTGTTTAATCTGCCTATTGGAAACCTCAGCTTGGCCATTTGACTAAGGGTGATAGGCGGTAGTCATTCTATGCTCAACAGAGTATTTCCTAAGCAAAGCCGCGAAAGAACGATTATTGAAGTGAGTCCCCTGGTCGCTAATGATGGCTTTAGGCACCCCAAACCTAGAGAAAATGTTTTCTCGAAGGAACCTAGTCACAACTTTAGCGTCATTTCTTTTCGACGGAATTGCTTCAACCCATTTTGACACGTAGTCCACTGTTAGAAGAATATACTCATTCCCAAAAGAGGTAGGAAATGGTCCCATAAAATCAATGCCCCAAACATCGAATACATCCACAAAGATCTCGGGTTGTAAGGGCATCATGTTTCTTCTAGAGATTTTACTCAAACTCTGACATCTAAAACAGCTCTGGGCATAAGTATGGGCGTCTCTAAAGATGGTAGGCCAATAGAATCCACTTTGTAAGACCTTATATGTTGTCTTTTTCCCACTAAAATGTCCCCCACACGGTTGGTCGTGGCAAAACGAAAGGACATCCATGATAGACTCATCCGGAACACACCTTCTAAAAATTTGATCAGGACAATACTTAAACAGATAGGGGTCATCCCATATGAAATTTTTGACAATGTAAAGGAACCTATCTCTATCATGCCTATTCCAATCATTAGGCATTTCTCCCGTGACTTTAAAATTAACAATGTCAGCAAACCACGGTTCTACTCCTATGCTAAGAATGCGCTCATCAGGAAAACAAGCATCTATAGGAGATTCTATCGCATGTTCAGGTGTTATCCTAGAAAGGTGGTCCGCTACTGGATTGTCAGATCCTTTCCTATCATGGATTTCACAGTCAAATTCTTGGAGTAACAACACCCACCTAACCAACCTAGGCTTTGACTCTTTTTTCTCCATCAAATAGCAAATCGCCGAATGGTCAGTAAAAACAATCACTTTAGACCCCAACAAATAAGCCCGAAATTTCTCAAATGCATAAACCACAGCTAGAAACTCTTTCTTAGTGACAGTGTAATTCAGTTGTGCTTCATTTAAAGTATGACTTGCATAGTGAATCACGACAGGTTTTTTGTCAATACGTTGTCCTAAGACCACACCTATAGCAAAGTCGGAAGCATCACACATCAACTCAAACGGTTCCCCCCATGTGGGAGGTTTGAGAATATGAGGCGATATCAAGGCATCTTTAAGTGTGTTAAAGGCCTTCAAACACTCATCAGAAAAATCAAAAGTCACCTCCTTGGCCAATAAAGCAAAAAGGGGCTTGGCAATCTTACTAAAATCACGAATGAATCGACGATAAAACCCAGCATGTCCTAAAAAGGACCTAACCTCCTTCACACAGGTGGGGGGGGGGTCAAGTTCCTAACTAGGTCAATTTTCTCTTTATCCACTTCGATTCCATCTTTTGAAATCACGTGGCCCAAAATTATGCCCTTTCATACCATAAAATGGCACTTCTCCCAGTTTAAAGTCAAGTGTTTTTCTTGGCACCGACTCAAGACTCTACTCAAATTGGACAAACAATCATCAAAGGTGGTGCCAAATACTGAGAAATCATCCATGAAAATTTCAACACAGTCATCAACAAGGTCCGAGAATATAGACACCATACACCGCTGAAAAGTGGCGGGGGCGTTGCAAAGTCCGAAGGGCATCCTACGGAAAGCAAACGTACCAAATGGGCAAGTAAAAGTCGTTTTCTCCTGATCG
Organism: Portulaca oleracea; assembly: GCA_029582165.1. Lineage (NCBI taxonomy): Eukaryota > Viridiplantae > Streptophyta > Magnoliopsida > Caryophyllales > Portulacaceae > Portulaca > Portulaca oleracea. The sequence goes on from CM055880.1 coordinate 9,062,203, forward strand.
CACGGGGCTATAGAAATCTGAGTATACCCCGAATAGCCATCTAGAAAACAGAAGAAGTCATGCCCCGCCAGTTTTTCTAACATTTGATCCATGAAAGGTAATGGAAAATGGTCTTTTCTCGTAGCCTTATTGAGTTTTATGTAATCTATGCACACTCTCCATCCCGATGGAATGCGGGTTGACACTAACTCGCCCCTCTCATTCTCCACTGTTCGGCCTCGTTTTGAGCCGAATTTCTTCTCTTTTATAGGGTATATTTGCTTGTTTTAACCCCTATTTATATATTAGATATAATGATTTGGTGTTTTGTAGGAAAATAAGGAGTTAGAAGAAGTTTGGGCTTAATTGAAGGTTTTTAGGGAATCCCGAGCTATTTCCCGAGTCAAACCAAGTCAACCCGAGCCGAGATCTGAGTCAAACCAAGTCAATCTGAGCGAGAGCCGAGGCGAAACAGAAGTCGGAAATTCCATATCAAGATTGGCGCAAACAGGGGAACGGTACAAACTTAAAGGTTTGAAATACGTGTGCCTTCCCCCTTTGGGTCATAACTCCTTCGTTACAACTCCGATAGCTCTGAAATTTTGGGAGCTTAAAGTTCACACCGAGAGCTTTCCATCGATACCTTACGGGCCTAAAACGGAGTTCGGATGAAGAAGTTATGCGCGTTTGAAGTCGGCAGGGAAAACTGCCCAGAACGCTTGCTCGCCCGAGCCATCTGCTGGCTCGCCCGAGCAAAGCTTCTGGGGCAACAAAAACACCAGCCAGAACGCTTGCTCGCGAGCTGCAGGGTGGCTCGCCTGAGCCACACCGTCTCATGGAGAAATCACGCGTGCTGAGAATTATTTCTAGGGTTTTGGGTTGTATTTTTCCTTCTTCTATAAATACCCACTTGTATTAATCTAAAATTATCAATTAGCGTAGGTAGTTTAGGAGTAGAATTAGATTTAATTGCTTTCCTTTATTTGCTTTAATCTCTCTTAATTGTTCTTCAAGTTTTCAATTGTTCTTCATTGTTCTTCAAGCTTTCTTTGATTTCTAGCATTTGTATTCAACTTTCTCAAGCTTTCTCAATCTCTCTCAAGCTCTCTCTTGTCTTCAATGAAGTGTTTTACAAGTTTTCTTTCTCTCTCTCTCTCTCTCTCCTCTCTAATCTCCATTGTTGACTTGTTTTCCAAGCTTTATAGTGTTAGCCACAATCAACTCCATTTTTAGTGGGGAGGAGGGTCAAGGAACTTCAATTCTACTTACTAGTGAGAATTTGGGGGATTCTTGGTAATCCAAACCACAATTTCTTGTTTGTTCGGGGGAAATTCAAGTGTAGATTGAAGGTTTATTGAAGATTAGTCATCAAAGGTATAATTTCTTGTCTCTAATTTCATTGTTCATTCTAGATTTCCATTCCTTGCTTTAATTGCTTTATTTGATTTCATGCTTTTAATTGCTTTCTTTATTATTATCTTGTCTAGATTAGTTTATTGCTTCATTTACATAATTTATTGCTTTCCGCATTGAGAAAAACCCCTTTACACAAACCGATTATCCTTAATCAAGCCTCACACCCATCCCTGTGGACCGACAACCTTAACTTATAAAACCACAAAAATTACAACCGAACAATGGCGCCGTTGCCGGGGATGGCGTTATTTGGTAGATTAGGCTATTGGTTTGTGTGTACATAGTTTATTGCTTTCTCGATTATGCTAGAAAAATGTAGCGAAAAAAAATTGAATATCGAAAAAAGTGAAAAAAAATGAAAAAAAGAAAATTAGAAAAATAGAAAAAAAAAGAGAGTTATGGATAGTCCCCAATTCCCTCAATTTGAGCATGAAATATTTTGGAGGTATTTTGCTAGATTGCATGACTACCGTGTTCAATGTGAATTATATGGTATCTTTTATGATACATTATCTCTTTTGGGAATTGTTAGTGTGGGTGTGAATTATGAGACCCGAAGCCTTTTAGATTATTACGGGTTTTCTTGTTTAGGTGAAGAAAAAGCATGAGAGTTACTTGAATGGTTGTCTAGGGATTCCTTTGAGTTTGAACAACAAAATGTTAGTCCTAGCTTCCAACCTCCTTATACACCACCCTTTGGGACCGAAACTGAACAATCATGTGAATACCCCGTGTATATTGATGATCAATCTTATGATGGGGGATATGTGGAAAACTGTTATGATCTTTCCCAAAGTGCCGATGTTGAGTCTCCTTCCGTGTGCTCCTTGTGTGATTCGCCGTATCATAGTTCAATTTCTTGTTTGCAAGTTACAGTGGTTTCCTTCAAGGCGGAAGTAGAAAAATTATGTGCGAACATGAATGAGTATATGCGTGAATTTGTCCATGAGAGTAATCAAAGGGTAGTAACTCCTTCTTCACAAATGGTTGATTCGAATGTTGAAATAGGTCATTCATCGTCTTTGAGTCCTGAAATGCATGTTGATTCTGCTGTGTATGATAAGGATGATGACTATTATAACCGACCATGCATTGGACTACTTAGTAATTCCTTAGCTCTAGCCCCACCTAGTGAGCATGAGGAACATGATGATTATGTGTGTGATGATGTAGAATTAGTTGAAAACATGCTAGATGATGAACCATTGTCCACACCCTTGTCCATGCCTTTGTGTGAAGAAAAAAATGAGTTTATTGAATGCTATGATGCTTGTGATATAATTGAGCATGATCTTGTTGAGAGTAAAATTGAATCATTGGTGATTGAATGTGTGCTTGACACCGATTTGTTCACTTTCATTGAGGATCATTGCATTAGCGAGGCATTAGCTACCCTTTCCTGTAAATCCATTGATGTGAAACCTTGTGATGATGAACTTGAGTCTATGGGGATTGATCCTAAGTGTTTGGACTTGGTTTGTGACAATGATATTTTTGATGGTGATATGCTTTATGAGTCGTTGTTTGCATCCAAGTCTTCCCATGAGCATGTCTATGAAAGTGTTGTATTGCCTCCTTCCGTTGATTTGTATACTCAATCTCCATTTACGAGTCAATGGGAGGATCCATTTGTCATGTCTTCTTTCACCGTGCCTAGAAAAGTCTTGTATATTCATGAATTTCATCAGTTCTATGACTTTTTTAAGGCATTTGATAAATTGTTAAGGGCACTAATGTTTGTTTATGTGCTATTGCGAGTGTGCTCTTACCACCACCATTCTGAGATGCATGAGAGGATGCATGATTTGTTACTCCGGGCGTTGAATGGTTCTGACATGATGCCCGATATCTTGAGATGAGAAGGAGTGAATTTCTTGATAAGATACCTTTGAGGTAATATCCTTCCTCACCCTTTTTGTATAATTAGTGAGTTGGTCTTTCTTTTCTTCTTTTATTTTCTTTTTGTGTGTGTCATTTTCTTTTATTTTGGGGTGCTTGCTTACCTACTTCCGTTTCCATTTGAGTATACGGCAACCTCTTTGTGTGAGAGTGGGAGGGTAGTTTGCATTCCAGTTTTTGAGTCTAAGAAAAGAAAAAAAGAGTCGTTTTGTAAATATTTTAGTTTGTTTTCTTAGTTCATTAGTCCTTAGTGTCTTGTATAGTTTGTTTTTCCTTTTGATCTTGCATGTGAACCATCACTCATAGTATGCTTTTCTTGTTTATTTCTAACCTTGGTGTGATGTTCCTTGGATCGTGGATTGAGTGCTTTTTATTGAAAATTCTGAGGTAACCTCTTTCCACCCTCTCTTTATGTGAATATATCGATAATTCATGATGCATGCTTGGTTTTCTTTTTGGGTGGCGAACCCCTTGAATGTGAATGTTGGGATTATATTGTTGTTGGAGCCGTGTGGGCTCGGGTCGCCACCGCTTTTTATGTGATAAGTGTTTTGTATATATGCTTTTCTTGGTTTTCTACCTTACTTGTGACACCCTTCTCATGATGGAGACATTATGATGTCTTGTGTTGGAGTGGGGGTGCTATTTTCCATTTGTCATGGGTAGATCACCTAGTTTTTTTTTTTTTGAGTATTTTGTTTTTGTTTTTCTTAGTTTGTGTCCAAAAATCTAAGAATATTTTGTGTGTGAAAGAAAATAAAAAGGGGATAAATGTTGTGAAAAACCCAAAAGTTGTTTTTCTTTTTGAGGATGTTTCCGTTCACAGTTGTGTAGATAGTTGTCTAATCGGCTGATTTAGTCAGTTGGAAGCGGCCGGTATGAATAAAGATGGGCCTTAGGAAGGATTTTTGCCATGAATTATCTCTATTAGACCTTTACATGGAATGGGAAAGCGGAATCCTCAATTCTTACACGCTTTGACTATGAATTCTTACCTAAGTTAGACAGTTTTAGTTGTTCAATTGCTTAAGCTCTTAATTAATGCATTAAATAATTATTGTCGGGCCTACCGTCATGGGTTGGTTTGGGTGGATCGGCACCCTATGCCCCTTAAGTGCAATGACTCACGTATGGAGAAACCCAGCAGGAAGGGTAACCCTTTGTGAAGGCCGGTGCTTAAATCCCGCAAAACCCGACACAAACGCTCTAAAAGACACAAAACAGATTGAGTGGAAATAAAAGAGCGTAGGTTTTGAAAAAGAAAGAAAAGAGCGAAGCAAGAAAAAGGAAAAAAAGAGTTGAGCAAAATAATGGTAAGAAAGAGAAAAGTAAAAAAAAGAAAAGAGCAAAGTAAGAAAAAGAAAGAAAAGAGAGCAAAGTAAGAAAAAGAAAGAAAAGAGAGGTTAAAAGAAAAACCAAGAGTGAAGTAGGATAGATAATCCTGAGCTTGAGCATGAGCATAACTCTGATTGTCTGGTTTAAGATAGGAAGGACCGATTGGAGCCCACTTGCACATATGCACGAGGTGTTTTGCTCATCAGCAAGTGTTTTGGTTCAAAATCTTAAAGATTGGCAGTTTTCCAACCTTCGTGTCTCAATTTGTTTATACTTACTTCTTCCAATTGATTGTTGAGGCGGGATGGGGAACTAGGTGCATGATTGGGGACGGGAATATCTTCTCTGCTTTTGTTTCGTTTCGTTTTTAGGTTTTCACTTCTTTTTCTCTCCCCTTTTTCTTTTTCTCGGGCTTTTGTGGGTATAGTTGCTATAAACCCTCACGAGACCTACCTCGTCCACCCGGGCTGCCGGGGGGGTTTAAAGGGCTTGATGCATATGCTAAATGCATCCGTGATTCCTGCGAAAGTGAGTTAGGGTTTTTAGTTTTTCTTTTTAGTCCTTTTCTTCGTTTTTAGTTTGCTCGGGGCGAGCAAACCCTTGTGTTAGAGTGGTGTTCGGCCTCGTTTTGAGCTGAATTTCTTCTCTTTTATAGGATATATTTGCTTGTTTTAACCCCTATTTATATATAGATATAATGATTTGGTGTTTTATAGGAAAATAAGGAGTTAGAAGAAGTTTGGGCTTAATTGAAGGTTTTTAGGGAATCCCGAGCTATTTCCCGAGTCAAACCAAGTCAACCCGAGCCGAGATCCGAGTCAAACCAAGTCAACCCGAGCCGAGAGCCGAGGCGAAACCGAATTCGGAAATTCCATATCAAGATTGGCGCAAACAGGGGAACGGTACAAACTTAAAGGTTTGAAATACGTGTGCCTTCACCCTTTGGGTCATAACTCCTTCGTTACAACTCCGATAGCTCTGAAATTTTGGAAGCTTAAAGTTCACACCGAGAGCTTTCCATCGATATCTTACGGGCGTAAAACGGAGTTCGGATGAAGAAGTTATGCACGTTTGAAGTCGGCAGGGAAAACTGCCCAGAACGCTTGCTCGCCCGAGCCATCTGCTGGCTCGCCCGAGCAAGGCTTCTGGGGCAACAAAAACACCAGCCAGCGGCTTGCTGCCTCGAGCGGAGGGTGGCTCGCCCGAGCCACACTGTCTGCGGAGAAATTGCTGCGCGTGCTGAGAATTATTTCTAGGGTTTTGGGTTGTATTTTTCCTTCTTCTATAAATACCCACTTGTATTAATCTAAAATTATCAATTAGCCTAGATAATTTAGGAGTAGAATTAGATTTAATTTCTTTCCTTTATTTGCTTTAATCTCTCTTAATTGTTCTTCAAGTTTTCAATTGTTCTTCATTGTTCTTCAAGCTTTCTTTGATTTCTAGCATTTGTATTCAACTTTCTCAAGCTTTCTCAATCTCTCTCAAGCTCTCTCTTGTCTTCATTGAAGTGTTTTACAAGTTTTCTCTCTCTCTCTCTCTCTCTCTCTCTCCTCTCTAATCTCCATTGTTGACTTGTTTTCCAAGCTTTATAGTGTTAGCCACAATCAACTCCATTTTTAGTGGGGAGGAGGGTCAAGGAACTCCAATTCTACTTACTAGTGAGAATTTTGGGGATTCTTGGTAATCCAAACCACAATTTCTTGTTTGTTCGGGGGAAATTCAAGTGTAGATTGAAGGTTTATTGAAGATTAGTCATCAAAGGTATAATTTCTTGTCTCTAATTTCATTGTTCATTCTAGATTTCCATTCCTTGCTTTAATTGCTTTATTTGATTTCATGCTTTTAATTGCTTTCTTTATTATTATCTTGTCTAGATTAGTTTATTGCTTCATTTACATAATTTATTGCTTTCCGCATTGAGAAAAACCCCTTTACACAAACCGATTATCCTTAATCAAGCCTCACACCCATCCCTGTGGACCGACAACCTTAACTTATAAGACCACAAAAATTACAACCGAACAATGGCGCCGTTGCCGGGGAAAATGGTCTTTTCTCGTAGCCATATTGAGTTTTCTGTAATCTATGCACACTCTCCATCCCGATGGAATGCGGGTTGACACTAACTCGCCCCTCTCATTCTCCACCACTGTCAACCCGGCCTTTTTAGGAACTACATGTATAGGACTAACCCACTTACTGTCAGAAATCGGGTAAATGATGTCATTGTCTAACCATTTCAGAATCTCCTTCTTAACCACCTCCTTCATTTGGGGATTGAGTCTCCTTAAAGGGTCCCTCTGGGCCACACTATCATCTTCCAAAAATATCCTATGCTGCACAATAGATGGACTAATCCCCCTGATGTCTCCAAGCGTCCATCCCAAAGCCCCTCCATTTATCCTAAGAACCTCGACTAGTTTGTTTTCTTGGTCCTCTCCTAGGTTCGAAGCTATAATAACCGGGTAAGTCTCACTAGGGCCAAGGTAAACATACTTTAACTCATAAGGAAGAGGTTTAAGTTCAAGGGTTTTAGATGATGGTGGCTCAGGTTCTATTATATCAGGCACATGTTGAGAGGCAAACAAAGATTCATAAAGCAATTCACCGTCAAACACATCAGAATCACACAGTGAGGTTACACAGTCCGGGTCGAATCCTAACTCAACAAGATCACTCACACTAGGGGCAACATCCAGATCAGAAGGGTTACCACTCTCAAGGTCACTAATCCAATTCACAGCATTACACTCTTGCTCATCATGTCCTAATGGTGACTTCTGTAGGTCAAAAATATTCAATTCCATAGTCAAATTCCCAAAAGTCAGTTTCATTCTCCCATCTTTACAATTAATCCAAGCATTAGATGTGGCTAGAAAGGGTCTACCTAAAATGACTGGAATCTCGTCACGAGGACTCTGAACCCTAGCTGTCTCTAACACAACAAAGTCTACAGGGAAGACAAAGGTTCCAACCTGGATCAACACATCCTCAACTACCCCCCTAGGCACTCTCGTAGACCGATCAGCTAATTGGAGAACCATTCTTGTAGGTTTCAATTCCCCCAACCCCAAGGTCTCATAAACATGTAAAGGTAGCAAGTTGACACTTGCCCCTAAATCAAGGAGGGCTCTCTCAATCTGATTGTCTCCTATGGTAATGGAAATAGTTGGGCATCCTGGGTCCTTATATTTCATTGGAACCTGACTAGACAAGATAGAGCTCACATTAGAGGCCAAAAAGGCCTTCTTAGGAACCTGAGTTGCTCTCTTCGTTGTACACAATTCTTTGAGGAACCTAGCGTAGGAAGGACATTGCTGAATAGCGTCCAACAAGGGAATGTTGACCTTGACTTGAGAAAAAGTCTCCCTAATCTTTTCAAGAAATTTCTGGTCTTTAGTTCCCCTCAACCTTTGAGGAAAAGGTGGGGAAGGCTTATACGCCACAGGTTGAACAAGACTGGAATTAGGAAGCACTCTAGGTGAGGTCTTAGGACTCGGGTTGTCACCTAAGTTGGTCGACCTCTCTTCCTCACACGGCTCATCCTCAACTAGCTCATCACACAGTCCAACACTCACATGTTGTTTCCTAGGCGAGTCTGAAGGTAATCCTCGGACCTGATTGTCTACTTCCTTTCCTGATCTAAGAGTAATCACCGCATTAAGCCCCCTAACATGGTTTGGGTCACAAGAGGACGAACTAGAAGCTTTCCCCTTAGGGTTCGCCTCCGGTTGTCCAGGAAAAGTTCCCCTATCCCTATTAGACATCATAAGTTGAGCTACACTCTCATTCAATTGTTTCACCATTTTCGCCATGTCACTCATCGTATCCTCAACCCTACTCAAACCAGACTCTAACTCTTTGTACTTCCTATCCCCCTTGTCCTCACTTTGGTATCCTGGTGGAGGTCGGGTATGGGCGATCTGGGGATGGATGGTCTGTCCTCGAGGTGCTTGATAAGCAGCCTGAGATGGTGGTCTTGGTTGGGTTTGATGTTGGTGAGGAGGAGGTGGGTTTCCTTGGAAACCTCCTCCTTGGTGCATCGGTGGCCTCAAAACATTTTGATTATCCGGCCCGTAAGACAAGAAAGGGTGTTTTGGCACCCCAGGAAATTGGTAGGGCAGTCGGTTAAACATAGCATTAACATTTTCCACATTGGACGACACATGTTGCAAATACAAAGGACAATTAGCATATACATGGTCAGGTCCTTGGCACCAAGCACAAATCAAAGAAGATTGAGGGTTCGGAGACATGGGTTGCTCTAAAGAATTCACTTGTACGCAAGGTTGGGTCTTAGTAGCTGCTATTTGCTGTTGGGCTAAGGTTTTTATCATATTCTCTAAAGAAGCAAACTTAGCTTCGTACCCAGTACTCTCACTCACCACGTGAACCCCTCCCCGTGCATTGGACAACTGTGCTCCTATGGACTCATCCCTAGTGTTTCCCCATTGCATTACTCTTTCTGACATACTCTCCAAAAAATCTCAAGCCTCCTCCGCAGTTTTGTCCATAAATCCCCCTTGAGACATAGACTCTAAGGTTACTCGGGTTTCCTGATCTACCCCCTCATACACTATTTGGCACAGTCTCACTAGGTCAAACCCATGGTGGGGAAATTGAGACAAAAGATTCTTGAACCTCTCAAAAGCTTTCCAATAAGGCTCCCCCTTATCCTGTCTAAACTTCAAAATGGAGTTTCTCATTTGAACTGCCATGGAATTTGGGAAATACCTCTTCATAAATACCTTCAAGAAACTATCCCATGAGTTTATGGACCCCGGTTTGATACTATACATCCACCTCTTTGCCGAATCTCGCAGAGCGAAGGGCAAATATTTCAACAGAACATAATCTAAAGGTACCCCAGGTGGTGTGACCATACTAAGGTACTCCTTATACTCTGCTATCCAGATAAGTGCCAACCCCGTCCCAGTAAAAAGAGGTAGGTTCTGGGTATGATACTGTCTGGGATCAAAGGTAACTCCCTGAGGTAGAGTCGGTAACACAAAACACGATGGAGGCGGGTCATAAGATGGATAGAGCTGGTCGCTCAAGGTAACCCTCGGTCCTTCCTCACCCATGTTAGGCGGGTCGACTAAAGGTTTCTCTACCCTAACCAGTCTACTAGTTTCCGGTTTTCGAACCCATCCTATCAAATGACGCACTTTCTCCTTTTTAGTTGGTTTTTCTATATTTTTTTTAGTGATTTTTAAACTTGATGCTAAACAAGCAAAGCAATTAAACTATTCACACTATTCACAAACAAACCAATTCTAAACTCCCAAATAACGCCATCCCCGGCAACGGCGCCATTGTTCGGTTGTATATTTTATGGTTTCTAAGTAAGGATGTCGAACTCGAGGATGGGTGTGAGGTTTGTCTAGGTTTTTGGCTTGTTAGAGGTTTTCAATTGCGGAAAACATTAAAGTATGAAAATTAAGCGATTAAACTATCCCTAATCATGATACTAAACATGACCATTAAAAAGAACACAATCAAACAAGTAATAAATGCTATTAATGTAAGAATCTATGAGCTTATCAAACAAACATTTAATAAAACTCTAACTACCACTAAGATCAAAGCAAGCAAATAGCAATTAAATAGCAACTAATTAATCTAAACAAGATTAGAATGTAGTCCATACCCTTGATGACTAGTCAAAATCGATCTCCATTCTTCATTCTTCATCTTCAATTGCAACTTTCCCCGAACAAAATAGAAAGTTGTGAATTGAATTACTAAGGACCCTCAAATCCTCACTCTAGTAAGATTTATGGCCCTTAATCCCCCTTTTCACTAAAAGATTGATTGTTTGTGGCTAAACTAGGAACCTTCAAATGCAAAATTAAATGAAATCTAAGCATAAGGTAATGAAGATAAAGGAAGGCTGAAAATTACTTGAAGAAAAGTTGATTACATTCAAAATCTCAAGAACTTGGAGAACAAGACAAGAGAAAACCCTTAGAGAGAGAAAGTAAAAGCTTAATTAAGAAAGCATTAAAACCACTAATTACAAACTAAAACTTCAGCTAATTCTCCCCCAAAGGAGTCGCAACTAATACTCTTATAATGACCTAAGTTAGTTGCACAAAACGCAGCACTTTATTTCCAGCCTGTACGCAGAAAATGGATTTGGCTCGGGCGAGCAGGCATTCTGGTCGCGTGTTTCTCGTTCCTCAGCAACTTCTCCTCGGCAGCTCGGAGCTCATTTCGGTCGGCAGGCCCTTGCTCGGCGAAATGCTCTCTGTTTCTTCACTGCCTTAGCCGTATTTTTCGATCTTTTCCATGTTGTTGTGCAGAAGCCTGGCTCGACCGAGCCAATATGTTGCTCGGTCGAGCAGCCCTTCTATCTCTCCTCCTCTTGGCTCAAATTCAATCAGCCATCTTCGCTGACCTTCCAGAGGCGTTGCTCGGGCGAGGCAACATGCTGCTCGGTCGAGCAGCCCTTCTGCCTTCACTCCTGATTTGGCGAGTTTTTGCTCCGTTTTGCCGCCATTTTAGGTCACTTTCTTATTTTCCTACAAAACTACAAAAGTCTCATAACTCGAATAAAATACGGGGTTAGAACATATAAGAACTCCCTAATAAAGAGAAGAATTCGGCTCGAAACGAGACCGAACAGATACCTGGTAACTCAGAAGAACCAGATGAGACTAATGTTGTGAATGAAGTGTGCAAAATTGTGTTCAGTTCCTTGCTAATGATTTAGGCATGCTAATTGCTAGTGACTATAGTGAATCCATGAAGTACCTTAGGGAGGAAGTGCAAAATGAAAAGGAAGCTTACTAGAAGAGTATTGCAGTGTAGTTATTTGCTACTAGATTTCCAGTTTTGCCATCTTTGGTTAGTTATTTTTGCTGTATTTTCTTACCTAGCTGATGTTTTGCGGAACTTTGCATATTTTAATGTAGACCTTATAGCTTTTTATTGGTATAGAATAATCAAAAAAAATGTATAACAATCGAAGTGAAAATGATGTGGGTTTCGAAGCAACACACCACTTAAGTGTCTAATCCTTGTCTAAAATCTATATATTTGCATATTAAATTGAAGAAAAGGATATGGTTTACTTTTAATTTATAACTATAATATAATACCATATATGGTAAAGGAGAATAAGCTCTTAAATACAAATATATTTTCTCTTATTTTTTTTAAAAGTTGATATAATACGCCATCTACTCCTATTTATTTGTCCACTTAAAAAACTTTTCATATCCTAATTATATATCATTTTACATTCTCCATCCCTAACATTTACCTATTAATTTCTGTAATTTTATAATATTTCTACATAAGTTTATTGGTTATCTTGATTTCTCATTTTCTCCCCAGTTCTCAATAAGGACACATGCAAGTAAAAAGACACGAATGCTTGACAAAGGTATCATATATATCTTCCTAAACAATTCAACAAAGTAGATTAACCCAGTATTACTTGACATGTTAAAATTTAATATTTATATTACTTGACATGTTAAAATTATCTCTTTTTATCTTTTTATTTTGATTTAGAGGATTATCCCTGTATTTAAAATAGTTATACTTTTTACCTTTTACTATTTAAAAAGTTTCTTTTACTATTGAATTTGTTTTTACGCCAATTGAAATTTATTTTACTATTTTAAAATATTGATAGTCTATAAAAATGTTAATTTGACTTTTTGGACTTTTTGTAATTGTATCACTATGCAATGTTTGAAAATACACTTAATTTATCACTATAATAAATTTATGTTTGAAAAAAGAAAATTTTGAACTTTCACTGGTTATGCGAAATTGATAAATTGTGTGCCAATAAAAGAACAAGTTTTATGGGTGCTATTAAGTCCTCAGTAGAATAAGTTTCAAAAACCTTTCTAAATAATTTGCGTATATTAAATTATTAAATTTTAACCTCGACAGTAAAACTTAGTACTTTATTCCACTCTATTTCGGGTTTTTGCATTTTGGACCCCGAATTTTAGGGGTATTTACATTTTGAACCATTGGTTTTCAACATTAACATTTTGGACCCTAAAGTTTGTATGCTGAATAAAAAAGGACCTTAAAGTTTGTGGACTGAAGAAAAAGACCCCTGTCTCATTTTTTTATTTTCCTCCCATGTTTGAATTTATCTCCCGATTGACGTCAAACTTTAGGACTATGGTTAAAACTAATATTGAAGCTATAATACACATCTATTATTCGTGTCGAGGCTACTTAGACCCCTGAATACATGGTTTTAAGTAACTCCAACATGAATAAAAGAGGTTTATTATAACTTTAATATTGGTTTTAACCTTAGTCTTGAAGTTTGATGTCAATCGGGAGAGAAATTCAAACATTGAAAGAAAAAGAAAAATGGGAAACATGCTTTTTTTTTTCACCTCACAAACTTTAGGGTCCTTTTTTTCCAGCCTACAAACTTTAAGGTCGAAAATGTTAAAGTTGAAAACCAAGGGTTCACAATGTAAATACCCTTAAAATTCGGGGTCCAAAATGCAAAAAACCCCTCTATTTCGGGTGGAGATTTGCGAGATTAGGTATGATTTTAACAAGTGCTAGTAGTTTGATTTGCACCAAATAATTGATCGAAGATACACGCACGTACCGTATACACAAAACTGTAGCCCTTGTTCAATACTTGTATAAGAAAGTAAGTCCTCTTCCACATCATGTTGATGAAACCCTTAGACATAAACACCTCCTTCCCGGCAAAATCCTGATCCTCCGTGGACAGCCGGTAGCAATGTAGCCCCCGAAACCTGCACCGCTGATACACCACTCGATCCACCGCCACGACGACAAGACGGTCGAGAAGATCCCTTGTACCTATTGCGATTCACCCATGAGTAAAAATATCTCACATAGTAAAATTAAAGGGAAAGAACATGATATATAAGTCAAAGGGAGTTACTCCTCTTAACACCAATTAGTTTTAAGACGAAACCTCACTTGACTTGTTATCTAATGGTACCTTCCCCTTGCCAAAACCCCTCCAAGAAGACATCCAGCATGTTTGGGATAACATCTCCTTCGACATACGCCTTGTTTGCCACTGCAAGAATCAGGGTTTTGTTGTTCCCCCTCGACGCCCTTTCTAAGACTTGTTCGAGCTCGTGGGGGGGTTTCGCAGAGGATGAGGAGGCCAAAAGGGAAGAAGAAGAGGAGGAGGAGTTTAGGGTTAGAAGAGAAAGAGCGAGGATGGTTGAGATAAGTATCAGCAGGAAAATGGTGGGTTTTAGAGAGTTTTGTGGAGGGCTCAAACTGCTTGGGTTATTCATTGGGATCAATATTGAATGGTGCAGATTGTAGACAGTTTTAGGAGTAGGGTATAAGACGTTAACTCGTTAGTTTATTGACCTCCTCCTTCCATTTCATATTAATTGTCGTCTTTGGAAATCGTCTAGTCAAACATTGAAAATTTTGATCATAAATAAAGATACATTATTAGATTCGTGACAAAAAATATGATCATAAAAGTATAATAATTGCAATTGCTAAGAATACATTATATAAGAAATTATCAAACAAAAAAAATATGAAAGACCACGCACAAAAATTAAAATTAATTATGGTAATTAACATAGAACAAAAAGAATAATTATTTTAAAGTAAGAAGTCATTGATCTGTATAACCTCTGTTTATTTTTCGAACGACGCACCTGTTAACTACTTCAACCAATGCAAATTGGTTTCCGAGTACGTCCGTCCGTTAATATTTAGGATATTGGTGACGGGTACTCCCTCCCTCCTACATTAATTGACGCTTACTCGCTTATATATTTAAGGTACTCACTTCGTCCCTTTTTAAATGTCAAAATAACTAATTTTATAAAATTAATGTATGTTGGAAATAGAGTGAAAAAATTATGTCTGGACAAATATACCCTTCATTAAAATAGAGGAATAAATAAATTTTAAAAGGTGAAAGCTCTTATTCATTAATTAAGAATAATATGAGTATTTTAATTATTGGAAATGTAAAATTGACAAATAAAAATGAACTAGGTAGTTAGAAAAATTGACACTTATTAAGGGACAGAGAGAGTATTTCATGTCACTTTTTGATTGATAAATTTTTATCTAATATTTTGTTAATAATTACAATGTTATGCTTGTAGGATAATATTTCTTGTTAAAAATCTAATGATAGTAATTTTATATAACAAGTCATCATATTAAGAAATTTATATTTATTTATTTTTTAAATTTGACCGTACAATATTTATTGAAGGAGGAACCTTATTTATGGAAAGGAAAAAAAAGAACAGGACAGTAAGGACACATACCATTTTTTCATCCCACAAACTTTAACGTCTTCTTTTACTCATGTTACAAACTTTAGGGTTCAAAAAATTAATTACCTATACTTCGGGGTCCAAAATGCAAACAACCCTCAATCAAACTAGGGGTGAGAGAAAATTTCATATATCCTAGACTTCCAATTAATCCTAAAAAAAACAAACCTAGAGTATATATATATATATATATATGTGGGGTGTACGTTGTAGACACTAGATTTTGTATCGAGATCAACAAGTGCACCAAAGTAAAATCGAGAGCCAAGAACAGGAACAGGAAAGAAGCTAGAATAAAAGCAAGGTCATTTGGGCCTTGCTCCATTTCCGGAAGCCAAGCCTAAGTGCGACGAAGCCCAAAATGAGTCACTGGAAAAAAAAGGTCGTTGGGCGTTCTTTAAGCCCACAACCATCATACACATCTGCCACCTGTGCAATTCATGTGAAGGAAAAAGGATGGTGGTTGGCCTTCCTCCTTACCATGTCACTGATCCGTATGCTTAGCCGGACAACTTAATCGATCTCGCAATGCATGCTGCTGCGTGATTACGCCGTGTAGAAATCAAGGCCCAGCGGCCATGCTCAAGGGATAGGGAGGTAAATAGTAGGATGAGTCTCGTGCATTCCATCTTCATCCACCCCCCTCCCCTATAAATGTCGAGACATTTTGCTGAAGAAACCATCCAAGAATCATCAACAAATCCTCTAAGAATTTCCTAATTCCCTCTTCCATATTCTCAAAAAGGGGTCCCGATACTAATCCCGATTATGGTACCACGGATCCCAAAGTTTTGACATCGATAATCTCATACTCCGCCTATCTCATTCACATTTTTTGTATCGAGTAAGGTTAGTTTGTTTGGTTCTTTAATCATTCCCTTTGTAGTGATATACCCTTTCTTTAATGTTCCATTTTGTACATAAACTTTTATAAAAAGACATCATTACATTTGCATGTCATGAATATGAATTTGTGAAACTCTTCGAACTTCTCCTCGCTCTTTTCATTTCAAGATCGATTCGAGTAGTGTTTGTTTTCAAACAAGCAAGTCCGATTTCTAACTCTCGGACTCGTAACCTTACCACCAGGCTCAGAATTCGGGTTCGTGGGCCAGAGTTTTCATCATTTCACTTTTGGTTCGTTGATTTCTTTAAATCAACTGGCGACTCGTTTTCTATCTTAACTTACATAATTCGTTTTCTAACTTTTCACATTGGTTCGATAAATCAAAACAATACATGTCTGGGGATTAAAATCAAGGGGTCAAAGGACAAAAATGGTCTAGAAATTGAGTAAGGCCCAACGACCATGCTCAGTTCCTGGCCGATTTTCTAGTCAATCGGCCCAGAAGGCCGTTGTATTGACCCAAGCATGGCTGTTGAGCCTCCCCATTTGTCGCTTTAATGGATGTTCCAAGTACTCTAGTATAAGTTGATGTTTCAAACCGAAGTGATTGTCTCTAAATGAATTTACAAGTTTAAGATACTTAAAGAATCGAAAAGTTTTCACTTAAACAAAAAAAATCCTTATTTAAAGATTAAGTAACGTTAGTCGGTTTCCAATCCCACATTTACGTAGCATCGCACAGAAAGTCGTTCGACTTTTTACGATGTCCGATATACAGTTCTGTGTGGGGGGGGGGAGTTATAGTTAGGGATGGCAATGGGTCCTTGACCCGCCCCATTTAGGTGGGTCTGGGTCCAAAAAAATTGGATCCATTGGGTCCGGGTCGGGTCTGGGTCCACTAAAAAAAACCCGACCCATGGACCCGTCAAATTATATATTAATATAATGAAAACCCTAGTTTATTTGTATTCTCAGAGTTCTATAGTGCGATAATCACGAACTTTGTGTTTGTTTTTTTTGCATTTTAAGTTATATAATTGCATTCTTAGAGTTGATGCGTGAATGATTTTTGTAATGTTTTTATGTTGAATTTTGCTCATAGCCTTGTACATTGAACTCGATGTTTTTATTATGTTGAAAATATGTGTAATTAAATAGAATAGTTATTATTATACCATTGCGCATGTATAAAATTAACCCAAAATATTGATAAATCTAGTAAAAAAATACATGGGAGTATTGGACCCAAAAAGGACCCGTTATGGCCATGTGGACCCGGCGAATCCAGGTCCGGGTCCAAGTTTTTGGGACCCACCGGGTCTCGGGGTGGGTAAGGGTTCAAAAGAAATTGGCGGATCTGAGTCTAGTTGGACCCGCCTCAGACCCTACCCGGCCCATTGCCATCTCTAGTTATAATTAGAGTATTATTGTCTAGAAAATCATAAAAAGTTAAAAAGTCAGTAATTTTAAGGGTAGTAAAGAGCAAGAAAGATTGAAGTCAAAGAATAAAATTAAACAATTTAAATTAGTTTCATCATATCCATCAAATTCACACATCTTTTTCCCACGACTTGGGGCATTCCACGTGTTTAGACCATCGAAGTGGTGTGGTGGCATTAGGTGGTATCATCCTAAATTTTTCCCATTCACGAAGGATTTTACTTAGATCCACAATCTTGGCGCAAATAAAGCGGCAACAATTAGCATGAACAGTAATCACATCTCGAATATCCGAAGTGTCCTGACAAAAGCCACTAAAGAAGTGGGTCTCTAGGAATCGAACCTTGACACTAAGTTCATCAAACACACCTTGCTGAGCCATCCCTTGAAGAACGTCTTGCTCCTTGTCATTTGGATACTTGTCTTTGGAGTCGTACCATTTCTCAAACAATGCAATGGTCTTGTTGTTGGACTTGACCAAGTAGAAGCCTGTGTTGATTACGTTTTTGGCTGACTATGGATCCCCATCGAATATGTCCGTGCTGAATTGAATGTCTGCATCTTTATGCTTTTTAGTTAGGGCTTCGAAAGGGTTTCTTAGCCATATCACGTCAATGTCCTGCAATAGTAGGTAAGTCATTATCTACTAAAAAGTTTAAGGAAATAAGCAAATCTGTTGTGTGTGTCTGTGTGTAGGCTAATGGTGAACCATTAGATCAATAATCTAGTATGGGTATTAATCCAACTTATCACTCTTTTTTTTTTTCTAGGAAGAGGAGTCTCACGTGAGATTAGGACAAAGGGGGGGGGGGATAGGTGATAGCATTGGTCAAGGCACGACATATTTGTGCATTCAATTAGCGCTGCCAAAAAACTGGGTCCGGGTAAATCTGGGTCGGACAAAATCGAACAATGTCAAAATTCGGACGATAAATTCATGTCCAGACCCGGTTTTATTTCGGGCCAAACCGGGTCGGATAATTCGGACGAAGCTAAAATCGGGTCCAGACAATAGAAAAAAGAGAAATTTTATGTCCGAATATTCGGTCAATATAAAAATTTGGACGAAAAATCTATGTCCAGACCCGGTTTTTTCTGGGTCGGACAATTCGGATAATCCGGGTCGGACAAAATTTTGCCAGCTCTACATTCAATTCATTCTCAGGTCCCAAACTCATGCTGCTGGAGATGAAAATCTAACTCCTTTCAAGCTAAGTAATTTTCCCATTTTAAAAAGTCTCATTAATTTTGTGACTATTCATTGGTATAGGGTTGTCGAGAGCAATTTTCCGGCGACCCAGACCAAAGGGCAGAGACGATCGTAGTTAGATGGGTCTTGTTATTTTTCAATTTTGTAATGGTGGGTTTCATCAAAATTTTTTGTGATTGAATGTTTGTTCTTAATTGGTAAGGAACTGAGAATTACAAGTTCAACTGACAAACTGCTGAGCAAAAAAAAAAAAAAAAGGAGATGGAAGTTGAGTTCCATTCCTAAATTCATCCAATTGGTCGATTGTCTTTGTTTTGTAGCTGTCTACCATGAAAGCTTAAGTGCTGGTGTTTCCCAGGCGAGTTTCAGTGACACACATCAATTTATGGATATCAACCAAACATTTGGACATCATATATAACAATGATAAGCATATGAATATCACGTAATTATAAATATATGGACGTCAACTAATTAACTTGAATGAGGACATTATAACAAAGCATATTGGCAAAAGATACTAAAACATACTAATATGCTTTGTTACAATAATGTCCCCATTTATGTTAATTAATCAAGTAATAAACATATGGATATCAAACACACATTAATTAATGGATATCAATTACTAAAAAGATGGACAACAATTGATGAACATATGGAATCAATTAACAATGATAAGCATGTGACAATCAAGTAATAAACATGTGGGCATCAAGAAAATAATATGAATGGGGATATTGTAACAAAACATATTGGCAAAAAGATACTAAAGCATACTAGTATGTTTTGTTACAATTAGATCGAGTAATAAACATATGGACATCAAGTACACATGTCAATTAACGAATATCAATTACCAAACAGATGAATCACATCAATTCATAAAACATATGGACATCAAGTAATAAATATATGTACATCAATTAACAGTGATAGACATATAGAAATTAAATAATAAACATATGGATATCAAGTATCAAACATCATGTACCCAAAATGTCATGATGTGGGTATATGGATGGGCGGATATGTTAAGGGCTTAAGGGTGTCCATGGATTGTGATTCTATAATATGATTAGAAGAAAATTTATTTATTTGGAGCAAGTGGACACCTTATAAAAAGTCCCAAAATACATAAATATGGTTGTCCAATTTAGTAGCAACCTAAAACATATCAAATTATTTTTTTTTTAAAAAAAAGTTTGGTCAATGAGTTGGGTATGTGTATGTCAACATCCATTTTCCATTTTCTCTCTAAGGCTTCCCATCTTTGTGCAAACGTGTTAACTTATTTGTGATTATTTAAGTGCATAATTTATGACTAAAGATGTTGAAATATATAGCGAAAACTAGAAGCTAACCCGTGTCTTAGCCCCAACTCTTCCAATTTAAGTGTATAAGTTTAAGATATAAATATTTAATTAGACTCTGTTCTTTTATGTGGTAGGTTGTGGTGCGGTACCACACCGCACCACACTAGTCAATATTCTACCACATTTCAGCACACTCCATCACACTTTACCACAATCATTACAAAAATATCTTTTTACTTTTATCTCTCTTCACTTTTCTCTTCTACTTTTTACATTATCTCTTCTCATCTACCTCACCTACCACAACTCTCACCACAACTCACCACACTTCACCACACTTTTTCAACTTTCACCACACCACACCATTATCACGCCGCACCGCACCGTATAAAAGAATAGAGCCTTAATGTGAAATTTTAAGTTACTTTGTGGACATATTTATATGATAGAAATTTTGTTAAGCTTATAAATTATCATTAAATATTTATTTTTATTATTTTAAATTTTATTTTAAATTTTTTTTGAAAACACTTATAAATTAACAAGGACATTGAACACCCCTAAATTAAATGTCTAAATCCGCCATTGGGTATATGCCCTTATAAATAGGTTGTACATGCATGACCAATGTTTGAATAAACTATATATGATCATAAAAACTTATCAAAAATAGCACAAGGACCATTTTCGTAAAATATGGGATAAAGATGAAGATTTTTCAAACATAGGTATGAATCCACTATAAAACCATACTTTGTGCTCATAAAAAAGACATATAAGTTCTTATGTAATATTGCTATTATAAAATCCAATAATATCATTTTTTTTTTCAATTGAACATATAACAACATGGTTTTCATATTAACAAAGTAAGACACTTAAAAAATTTCTTACCCCAAATTTTTTATTAATATTTTTCAATTTAAGATATAATAGTATGATTTTAACATATAACAACATGGTTTTTATAATAATATAGGTTACATTGTACATCCAGGTCACATGGTAATTAATATCATGAGATCCCACTCTGCCGTGATCTTGAATTCTAATTTATAATTAGATTTGACAGGCATGAACTTTTTGATTGTTTATAAAACGTGTTAATTGTTTAATTAACCTGATTCTTGTCAATGCTCAAAAAGTTTGAAAGTATGTTGAGTCCACATTGCATATTATCAATACATTTCGTGAAAATTGTATCAAATTTTATACTTAATTTATGATTGCATTTTCCCGTTCATTAGTATAAATTTAATAGTAGTAGTAGTAGTTCAATATGAACTAATGAACTATCAACATATGTGTCCAGAAATTATTAGTTAAAGTTTTTAATCGTTGACAAATAGCCTGTTCATGACAGGAGCTAGTATGATTTGAAACAATCTTACGAGGAATGAGAGTTAAAAATAACCAAAATTGATAAAAGAAAGTCCTCGGTTAAGATAATTTTTAAATTTTAAATGTCTTGCCTTATTATTAAAATTATGTAATTATATATTATAGTTGAAATAAAATGATATTGTTGAATTCTATAACTATAATATTACTTATAAATTTCATAAAGTTATATACCTTTATCCACTATTTTTTATATTTTCAAAAAAAAAATGCCTAAAATATATCTAATGAACGGGGTTGATTCAATTATGCTATCATTTATCCTTATTGACATATATTGAACGCAACTAAAGCTTCTTATAATTAATAATTAATACTTACTATTAAAAAAATTAGTGTCATAAATCATTAAAAATACTAATTTTAAAAAGTATAAGATACTTATAAAGTGTTTTAGGAAAAGACTCGTATTAGGGCCGGCAAAAATCTGACCGACCCGATAGTCCGAACTTTACCAACCCGGAAAATCGGGTATTGGACATGGCGTTTTGACCGAATCTGAAAATTCGGTCATTTGGTAATTGACCGAATAAAATACGGGTCGGGTTCGGGTTTAGAAAAACGGGCTCGGGTTGACCAAATTTTTGAAGAAAATTGAATTCGGTCAATCGGGTCCGGGTTGACCAAACCCGAAATTGGGCAATAATCAGTGAATCACAAGATATATTACTAAAAAGAGTAAAAAGTTCATTTATGAAATTCGGTCAATCGGACACATTCGATCTAACCGGGTTCGGGTTTGACAAATGTATCCAAATTAAAATTCAAACAGGGTTAGGGTATGAGGTTTTTGACAGAATACTGAATTAACCGAACCCGATAAAACCCGGACTCAATTTTTTGCCACCCCTAACTCGTATCAATCACCCAAAAAATTAAACGAAGGTGCATGTATAGTGGTTGCATACCGTAAAGACAAAGCTATACCCTTTGTTGAGCACTTGAACAAGAAACAAAGTCCTCCTCCACATCATATCTATGAACTCTTTCGACATATACACCACCTCTCCCACCCCCTCCTCCTCGTCAGCCGCCAACCGGTAGCAGTGGAGCCCACGAAACCGGCACCGCTCGTAAGCCACCCGATCGACCGCCACGACGACAAGGTGGTTGACAAGCACCCTTGTCTGTTCCCCCTGCCAGAACCCCTCCAAGAAGAGATCAAGCATGTTGGGGACAACTTCACCCTCCACATACGCCTTGTTCACAACGGCTATAATTACTGTCTTGTTGTCATCCATGGATGCCATTTCCAGCACTCTTTCGAGCTCGTCCACGTCATTTTGACGGGATTGGGTGGCGACGAGGGAGGAAGGGGTGATGGTAGAGTTGAGTATGACGACGAGGAGAGTGACGACGGTGGTCACAAGTACGAGGAAGGTGATGTTCCTCCATGGGGATGAGTAGCAAAGAGTAAGCTTAGATGGCTCCATTGACGTACTCATCAGGTGGAAGAAGAAGAAAGGAGACGAGGTCTTACATTGTAGGAGTTTGAAAGCACTAAATAATATATTGAATGAGTAAGAAAAAGATTAATAGTCATGAGGAAAGTGGGGGAAGACTTGTTCACATGTCATGCAACCTGATGCAAAGGGAATAAAACATCTTGATGCAAGAATCAAGATGGTATTTAATTATCTTGCATTTTATCTAAATCACTCGTAAAGTTAAATATAAGTATATTTAAATCATTATAAAGGTATATATGTTTCGTTACTTTGAGGGTTATTACAACTTGTAAACAAATCAAAATAATTATCTATTTATATGTTTTCATAAATATGAAACTATATATAAAATGTACACTATCTCCTATCATGATAAAATTAGGCTATTATTTATATTTTTTGACCTAGATAATAAGTATGATACTCTTATAGTTGATAAATATATGTAATTATTAGAGAAAATATTATTAAAAGTTACAAAAAATGTAAAATATAGACAATTCATGATGATTATATATTAACCATCTTGAGTCAAGATGTGTATCATTAAGTATATCGATTTTAGGTTTATGATACTTATAAATCCAACCTTGACATTTTTAAATTAATATTTATCCACCTTACACTTTTGAGTCAATTTTATTTAACTGCTTTTTTGGTGAATATAGCAACTTTTTTAGTGAATGTGTGTTATGATATTTGTTTGCTGAAATGACAATAATTTTAACAAACAAATATCATTACATATCAAACACACAATGGAAAGGTTTTTAAATTTATGGAAAAGTAGCTAAACAAAATTGATTTAAAAGCATAAAGTAGGTAAATATTAATTTAAAAAAGTCAAGATTAAATTTATAAATGTCATAAGTATGAAGGAGGTATATATGCAAAATTTTCATGCATCAGGTATACATGATTTAATTTTCATTTTTATTTTCTAACGCACCAACTCATAGCTAGACTATCCATCAATTTTTATATGATACACCCCATAGTATCTATTTTTATATGATACACCCCATAGTATCACATAATTTAATATAAATTTATCAATATTATTATAGAAATTTATTTAATATTATAAAAAAATTAGTTGATAAGTTAGCATACTCGAATTATATAATGGAGACTTTAATCAGGTCTGCTATGTTAAAGGTTATAATATACACCTTGCCAAGGGCCCAAGGGTATGCATTTGAAGGCAAACATTTCTAGTAATCAACTAATAGGTGGAATTATTAGATAATTGCTACTTCCTCGTACCAATTTGAGTTTAGTGTCAATATAATTAGGGGTGAGTAAAAGTTCCGGATGTCTCAGATCCCAGTTTCAATCCTGAAAATCATAAAAAAGTTTAGAGTGTATTGTAAGCACAAATTTTCATGAGTAAGATAAATAAAGATAAGAGTTAGTGAACAAATATAATTTGTATTTAATTTTAAATGGTTTTGGTATAGTCTCTATGTATTTGTTACAAAATAAAAATAAAAATATAACCCCTCCGATTCGATCTTCTTGAATGAATCTAAACAAGTTTTGAATGGGTGTGGTTTTGACTGAGTGTGATCTTTAACGGGGGTCATAGAGACTTGATCTCGATCAAGATGAAATTGTTTGATCCTCCACGAATGAACGGCGCCACGAGCCTAAGCTTACTTTGTTGTACTTGTTGTCTTCGAGAGAGATAGCATATATGTGTACCACCTCGTATATATGGTTAAGTGTGGTCTAAAGTGATTAAAATAACTACTTATATCAGTATATCATATCACCATGGTGCATCTTCTTTTAAGGTGACTCATCTATTGGGAACTCCTCAATTAAGCATGCTTGGCTGGGAGTATTATAAGGATGGATGACCTCCAAGGAAGTTCTCTCAAGCAGCGTGTGAGCAAAGACGAAGCACATTGAAAAGACTCGTGGGGATTTGTGGGGCTCTAAAGAAGAAGAGAGGCAGACCATCGAAGAACAAAAGGAGAGACTCCGTCCATGACATTGCGGCACTACCTGCTGGGGCGAAAAGGTGCAAAGGATGCGATAAACTTGGGCATAACAAAAAAACTTGTGGCAAACCTCGTGATGAGCATGGAAGATTGGTAAAAACCACCAAGAGAAAGGCTAAGAACACCAAGTACAACAAGCCAGGAAGGCCTTCCAAGAAACAGAGATCTGATGCACCGGGGACTCAATCCAGCTAAGCAACCTAGTCCTTGTTTAGTTTTCTACTTACTAATTAGTATAATTATTATGTTGACATGTTCACAGTGCTGGCACGTGTAACACACAGAAAGGGTTGTGGGTTTTTGGTTGACTTTTGGTGGCCAGACGCTTGTTCGTTTTTACTTGCTTTTGTTAATTGGTGGTGTTAGGAAGTATACTGATATTTTGTTGTCAAGTTTGCTGTCTGCACTTGGCTCACAAACATCATCTTTTGGTATATTTGTAAAGCTTGTCTAACATGTTTATGCAATGAATGCAATCTGGAAACACTGCCAGACACTTTTGCTAGTTTCATATGCTTGTTTCATTTTGCTAAACATATTTTGGTTGTGTTGCTGGTTTAGAAGCCAAATGGAGAATATAATATTTGCATTGGATGCGTTCATAGGGTTTATTTCCAACAGTGACATTTCCTCGTAGCACAAGTTTTATCTGACAAGTCCTGTCCAATTTAATCTTACTATGTCTGTATTCCTTAATGAGAGGCAGTATGTTGTATGTATAATCTTGTTGATTTTAGTGGAGCTTGGATGTGCAGCATTTGTATCATTTGACAAAAGCTGGATGGATATAAGTGCATATTGAAGACACAAAACTGGAAACTTTGATATGATCTACCATGCTTGTTTCATAGATACACAATTTGCTTGTTTCATAGACACAAAACAGAAGCAGATTAGAAGAGAAAAATTAACATCTTCAACATTACTTTCCATTGCAAATTTACAGTACATATTCTTCACTACTACTACCATACAAGGTTACATTACAGTTGTCAACCACCTACAGCCAATTACTACTAAGCATGAACCAACCAGCAACAGTTCACCATAAAGGGTTACATTTTGAAACAAATCACAAACAACACTACCAACAAAGCAAATATTAACCCAATCTGGAAACACTGGCCCTTCTCCAACAGCTTCATAATAGTTTTCAACTCTTTCACATCTTCCTTCACATCTTGAATCTCCTTCAAGGTCCTTGTCTCTGTATTTGTTGGAAAATTTGTAGCAGTATTCGCATTCAACTCATCCAACCATCCAATAAATTTGTCACATCTTAGACACTTCACATACTCCTTTCTCGGATTCAATTGTGAATTTGAAATTCTTATTACACCTTCAACATTGCATCTTGGACAAATCCTCTTATAACTATGGATTGAAGAAGAGGATAGTTCCATCCTTCAACAACCCTAATCATATAATATAAATTTTAAAAAAAAAATAAGAGCACTCCTAAATTAAATCCAAAACCCTAATTCAGGGATGTTTCATTCAAACAACAAATTCAAGAAGGAAAATACATGTTGCGACGAGGAGGAGGGACAGCGGGTGTTAGGTGAACTCGAGATTCGAGAAGGAGGTCCAAGCTTGTCAAGGTTGCCCAGCCTTCTTCAATGGAGGTCGTGTATGGCTGCTCTATCTCGTTCTGGAAGACATCTATCTCTGTTCAGATTTGGGTATTCAAATGGGAGGGGGGTCGCCAGGCTTTTAATTTGGCTCATTTATTTTTTTTCTTTTTGTTTTCCCCTCTTAATGAAGTTGGTCAAAATCATCAAATAGTTAATCCATATTAAACACATCATTAAATACTTCAGTCGTTTTTTGGCCGGATAATTGCCAGAAAGTCCCTCCCAAATATTTTCATCAAATATAATGTCACCTCCTAGTAATTTAGTAAAATGCAGGACCCTTATAATTATTACACCAAAATATGAGGCCCTGTTAGTCGTTTTTTGCTTTTTTTTTTGTCCTTGTTTTGTGGACATTGTCACGTGGCTTTTGCCACACCTTTTTTTCTTTCTTTTTTTTTAATGTGTGCAGCCTAATCTCTTGGTGGGAGAGACTTGAACAAATTTGCAAATTTGGAATTGAACGGAATGAAGGATCAATTGAGTAAAAAAAAAAAAGGCCAACTCAACAAGCTGTTTGACCTCCCCCTTTTCTTTTTCCTTTTGCCGACTTATTCAAAATATTTTTTCTTTTTTTTGATTTTTTCTAATATGTATATTTTTCTAACACTTGTCCCTTTTTTTTTTCTTGGTCACTTTTTTATTGTGTAGGGAGTTGCTGCGATCTGCCTGAAATTGTCCTTCGTCCTCGCCAGTATCTTGCCCACTCCTCAGCGTGTTGTCGTAGGGTAGTACTAGACTACTCTCTTCAGGACTGTCTGCGTCAAAGATGTCATCACTTCGCTTTAGGTGGATTATCCCATTGGCTGTTGGCGTAGAGTTGTTCTCGACAACTCTCTCAAAAACGACAGTATGGTCAGGGTCGACTAGGTCATTGCTTCGCTTTAGGTGGATTACTCCCTTGGCTGCTGGCGTAGAGTTGTCTTGAACAACTCTCTCAAAAACGACAGTACAGTCAGGGTCGACTGGGTCGTCATCGTGTTTACTCCTCGGGGATGTTATGATGTATTAGACATCGTGTTTACTCCTTGGCTGCTGGCGTAGAGTTGTCTTGAACAACTCTCTCAAAAACGACAGTACAGTCAGGGTCGACTGGGTCGTCATCGTGTTTACTCCTCGGGGATGTTATGATGTATTAGACATCTTTGAGGTGTCTCTTTTCAGAACTGACCTGCGTCGATGGAAGTCATCATCGGGTTTACTCCTCGGGAACGTTCTGATGTATTAGACATCCTTGAGGTGTCTCTTTTCAGAAATGATCTGGGTCGACGGAGTCAACGTGTTTACTCCTCGGGGACGTTCTGATGTATTAGACATCTTTGAGGTGTCTCTTTTCAGAACTGACCTGGGTCGACAGAGTCATCATCAGGTTTACTCCCTTGGTTTTTGGCATAGAGTTGTCTTAGACAACTCTCTCAAAAACGACGGTACAGTCAGGGTCGATTGAGTCATCACTTGGCCTCAATTGGAATACTCCTCAGCTTCCTGGCGTAGAGTTGTCCTAGGCAGCTCTCTAAAAAACGACAGTAGAGTCTAAGTCGACGGGGTCGTCATCGATTGTCAAAAAGGACGCCGCCAGCTGGTTTGCCCCCAATATTGATTTGAATGAGACATTGACGTTGCTAACTTGAAAGAGTCTACCACTTAGCCAAAAGAGTGCGCCACAGATTTGAAGGACTCACCTTGGAGCAGAATTCAACCAACACAACTAGGATGCCTCCATATTGCATGCTTGAAGGAAGTTGCCAACCAGCATGAGTATTTCATTGATGGTGCTGACTTGAAGTAAACCACTGACATGAAGATCTTGGCAAGCTATAGTGCGACTTGAAAGCCTACAATCATAATGACTTGGAAGTCGGTCTATTCCTTGTACTTTTGACTTGAGAGTCTTTATTGTGATGACGTAAAAGTCTTTAAAATTTGATTTTGACGACTTTGGATGATTTGGAAGTCTTCAATTTTTGATGATTTGGAAGTCAGTGGCTTTGGTGACTTAAGAGTCTTGAAGTTTGTTGACTTAAAAGTCTTTGGATTTGCTGACTTGGGAGTCGTATGCATTGTTGACATGGAAATCTCGAACTTTATTGACTTGGGAGTTGTGATTTTTTCCTTTACTTGTGAGTCCTTGTGTTTTGTTGATTTGAATTTGGTTGACTTGTAAGTCTTTCATTTTATTGACTTGGGAGTCAGGAGACTTGTTGGTGCGAGATTTGACTGACTTGGAAGTCTTCAATTTTTGTTGACTTGGAAGTCTTTAATTTTTGTTGACTTGGAAGTCGGTGAATTTGGTGACTTGAGAGTCTTGAAATTTGTTGACTTGAAAGTCTCAAAATTTGTCAATTCATTACCCTTTTATTTTTGCTATGTTATGACTATATTTGGGTTTGGACCCCAAATTGCCTACGTACCTTATGGATGAAACACCCATAAGGATCAAGCCAAACGTAGTTCAAATTTTAAAGATGGAGAAATGAAAATTTTTATTTATTAATTTAGCCGTACACAGTTTATACTCTTGCGGGCCAGGAGTATTACAACGATAAAATTGAAAGGAACTAAAATGCAAATGAACTTCTTTTTTTTTTGTGAACAGTTTAGGCTCTTATTCGGGAGCTACATCTTCATTTTCCTAGATTTTGACTTCAGTAGAAGAAAACGTCTCCTCTCGCTCAAGCTCCATGTCGATGTTGTTTTTGCTTTGATGACCGGTGAAGATCACAATGTATCTCTTCACTCTAAGGGATCCTCCAGTCTTGACCGCCAATGTTGAACAACGCTTTATGCGAGATGGGATGGAGCTTTGAACTTCATTGATGACCCCAAGGCGGCTAAATGCGGAGCTTTGTTCTTGGTGGGGCTGTGAGTTTGACATCTCTTTAGTCTGTTTGATCCTTGAAAATAGAGAAGGCTTTGATATCGGGTCATCCTTGATCCTGCTAAAGACTGAGGCTTTGCGCTTCCCTCGACACCCTATCCGCTGAAAGACAGATGCTTGTTTGCAAGAAGCTGACCGTCCCAACCTATCGAACACGGAGAGCTTTGACTTAGGCTGATAATCGGTTACCTCGTCATCTTTTTCCTCGATCTCGAAGCAGGAGACCATGTTCATAGCGGCAACTTTATTAACTTTTCCAAAGGAGTCCTTTGGAAAGTATTCCTCTAGCGTGCCAGGAAGACGAGGGTCTCGCTTGAGCAACTTAGCTAAACCCACTCCTTGTTACTTGATGACTTCAAGCCTTTTGCTCTCTATCGAAGGTTGAGGATTGTTACTTCTTCTTTGTTGCTTACTTTGACAAGGCGATGTTGTTTGGACTTCACTTTGCCCCCTAGTCTTCCTTCGAGACACTGAGCTCCATCCTTCCTCTTCACCAAAAGCTTTTGAGACTTGCTCATGTTCATCTTGAGGGGCATGCACTCGTACAACAAGAGGGACTGGTTTCTGGCATCCGAATTGGATCATCAAGACTTCATTTCTACTGGTCGAAATTGGTCGTGCTGAGACATAATTAGCCTCGACATTGTCATCCAAGTCCAGTATAATTTGCCCATCTTCAGCTAGTCTCATGATCCGCTCCTTGAGTGTGATACACTTCTCTAGAGGGTGACTGACTACCCTATGATAACGACAGTATCTTGGATCAGTAGTTTTTCCCACTTCTTCCGGCCTCTTTGGTTGTGGAAGTTCGATAACTCCTGTCTCTAACAGGTTGTCGAGCATTCCTGACAAATCTGAGTCTGGAAATGGGTACTTTTTTTCTTGAAGCTCCTTCAGTGTAGGACGCTTCCTTTCAACATCTTTCGAAGAAGTGACTTTCTCCCTTTTGGGTTTAGGTTTAGCAGAGATTCGCACTGGTTCGCTTGTTGAAATAGCCATTGACTCTTCTTTTGAAGTCTTTGGCCACTTGCCATTCTTCTTATACCCACTAGCACCGTTCCTTGATTCGGATGAAGATGAATTCCTTCCCCGTCGACTTGCTATAGTTATCTCCATATCATACACCTTAGTTGCCAACTCCTGAAAGGTTTTCGGCTTGACCATCTTGAGGACGTAGAGCAAATCCCAGTGCATACCTTGGGCACACATATCGACAGCTGAAGCTTCGGTGAGGCGATCCTTGCATTCAAGACTAAGAGCCCTCCAACGATGGATATAGTCAAGTACCGGTTCGCCCTCCCACTGTTTGGTGTTTGTCAACTCTGTCATGCTGACGACCCGTTGAGTGCAGTAGAACCTGTTGAGAAACTCTTGCTCCATTTCTTCCCAACTGTTGTTAGACTCGGGTTCCAAATCTGTATACCAGTCAAACGCGATCCCCTTCAAGGAGCGAACAAACTGTTTCACCAATCGGTCTCCTTCTGTGCCAACATTACTACAAGTTTCGATGAAGTGAGCGACGTGCTGCTTAGGATTACCCTTCCCATCAAATTGATTAAACTTTGGGGGTTGATATCCTTGTGGCA
This sequence comes from Portulaca oleracea, assembly GCA_029582165.1. NCBI lineage: Eukaryota > Viridiplantae > Streptophyta > Magnoliopsida > Caryophyllales > Portulacaceae > Portulaca > Portulaca oleracea. Next base: position 9,092,890 of record CM055880.1, read on the forward strand.
TTCGAAGGGCGTCGATCCTCTTCGTGTATGGCTTCGTGTACAAGTGGGTCTTGTTTGATCTCTCTCCGAGTTGAGCGCGCACTGCATTTGCCACCAAGTTTTGAATCTGCTCCACAGTCAGTGATTCTGAAGATGAGTTACTTTTCTTGTCCTCCCCATCGCCATCACCTTTGGAAAACTCTTTGTCAGATTCCTCTTTGTCAGAATCTTCATCGGAGTCTTGATACGGGCGCTTCTCTATCTTCTCCATCAGTTTTGCGATCTGCTCACTTTGTTCGCTGATCTTCTTGTCTTTCTCTTCACTTTCCATGGCGAGCTTGTTTAACATAGCCTCAAGTTCAGCTATCTTTGCTTCCATGTTGACGGCCTTCACGTCGCTTGAATCGAAGGTCGAATTTGACTTCTTGGAGAAAGAGATGAGAGGCAGAGATGTCCCACCGGGCGTGCCAAATTTGTAAACACAAATTTCGAGCCTGAAATAAATAAAGACAAGAAATATGAGAAACAAATTAATTTGTATTAATATTTGAATGTAAGCGGGTACAATCTCTGTATTAAATACAATAAAATAGTCCTCTGATTCGATCTCCTGAAATTCGGGTGAGCCGAGGGCGCAGACGCTTGATCTCGATCTCAAATGCAGGTCTAGCTGAAGAACTCTTGTAGCGGTTCTTGAGTTGAAGGTCTTGAGCGTTGATCCCCTTAGTGCTTGGTAGCTGGAGTCTGCTCGAAGTTTAACCCTCTAAAGGTTGACTGTTGGTTGTAGTTCTCCTGGTTCTTGGATGCGAGGGCTTAGTGCTTAATCTCGATCGATGAACCAAACGAAGAAGACGACTGCAGTCTTTGATGTGAAGGACAGAAGTTGTTGAACTAGCCGACGTTGGTCCTTGGCACTTGGTAGCTGGAGAGCGTCTGTAGTTCGATCTTCTGAAGGCTTTGCAGGTATTGCTGAAGAACTACGGCTTTGCAGGTATTGCTGAAGAACTCTGAAGTAGTTCTTTATCTTGACGCAGTAGAGGCTTGAAGACTCGATCTTGAGCTTTTGCAGACTTCGATCCTTGGCGCTTGGTAGCTGGAGACTGCTGGCAGATTGATCTTCTGAAGCCTCTGGAGTGCAGAATGCCGAATGCCGAATGCCGTCGGGGTTAGACTGTAGAGTGTGTTGAAAATGAGGGAGATGACTTCTATTTATAAGCTTTGGAGACCTAGGATTGCCAAGGGTTTGAGTCGGCTAGCTTTGGGATTGGGCTGAGCCCAAATTAATTAATTATCCATTTATTTAAAATAAAGAAATAATTATTATTTTCTGCATCATATTTGACACGTGTCACGATACTATTGGTCATGATACATTTCCATTTAAAATTTAATTAAATAGACCGCCGAAGTCAATTTAACACGTGGCAGCTTGTGATTGGTCAAATAAAAATTAATTTATTTTCTACGTGTCATCTTCTGATTTGTTGACAAATTTTTGCCTCCTACAAACATATTTGTCATTTTGTCACATCTCAGATTAACTTGTGAGTGAGAGGACAATATTATTATTATTATTATTGTTATTGTTATTGTTATTGTCATTGTTATTGTTATTGTTACTACTACTACTATTAGTCCATTTCATTAATTATGAGGGAAAAGCAAAAGTAATATATGGAATTAAATGTTGTAAACGCTACTCATTACTCTAGAAGTTAAGAATTGCAATGTCAAGGGTTTGGTCAATCAAAAGTCATTTATTAGCATACAATGCTACGTTACTGTATATGTAAAATTTGATAAAATGATGTTTTGATCGGTTATAATGTTAAACGCTAGCCAAACCAATGTTATTATACAAAACCTTAAAATATTACAATCTTGAAAATCATAAAAAATTAAAAAGGTCAATAATTAACCGGAGTAACGAGCAAAAAAGATTGGAGCCAAAGAATGAAATTAAATAATTGAAATTAGCTTCAACATAACCATCAAATTCTCACATCCTTTTTCCACGACTTGGGGCATTCCACATGTTTAGACCATTGAAGTGGGGTGGTGGCATTAGACGGTGTCATTCTAAAACTTTCCCATTCACGAAGGACCTTGCTTAGATCCCCGACCTTGGCACTAATAAAGCGGCAACAATTAGCATGAACAGTAATCACATCTCGAATATCCGAAGTGTCCTGGCAAAAGCCGCTAAAGAAGTGGGTCTCTAGGAATCGAGCCTTGACACTGAGTTCATTAAACACACCTTGCCAAGCCATCTTTTGAAGAACGTCTTGCTCCTTGTCATTTGGATACTTGTCTTTGGAGTTGTACCATTTCTCAAACAATGTTATGGTCTTGTTGTTGGACTTGACAAAGTAAAAGCCCGTGTTGATTATGTTTTTGGTTGACGATGGATCCCCGTTGAACCTGTCTGTACTGAATTGAATGTCTGCATCTATATGCTTTGTAATTAGGGCTTCGAAAGGGTTTCTTAGCCATATCACGTCAATGTCCTGCAATAGTAGGTACATTAGCATTATCTACTACAAGTTTTTTTTACCGGATCTTTCAAACGAGTGTTAATTCAGGTGGATGACTGTAATATTTAAAAAATATGTTAGAAATAAAAGTCAAATTATAAATTCAAACAATATATGAAATATCATGCAAAAGAAACTATACCAACAAAAAGTTTTTCAAGGTAAAGAAAAAACAATGTGAAAAAGATATATTGACTAAGGAGAAGTAAAATAAAAACGACATATTATATTAGTTTAAATGTTGACTCAACATTCTGAGGAATATATATGTATAAGTCAAGCAACTTAGGGTCCGTTTGGACCTAAGAAAATAGCATGGGAAAAAAAATAATTTGGAAAGTGAGAATTTTTTCTTTGTTTGGATTGAAGAAAAATGAATGGAAAAAACATAGTAGGAAAACTACATGGAAAATTTTGGACAACAAAGAACTAAAAATTATCCCTTCAAAAATGAAAGGAAAGTTGAGAGAAAAATTTTGGATCTAAAAGCCAACATTTCTCTCCTTCGTCTCACGCGGCTCTCTGGATTTTCTTTCTCTCTCTCTCTAACGCGCTTGTCTCTCTCTCTCTCTCTCTCTCTCTCTCTCTAACTGTCTTCTCTCTCTCTTTAACTTTCTCTCCTCTCTTTCTCTCTCTTTCTCGCCAACTTTCTCTCTCTCTCTCTCTCTCTCTCTCTCTCTCTCTAACTCTCTTGTCTTTCTCTCTCTCCTTTATCTCTCTCTAACTCTCGCTCCTCTCTCTCTCTTTTCTCTCCCTCTCTCTCTCTCTCTTTCTCTCTCTCTCTCTCTCTCACTCTCTTATCTCTCTCTCTCTCTAGCTTTCTCTCTAACTCTTTCTCTCTTGATCTCTCGCTATCTCTCTCTCTAACTCTCGCTCCTTTCTCTCTCTCTCTCTCTCTAAGTCTCGCTCCTCTCTCTCTCTCTCTTTAACTCTCTTTTCTCTCTCTCTCACTCTCTCGCTATCTCTCTCTCTCTCTCTCTAACTCTCGCTCCTCTCTCTCTCTCTAACTCTCTCTCTAACTCTCTTCTCTCTCTCTCTCTCTTTCTCTCTCTCTCTCTCTCTCTCTCTCTCTCTCTCTCTCTATCTATCTATCTATCTATTTATCTATCTATCTCTATCTCTCCCAAATCACATCATATGATCTAGAAAAATGAAACTTGACATTTACATATTTCCATGCAAAATTTATTTTTCCATGTATTTTTCCTCAAACCAAACAAGAAAAAGAAAGTTGAATGGAAAATTAATTTTTTTTCCTTCAAAATTTTACTTAAACCAAACAACGGAAAGAAACTTACTTTACCCCCAAATTTTCTTCCTCATAATATTTTTTTTCCATCCTGTTTTCATGGGTCCAAACGGACTCTTAATGCAGATAAAATGGAAAATGTATCAAGCATCGTGCACCCAGAGCTAGAATGTTATGATGTCAACATAACTCCCTATAAATGGGTTGGGTATGCATAGTTCATGTTTGAACAAATAATGATCATAGAAACTTATTCAAAAAAAACACTAAAACCATATGTATAAAATCAGGGATAAAAAATGAAGATACTCTAAGCATAGTTATGAATCGACAACAATATTACTTTGTACTCATAAAAAAGACGTATAACGCGTTATGTGTTATTGTAGCGCGCGCTATAAACCTATAATAATATGGTTTTAATACTAAGGCAACACATCTAGAACAGTGTATTGCCCTATGACTCATCATTTTTGTATAAATTAAGGTGGAAAATGTTTATTAAAAAAATGCTTTGAGTGCTCATAAAATAATAAGCTACTTTGTAACATCTTCACTAACAAAATCATTAATTTCTTTGTAAAATCACTGATTTAATTACTCAAAAAAAATATACTTTGAGTGATGTACATGTTCATAAAATTAAAATAGGAAATGCCCATAAGCTAATAAGGAAAAGTGCTTATAAAATTTTGGGTGATTATACAAATCTTGCCCCAAGACATTCTTTATGTGTCTTATCTTTCACGAAATTGATGTTTTTTATGAGTTTTGATATTATTTTTGGGTGATGATATGAGTCTTGTCCCAAGACACTATATATTTATGTGTCATACCTTTCACCAAATTGATATTTCTTATGATTTTTGACACCACTTTGATTTTTTAATAGTAAGTATTAATCATCAAGTATAAAAAGTTTGGGGTGCGTAGGTTGTGTCAATGAGTACAAATGATACTCTAATTGAACTAACCCCTTCTGTTAAGCTTATTTTAGTCGATTTTTTGAAATGTAAAAAATAATGGATGAAAGTATAACTTTATGCAATCTATATTTGATATTATAATTATAGAATTCAATCATACCATTTAATTTCATCTTAATATATAATAATATTATTTTAATGATAGGCAAGACATTTAAAAAGTGTCTTGCCCCAAGACTCATGTCATTTTTGTAAAAAAATTTTCCTAAAATGAAAATGAGTTGTGCTACATAAAACGGTGTCCATTTAGTTTCATAAAAATTTAAAAAAAATAATAAAAATACTTTAGGTTGTTACATTTTGGATCTTGTAAGATATGGACGTTAATTTTTTTGACTCTTGGTTTTTAATGTTTATATTTTGGACTCTTGGTTTTTAATGTTTTTATTTTGTATTAATATTTGCAATTTGAGTTGCCTTTGCCTATTATTTCCCATTACCATCTTCCTCATGCAATGATTATGGTTATGGACATAATACTTTATAATGGTCATTGTTGTTATCTTACCTATCATTTCCTTTGTAATTGATTCATATTTGATACTTAGATCTAAAGTTTTAGACTACTCACAAGGAACTGTCGAAGGAATCGGTACGTAAAATTGATGGGTAAAAAATAATTGGGTAAAAGTTAAACTTTGGTAACTTTTGGTAATTTTTGATAAATTTTAATAACTTTTATGAAATTTATCCCAATATATCAAATTTATTTATTTTTGTTTTTAACTTTGGTAAATTTTGGTAAATTTTGGTAAATTCGATTTACCCATGAATTTGACAAGCCTGATCTAAGTAACACCGGCGTGAATAAGAGATGTGGATTATAATTTCAATATCAGTTTTAAGTTTAGTCCTGAAATTTAGCGTCAATCAAAGGAGAAACTCAAATATGGGAAGAAAAAGGACGCAGACATGAACTTTTTTTTTTAACTTAGCCCACATACCTTCATGTATAAAAAACAAACACTAAAATCAAGAATTCATTAAATTAATATCCATATCTTACAAGATTTAAAATGAAAAAAAAAAACCCAAATACTTTGTGCACCTAGGTCTACCCTCCAATTTGAGAGGGGAGGTTGGGTTATTCCTTTGCCACATGGTAATTAATTAATATCATGATATCCTGGTTTAGTCACATGCCTAATCTTGAATTCTAAGTTATACTTGATAAAATTAGTCTTAGCATGCACTTCTTTATTGTTTATTAATTGCTAAATATAAACTGATTCTTTAACTACTCAAAAGTTTTGAAACTAGTATGTTGAGTCCAGATTGTACATTATTCATCCATTTCATGAAAGGACAATGATACACATTTTGACCCAAGGTGGTTAATAAACATCTTGAATTATCCATATTTTGCATTTTAAAACTTTTAATAATATTTTCTCTGATAATTATAATAATAATAATATTTTTTCTGATAATTATATATATTTATCATCTATAAGAGTATAATACTTATTACCTAGGTCAAAAGATATAAATACTAGCCTAATTTTTTTATCAATCATAATACAAAATGCACATTTTATGCAATTTTATATTTTTGAAAAAATATAAATAAATAATTATTTTTATATTGTTTATAAGTTGTAATAACTCTCATAGTAATGAAATATACTTACATTTTAACCCTATGAGTGATGTACGTGAAATGCAAGATGGTTAATAATCATCTTGCATCAAGATATTTATCATTTTGCTTGGTGAAGTTTATCAAATTTTACTTAATTTATGATCACATTTCCAGTTCATTATAAATTTAATAGCAGTAGTTCAATTCAATATCAAATATCAACATATATATAGTGTTAACAAATTAGGCTCTATTCTTTTATGTAGTAGGTTGTGGTGCGGTACCATACCGCACCACACTCTTTAATTTTCCATCACACTTCACCACACTACACCATAATCATTACCAATATAATATCTTTTTATTATTTTTCTCTCTCCTCACTTTTCTCATCTATTTTTCGCATTCTCTTTTAACCAACTGTATAAAAGCGCGGGGCATATTATTGGTTAAAGTTTTTAAATGTTGAGAAATAACTAAGAGTGCATGCATGAGAGGAGTATGATTTGAAACAATCTTAGTAAGAACGAGAGTTAGAAATTATACCGTAAAGACAAAGCTATAGCCTTTGTTGAGCACTTGAATGAGAAACCAAGTCCTCCTCCACATCATATTTATGAACCCTTTTGACATGTACACCGCCTTTCCCCCCGCCTCCTCCCCGTCGCTCGTCAGCCGGTAGCAGTGGAGCCCACGAAACCGGCACCGATCATATGCCTCCTGATCGACGGCCACGATCAAGAGATGGTCGAGAAGCACCCTGGTGTGTTCCCCCTGCCAAAACCCCTCCAAGAAGAGATCAAGCATGTTGGGGACAACTTCGCCCTCCACATACGCCTTGTTCACAACGGCTATAATTACTGTCTTGTTGTCGGCCCCCATCGATGCCCTTTCCAACACCGCTTCCAGCTCATCATCGCCGGCGTTTGGCGGGGTAGGGTTTTGGTGGGGCCGCCCGAAGCCCAAGAGGCAGGTGGCGGCCGTGGTGGCGGTGGTGGTGGAGTTCAGGGAGAGGAGAGAGAGGATTACGACGTCGGTGATGATTAGGACGAGGAGGGAGATGTTTTTCCATGAGGAGCAGAAGGGAGTAGTCGAGTTTCGGGGGGTTGGGGTTGACTCGTTAATGGCATCCATTGAGGTCTCCATGGGGTTTTGGAAAGATGGACTAATAGGACATATTCATGCAACGAAGATATATCCCAGGAGAAAGATAAGTGTTGCATGTGTATTTAATTAGGGATTAAAATTTTGACTATAAATTTCTCTATATATAAGTTACTCCCTCCGTTTCATATTAATTGTCGTCTTTGGGAATTGTGCAGTCAAATTTCAAAAAATTTGACCATAAATTTCTCAATACATACAATGAGTTGCTATATAAAATTACCACCATTAGATTCATGACGAAAAGTACTATCATAAAAGTATAATATTGCAATCGTTAATAATATATTATGTAAGAAGAAATTATCAATCAAAGAGTAACATTGGAGACCGTGAAAGTCAAAATTATGACAGTTAAAATGGAACGGAAGAAGTACTATATAATTAAACTTATCACCTTTAGATTCATAACGAAAAATACTACTACCTCCGTCTCATAATAATTGTTCATTTATAAAAAATTTTGAAAACCAATAATATGAGTTAATTGGGTATTTGTATTGCATGAAAAGTTGTGAAATATTAGTAATAAATTGCTTGTGTGTATTTTTCTCTCATACTTTTTTTTTATCTTTAAGTCCAATAAATTAATAAAATATATAAGTAGTTAGCTGAAAAAAGTTGTATTGAAATTGTAAAATGACAAGTATTTTGGCACAAAAAAAGTTGGTTAAAGTGACAACGATTGTGGGACGAAGATAGTATTATAATAGTATAATATTGCAATTGTTAATAATATACTACCTCTGTCCCTAAATGAGTGTCCAATTTTCTATCTACATTGTCCCTTTTTATTTGGTAATTTTAAAATTTCAATTATTAAAATACCCACGTTACCGATATTAATGATTGCTTTGGAAATTGGAAATCTAAATATTACTTAATTAAGATATGAAAAATTCATTGCTAAGTGAAAAGGGTATACTTGTCCAAGTGTAATTTTTTTACTCTTAGGGACATTGGACTTATAAGTTAGTTACCTTGACATTCAATAAGGCACGGAGGTAGCTAATATTATGTAAAAAATTATCAATCAACTAATGATACTAATTGAAGAATGTGAAAATCAAAATTATGATAATTAATATGAAATAGATGGAGTATTTGTTAATAGGGAATTGCATATGCTTTGGATTAGAGAACGTAGGGTTTATTAAATCGTCACGAGGGAAAAGTGTGAGAGAAGATTGGTGCACAAGTTATGCAGCTGACTAGGGTACTTGCGATTGCTTGAATATTTAAATATCCAATTGCATATACTTTCGATCACTTTATCTCAAGTCAAACGCAAAGTAGTGAAGGAAATCTAGGCACTTATTAAAAGTTTTCAACGCAATATCATTATGTGTAGAATCATTCAAGTACGGACACCTGGTATAACATAAGAAGCATGTTCAGAAAAACCAAAAGTCGTGGTGAAAAAGTTGGGTGATGAATTAAAAATAAAACATGTTACCATGCATTTTAAGGAAATTTTGCACATGATAACATTTAAAACTCTGATTTAAATGTTTTTGAATTAATTAGTATTTATTTTTAATCAAATTAATTAATTTATAATTTTTCCAATAAATTACTAAACGGTACCCTATGTTTTGAGGTATCTATTTTTAGGGGACCATATTATTGAAAATAATTTCTAGGTACCCTGTGTTTTGTAGTACCTATTTTCTGGAGGCAAATTATCTTTTAAATTTATTATAAGATCCTCAAGATTATATAAAATTGTAAAAATATCCCTACCTTCATAAAAATTTGTCAATTTATATTTCCACCTGCATTACTATTTGTTTTAAAGAATTAGCATCTCCATATTTTTTATTTGGTGTCAGAGCAAATAGTAATGCAGAACATATAATAATTCTTTAAAACAAATTATCAGAACTTGTCAATAAAAAATATGGAGATGCTAATTCTTTAAAGAGAAATTGATTTGGTCATAATAGACTAAATAATCTGAACTTTAGATTTGATTCTAAATAATCTGAACTTTGACCCCTTTGGATTCTAGTAGCACGCTACCAAGTTAAGTTAAACTTAACTCGGCGGCGGAATGACAATAGTAAGCTGACGTGGCACAACGTACTAAAAAGCTCAGGCATGTGCCTCCGTCGCCACGTCATCCCGCCACTGAGTTAGTTAAGTTCAACTTAACTCGGTGGCGTGCTACTAGAATACAAGGGGATCAAAGTTCATATTATTTAGAACCAAATCTAAAATTCAGATTATTAGTCTACAATGGCCCAAAGTTCAGATTATTTAAATCCAATTTCCCTTCTTTAAAACAAATAGTAATACAAGTGGAAATATAAATTGACAAGTTTTTATCAAGGCAGAGATATTTTTGCAATTTTACATAATCTTGGGGATCTTGTAATAAAACTAAAAGATAATTTGTGACCAGAAAATAGGTACTACAAAACATAGGGTACCTATAAATTATTTTCAATAATATAGTCCCCTAAAAATAGATACCGCAAAACATAAGTTACCTTTTAGTAATTTATCAATGAATTGAAAAAAAAAATCCGATGAATGTATGATTTGGTATGAAACTTTTTCGTTGGAATAATGATCACTCGCAATAGTGAATCATTTTTTACTTGAAGATGATGTGGCATTTATTAATTGGATGTTGAATTGAGCAAATTTATCAATGTCTTAATCAATTAATCTCTCAATTATTTTTTAATGTCTATCTCTTTCAATCTCTTCCACACTCTGCCTTACTTTTTTTTCTAGATTCTGTATCCCTAATCAATCCCACCATAATATTTACTTATTCCAATCCATTTTCAATATCTCATCATTGCAGGTAATCTAATTTATCAAACAGTTAAAACTAAAATACATAGAGTATTAATTTAATCAAAATGCTAATCATTATACAAACATATTATTATCAGATTGGATCTTAATCAGGAGTCAGCATTAATTCGGATTGTTCAAACTTCAAAGGTTTGAAAGGAAAATAACATCAAAATATTCTATATATATAAAGAGGCTTATTGTTGGAGGAGGACCAAAAAATGTTTGAGTCACATTTACATTTTTGCCCTCAAAATATAAATAAGGCTTATTGTAGGGGGAGGACCAAATATATTTATAATAAGTGAGTTAAATACATATTAGGTTTATATTTAGATAAGGTAAATAGTAAATACGGGTCTGACATATTTCGGGTTCGTGTAAATATGAGTTAAGTGTATGTCGGGTTCAAGTAAATATGAGTTTACGTGTATTTCGGGTTCGGGTCAATACAGGTCATGTATATTTCGGAATCGGGTGAATATGGGTTGGATATTATTTGACAATAGAAAACGTTAAAAGTCTTAACATATGATAATTTTTAAAGCGTCATAATTTTTATGAGTATATGTAAACTAGGTACCGTTCTTTTATGCGGTAAGTATGCGGTGCGGTAATTTACGATGCGGTGGACTACGGTGAGTTGTGGTGGATTATGAGTTGTAGTTGACATAATAAAATGGGTGTTGAAAGATTTTATAATTATTTGAAAAATTTTGATATTTATTAAAAAGGTAAATGGAAAGGTGTGGTGGATTATGGTGTATTGTGGTGAGTTGCGGTGTGGTACAGTACCGCACCGCATGGTACCGCAAAAAAGAATGGGGCCTAAATTAATGCGCATTATATTTGAAAAAGGAACATAACATTACATATAAAATTATAAATACTTGTATTATTATTTGTAATTTTTCATACTTATTGAAATCCAAGGTAAATGAAAATATGATTAATAAAATATATTTTATGTGCATTATTAAACCAAATATATATAATAAAATTGTAAATTTTAACTCGTGCTACAGTAAATAAGGAGTCTAGCATCAAAATAAACTTTATGTCCAAACCAATCAATTCGGGAAGTGAGTTAAATATGTGCCGGTTGTATATCTAGATATGGTAAATACGGGCCCGGTATATTTCGGGTTCCGGTAAATACGAATTAGGTGTATTTCGGGTTCAAGTAAATATGGGTTAAGTGTATTCCGGTTTCGGGTCAATACGGGACCGGTATATTTTCGGATTGAATTAATGTGGGTTGGATATAATTTAACAATAGAAAATGCGAAGAGTCTTAACATATGACCATTTTTAAATCATTATAATTTTTACGAGTATATAAACTAAATTAATGTGCATTGTTTTTTTAAAAATGAATGTAGTATTACATATAAAATTATAAATACTTATATCGTTGTTTGTAACTTTTCATACTTATCAAAATCTAAGGTTAACTAAAATGTGTTTAATATAATATATTTTATGTGCATTAGTACACCAAGTATATATAAGAAAATTGTAATATATTTGGCGGGTGGGAAAAGTGGAATAGAGTGGGCAGATTAAATAGTGATTGAGAATTTAAGTCACATCAGTCACATCATTTAAGTATATAAATTTTAAAATATATTGTTTATAATTTTTATTAAGGTATTGTGAGTAAGGCAAATCATATTAATGATATTATTTATTAAATATATGAATTTTTAAATAGATATCATGTAAAATAGATAAGAAAAAATTAATAATATGAAAAAAAGTACAATAATGTAACTAAGAATGTGATAAATAAGATAAATTTATCAAACATTTTAAAAAAAATAGGATCCTAACCCGTTCATAGGACGGGCCACAAATCTAGTATTAAAGAAAGATGGAAAAAAGGTGCTCAAGAAAGGACATAAAAGAATTGAGGTTCTTCCAAGATAGTACTACCTCCGTTTTGTTTTATCTGTCGCCTAGGGAATTGTGGCAAAAACTTTGACCGTTAATATCTTAATTTGTATAATGATTCATCATACAAAATTAATATCATTAGATTCGTAATAAAAAATACTATTAAAAAAGTATAATATTATATTTTTCTATAAAAGTTTTATATTATAAATTATTAATTAAAAATTGGTACTGAAAACCGTAAATAACAGATAAAAAAGAACGGATGGAGTAAGTAGTAACATAGTCACTATCGATTGGTAAACGTCTCACATGCTAGTGATAAATGCATGCCTTTATCCCTTCTAAGGAATGTGCTTTCTATAGTTTTAAGATAATTGTACTTTTGCTGAATTTTATGCGAATTAATATATCAACACATTTAGTGACGGAAGTAATGAGAATGCTAGCTCCGTCCCAGTTTAATCGTCCATTTACCTAATTTGACAAGACCAACGCATATTGATAATAATGTGAAAAGTTTGTTAATTGCCAAAATTACTCTTCAAAATCCTTTGCACAAAAAAAAACTAAAAATTGTCAAAATTCTAAACAAATTCATTTATTAGGGGTAAAATAGGAATGACAATCATAGAAATTATAAAAGAGACAAATAAAAAGAGACAAAGAAATTTTTTTTACCAATTTTATATCTGTATTTCATAATTAATGCTTATCAGTTTAAGTAAATTTATCATTTTTCCTCTAAAGTAACAAATGTAAAGGAAGCGAAGGAGTAGTCATTTTATACATATTAATTGATTGTACTAATGGTTTGTTTGACATGTAATGAGAACAAGAATTTATAATAAGAATGACAATAGGAACTCACAATGAGAATGAGAATGAGAATGAAAATGAAAATGAAAATGAAAATGTGATTATAAATTTCCTACTTTTTTGTTTGTTATGTGGTATTTCAAAATGAGAATAACTTGAGGTGGAATTAGGAATAAGTATCATTTAGAGCCATAAACTACATAAGGTTTTCTTACAAGGATAAAGGATCTACAAAAATTACCAATCAATAAAAAAAAGGAGAAACAACATAACAAACAAGACATACAACCTTAAAAAACGATGCCAAGACCAAGAGCTAAGCATAAGAGCAAATCCAACAAGATAGCAACCTAGTCTATGCTAGATCAACAATTATATCTTCTTTTTCCTTTTATTTTTCACATCCCTCTTGAAGTGATCTATAACTTCAACTTGATACCCAATTATCGCCATAGCAATGTCGTTGCTAATTGTGTGCAATCTCAGCATGGATATTTTTTATTTTCTTGTCAACTCTTGGAGCTTCATTCGATGTTGAACTAGCCATTCAAGTTGCTTCCATAATCATTCCTCATTTAGTTTTCATCAAAGCTTTGTCCCCCCCCCCCCCCCTCCTTTCCTTCTACTATGTGCATTTTTACCCTCAAAGGTAGAATCCTCAATACAATGAGAAATATCAAAGTCAGAATAAATCGATGTAGAGTCATTCCCCTTATAACTATCTTCTGGATTAACATTTAAATCCAATTCCTAATGCCTTTCATGGCGAGGATTGGAGGATTCTTACCATGAGAAGTATAGACGCATGCATGTAATGATTGTAGGGTGACACCAAACAACATAGTTGGATTTTAAGAAGGTTCGATCAATAGACTTGACAAGGTCACCACAAGGAAAAATAATCAGGTTGTGGTGCATGTGGGTTTGAAAGGTTGTCTTCGACCATCTCAATAGAATCTTCATTCTTATTAATGGGAGAATCGACCTCGGTATTTTTTACAACTTTGGGAACCCAAATCCATTATTGTGAGTCTCCCCTCAAAGAGAGTTGTAATGTTTATTTTTTACTAAATTTCATCCAAGAAACATTCAAGACGGACCCTCAAACAACTTAGCATTAAGGACTCTAACAACATCATAACTCTTTGTTTATATCTTAATCAGACAAAATATGAAAGTCTTATCATTCCTTCCCAGTGATATTACCGAATCCCCTAAACAAATAACTCAAAGCAGAAGCACGGTTTTATTCCATTTCTTTTTCATGATACCAATTTCTCATCTCTACTAGTCTACAAGGTACATGTAAGGCACAGTAATAAAATGGTATTTACCATTTCAATTCTATCATATTTTAAAATATGAAGCGAGAATAAAAGATAATATTTTTTATACCGACAATGTAAATTTTGTTCAGTTTTAATTAAAATGGTTACTAAAATATAAAACTAGTCTTCACTATTCATATGGTTGAAAGTTTAAGTGCTTTTATACCGAAGTTTCTTATTTGTACAAGTACAATTATATTAAATAAAAGTTCACGTAAAGTTAATTTAAAAGTTCTCTCTCATCCGTGCTAAAAGGGCTTCCGCAGAGTGGAGGATTCAACATAAGTTGAGTGATCCCTTCCTTACTCCCATACAGTCTTCATCTCCGTCCACCTCTTCTTCCTCCACTGGGTGTCTTGGAATAAGCCTCTGTCAGAGGCGTTCAAGCTTAATTTTGATGCATCCAAATTTGTTGGTGTTAGTGTGGGGGGATTTCTTCCTCAGGACTCCGTGGGTCATCTCATAGCAACCTCTTCCTTTCCTCTTTGGAAGCTCTTCCATCCTCATTGCAAACTTTGAGGAACACGCTTGTTTGATCATATACATGCCTCTCATATGGACATCTCCTCTCTTCATATTGAAGGCGATAACTTGATCCTCATTAAAGTGCTTCGTGGAGAATGTCATATTCCGTGGGAAATTGATTCACTGGTCCAAGATATTCGCGACTTCTCATTCCTTCATGTAATGTTGTTGTTATTAAACATATTTTTAGGCTCTGTTCTTTTATGCGGTAGGTTGCGGTGCGGTACCACACCACACTGCACTACTCAATATTCTATCACACTTCATCACATTTTACCACAAGCATTACCAATATATCTTCTTACTTTTCTCTCTCCTCACTTTTCTCCTCTAATTTTTACATTCTCTTTTCTCACATACCCCACCTACCACAACTCTCACCACGACTCAATCACCACAACTCGATCACCACGCTTTTTTCAAACTTCACTACACCGCATCATTACCATACTGATACCACACCACATCGTATAGAAAAACGGAGCCTTAGAGGAGATAATAGAACTGTTGATTGACTTGCTAAGTTTGGTTTGTCTTGCCTGTCAGCAAAGGTGTGGGTTAAGTCCATGTGTTTCTTTTTCTTCTATTCTATGTGATGATAAATATACGTTCTTTAATTTGACATAAATAGGATCTGTTGCACATAAGTGGAGGAAATTTAAAATTTTAATTACTTGATCATTTTCAACTTAAATGGAAAATGTCCTTGTAAACACAAAATTTGAGTCTAAAATAAATAAAGATGGGAAATTGAGAAACAAATTAATTTGTATTAATATTTGAATGTGTGCGGGTACAATCTTTGTATTAAATACAATAAAGTATTCCTCTGATTCGATCTCTTGAAATTTGGGTGAGCCGAGGACGCGTACGCTTGATCTCGATCTCAAATGCAGGTCTAGCTGAAGAGCTCTTGTAGTAGTTCCTGAACTGAAGGTCTTGAGCGTTGATCCCCTTAGTGCTTGGTAGCTGGAGGCTGCTCGAAGGTTGGCCGTTTGCAAGTTGACTATTGGTTGCAGTTCTTCAAGTTCTTGGATGCGAGGGCTTGAGTGCTTGGTCTCGATCGATGAACTAGACGAAGAAGATGACTGCAGTCTTTGATGTGAAGAACAGAAGTTGTTGAACTAGCAGGCGTTGGTCCTTGGCGCTTGATAGCTGAAGGTCGCTTGTAATTCGATCTTTTGAAGGTGTTGCAGGTCTTGTCGAAGAACTTTGTTGTCTTTCTTGATCAAAATGTGCTAAAGACTTGGAGACTCGATTTTGAGCTTCTGCAGACTTTGATCCTTGGTGTTTGATAGCTGGAGGCCGCTGGCAGTTTGATCTCCTGGAGCCTCTAGATGCCGATTGTTGAATCTCCGGGGGTTGTAAATGAGGGAGTAGGACCCCTATTTATAGGTTTTGGAGGCCTAAGGTTGCCTAGGGTTTGAGTCGATTTTTGGCTTGGACCCAATTTATTAATTATTCATTTATTTTAAAATAAAGAAATTATTATTATTTTCTGCATCATAATTTACATGTGTCACGATAGTATTGGCCAAGGTACATTGCCATTTAAAATCTAATTAAATGGACCGCCATAATTAATTTAACACATGGCAGATAAATAAATTTAATTTATTTTTCACGCGCCATTTTTTAATTAGTCGACAAATTTTTGCCTCCTACCGTCCTAACATAAAATTTTTATAAGGCATAAAATGCCAGGAGAACAAAAAAAAGTGTGTAAAAAAAATTGTAGTATCTGCATAAAGTACTAAGATATACAAGACTTTAGAAAATTCAGAAATAAGGTCATGTTCTTTGGTTAAGTTAATTTCAGGTTTGGATGAATAAGTTAGAATAATTTGGGATAAGTTAGGATATGTTATGATGTTTTTTTTGGGGAATTGTGCTTTAAAGTAAATTTTTTTTGAGGAATTATGTTAGGTTTGGATAAGTTAAGATAAGTTTTTATGCGGCTAGTTGGCTGCGATGTTACAACTCACTGCAACTTGCCATATTCCACCACAACCCACACAATCCATCACATTAGTCTACCCCAACCCACCACAATTTACTTGTTCTAATTTTGTAAAACCCCGAATTTTCGATTAGTGCCACCATTCGTTCTAGTTGGCATACCGTTAGGTATGAGTTTAAGTTTCGAGGACAAAACTTCTTTTAAGGGGGTAATGATGTAAAACCCCGAAAAATTTGAAAGCGTTGACCGTGACGTCGTTAATTATTTAAGCTTGACTCCGTTAATTTTGAGATTTTATCGGCGATTGTTTATGCTAACATTTGAGCTCGTAGGACCGTTGATGGGCTAATAAGGGTAAGATAGTAATTTTCTATGTTACGGAAACGT
Organism: Portulaca oleracea; assembly: GCA_029582165.1. Taxonomy (NCBI): domain Eukaryota; kingdom Viridiplantae; phylum Streptophyta; class Magnoliopsida; order Caryophyllales; family Portulacaceae; genus Portulaca; species Portulaca oleracea. The sequence continues at coordinate 9,110,107 of CM055880.1, forward strand.
GCCTGGGAATAGGGGTGTTTTGGGTAATATACGTGGTAATATTTGATGAATATGTGTTTAGTTTATTTAATTATCATGTGGCTATTTTTTTAATATTATTATTATTATTATTATTATTAGTAGTTGAGAAATTAAAATTTATACTTTCCTAGTTATTAGTAGCATCAGTGGTTAACTATTTTGCAGATTATTTTCACTAAATTAATTTTAGTTAGTATATATAATTATTATAGTAAACCCTAATAACTCCTGCGGCCAACCATCGTCGGCACCGTCTCCGGCCACCACACAATTCGTCGCAACCACCGCACCGGCCACCACCCCCTCTTTCTCTCTCTATCCCGCTCTTTTCCTCTCTCCCTTGGTGTCTCGGTTTTGTGCGCCGCCCCGTGCGACACCACCATAGCAGCGATTGCACCACCCGACGCCGCCACATTCCGCACCCGCCAAGCCACTGTCGCAGTCATCGGACACCATCGCCTGCCGCCCTAATGCGAAGAGACGATTGAAAGTGTTGCTGTTGTACCGTCATTCATAACCGTCACCCATAATTGTCGCCATCAACCGCCGCTTCGACCACCGTTGCACCTGCTTCCACCAGACGCGCCGCTTCCGCCGTGATGGCCCTCGAACACCAACCAGCCCCTACTGCGCGTTCTAAACCGTTCGATCTAGTGAGCTCAAGTGTGTTCTGAAGTAAGGAGAAGAATTGCCAGGTAATGTCTATGTCCTAAATCCCACTGGGGTGCACTTTAATTGTTTTGTTGATTTTAAGTTATTTTTACGGTTTGCATCTCGAAGGAATTATGATGAAAATTGACTGTCTATTTTGGATGTTGATTATGTTCTCTGAGTTGAAAAAATGTGGACAGTCGTTTATGTGTGATTTGGAAATGGTTTTGGAAATTTGGGATTGGATTGGATTGGATTGTTTGAGTTGGATTGGTACGATATTAAACCTGATTAATAATTCAAACGTGACGTAAATGCGGGTTCGGGCAACGCCCCCGAAGATCGGTATCCTTGAGGGGGGTTGTCAAGAGATCAGGGATGCTTGATAAGTGCTACTTCCCCGGGGTTAGTTATGTGCACGTGTGTGAAATGGATGACCATCCGTATACTGAGATTGTGATTGATTGAATTTGATACTGAGATTGAGATTGTGATATGAATATAGCGAAGTCATTGGACTTCGAGGGCCAAATAAGCAAGGTCCGCCCGCTTAATAATTCTGAAAGGTGGTTTGGTTGGTTGGGAAAGAAAGTTGGTTTCGAAAAGATTTGACTTGTTCACTTCTCCCCCAAAAATGAATTGAAATGGATTTTGAATTGTTTTAACGGTTAGGGGTAGACATTATTGAGTCATCCTCATGTTTTAAATGTTTTGTTTTCAGGTGAAGAATTCTATGCTGGGGATGGGAATTAGCAAGTGAGGACGTTCGTTAGACTTTATTGTTTGGAATAAAGAGTTTAGTAGTGTTGTCAGACTTGAAATCTTTCAGTAGTTTTTGTTATGTCTTGAATTCAGATTGTTGCTAAGTTAAATTCGAAGTTTAATTTGTTTAGTTAAATCCTTATTATTGCCTTGTACTTCTCCGGAGGTACGGCAGTGACGCCCGTCTTTTCTTGGACGTTTTCCGCTGTTTTTCGTTGGTCAACATTAGGTTTGACCGTTACTTTTTAAAATCGAATTTCCAGGGCGTTACAAATTTAGTTTATCTTATTATTAAAAGTTAAACTTTCTATAACTCACTTTATAAATTTCACATTTTCCAATTACAATTATTAAAACCACAACTTGCCACACCCCACCACAATCGACCACAATTTTTCCAAACCCACTACAATTCACCACAATTCCACCACATCGCACCGCGCCATACCACAACCAGTCGTATAAAAGAACAGAGCCTTAGGATAAGTTGGGAGAGTTATATTTAATCTAACCAAAGAACAGGGACTAAATGTGGTTCTAACAAAAGATCACAATAATTTCAATGAGTTGTAAATAGATCTAATCAGCTTATTTTCAGCACAAATTTATCTTACAGTTGTACCCCTAAAATCTAGATACGTATGGTAAATTAGTAGTACATGCAAACTTCATTATGCTTATTAGGGGAAGAACTCAAGCGTTTTTCTTTTTCCGATAGTTATAACCCACAAAGGCTAAAAACATCAAAGATGCTACAAAAGGTCCGCAGAAAACAGCGAAAACAAACCAACAGCAAGCAAAAACAGCAATAAAAAGGAGATACAGCCATTAAAAAAAACATGAAAAATAATAGCTACGAAACCAGCCATAAAAGAACTCAAACGTTACATCTATAATTTCAATTATTTTACTACTTCATTCCCGGTTTTTGAATTTTAGCGCAACATTTGAGTTTTTCTGGATAAGGGAACTATCAACCACCCAACGGTGATGGAGAATTGATTGTTGAAGTTTGGTTTCTTCATTTTAAGATGGGTAAAATAGTAAATAATGGTGTGAACTTAAGTATAATGAAATGCTCCCTCCTTTAAAAATTATTCATGTTTGACAAAGAAGGTTAAAATTTTAAAACTTTGGCCGTTAATCTATCAAATTGTATATTAATATTATAGAAAATCAATATTATTATATTTACAATTAAAAATATTTTTAAATAAATATAATATTATAAATTTTATTACTATAAAACACGAAAAAATAATATTTAAAATATACGTCAAAGACCGAAAAATATCATGAAGGAAACGACAATGATATGAGATAATCAAGCATGTACACAAGCTGCAAATGATGCTTACTATACAAAAACCTGACCACACATTTTAAGTTGTAAAACCAAGTCCACACACTCTGTTTCTTCAATGAACCATTCAAAAAACCAAAGAAAATTACAAGTCACCCAAAATCAATCCCTCTTCCAAACCCTTTCCTGCATCCCATAAACATACCTCAACATTTCAAAAATGGGAAGCAGCCTTATGAACCTTTCCATAAACCCTCAAACTCCATGCAAAACTATCCCTCATCATACTCAGACACCCACCATTTGTTCTCCATCAATCTCATTACAGCAACCCAAACTACTTCGAACCCGAACATTGGCCCTATCTTCATCATCATCCTCGACCTCGTCCTCAGTTTCAATCAGCAAAAAAGAGGGTGAAGATGTGGAATTTGGTAAGAAAACAGCTTACGATGTCGAGTTCAAGACCATGGGAGCTTGCAAGCTCGGGATTTCTCGGTACCCAGATTTCGAGTATGATGCTCCAGGTGGGGGTGGCATTGGAACTGCTCAAACTGACTCTGACAATGGTCAGATGATGGTGAATTTTGATGTCAGTAAGGTTTATATTCCACCATTGACAAGTGAGACCACCAAGTTGTTGGGGTTGCCTTTGCCTCCACCTTTCAGGATTGACATTGAACCTCTGCTACTCCAGGGTACCATTTTTCAAGACTCTGGCAAGGTAACCTTGAACATGCATTCTTATATGTTTGGTTTGAGTCATGCTTAATTGTCATGGTACCATAGGCAAGGTTGTTAGAATCGAGATTCTAGTTAGTGTAGAATCGGATCGAGGATCATGAGATTCTAATGCAATAGAAAAATATCAAAAAAAAGTTCTATTCACTAGTAGTGAGGCAATACATTTAGTTGTTTAGTTGTATATGTGTGGATGACTAATACAAATTTTTTATTGATATGACAAAATTTTAAAGATAATAATGTATGCGGACATTATCAAATTCACATCGGATCGTGGATTGAATCACAAAATCACATAATTGGATCGTAAACTCGTAGAATCGTTGACTTGGGATAGGATTTTAATAGCAATGATTGTAGGTTGAGCTTGAGTTCAAGGCGAAGTTTTGGTTTACGGCGGGTCCAGTGTACAAGGCACCACCGTTGCTTGTGGAGACAGTTCTGACAACCGAAGAATGCGAGGGTCGGTTGAGGAAAGGAAAAGGGCAGAGGATGAATCGAGATGGCAACTGTAAGATGGTAGGCCTCGCAACTGTCGAACCAATTGATGATGCCTTCATGAATACTTTCCTTGGCCTTCCTACTGAATGCCTTGCCATTTTGAATGCTACCATCTCTTTGAAATAGTCACAACAGATTCATTACACAACACCCTGAAATATTGTCCTGTCAAAATATGTATATGTTGAGGATCACACTTTTCTGAGTAAATCGATCTTTACCAGACTGCAATCGTTTCGTGCATGGTCACTGCGAATGGAGAGATTATACTCAAAGCCACAGGCTGACTGACTGCATCTTGTAAGCGAAATGCCACGATTAAGACAAAGATTCGATAAGAAACTAATATACTAATATAAGCTGATCATTGATTATGATATCATTCTATACAAAATGTTACAAACACATGGCTGTGCTTTGCACTGTTGTTTTGGGTTCTGATGTCCAACTGTGATTGCCATGGCTGTCTGTTGTAATACCCTGTAAGGAACAAGAGTGTTTTCGGGTATTTCTGGTTCGTTTGTCACTTGTTTTGAATGTAATGTTGAAACGATGTTAACTAACAGCATGAAAGAAATGCTACATAGGGAAGGGGCAGGGAAACTGCAATTTATGAATGAGCAGAAGAACAATAATGCAATTTATATGATCTTTTCAGTAACTGCAAATAGATCAACAGATAAAATAACCGGAAGGCAGGAAGGGGATCGTACTTTGTAATATGAAAAAGTTTTAAATCCAGCAACAACGCCTATGCTCTTTTGTACCGGATAGATCTTTTATCCATTCCTCGCCCGTGAGAGTGCTAAACTTGCCTGTGTCCATAGAATAAAACAGAATGCCGCCATTACTATGCCATCTCGATAGGTAGATCCTGTTGTACATCTCATACTCCATTGCTTTTACTGCAAAAGATGATGAAGGACCGAGGAACAATGTGTGGTTTCCCAGACTGGTGACCCGAACCCACTTCATCTTTGGCCTTTTTCACCTGAAAACTCGAACCCACTTCCCCATTTCGCCAATGAAAACCGAGAGTACTTCTCCATTACATTCAACCAGATGGCCTGAGTGAAAGTTACCTTGTGGGATTTGAGGTTTACCATAAACATCCCATTGGCCCTCTCCATCAATCAACTCAAACACGCCTAGACATCCTCTCATATCCAAGAAATAAAACGCGCCCTCACAGTAGATAGGACTGCTAGTTTCTGGCAAAAACTCATCTTCAAAAGGTTGTTGGAAGGGACAAGGATGCCACTCTTCATCTCCAAAAGTATGATACCAGACCCAAATTTCACCTATTTCACCGATCATGATTCCAACAGTTGTGTTATCAGAGTCAGTTGGGCAAGTTGAGAACCCTATACTTGAGAAAGGAAGATACTCCAAAGTGGGATATTTGCCTCTCACTCCTGTAAAAGGGTTAAGAAACTCAAAGTAACGTCCGTTGATACTGAGAACCAGCCACCCATTCTTGGAGAAATCCATAAACACTGCACTGCCCAAAGTTTGACGGAGGGCCATATAACAAGAATCAGTTCTACGTGGGTCCATAAGTCGGCACAATTGATCCTCACCCTCGTAGAACATCAATAATGGACACGAATTATTTGTTCTCAACCTAGACAGGGGAGCAACATGATTTAATAGCTTGCATGTAGCTCGAAAATTTATGTAATCGAATAAATGCAGTTGCTGTGCAACCCGTTCTATTAGCTCAACAGGAAGCTCACATAATAAGAATTTTACCGCTCTACTTCTGCCATGTTTTAGAGAGGTTATGGCTTCAGACTTTTGACATAGATTGCCTTCTTTCTCAATAGTATGTCTTTCGCTTACTTCTACTGTAAACCTGTGTATAAGAAAACAAATGAATGAATGAAAAGTGGTTGATCTTCACAGTTTTGTGCCTCTTCATGTAACGTACGAGATACAAGATCAAATGTTCCAAGATGAAAATATTTCTAACCTTTGAAGGCTTTGATATTGAGACATAACCCACATAGGAACAATATTAACAAGGGATGGCAAGTTTGGACAGGGTAAGAAGTATGTGAGGCTCGAATCTTCTAAGTTGTACTGGTAAACCCCTTTTGGCATGCCAAAATCCTCTGGCACTATGAAATACACTGAATTCCCTTGAATACCTGCACATCCACCATGAACGGTACTTCCCCAGCACCAAGTGGAACATCTATACCCCACAAAAAAGGCCCGACCATCCAAGTGCTTAACGCGTACCCACTTCTTCAACTGCAAATCTAACTCCCATACATCGACTGCATTCATCTGCCTGTTTTCATAATGTCTTGAATACGCTATGATATAATATACTCGACCACAGGATTCCAGCAAGTGTCGTCGTGGCCTGTCATTATAGCAGAAGTTATGATCAGGATACTCCGCTTCTAACCACTTTAACATGAGCGGCCCATCCAAACGACCACCATTATTAACCTCAATTATCACCATTTTCCTTTTGGAGTATTCAAATCCGTATACAATGCCATTGCAGGTGACAACATCCGATACCATCAATCGTTGATCAAGGGGCTTTGTACCAATTGTACTATGCGTAAACCAGGAATTGTCATCCCTGAATGAATGATAAGAATAGGCTGCACCATCCCTAAACAGGAATACGCTACAATCGTCATCGTTGTGTTCACTAGGAAGTACTAGAGCACACGAGATCCGATTCCAAACTTCATTTTCCAATAGAATTGATAATGGAGGAAGATGGATAACTCGTGAGGAAATTGAGTTCCAAAGGGAGAATTTCGTTGAATCGTCAAGAGAACGTAGCACGACCCACTCACCACTGCAAGAAAATATCTCTTTACCCCGTAATTGAGGGATGCTCTTGAGCCAATATTGGTTGTGTGAGGGTGCAGATGAAATTGCGCAAAAAGTTTGCATCTGTTTCTGCCGAGCATTCCCATGTGTGTACACAAGCCATGGTACTGGACTAACAGGTGGGAGGCAACATCGATTTTTTCTTTTTTCTTCTTCCATTGCCCGACCTCTTTTCATTTTTTTTGCTAACAATCAGCAGTATTCCTGCCATTTAGAATCCAGTAAGGAAGAAACAAGGAATATTACATTTTTAAATCCCCAACCTTGAACATTGTTTATCAGAATATCCTCAACTCTATTTTTGAAGTGGATATCCCAAACTTCAGCAGCCCAACACTGCACTAAAGTTATTTAAACATGAGTTTTTCTATAATGTAATGGTTGTTTTTTGGTTTATAGACATTTCTATTCTACATATGACCCTTCTATTCTACATATGACCCTAAAAAAATATTGCTACATGACACAAAAGCTTGAGTTTAATAGATGTTAATTTGGTGTTGGATTGCTAAAAAATATAACCCCATAAAGTTTGGGATATTCATTTCAAAGATGAAGTTTGGATTTTAAAACCTAATAATTGAAAAAACAATTGATAAGAGGACTGTAAGCAAAGCGCTAAATAAAGGTAAGATTGTTGCAAGTTTGAAGGCGACCCAAGATCAAATAAATCCCAAAACAAGAGAGCATGAGTATGTATGTAACTATGTATGTATTCACTGGAATCCAGTCGTTGGGAGTCATAAAGCTTTAAATTTGTTTCAATTTTGATTTTGACCAATATCCAGAATCAAGATTTAGCAATCCATACGATCAGAGTTGGAAACATTGACGAAGATTGTAGATAGATAACCCTAAATTGAAGTGAAGCCTTAAAAAGAAGCGAATCCCAGAAATCTGGAGCAAGTTGCCTAAACAATCGAAAGTGATTGTAAAAAAAACAAGCAGAGGAAACGAAGATAAACAGATGGAGACCTGTTATGCGGCAAAGTCCGGCAGATAGAATGAGGATTTGTTTCAGGAAACAACAGAGCAGTATTGACTATTGAGCCTGGTGAGGGTAGCGGGAGAGGGACTATCCAAACTTCAAACAGGAAGTCTTTTTCTTTTATATGGCTGGCTGGCTGCAGTGTCACAATACACCGCGCTTTGTCACAACTCACCAACACACATCCCACTTTTTCAAATTTATTTTATTTCTTTATTAAAAAGATAAAACATCACTTTTTTCCAATTATTTTTTCACATTTACCAATACAATTTACAATTATTAAAAACAAAACTCACCATATTCACCACAATTTCACCACACCGCATTACGTCATACCACAGTCAACCTTGTAAAAGAATGGGGCAAATAATCATATAAACATGGTACCATTCACATTTTTATAAGTTTTATTAATATTTTCTCTAGTAATTATATATGTTTATCGATTATAAGATTATAACACTTATCAATTAGGTCAATAAATATAAATTATAGCCTTATTTTATCAACTATTGCCTGTTCTTTTATGCGTTATTTTGGGGAATGGTGTGGTGAGGTGTGGTGGAATTGTGACGGGTAGGGCTGGCAACAAGTCGAGCCAAGCCCGAGCTTGGTAGGCTCGAAGCTCGGCTCGCTGCTTGGGTCATATGCTCTAGCTCAGCTCGTGGCTCGCCGAGCCTTAGATGGTGTGGCTCGCCGAGCCTTAGATGGTGAGGCTCGTGCTCGTGCTCGGCTCGTTGGGACTTTGCTCGGCTCGGTTCGTTGGGCTTGTACCTTCTTCTTTTTTTGCAAAGGAAATAAAGATTACAAAATTAAAATAAATGAAACTAGATTGTCAATTTGATGGTACCCAACCCACTTTATTAATGTTTTTGACAAGCCTTACAATATAATTATATCATGCCACTAACACCTACTAATCTACTTTGTAACGAGCCTACTAAGCTTGCCGAGCTTCGCGAGCCGAGCTTGTCGAGGCTCGGCTTGGCTCGCCTTCCACACGAGCCCGAGCTCGAGCAGGCTCGAGCTCCTTCCGAGCCGATCTTTACGAGCTTCCCGCCGAGTTGGCTCACGAGCCCTCACAAGCTGGCTCGTCTCATTGCCAGCCCTAGTGGCGGGTATGGTGGAATTGTGGTGGATTATTGGTTTGTGGGGTAGGTGAGGAGAGAGGATATAAAAAGTAGAGGAGAAAAGTGTGGAGAGATAAAAGTAATGATTTGCGGTAAAATGTGGCGGGTTGTGGCAAGCCGCAGAAAAGAAAAGGGCCTATATTGCATAATGTATATTTTATGCAAAATTTTGTTTTTATAAATAAATAAATATTTTGATATAGCTTATAAGTCATAAACCTCTAAATAATGAAATACATCTTTATCATGACTTAAGTATCATTATATTTAATTTTTTTTGTGATTTAAGTGAAATTCAAAATGGTTATTAAGATGCGTATCATTTTGCATTGTTAAATTTGGGAGCAAATACAAATCAAAATATTCGATATTTAGGGTATGCATTGGCTGATGGTCCAAGAAATTAGAATTTGTCAAATTTTGGAACCACTTGCATACTATTTTAAGATCTTGATTATTATTGTCCAATTGACCAGAGCATGGATTATTAGAATTCATTTTTCTTATTAAATTCTATGTGCAAGTGTTTAGGCATGAAAGGATTAGCAGCAATGTGCGATGTGGCATGATTATAACATTGCGATGAAGGCTATGTTCGGCAATAGCGTTTGGGGTAGCGTTTAGCGTCTTGACCAAGTCAAAACTCTAATTGCATAAATATTAGCGTTCGGTAAACTAGCGTTTTGAGGAGCGTTTAGCGTTTTGTGAAACGCTAATAAAGTTAACGTTTAGCGTTTGAAGTAGCGTTTCATATTTTTCGGTCAAAAAATACCCATTGTAAATTTTATGTTTTGGAAATTATTGATACCCTTTTTTGTCAATTCACATTAATCTGCTAATTGAACCGCTAAATTTACCGAACACAATTCACATTTGAACAGTCATCCGCTATCCACTACTTAAACCGCTATCCGCTAAATAAACCGTTATCCGCTATCTAAAACATAAATTTTGTCGAACATGGCCGAAATGGGTAGAGGAATATAGACATGAAAGTCCTGACATAACTGATAAAGCCAGACAAGTTGGAAGGTAGCAGCATACATGGATATGTAAGTCATGTTTTTTTGTCAAGTTAGGTAAGTTAGGCTAGTTAAGTTTGAATATGTTACGAAATGATGGGATAGGAAACGATAGGATATGTTTGAGTTAAGTTAGTTGTTGGATGAAAATATTTTATAATAAAATGTGAATATTTTGGGAAAAATAAATGAAAAAGTTATAAGGTGTTAGAAAAAGTGATTGATTTGAGGTGTAAATAATATTATTTGAATTTCTTTTGATTTAAAAAGTTGTTTTTAATTTGGATGTTTTATAGGGAGTTGGGTTAGATTACGTTAGGTAAGCATAAGTTAAGTTAAGTTAGATTATATTAGTTATGTTTAACCCAACTAAAGAACAGAGTCGTATCCTACTTAGTTACTCCCTCCGTTCCATATTAATTGTCGTCTTTGAAAATTTTGCAGTCAAATTTCAAAAATTTTGACCATAAATTTCTCAATATATACAATGAGTTGCTATATAAAATTACCACCATTAGATTCGTGACGAAAAATACAATCATAAAAGTATAATATTGCAATTGTTAATAATATATTATGGGGAAATTGGAATCTAATAAACCGACCTTTGATGGTCCTTTGAAATAACGAACCAACCTTGCAAGCTAATTTACAACGAACCCACCTTAACATGTTAATTTTTTTAACGAACCTCCGGCGAGTACCTCATGCCGGAAAGCTGAGTTGGCGGTGGTGGAAGCTAAGTTGGAATAATTTTAAGCAAAAAAAAAATGAAAAATAAATATAGGCATGTGCCCTGGTTATTTATGTGTCAACTCATCTTTTTCCCTTGAAAATTTTCTATTAACTCACCCACCTATCTCCCTCTCTATTTTTTTTTTTCTATTAACTCCCACTCCACTCCACGCCTACTGTTCAGACGTGATTGAACCCTGCTACTTACTCTCTTCCTCGAAATTTCTTTTCCCTGATTTCTTTCACTGCATTCGAATTTCCTAAACCCTAATCCTATATGTGTTGAATTTCGACGGTGGAGACATAATCGCTGCAGACAATCCCAGGTATGTTGTCAAATTTTGTGTTTAATTTAGTTGCGGAAATTAGGGTTCAATTCTGGGTTTTTTAGGGTGTAATTTCTTACTTCTTGTTGTTGTGAATGTCATATAGGTGTAAAACGGATGATTGTGTAAATGTCGAAATCCACCATGGTGGAAAATTCGTTTTTGTTGGGGAAGAGGAAGTTGAGTATGTGGGTGGGAAGGTGAGCAACTTTTTTCCAGTAGATCCTGATATGTTGACTGATTTGGAAGTATTGGGTTATGCTGAGACTATGGGGTATCAAAGTATTGAAAGATTCAGTTACCTCATTCCTGGGATGACCTTGTTTGAGGGGTCGAGGACTTGCAAGGGTGATTTACAGTCATTAGATATGGCAGAGGCTGCAATGGTGAACAAGAATTTGGTTGTGTATTTTGAACACAAGGTGGATGAACCTGAGGGTGTTGAACCAATTACGCTTGCACTTCCATGGTCTCCTCGTAGATTCAAACGTCGTGCAATGAGGTCTCCATCCAGTAATGGGCCTAAGTCATCCCCAGTGGCTAGGACAGCAAGGGGTGCTAGAGTGAAGGTAACACCTATGACTTCCCCATTTAGAAGGAAGAAGCCCAATTCTACCCCATTGCCAACTGAGCCCACTGCAAATAATATGCCAACTGCTAAGCCTAACTATGAATCCAATTCTCAGCCAGAACAAACACAACATACTACAACTGAGACACAAGCATCCCAGGTGACTGACCAGACCCCACCCAACATAGAAAGTGAAGAACTAGTCAAGGCGCCTCCAATTGACAAGGGTAAGGGTAAAGCTACTGTTGACCACCTAGCACCTGAGGTTGACTGGGTGTGGCAGGATGCTAGGCATGACTCTCCAGTAATTGGAGGTGAGTCTCAAAGTGATGATGGTGAAAGTGACTAGGAACGGGATGAGTTGCAATAGGAACTTAATGAAGGAACATCAGGGTCAACTAAAAGGAAGATCAGTTTTGATAACGATGATAAGGGTGGGCAAGCTGATGTCACAGTTGAAGATGTTGATGATGGTGATAGAGGAGGTTCTGCAGATGATGATGATGATGATCAGTCTGATCAAGATGGGGAAGAAGTTGACACTAGTGATGATGAATATATTGAAGGGAAGAAAAGAAAGGAAGAGTGCAGGAAAGAGAAAGCTGAAAAATTGCAGGCTGCTTTTGAGAAGGGCAGTGATAAAACAACAGGGAATGAAGATGAAGCAAATAATGTAGAAGCAACAAATCATGTTGAAGTAAACAATATGGATACAACATATTCCATTGATGGTTTCCATTCTGAGTATGAGAAATCAGATGAAGAGATGGATTCTTCTGGTGAGAGTGAAGGTGATATACCAAGGCTTTTAAGGAAGAAGAAGAAGCCTAGGACTGTTGCTTCAAGCACTAACTGGAAGATTTTCAAATGGGAGGTGAACGTGGTGTTTCCATCAGCATCAGCTTTCAAAGATGCACTAGCATCATATGCCATTGCTCAAGGTTACAGCTGCAAGATTGGAGTTGCTTCTAGGAGGAGGAAAAGGATGGCAGTGGTATGTAAGAAAGGGTGTGACTTTTATGTTTATGTATCCTTTGATAAAGCTATTAGAAATTACATTGTTAGGACTGTTAGAGGGGAACACAAGTGTAACAGGAGCATGGTGAAAAATCCACAATTAACGTACAAATGGGTTGCCAAAAAGTACCTGGCTGTTTTCAAGGAAAAACCCAATTGGCCAGCAAAGGAATTGATTGAGACAGTGCTGAGGAATGAGAATGTTGTGTTGCCTTATTGGACAGCATATAAGGCTAGAGAGCATGCAAGGACACTGCTACATGGGTCCATGTTTGACCATTATGCTAAGGTTGGATCATACATTGAAGAGCTGAAAAGATCAAATCCTAGGGGAACTTACATACTAACAACAGAGCCAGCAGAGCAGGGGGATAAACCTTATTTCCATAGGTTGTACATATGTTTTGATGGATTGGCTAAAGGTTTGTTGCAGGGGTGTAGGAAGGTTCTGTGCATTGATGGAACCTTTCTTAAAACCTTCTTGGGTGGTGTCCTACTGACAGCAATTGGAGTAGATGGGAGTGGTTATGCTAAGGTTGGATCATACATATGTTTTGATGTTTCCTTTGGCTTGGGCAGTTGTTGAAGCTGAAAACAATGACAGTTGGGAGTGGTTTCTCACCCATGTACGTCAAAACATATATAGTGAGGATGGATCTGGTTGGACCATTATTTCAGATGAGCATTTGGTAATATACATTACTTTAACAAACTATAAAGTTGAGATATTTATTTGGATTTTAATAGGTTAAATGTTGTTTGTTTTTCTGTTTTGTTTACATTTGCAGGCTATTCTGAAGGGGGTTGCTACTGTTTTACCTAAGTGTGAGCATAGACACTGTGCGAGACACATATATGCAAACTGGAAGAAAATGCACAAGGGGGATGAATTCAAGATGCTATTTTGGAGAGCAGTAAAATCATACAATGAGGCGGATTTGAAAGATGCTCTAGATGAGATGAAACAAGTTTCTCCTAAGGCATATGAAGACTTCATCAACAAAGATCCCAAACTCTTTTGTAGAGCTTACATGAACCCAAACAGTAAATGTGAGACAGTTGTGAGCAACATGGCAGAGACATTCAATGCCTACATTGTCAAGGCAAGGCACAAACCATTGATACACATGGTGGAAGACATAAGGAGTGCTCTAATGGAGAGGATTGTCCTCAAAAGAGAACTGATGACAAACTCAAATGATGATATATGCCCAAGGGTGAGGAAAAGGCTTGAGAAGGAAAAAGAGGAAGCTTGCAAATACAAACCACACCCATCTGGGAACAATACATGCCAAGTTGATGTTGAGTCAGACAGGCTAGCAGTGGACCTCAACTCAGGTACATGTACATGTAGAAAGTGGGATCTCACTGGAATACCATGCTCCCATGCTATTTCATGTGTTGGTTGGCTGAAAATGGAAGCTGAAGTGTTTGTCAATCCCATGTTCAAAAAACAGCAGTATTTGAAAGCATATGAATTCTCAATATCACCTTGTGTTGGAGATAGGCATTGGCCTATGAAAGAACTCCCACTGCTGCCACCTCATGTCATCCCTCGAGCTGGAAGACCAAAGAAGAATAGAAGGAGAGACCCCCATGAAGATCCCAAGAAGGCAGGAAAGCTGACAAGGCATGGGCTTGTTATGTACTGCAGTATATGCCACAATGAAGGTCATAACAAAAGGGGTTGTCCTGACAAAGACACAACTGGATCACAGCAACAACCTCAGCCACCCCAGCCAGAAACACAACCACAACAACCACCTAGAAGGCAAAGGGGGAGGCCAAGGAAGCAACCATCCAACATTGACACTACTGCTGCTAGGGGGACCTCAACTTCAGCTAGGGGGTCTGCTTCTACTACTGCTGCTAGGGGTTCAACTAGAGGGTCTGCTTCTGCTACTGCTGCTAGGGGTTCAGCTAGAGGGTCTGCTTCTGCTACTGCTGCTAGGGGTTCAGCAAGAGGGTCTGCTTCTGCTAGGGGTACAGCTGCTGCTGGGGTGGCTACCAGATCTAGATCTGGTGTTGATTCTGCTGCTTCTGCTGGTGTTGGTAGGGGAGGTGGTCGAGCTGGGAGAGGAGCTGCTGGTAGGAGAGGTGGGAGAGGAAGGGGATCTGGAATGGGAAGGTGGTTTCCAACTGGGAGTGGGAGTGGAAGTGCTAGGGATGAAGCTAGGGCATATATAAGTGTTGCTTATTGGTTGGGGGTTACAAGTGCAAGGGTATGAATCTTTCCCTCTCTTTTTTTATTTGTAACTTTTTAGAATAACAAAAAAAATGTGGTCCCCTGTGTTTGATTGTTATGGTGACCAAAGTAAAGCACATGATGACATTGAACTTTTCAATTTTTTAGGGGGAGGCATCTTCATCTGCTACAGCTGGCCAGGCAGATGCACTTTCATCAAGTGGAGCGGATATCCCAACAACCCAAAACTCATCCACCAGTCAACCATTCACTGAACATTGGCTGTACTGAGGCAGGGGTCTAAGCTGTGTATTTTGGTAGCTGAAGGCTGGGTATTTTGGTAGCTTAAGGCTGGGTATTTTGTGGTAGATTAAGGCTGTATTTTTTGTAATATCTGGTTCCAGCAAACAGACATGCAATAGCAACCTGTTTGTAACAAACAGATGATGTGTCAAACAGATGAAGATGTTGTTTGTAAGCTTGCATATGACCTAGTTGTGGTTTAATGGAATGAAATTTACTGTCAAGCTTTTGTCCTTCCTATATGGATGTGTATGTCATATGATATTCCTTTATTGCTTTGTCCTTCCTATATGGTATGAAAAATAAAGGCTAACTTAGGACAATAACAAGTTGCAATTGCTCATAACTTACACAAAAAACATGCATTTCATTCATCCACAACAACCCGTTATAATAACTCCTAGGCTATATTCACAGAGACAATAACTTGCATTCATCTCCCCACCTACCAAGTACCTATCCTCACCTACCCTAAAATGTTGACAACAACCACAACAACTACAATTACAAACATTACAAAGTGTATCCAACCATATCTAAATGACCTTCTCTGCTGTAAATACTTCATTTCATCTCTCACAACTTTCACTTCTGCATCACTTGCCTTCCTCTTCTTCTTCTCATTCTCAAGTTTTGTTCTGAGCTTGGTTACTTCTTCCTCCAATTTTACACTGCTTTGACTCTCGTTCCTCAACTGTTGCATCTCAGTTTTCATTCTTGACATTTCCACCAGAAGTTGCTCCATACACTTGAAGAACTGTCCAAATTTCCTCCCATAGTTGCGTTCCTTGCGGCAGGTTTCATACACAACTGGGGCGTTATGCTTGCATTTCAATAGCGCAGCAGCTGGGCTTCTTGAACCTGACATTCCCGACTGAAATGCAGTGCCGACACTTGAAGAACCTTGATTATGGCTACCCATTTTGTGCGAACTAATTGAACGAAATGGAACACAGGAGAATCTCGATTAACAAGAACAGAGAAGAATAGAAAGGAGTTAGGGTTTTTAGATTTCAGCTTCTAATGGAGGAAGGTTGGATCTGCAGATTTCTTCGCGGTTTTCCACTTCAGCTTCCTCGATCCAGGTTTAGGGTTCGTTCTTTGATCTCTGTGGGTGTGGGTGGGAGTTAAGATAGAATTGGGTGTGGGGGGGAGTTAAGATAGAATTGGGTGTGGATATTTAACAATAGTTAATAGAAAAATTTCAAGGGAAAAAGATGAGTTGGCACATAAATAACCAGGGCACATGCCTATATTTATTTTTCATTTTTTTTTTGCTCAAAATTATTCCAACTCAGCTTCCACCACCGCCAACTCAGCTTTCCGGCATGAGGTACTCGCCGGAGGTTCGTTAAAAAAATTAACATGTTAAGGTGGGTTCGTTGTAAATTAGCTTGCAAGGTTGGTTCGTTATTTCAAAGGACCATCAAAGGTCGGTTTATTAGATTCCAGTTTCCCTATATTATGTAAGAAAATATCAATTAAAGAGTAACATTGGAGACCGCAGAAGTCAAAATTGTGACAATTAGGCCGTGTTCTTTTATGCGGTATTTTGCGGAATGGTGTGGTGAGGTTTGGTGGAATTGTGGTGGGGCGTGGTGGAATTGTGGTAGGTTATTGGTATGTGGGATAAGTGAGGAGAGAGAATGTAAAAAGTAGAAGAGAAAAGTGAGGAGAGAGAAAAGTAATGATCTGCGGCAAAATGTGGTGGGTTGTGGCAAATTGCGGTAGATTGTGGCACCATAATTTGCCAACCGTAGAAAAGAACACGACCTTAATATGTAACGGAGGGAGTACAATCTTTTACTTTTTGGTCGTCCAAGAGACCAAGGAGGAACTTACACTCATGTGAGAAAAAACCCTATCAGTACCACAGTATGCATTAAGCAAAAGAGGGCTAGAAGCATATATAATAAAACAAGCTTGTGCTGACAGTAGCCTTCAAGTACTTAACAACATGTAAAGCATTCTGATAATGTAAGTTGGTGGATTTCTGTAAGAACTACATCAAATGTTGGACAGTATAAGAAATATGAAGAAATCTTAAATCCAGCAACAACGTGTATGCTGTTTTGTACCAGATAGATCCTCTACCCAGTCCTGGCCATTGAGAGTGCTATACTTGCCAATGTCCAAACTATAAAACAGAATGCCACCATTACTATGTCGTCTTGGTAGGTAGATCCTGTTTTGCATCCCGCCCTCCATTGCTTCTGCTGCAAAACACGACGAAGGACCAACGAACAATGTGTAGTTTCCCAGACTATTAACCGGAACCCACGTCATCATTGGCCTCTTTAACCTGTAAACTCGAACCCACTCCCCCATCTGCCCACGAAAACAGACAGTATTTCTCCATTGCATTCAACCAGATGGCTTGAACGAGGGCTACCATATTGGAAATCAGGACCAGCATGTACATCCCATTCGCCCTCTCCATCGATCAACTTAAACACGCCGAGGAATTCATGCTTATCCAAGAAATAAAATGCGCCCTCGCAATACACAGGGCAACTTGTTCTTGGCCAAAAAAATTGTACATCGTCGCGTTGAAAGTGACAAGGATGCCACTCTTGATCCCCAGAAGTAGTATACCATATGGTAATTCCGCTAGAAGAAGCTTTGATCCCAACAGTTATGCAATCTGAGGAAATTGAGCAAGTCGAGAACCCTACGCTAGAGAACCCAGTAGGTAATGACCCCATGGAAGGGTATCTGCCATGCTCCCCTGTAAAAGGGTTGAGAAACTCTAAGCGAAATCCATTGTCAGTCGTAAGAAGCAGCCACCCATCCTTGGAGAAGTCTATAAAAGTTACACCCTCAGAAATTCGATGGAGGGTTATATGACAAGAATCAGTTCTACACGGGTCCATAAGCCGGCACATTGGATCCTCATTCTCAAAGAACATTAATAATGGATACGAATTATTCGTTCTCCACCTAGGTAGAGGAGCGACATGGTTCAGTAGCTTACATGTAGCTCGAAAATTTAGATGATCAAACAAATGCAAGTGTTGTGTGATTCGCCATGTTAGATCAGGAGGCAACTCGCATAATGAGAAGAACCCTTGCACTTCATTTTCATCTTGCTGTAAGGACTGTGTGGCCGAACACTTCTGAATAGTACATCTTTGGTTGTCTTCTACAGTCAACCTGCACATAAAGAAACTAAGAACAACCAAATCAGTTAAGTATGATGATATGAGAGGCTAATTCATATTCATCAAGATTTTTTAGCCTCATTTTTTTGTTATTATTAATAATCAATTATAAGTGTGATAAAAAAAATAATCAATTATAAGAATTAATGTAGCGTTTGTTGGCTATTCCAACAATTACAAATTGCATCAGCCCTAATCAAATCAATCTCAATATAATAGACAATAAGTCTAATTTTATAAAATTTATATGTTATATATATATACCATACCAATATAATCCGATTGCGTAGGTTTCTTTTTCAATTTAATAGACAATAAGTCTCATAAATTTAAAAAAAATTAAAAAAAGACAATGTCCTAAGACTTACTGTATATCATATCTCTATTGGACCTTTTAAGTGTCTTATTGATACTTGATACGAAACTTATATATTTGCTCATTAAATTGATAATTTAACTTCAACAACTATAGTACAACATATATAAATGGTATAAAATTATATTTTATCCATAACTTTTAAAATTTATAAAAAGTGCCTAAATTATACATAACATATGAGTTTGTTCAATTGGAATGACATTGTAATTGTTGACCTAGCCAACACATTCTAAAATTGTTATAATTGATAATATAATGAGTATTAATTTCATAAAAAGCAAGACACCTAAACATTAATAACTTTTTGTCCCAAGATATAAGATATAGTATACTTTTTTTTTTGTCTTTTCATATGCATGAAATTATTAAATTAAGGGGACGTTTGGTTGAAAAACTTTCCCATGTTTGATTCTACAAGATATATAAGAAAGTTTTGATGTGGGACCCATTATTCCCTTCACAAACTCAGTAAAAAGTTTTCTATGGGGTTGGGGAAAGTCTTTCCCGGAAAAGTTTTTCTTGGGAAAGTTTTTCCCGAGAAACAACCAAACGCACCGTAAAAGAGTGGTTCATTTTCATAGGTTTATCTCTTCATGTGATACATAAGATATAATATACTCCATGCTTAAAAATGTGTTACTAACCTTTCAAGTGTTTGACATCGATATTGTGGGATAAACCACATAGAGAGAAACTCAGCTGGATATGACAAGTTTGGACATGGTAGTAAGGATGTGACGCTTAAATCTTCTAAGTTGTAATGGTACACTATTTCTGGCATGCCAAACACCGTATCCAATACAAAATACACAGAATTCCCTTGAATACCTCCAGATTCACCCTGACTAGTACAACTTCCCCAGCACCATGCAGAGCAACCATTCCCAACAAAAAATGCACGACCATCCAATCGCGTAACTCTAACCCACTTCTTCGACTTCATATCCAACTCGAAAACATTGACTGCGTCGATATTCTGGATGTTGGCATCATCTCTGAAAGACACCATTATGTGATATACTCTGCCACAACATTCCAACAAGCGATGTAATACTTCACGCTTGTACCAGAAACCTGGGTCTGGTTTGTCTACTTGTAACGGATTTAAGATGAGCATGTCGTTATTGTTATTGTTATTGTTGTTGTTATTAATCTCGATTGTAACATGTTTATAATCCCTGTCTCCTTGATAACCAAATCCATATACGATCCCATTGCAGATGACAACATCTTGTATCACGAATACTTCACCAAGGAGTTTTGTGGAGTTCACCCGATCCCAATCACAATCCCAAGAGTTGCCATTCCTAAAGGACTGATAACAAAAGACGAATATACCCACAAACAGGAATACATTGTAATGATCGTGTTGATCATATTCTTGATGTTTGCTGGGGAGTACTAGAGCGCATGAGATGCGCTCTACAGCACCCACAATCAAAGGAGGAAGCGTGATAAATCGCAATGAAATTGTGTTCCAAAGGGAGAATTGATGGGAATACTCGATGTCATGCAGAAATAACCACTCACCACAGCAAAAGAGTATTTCAAAACCCCGTAATTCAGGGATGATCTTGAACCAATATTGATTGTGTGAGGGTGAAGAAGATGACAAAATTGTGCACAAAGTTTGGGAATGTTTCTCCACAACAGTCTCATGTATGTCTGTGTAGACGAGCCATGATATTCGACGAGCAGGTGGGAGGAAGCATGGATGTTTTCTGTTTTCTTCTTCCATTGTGGGATCACTCATACTACTTTGCTAACAGTAGTAACAATCCTGAAATTAGAATCAAGAAAAGCAGAAAGTTGTCAGTTTAATTGAACTGCAAGTCAGAGTAAAGCCAAGATATTACCACAGGTACCCACAATCAAAAATTTGGGAAAACTGTGATCTTATTTTTATGAACATTAATGTATTTGTATATAGATAAATAAATTAAAACTTGCAGTGAAACTTGAAAAAACACCCAATTGATATAATCACATACCTGTGAAAATTAAATCTGTCTCCAAAATATGAAGCTCACAAGCAGCATATATATAATTATTATTATGGAGAGCAAGTAATTTTCCTTTGATAAAAACTGCATGTGTTGCATACCAACTGCCAAGTTAAGGTTACGTAGAATTTGTTTCCAAGAGGATTTCTGTTTCCTTTTTCCAGTTGGTTACCACTCGCGACTAACAAGAAACCACTAGACAATGAAGCTTGAGTTTGTTATGGGTTACGATTTCTCGATATCCAACAGTCCTCATCTTATTCCGCTTCCGCTATGATTAATCTACTCTTATAATTAACCCTAACAGTTTGTTATGGGTTACAAATCACAATTAGGGTCTAAGATTAATTAAGAAGAATCCTACCATGACAAGAAGTATCTTGGAGTTTGTTATGAATTATGATTCACAATTAGAATCTAGGGTTGGTTAAGAAGTATCCTAGCATGACAAGAAGTATCTTGGAGTTTGTTATGGATTACAATTAGATTCAGCGTAACAAGAATGCAATTCTCCACTCTTACTATAGCTTCATGCACCTGGTAGCATCCGCAAATGTTCCCAATCAGATAAATCTTACACAGCATTATTATCGCAATGAAATTCTGGGAATAACCAATATGCTATACATGAAAACAAGCTATGACCTCAAATACAAAGCATACACAAACTGGGCAATGCAGTACATATCCGAATATATGGACATCCCCCCCCCCCCTCCTCCAAACCATCTCCAACAAAAGAAAACGCAAAACCAAAAACACGTCACTGCTTATAGTAGCCGCCCCCACCTCCACCTTGATGGGGAGGGTACGGCGGTGAAGCTGTGTATGGTGGCCGGGGGTACGGTCCAGGTTGTTGAGAGTGCGTGTTGTAGTATGGACCCCGCCATCCTGGGTAGGCGGGCTGGCCGTAATCATGGCCACCTGGCACCTGCTGACCTGGATGCTGAGGTGGGTACGGCCCACCTGCCGAAGGAGGGGTGTGATAAGAAGCCATGTGTGGTGGTTGCTGTGAGGAAGTGTAGGGAGGAGGGTGACCGTAACCGGGCATTGATGGATGTTGTGATGGTGGCTGATAATAGGAGGGTGGTGGTGGTTGTGGCTGAGAAGCTTGGGGAACATTGCTGCCGGTGTCATTCTGATGTGGGGACATGGTTCTTGGAGGCTGATGGGTTTGCCCTACTGGTGGGTAGCTCTGGCTACTCGAGTTCCTGTCCTGGAAACTCAGACCTGAGATTTGCCTCTGCACGTCTTCTATCATTTCTCGGCATTGGATGTTTCTGGTCATGACAAAATCGCTGCATTGCTGCTTTACATTTGTGATTGCATCCTGTTTATTGTAGGAACATGATCGACAAAGGTCGGTGGTTAATCAGACGGAACTATTAATCATGGATGGACAAGTACAAGAAGCAGCAGGAAGAAATTCGTAGCTCTCGTCTTGTTGATGTTTAATTGTGGTTTGGGGACATGCATGTAAATATGAAACACACCTGAAGGGTAACATAGAACTTCAGTCCCTCATTGATGTTGTCCTTAATTTCACGGTACTTTGCTACGGCAGCTTCAATCTGCTTACAGCACCTGTCACGTGCAGCTGAAGATTGCACGCAGAGTAGAGAGTCAGCAAACAATGCAGAACAAGTTGCAAAAAGATAGACAATTTAACAGTCACTCTAGGAAATATGCATCTTGCTGGTATTGAGATGTACGGCTTCTTTGTCAGACAACCCTATCCCTCTTCTCTCTCTCATACCAGCAAAGCTGTAGAATCATCCCTCCTAATCTCTATAAAGAAACTCTCTTCAAATTGAACACAGAGAATCCTTAAAAATAAATTTTAAAAAAGGTGATAAAAATGGAATGCGACAGCATATCAAGAAGCAGGAGATTTAAGCATGGACAAAAGCAACAAGAACACATAAGATTAGATTCAGGCTCAATTGATTCTTCGTTCATATGAAACAGGTAGCACATTTAACGCCAAACAGATTAATAGCCACGGACATATTCCTTGTAGAGATTAAACCAAAAATTGTGTATAAGAACTAAACTGCCACATACTAAAAGTAAAAACCACTAATATAGAGGAACAACAACGCAGAAAAGCAGACAGCAATTACAGCATTAGAATAACAAAACTGCTGCAAGTGAGACAAACTGACCTTTGTAATCTTCAAGATTGAATAGATGAGAGAACTGATCATTCTGCGCCTGAAAACAAGAAAAATGTTTGCATTAGAAAAGGTACATAAAAGTTGTGGTAGCACAAACAAGAAGCTCAAAGGCGGATAAAATGACAGGTTTTAACAGCAGTCCCTGGTATTTAAGGTTTTCTAAATCAACTACGGCCTAGAAAACTAGACATGAACCTACATTACCTAGTCCAAACCATGATCAAAACGAGTCTACTAAATTGTTGAATAGTGCAGGTTTTCTAAACTGGAAGTTAGACATGTCCATATTGTGAAACAAAATAGGACATGCAAGTTAGGAATAGGCTACATAGAATGAAATTAGGATCGACACCACAACAAAATCCTACTTTCAGACAAATTGAATCACCTAACCAGTAACAACAGAAGAAATAAAGTATGATACAATTCTCCACGTATTTGATAAACATACACTCTTGTAAATCATCTCCTAAAATCCATTTGTTTTTACCCTGCCTTTAAAGTCAAGATGGGTGACATAATCGAATCTTTCAAAGAGAATTGAGCAGAGAAAACTCTACTTTTAATAGTCACCCATTAATTGGTTTCATGCTCATGATGCTCGTTCTATCCCAACTTGATTATCACTGCATATATAAAATTCCATCAAGGAAGAAGCCAATAAGTACTTGGCTACCTAGCAGTTGAAACTTCCCTAATTTTCCATACCATGGCCAGCAGGCATTTCACATCTTACCATTGGTGACCTGCACAGAGATTTCCTAGAATCTGTGCACTGTTTTCTAACTGCTTTTGTAAGGATGGTTTTGTCCTTCAATAATCCCAATGCTTACTTTAATCAAAAGAAGTAAAGAATCTTAAAAGAGAAAAAAGAATTACTAAAACAGAAAGATACATCCAAAAGCACACTTATAGCACAAGGAAGAGTGAAGAGAACCTGGATTTGCATCAATAGCTGCTCTTGTGCCTCAATGTTCTGGGATATCTCCTTACATATACCGTCATATTTAGCTATTTCCTTCTTAAAGAGATCTTCATAAGATCCAGTAGATGTCATCAGTTTCGGTAGTATGTCATCCTGGCAAATAACATCCTTACATCATCCAAGTGAAATAAAGCTTAAACGATACAAACAAAACATCCCATTATATTATGCCATTTTGACTACTCGATCCTTTACTAAGCTAGAGCGTCAGACCTAAGGGTGTTGCAAATTTCTAACGCTCGTGTTTCAAACAATGCCCGGCCCTCAAACCCTGCACCACACCAAACAAAGTATTTGTGGAAGGAATTAAGAAAACCGCTATTCAAACTCTTTGGTCCAGCTTAAAGCTGTTGCTAACCTAAATTACTCCACAGAGAAAATTACAGATTTACTTATAGTGGCACGAAAGCAAGCAAATGGCATTGAACAGTTCTAGTTCTGAAATCAAATACAATTCAAGGCCAGTAGGAAAAAAGTATGGACGCATAGAGACGGTGAAAAAGGAGCATAACAGAAATGGAGGCAATTTTGAACAGTATTAGGATTGGACGGCCTCATAAGTCCCCTGCCTGGGCCCAGGGGTGTCAATATCAACCATTATCAATTATGTCCGAATATTTATTTTTGCAGCAAGACATAAATACATCATATGAATGCAGAGGCACATGTACCTTTCTTCGCATTTCTTTAAGCATGTCTTCAAGACCTGCCCGTTGAGCTCCAAGAGTCTCCAATTGCCTCTGCAGAAATAAATACATAGATATGAATAGAACTGCTATCAGTAAAACAGAATATTTGCCCAATGCATAATCATTAATTTGCTTCAATCAAGATAATTTAATAAATACACAGATACGAATGGATTTTATCAGGAAAAGGGAATAATGAATGAATGCAATTTATAGTCATTATTTAACCATCAAGAACAGTTTATGGGGAATTTAATAACTCGCAGAAGGCCAAATGAAAACCCTCATCTTTTGAGGGATTTCCCCATCTCAGGTGGGAATGTTTGCGGCCCTTCATTAGAATTATATAAGCCTTTTAAAGCACTAACTTTACATCAGATGCCAGACTGCCAGTTAGTCCACATTTCCAATCCCATGCCAGAATAAGATTGATCTATTATTAATTATCATTTCTAATTGACTCCAAGCTGACACCCTTTTTCTGATGAGTAATTAAACGACTATCATAAGATGCCAAAGGGGACGTCACCGATGTAAGAAAAGGGCACTCACAATAAAAGCCGCGCGCCCTCATGCAATCAAAGGGATGTCACATGTTTACAAAAGGAGGCAAAATTCAAAAACTCACACAGCCTCAAACCCGTGGGCTCTATATGGTCAACTTATCAACAAAATCCAAGAAGGTGACCTTTGTAACATCAGTAAGAACTTTACACCAACTAAAACAGAGCTGTCAGAAAATAAAGTTTAAAATCGTTTAAAGTTCTAGCCAAGACCTCACAAATCCAAAAAGTTCTCGCCTTTCAAGTGCCACACCAAATAGTTAAAGGTATCAAATTCCACCAACCAAGAAACCCACTCTTCTTCAATCTTCTTTTCCCAACCACGAAAATCACTCATCTCTTGAGGTTGCACCCAACTAGCCCCCATCAAAGAAAAGCTTATTTCATAAAGCACATACCCATCGGCAATGAATAACAAGGTGGCTGATAGTCTTTTCCTTTCCAAAACATATGGAACACCTGCTAGCCAACTTAAGATTTCTCCTTTTAGGAAAGTCTTCATGCTATCAAGGATAACCTTCTCCACAAAATCCAAAAAGTCTAACATTGCACCAATACTGAGAGATACAGAATTCTCCCACAAAAAAAAAAAAAAAAAAGTTTGAAATCATGGGATGACCTAGTGATTCCCTTAAAATATCTGATGATTCATGATTCCTCTCCTTCCAAGTACTCCCCCGTATAGAAAGCCAACCAAATGATCTTCCAACTACAAGGAAGCAGACTTTTCTTTGGAGTTTCTCCAAGCCAATAGGACACAAATAGTTTCAGGTTGCACTCTACAACAAGAAAAATAAGTACCGAAGACCAACGACAAAATTACAATGGACAAAAAGGCAGTCTATTGATTCTTCCTCCTGGAGACACATAGGTCACTTATTGGCTAGCTTAAAGCATCTCTTAGATACACATAGGCCTGGAAGTTCATAGGATAAATTATCATGAGCACCATTGCAGATCACAAAGCTCACCCTACGCATGAGATAAAAACAGACAAATCACCAAGAGGTTAACCTTGTGGGGAAATATGAGACCTATGCAATCTACAACAGTCAACAGGCTATTAGTGCTGAAGTAACACCACCAGTTTTCAGGTAAATTTTGAAACATGAATACTAAGCTAGCAGTCTAACTTGTTCATCTTTCATCGCATAACACAGGCTTACTGCATACGGTCGATGCTAACTTTCTGCAAAACTAGTGAATTTACATTGAGGCCAAAATGCTTCAAGCACAGTTGAGAACTTGAGATATGTTCAGCAGTTTCCATGTGGCGCTGGTGTCCCAGCAATATCAACTTATTAGTGAACAATGTTTTGACATTAAGAAAAAGCAAAACTCGAGTTTCGGTGAACACATGAAAAGTTCTTAAAGACCCCAATGAAAGAATTATTTGTTCAAAGTTATTGAAAGTAAGCAAGCTCGTCTTTTCACAAACATAAATAGAATACCTGGATCACAAGCAAATGTTTTTAGTAACTAGAAGAATAGAACCACAAAGAGACAAAATCATGCATCAAACAACCAAACCATAATAACAAACATACGGAAACTTACCAAACTCTGCTTTAAGGCTCCAACGATTGCATCTTCAGTAGCATCCAAAGACATAATTGGCTTTGAAAGGGTTGGAAGTGCAGATTCAATCTGATGAAGAGTGACAAGAAGGAAAGCAATTAATTCTACAGTAAATTATTAAGTTGAGAACTCAAATCTGCAGGTGTAAGGTACAAACTTTTCTTCCCAGATGCTTGACCAGAAAGGATAGGATCACAAACCACATAAGTAAATTAAATACCACAGGTATAAACACTTTAGTCAACATCAACAGGTATAAACCACATTAGCTAATGCTCCTCATACACTCGGACATTGAAATCCCGAGAATAAGGCTGCTTAAATAATGAAAAAGTTTGGAAGTAGAAGCGTACTGGATGACGATCAAGAATGGACATGAGTGCTGAATGATCCTTCACAGAACGCTCAATTCTAGCATCACTTTCTGCTGCTTGTTTCAAATTTGCTGCAAATCTGTTCAGCCTATCTTGCAGGTTCTTCGTAAGCGTACTTGACTGAGGCCTAGTCCATCGTGTTCCAAATTGGCTTCTAAATTGAGCATCTTCTTGTGCTTCTTTCTGCAACTGCTCCTCTGTCTGCACCAACAACTCTTGATTGACCCTCTTCAGATCCCTAAGCTGCTGTAACTCAGCTTCAAGCCCCGCTGGGCCACCACTAATTTGCACTGCTTCTACATCTTCTTTAAGGTTTTCTGGTATCGACATATTTCCTTCCAAAGCAAGTATTGAATCAGGCAAGTCCATTTCCTTGAGTCTCACTCTAGCCAACTCACTTGCCTGCTGGAGCTTTTCAGCTTGCGTTCGGATAACATCATCAACCATTTCAGTATATCTGGAAAGGGCCTTAGCACTGCTGTCTGGAACAAGAGATTGAAACATCTTTTCTCTGCTTGCATCCAATATCTCATCTAGTGGCATCGGTTTTACCATAGAAAATGCAGACAGGGGAGATAATGAACTGATTGGCGGCACCCTCTGCAGGTAAACTCTATCATTCTCCTTCATTGCCCGCTCCAAATTGTGATTAAGGCTTGTCTCCAGCTTAGTGACAGCATCCAGAAGCTGTGCTGGAGCTCCTCTTGCTGATTTCTTCGCCTCAGATAAGGCACTAATGCCACTTTTCAGTCTAGCAATTTCTTCAGCAATCTCCTCTTTCTCATGAAGCTCGATACTGTACCTATAGCATGCTTCAGCATAGAACAGAGCTACTTTGAGCTGTACATGAGCTATCCAATTCTTGTCAAAATGTGCATTAAGAGGTGCAACATTTAATGCAGCTAGAGCTTCTTCATAAAATATCCCAACCTGTATTATACAAAAGATTCAGAGCACATCCACACTCATTAGAGAGAAAATCTAAATGCACATTTAAAAACTTATCAGAGAAAGGTTCATTAGATGTCTTTACATAGCATTCATTCACAAAACTCAACTACAAGTATGAAACATACAAACGACAAATATTCGCTTGGAAACCCTAAAATAAAGAACATAGCAGGAGCCATGAGAATTGAGATCCTGAGCATTTTTTGCATTACTCACAAATAGGTCCCGCCAACCAAAAAAAAAACATTTTTTTGCATTTCTCACAAATAGGTCCTTCCGCCAACCGGGAAAAAAAACATAGAACAAAGAATGCTCCCAATGTTGTGAAAGACGGTAAGCATGTTTCTATTTCTACATGTACACAAAACAGAGAAATAATGTGGCAAGAATATGTATGGATCATCTTTCACACATTACACAACTTACAGATCCATACCCGAGTCAAAGGTGTATCAGGAACTCGTCAGTGAAGTGAAAGGGTTTCTCTACCTAAACAGAAATCCACGGTATTGATAGGCTTGACAGCATGTGGACACTTACGCAAGTTCAATTTTGAGCTTTTAGTCTTGAGAAGCTACCAGTTACCAAAGTAGCATGATTTTCATAAAAACTACTCCATTTTCCAAAAGCAGACAATCATAGCGAAGAGGGATTCCTTCACAACCAAGGATTCAAGTAGAGGGAAATTGAGGGCCAAATCCCCCCTTGAAAAACGTACAAGGCACCCAACCATCTATCACCTACCTTTTGCTAGATACTGTGAAACTTTGAAGGTCATACTCTTTTTTCTGTACTTCCTATTTCCTTCAAAGGAAAACATTCTCAAAGTATCAAAGGGCATTAATTCTCGCTAGTCATATCAAAGTCATAAAGGCCTTTCTCATACCAAGAAATCCATAACAATAGAACTTCATCAAATAATTAGTTATCAAACTGCAACCTATTTAACAAGCCTAACTGATAATCACTCTCAAAGCAACAAGATATAGAGTTCTGATGAGACTGAGCTTCCCTTGTATAGATTTAGTTACAAGAAACATATAGCAATAGATAACTAAACCCAAAGTTACAAAAGACAAAATCTTTAGAGGTTTTAGATATTTCAGGAGATAAACGAGCTTCCAGCAATGATATATCTTTCTTTAGTCCACAATGAATGCATCTGCTCTTCTCAGGAAGTTGTGGAGATTTACGTCTTTGTAATGAGGTGCGAGAGATTTACGTCTTTGTAATGAGGCTCTTCTCGGGAAGTGGTTGTGGAGATTCATGGATGAAAAGGCAAGTACGATCAAACATGGTGAAGTGGGCTCTGGGTGGGTACTCTCTATACCCAATGGCTCATATGGATGTAGTCTCTAGAAGCATATCGTTAAAGGGTGGGAGCGTTTGTATCCACATAGTTATTTTATTGTGGGTTATGGTTCAACCATCTCCTTTTGGCATGATCGTTGGTGCTTTGAGGCTCCTTTGAAAGATCTTTTCCATGCTCCCTTTGTTCTTTCGGTGGATAGAAATGCTTCTGTTGTATATTATCAAAGCAGTATGTAGGGTCTAATGTTTTGTCTCCTATTTTTGCTCAAGATGGGTTTGCTGACGAAGGCTATTTGGTTACCTTTTTTAATACCCTTAATGAGGCCAATTTTGGGGACTTTTCACAAGACACGCTGAGATGGGTTTTGAGTGAGAATGGTTTTTTTTATGTGAGCGCCTATTATTCAAATCTCCGTAGCTTGGTTTCTTCACAGTTGCATCTGTTGGAGGCTGGCCTGTTTCCATCTAGCATTATATGGAAGTCTTTGTCCCCTTTAAAGTTTGCCTTTTTTGTTTGGGAAGCAACACATGAGAGCACCTTGCCTTGTAATAATTTACAATGAAAAGGGAAACTTTTGGCTAATAGGTGTAGCATGTGCAAGAGGGATCTTGAATCCCCAAATCATCTATTGCTTCATTGTGACTTCCTTAGGTCTCTTTGGGTTTTAGCCTTTGGTTGTCCTAGTGTTTCTTGGGTTGTACCGTATGCAATTAGGAGTCCTCTCCTATCTTGGGAGAGGTTCTTTGGCGGGAAATCCAAAAGGAAGAAAGCCTTGGTTATACCACATGTGTTTCTTTGGGTTATTTGGAAAGACAGGAACCAAAGGGTTTTTGAGGGGAATGAAATTCCTCTTCGGAGATTGAAAGATAATTTTGTCAAGACTCTCCTCTTTTGGGCGAATGGGAAGTTGAAGTCTTCTACTTTTGATGTGGTAGATTTTGGGGAAACTTTGTTGTTTGGTTGTACCTAACTTTGTATGGTGCTAGTTGAGCATCAATTCTTTTAATCGTACCATTAATACATATCCTTTTCCTATCAAAAAAGAAAATGAATGTATCTACTTTGTAATTCAAGATGTAAACATATTGTAACTATCATATAAACTAGTCAAGCTTTAACATGGAAGCAGAAATGGCATTTAGGTCATAAAGATTCCTCAACAGAAACCATGGTTAGCTGGATAATACCTCTGGTAACACTGCGATTCCAATTCACAACTTTTTCATAATAGGAGTTTCGCCTTACTCTTAGTGTGTCTCCTTCTTTTGAATACATTCCTTTAGTTTAGTACATCAATGTGAACGGATGGTGCATGAAAATCTTTACTTGTCAACAAAAAGATGCTAAGTGCACATCTACCTTAACAGCCAAGGTCTTTGAACTTCATGATGTAATTTCATAAAGACAATACCAGTATCACACGAACAATGTCTACACACTCTATACCAAACTATGATTAAGCCACCACATACACAAATGAAGTAAATGCATAAATATTTACAATAAAAGCTCAAATCAACTTATGAAACTCACAAGTTATTTCTCAAATACCAAAGCATTGAATCTCTGTACCAGTCGCCAAACCACATTGTTTATATGGTTCCATTTTAATCCGCACAAGCAAAACAGTACAACAAATCAGTTTCATCCCTTACCATCACTAGTCACTAGTCACTACAACAGATCCCTTCGTTTCATCCTTACCATCACTACAATAAATCAGTAATCCAAAACCCTAACTGACACAAATCACACAAACCAGTACAAAATCGCAAACAGACTAAAAGCAAATTCTGGGTTACCTGGCGGGCAATCTTGGAGCAAACCCCAGGAGTACTTCCCTTAGCAATGGTGGTCTCAAAAACGCATTCCTGCGCCTGAGCCAGCATCAACCTCTCCAACATCCCCGCACACTCCACCGACAAATCTACCGTCGCCGACCCACCTCCGGCCGCCTTGACCGCCACATTATCCCTCAAATACGCAAAAACCCCGGCCGCCGTCGCAAAATTATGCACCGCCTGCTTCCTCCCATCCACCGTCGATCGATCAAAGGACAAACCAATCTGACTATACACAGCGCCCAAATTGAACAACACAGCAGCCTTCTCGAGGTGAATGTTGGTCTGCGACGACTTGTGCTTCTGCTTGAATGCGTCGAACCAGGTGAATTGCACCGAGTTGATGTGGTCTCTGTCGGATGAGATTGGGAATCGAGTTTCCATAAGGCAGAGGCACTTGAAGTACTTGATAAGAAGGTCGCGCCTCGCCGGCGGTGAATCGGAGGACTTTTCGACGTCGGAGCGGAGTTGTTTGACGGTGTCGAGATCGTCTTCGAGGTTCTGAGCCTCGCGCTCGGAGTAGTGGTAGGTGATGTAGTTGCGGAGAGGACGGTAGAGATCGACGGCGTTGGTCTTCTTCTCGTAGATGGCGAGCATGATGTTGGTGGACGCCGATGAGGAGGTTGAGGACGCCATTGATGATCGCTTCCAATGGAGGAAAGGGTAGTGAGAGAGGGAAAGAGAGAGAAATGGTGATCAAGTTACAAGTAGTAGTCAACTTGGAAATGGACCCTGTTTGGTTTCTTCTTTGCGAAGGTTACCAGGGGTTTCCTCCCTCGGACAATTCCAAGAGGGAGTCTAGCTCAAGTTTAATTTACATTTGTTCTAAGATAAAATTTGTTGTAATAATTTTAATGGTGTGTTTGGTATTAGCCATTAGGACCTTCCTAGGAAAGTTAGTCATTTTCTCAAAGTTGATTAATTTTCTCAAGTTTGGGAACAAAATTGGGTTGAGAAAATTTTTATTTAGGGCCCACTATTTTCCTATGATCTATGGGGAAAACTTTCCCGGGGGTGGGGGGAAGTTTCTTCCCCAAGTGAATGGAAAATATTAGCAAAATTGAGTTACCCAAAATACCCCAAAAAATGATAAGAAAGGTGGGGAAATGAAAATAAGTAAGGGTAGTATAGATATTTAAAACATTTTTCTTTAAGAAAGTTAAAGTCTCAACCAAACACTGTAAAAACTTTTCTACATACTTTCCTACGAGTTCATATGTAAACCAAACACAATGAACTACACTTTCCCAGGAAAATTTTTCCCATGAAAAACTTTCCCAGTAAAAATTTTCCTGGGATTCTACCAAACGCACCATAAGATATTCTTTTTGTTTCATTTTGTTTGTTTCTTAGTTGACTGTCACCGTCTCTAATATCATTCTTTAATTGATGATTTTTTATATGCAATGTTTTATAAACAATTGCAATACTATAAGTTTTTCCATCAAGCTCTTGGGGAGAGTGTGTTCTTGCTACCACGTATCTCATTGATTGGATGCCTACCAAGCTCCTTAAACGAAAGACGCCCTATAAACTCTTGTACGGCAAGGTTCTCAACTATGCGCGTTTACGTGCCTTCGGCTGCTTGTGTTTTGTGTCCACTTTGAAACAAGGGAGGGACAAGTTCCAAGCTCGAGTCAAACCATGTGTCTTTATTGGCTACCATTTTGGTAAAAAGGGCTACAAAGTTATGGATCTCAAAACTAAACATATCTCAGTTTCACAAGATATTGTTTTCCATGAGGATATTTTTTCCTAGACTGTCTCTCACACTGTAGAACAAGTACCTCTTTTCCCTCTAATTCTCATGGTTCTTTTGATGATATTTGGGATCCAACTCAATCTCCTTCTGTCCCGGCTGATATTGTACCGCTTAGAAGGTCATCAAGGGCTCGAAAGGCACTGACTTACATACAAGATTATGCATGTTGTAACCAGATTGCTAGCAGCGCAGTTCGTAGTTGTACTCTTACTAATGTGTGTCCAATATTATGTTTTCCAGTGTTTTCTCTCAGGTTCTAGAACCAACCACTTATAATGAAGCAGTTCAGGATTCCAAATGGGTGGAGGCTATAGATAGGGAGATTCATGTTCTTAGCATCAATCACACTTCGGACATCGTGAGTCTCCCGAAGGGCAGAAACCCATTGCTTGCAAATGGGTGTACCAAACCAACTACAAAGCATATGGGATCATTGAATGTTTCAAGGCGAGCCTTCTTTCAAAAGGTTGGGGTTGATTACATCGAGACATTCTCCCCGGTAGTAAATTAAAATTCATTACCATCAGGACACTAATGGTAGTGGTTGTCAAGAAGGGTTGGAGTATGCACCAACTTGATGGTGTCAACAATGCGTTTTTGCATGGTGACTTGCACAAAGAGAAATATACGCATCTTCCATCGGGTATTACAAGTAGCATTCTAGATGTTGTTTGCAAGCTCAACAAGTCACTATATGGCTTTAAACAAGCCTTTAGGCAATGGTACACTAAGCTCACTGAAATCTTATATATTCGAGGGTATCACCATACATCTAATGATTATTGCTTGTTTTACAAGAACACCACCGATTATGTGGTCTTCTTAGGGGTATATGTCGACGACATACTCCTCACTGGAGATGATGCTCACGAAGTTGAAGCTCTCAAATACCATTTGGATGATACCTTCAAGATTAAATATCTTGGCCTTGCCCCTTATTTCTTGGGGATTGAGATTTTGCCCACGATGGATGGCGTTGTCCTAACCCAAATGAAATTTACCAGGGACTTGCTGGACGAATTTGGTGATCCTCGCTTATCCCTTGTTACTTGCCCCTTTGACGTTGATGTCAAATTGAATCCAGATGTTGGAGATGTCTATTCCGATTTTTTTCTTTACAGGAAGATTCTTGGAAAGCTAAATTTCCTCACACACACTAGGCCGGATTTGGCTTTTGCCGTTCAACATCTTAGTTAATTTATGCAAACTCCCAGGCTTCCGCACTTTGATGTCTTACAACACATTATGAAGCACCTTCAAGGTCAACCAAGCCTTGACATTTTGCTCAACAATATAGCTAACTTTGGCCTTGAAGCATTTTACGACTCAGATTGGACTTATTGTCTTTATACTCGGCATTCGATCAGTGGGTATGTCGTGTTCTTGGATAATAGCCACATCTCTTGGAAATTCAAGAAACACCACACTATCGCTCTATCCTCTACAGAGGCGGAGTATAGAAGCTTGCGACAATTAGTAGCTGAGCTTGCTTGGTTGAACAAGATGTTGAGCGAGCTTACGGTCATTTCTGTCTTGCCCATTCCCGTGAAATGTGACAGTCAAGCGGCCATTTACATATCTCACAATCCCGTCTTTCATGAATGCACAAAGCACATTGAAATTGAGTGTCACTTTGTGAGAGAAAAACACCTAGCTGGGTTGATCTCCCTCAGTCACGTTCCTACCAATCAGCAACTAGTGGATGTGTTAACCAAACTTCTTCCTCGAGCGGTACACCATCGAATCATTGGCAACTTGGGGGTTCATCACCCACCAAATTGAAGGGGGGTGTTGGTGATATTTTGTAGATATTATATTGGGAAGTTGGGTTTGATGAGTCGTTGACAGGCTGGAAAGCTAAAGCATGTGCTGGAGGTATATATGTACTCTCATCTCTTGTAATAATTTCTCAATCAATAGCAGAACCCTCTCTCTCTACTGCCCAATTTCTTTGTCATCCTCTTCCTTCTCTCTCTACGACAAGAATAATAGTATTTTTCGTTATGAATATAATGATACTAATTTTATATTACAAGTCAATTTATATATTGTGAAATTTACAATTAAAAATTTTAAAGTTTGACGACGCAATTTGCAAAGAAGACAAATAATATCTACTAAAAGAGTATTTTGTTTTGTGTGTGACTGATTGTCCTCGTTTCTATCCTTTCCTTACTCTATATTAAAAATGGTGGTTGCTTTTTTGTTATTTTGCAGGCTGCCTGTGTGCTTGCTTGCCTTCACTGTATTTATTTTTCATCTCATCCAATTGGAGACAGCCAGCTTTATCAGCAAATAAAAAGACACGTCGCTTACTGTATTCTTCACTTTCTGCCCGTGTGCTTCTTTGCCTTCACACGTTGTCAGCCAACTCTTTTCACAGATTGTTGCCCATAATCGTCGTCTCCATCTCCATGCTCTTCCTTCCTTAGTTTTCTGCTAAACTTTAATTTCTCATCTCCCTCTTTGCAAAACAAATTCCTCCATAACAAATTTCTCATCTCATACTTCTTGACATTGCATATTAGAACACCGACTACCTGGGTAAAAGCATCCCAATAGTTACTGAAAACCGGTTACCAGTCAATACTTCCAGGAAATCTGTTGATATTGTCATAAAAATCATTCAATTGCATTTTTATGTCCATCAATGTTTATTTACTGTGATGCCCACCAAGTGTTTGACAAAATGCTTGAATGAATTTCATTGATTTATGCTGGTGTATGCTTGTTTATGTCAACACTTACCAAGTGTTCAATGAAATGCTGGATTGAACTGAGCCTAAAGAAGCCTGTATGTGAGCCCTCCGTTAGTTATACATCCATGGCTGCTTGTGAAAATGCAGGGCTGCAAAATTTGTCAATTCAATAATAAGAAAGTGAATGTATAATGTTAGAGAAAAGGAGGATAGAATAAAGGTGGTGGGTTTAATCATAAATACATATACAGTGATAGCATGAGAATTAAAGAACCTTGCTTTTAAGAAAGCAATCATATCTAGAAGAGAAGGTAGGCCTTTGAACAAATATCTGATCTGGAAAGATCATGTACTGAAGTGAGAATCACAATCAGGCTGGATTAATTTAGTATGAAGGGAGAGGGTGGTATCTTTGATGGATATTTATGTATATTTTTGCATATTTGAATCTTGTTAATTTTATATTTACCTTAAATTGCAATTGGAACCTATCTAGAAATTGGACTTTAAAAACCACTATTATCACCCACCACAGTGAGTGTGCTTGGTGGATGACAGTAAGGGGTAGCAGTGGCGGCAAATACCCCTGTGTTCAGTAAGTATCTATCTGGTTTGATTAATAAATCAGGGCAAGAATTTCCTATTAATATGTTGCAGCTTGTGAGTTGGCAATTCCTGAAGGAATCAATCAATGTAAATGATGGTAGGATCACAACAACACCTATCCAATATAAAGTAGCAACATAGAGTTGCAAGGCTGTTGTTATACACACATCCAACGTCAGTTAGTAATAATCAAAGTACGTAGTTACTTGATTCATTAACTTAATTAAATAACTTGGGTTTAATTAAAGTAATTGGTAGGGTATGGAAAACCTACCATGCTTCCAAATAAACAATTGTAACCAAAAAAAATATTTGTTAATTTGTAATAAGAGATAAATGAGAGCCATAATACGGTAAAGCCAATTTCATTTCTTTCTTTTTCTTGATTGAGAAAATCTTTGGATTTCCCACTTTAAGTTTATATTAGAAATTTGCAGTTTGTTCTTTTTTCTTTTCTTTGCGGCATCTATGCTTAGCAATTATCTCTTTTTTCCTATTTCTCCAATAACTCACAAATTTGTTTGGCAAAGGTTAATGTATTTATTTGGTTGTGAATATGAAGGTGTTTGAGTTGGCTGACAAGAATCTCATGCAATAGGACAACTACAAGATTTGGCACAAAAGTGAACAGATGTTCCAGGTATCTCCACCTGCCAAATCTCCACCCAATTATGAACTGGACAACAATGTTCTCTTTGGGGCATCTACTCTTAGCAATTAGCATGATGCCCGTGCGAAGCATGGGCACCCCTTACTAGTTTTTTATTAAATTGTCAATTCAACTTTTTTAATAAAATTCGTCATTAAACTTTTTAAACTGATTAAAATTACTAAAGTAAAGAATTTCAACTTTGATTTAACTTTACTTGTTTAAGAAAACACATATAAAATTAGAAGCATTAGATGCAAACATGAACATCATTGGACATTGCTCACATTCCCGTGAAATGTGACAGTCAGACGGCCATTTACATTGTAATTTTTGGGATAATTAAATTATTAAAATATAGATTATTAATTTCTAATTTTTAATAAAACTATAAATTTCTCAATATATATAATTATCTTCTACATAAAAATATTACTAATTTTGAACAAATGAGTCAGTGTTATTAATTTTTAATATACAACTATTATTAATAAAAGCTATTTAGTTATGGATAAAATATGAAGCTGAGAAGTTACAACTCATTCTAAATATGGAAAAACTTACCGTGATTGTCAACCATGACAATCATTACAAAGAAAACAAATTTGAAATTTCATCTATATATATGTCAATTTTTATCTTCACAATTCATTTTTTTTATTTAGTCAACATTATAAAATATATTTTCTTAATTAAAAATTTTTATACAAAATTTATTAGAAATTAAATATTTTAACTTTAAGTTTTAGCATAGTAAACAAGCATATTTTGTTAAAAAACCCTAAACTTAAAAAATATGTACTATAATTTTATATTGAATAAAAAAAATTAACAATTAAGATAAAATTTGATATACATATGAATAAAGTTTATTTTATTTTTGATAATTGTTATGATTGTGAATAAGTACATCCTTATAATACTACCTTCATACCAAAATATTTGTCTATTTACATAATTTCTTTATCCCAAAATATTTGTCTTATTTACGATTTCAACAAGTATAATTACTTTTCTACCTCTAATTAATAACTTCATTTTTTACTTTTTATAATCTCATTAAATATTATCTTCAATTAAAATAGGAATATTTTGGGTAAATTACGAACTGTTCATCTGAATTTTTAATATATATTGATCTTATCAAATTACAAGTCGATAAATAGACAAATATAATGACACTGAGGCACGAGAAGGACAACTCAAATAGTAGCTGCAAATTTGAAGTTTGTTTCGTAACACTTTCCTTAAACAATTGTATAAAGGCTGGAAGATGAGATGATTCTAGAAACGGTCTTTTGCATTGCCTCTCTGTAAAAGAGTCCTGTCTGGTCTGGTGAAGGTCTTCTCCTCCTCCCCAATTTCCCTAATCATTCTCATTTGTACTTCCTCCTCCAGGTATTATTTTCTTTTGCTCTCCTTCCTGTTCTTATCCATCGTTGCTAAATTCGTTCTCAGTTTGGTATCTTTCGGTTGGATTACACGTAATTCTTCAACCTATGTTTTGGGGGTTAGGGTTATAAATCCTGATTTTAGCTGATTCAGGACAATCAGATCTTGCAAATTGTAATTCTTTAGTAATCTGTTTCTTGCAGATTAGGGTTTTGCGCCACCGTTGATTTTGGGGGTCTCTTCACTTCTCGGTCTTGCTGAATTTGAACTTCTTGTACAAGGTAAGGAAAACGTTGCCAAAGATTTATACTTTTGCTTGATATTGAATTTGTGTTTGGATCTGATAGTTTTTCAATCTGTAATGGTTCTTCGTTTGCCAAGAATGAGTTGTTTTCATTATTGCTTGATAATTTTTTGAATGAAAAAAGTTTAGACTGCAATTGCCAATTTGTTATAGCTCAGTTGATACGATTAGCAATATGTCGTAATTCTATAATGTTACTGTCCCAGAATGAGTTATTGTCAGTATTACTTGATTTATTTCTTGATAAGTGTTTGAATAAAAGAGTTGTAGACTGCAATTGATAATTTATAATAGCTGAGTTGATATGATTAACTATCTGTCACCATCTTAGGTCAATAGTCCGTAGTTATGAGTTGATACTAGCAATATCACTAGCCCTTAAATTCAAGCGTCTTGCTGTTTGGTGGTTAGATTTCATTTGACCTTCATATACGACGAGCAAAAGAAGTTTAGGACAGCCCCTAAATATGTTATGCAACATTATGGGTTTGCTTGTAGATGTATCACGTGATGAGTAATGGCAGGCCTCCTAGTTGTGGGTAGTTTAAAAACTTTAGCCATTTTCCTTTCTTGCTACAGTATGATGGTCCATCTTGGATTTTTGGGTCCCATTGCTCAGTAATATACTAGTCTTGTGGGGCTTGTGCTGAGAAGAAAGTGGGGGGGGGGGGGGGGGACTTAACACTTGGTTCTGAAAACCACTTCTGCTTGACCTCGATGAAGTGGGCTAAGTATCGTTATTCACCTTATGTGGTTAGGGTTAATCATCTGTTCAAAACTGAACCAAACAGAACAGAAGCGGAAAAAACCCCGAAAATGAGGAAAACTGAAAGCCAACAAACAGCCCTACATGTAGTGAAGGAGTTCAAATATCTATGAATTTTGCTAGGATAACTCCGCTCCCTTTTTGCCTCAATAGAGCTGTAATGCTACGTTACCAGGACTCGGCTATTAGGGCTGCCGTACCAGGGTCGACACGACACGACACGGATCCTACACGGGATCCGTGGCGGACATGGGCGGAATTGCGGGCCACGGCCAAGAACAAAACCCTAGTCAGCGACAAACCCTAGATCGAGCAATTGGACAACCAATTGGTGTATATTCGGGGGGGGGGGGTAGTTGGGGGCTTTTGGTCGAATGGACAGTGCAACCCTACCGGTGGGTTTTCTCCGGTCAGAAGTCGCCGGTTTCCGGTCGCCGGTTGCAGGCAGGAGAGAGGGGGAGCATTGCGAACGGCTGTGTGCCTGCGTTTTGCTACTCCAGAAATAGAGAGAGAAAAGGGCGAAGGGGATGGAGAGGGGTGAAGCAGCCACAGGCCCACACCAAATGAAGTTGGGCCTAAGGTTTTTTTTTTTTTGGATCATTTCCACCTTTTTATTTTGATTATTTTTAAATTAAAGTGACAGTAATGTTTTTGGACTTTTTAAAATTGGGCTGAATATAATATTCTCTATAGGGCCAAATCAATTTAAATTAAAGTATCCATGGGTTCATTTAAGGATGCCTTTAAAAATCATATTTAATATTCCACTTTCAATATAATTAAATATGTTTTGCAATTAAGGGGTCGTGTTTTCCATGCCGTGTCAAACCCTTGGAGACCGTGTCCCTAATTTTTAGGAATGTCATGTCGGACCCTTGGATCCGTGTCCGTGTCGGACACCCGTGTCCCGAGTCCAGGTAACATAGCTGTAATGTTTGCTGGTTCGTTTGTCCTTGTCATATGAGCTGGTATAGGCCTTTTTTCTCATCGTAATGTTTGATTACTTTTGGTACCATTAATCTCTAGTCGTTGTTGATGTGCTCTTCATCGAGTTGTATTAGGCAATAATATGAGGAGCTTGAAACAAATTCAATGATGAAATCTGTATTCTGATTCTGAAGAGGTAATCTTTATAACTATGTGTTGTGTTTGCTGTTGAGAGGGTAGTGCAGTTTCATGTTTGTATTTTAACATTGATCATATGCTTTCATGATTGTATTTTCAACTAGTTATCTCCTGATAAGACAATGATTTGTAGGTATTTGATCATTGTCAAGTTGATGGAAGAACTAACATGATTTTTTCTCTTTGTGAGATGTACTTCCTGCATCTTCATACCAAAATGCAGATTTTGAGCTGGTATTTGTGTGCAAATGGATGCCAAGAAGTTCATTCAGCTGATCGAAGAAAAGAAGAAGCGAGTCCTGGAGAGAAAAGAAGCCCCGTTGAAGTGGGAGCAGAGGCTGGAGGCTGCGGCTAAAGCGAAGGCAGAAGCGGAAGCCAAAGCAAGGAAGGCAAAGGCAGCAAAAAAGCATAAAAGAAAGCCATCCGACTCTGACAGTGAGACTGAATCGGACAGCAGTTACGAGGGCAAAAGGTCCCGCAAAAGATCCCATAAGAAGCACAGGAGGCGCTCCCACTCCGAATCTGATGATGAAAGGAGGGAGAAGAAGCATAGGAAGCACCACCATTCTGACTCAGATGATGAGAGGAGGGAGAAGAAATCCAGGCGCAAATCTAGAAAGCACTCTTCAGATTCACATGACAGCAGTGATGAGTATGATAGCAGCAGCTCTGAAGAAGACAGAAGGAAGCGTTCCCACAAAAGACACAAGCATCGAGGTTCAAGATCTGATGGTTTGAGCTCTGGGGATACTTCAAGTGATGATGAAACTACTGCTGTAAGAAAACATCACAAACGACACCACCACAAGCACCGCAGGACAGATTCTGATTCCTCGGACTACTCAGAAGATGAGAGCGTGCATAAGAGGAGAAACCATTCAAAGCGCCACAAGCGTGATCGTCGGTCCAGGTCTCGTGATTCGGATTCCTCTAGTGATGAAGAAGCTGTGGGAAGAAGAAAGCACAAAACTGACAAGAGGCACCACAAGCATCATAGAAGATCACACAGTGTTGAATCTGAACCATCAGATTCAGATGCTAAACGTCGAAGAAGGAGCCAATCTCAGGGAAGATCATCTGATGAGGAAGCTAGGCAAAGAGGAAGACATGAGAAGTATGACAGTAAAGATGGGAATGATTCAGATAACCTTTACGGAGAAGTGAATGGGGTGGTTGTAGATGACAGAAAAGGTTATATGAATGGCCATGGCAATGAAAACTGCTTGGACCCAGTTGTGAACAGCAAGTGTGACCCTGAGAATGGAACCAGTGCTAATCAGAAGAATATAGAGTGAGGAGTGAATGCCTGTGTGCTCAATGAGCAATTGGTTCTATATTGCTTCTATTTGTTGATTTCGCCTAGATGGCTGCTAGAAAGTAGACATTGACGCGAGACAATAGTTGACCGTTGCTTATGTTAAACTGTTTAAGTGTGAATTCAGAATTCGGTATGAATTGTCATGTTAAAGAGGGTTTGCTTAGCTAATGCCAGGATAGCATTTTAGTTGGTCTTTCTATGTGAGCATCTCAGTTAAGGATTCTTCCTTTATGATGTTAAACTGTGAGTGTTGCTGTTGGCTAGATACTTGGTTGAGCACCTGTTGCATGTTGGATTGCTAGTTTCCTGCTTGTGAACTCTGTCATGGCTTGATCTGGTGTGATAGACTGATACTGTGGGTCAGCTGATATTATATCAGGTCAAGGGGGTGTTTGTCATTTCCAATTGTCCATCCCAAAAAAAAATAGTCTAGTTTGCTTTTCATGGTCTTCGATACAACATTTTGATCACTAATTTTTCACGTTTTATCTTAGCAAGACTTGTAATATTATATTTAAGTAAAAGTATTTTTCATTACAATTTAATGATGGTAATCTTATAGAATAATTTAATTTGATAAATTAACCGGCAAAATTAATAATCAAACAT
Organism: Portulaca oleracea; assembly: GCA_029582165.1. NCBI lineage: Eukaryota > Viridiplantae > Streptophyta > Magnoliopsida > Caryophyllales > Portulacaceae > Portulaca > Portulaca oleracea. The sequence continues at coordinate 9,152,471 of CM055880.1, forward strand.
GGACATTTTTTGTTGAGATGAGTTCTATGCTTGGTAAGAGTACCGTGTGGTGTGTACTTGAGAGTTGGGAGGCTTTAACTCATGATCTAGAACGAACTTACTGTGATTGAATTTTATCTGCAAATTGGTGGGTTACTCAAATTTATAATTTTTTCGATAATTCCAAGCCTGAAAGCTGAAAGAAGAATGGCGTTCATTACCAATAGCAAGCCAAAAAGTCAAGTCTCGGTCGATAATGATGGCACACAAAAACAAAACAAATTTACTCATTCTTTCCACATTTTCAAAACTCAACATTTCAAATTCCACCCACCTTAACTATTTTTACTCCTTTAAACTCAAAAGAACAAACCCTAAGACATCTTACTCTCTCAAGACAAGCAATGAATCAATACTATTGTATTATTACTTTTGAATACAATCATGTCGAATATGTTCTTGTTAAGAGCACAATTTGTGCCAAATTAATAAGCCAACATTGATACTCTTCAAAATTGTATTATGTAACCCTGGCACATCCTCTTGTACCTTTTTTTCCTGGGGATGTTGAATACAAATATATATCGTGATGGTCACTATATTTAACTCCTAAAATTGAACTAGAGTAGTATATAAGTATACTTATTTTTGTCGTTCCGAGCTGAAACAGAGGGTCAGCAACATGGAACAAATAATAAATAGATAACAAAATTGCTTTCGATACAGTAATACAACAACAATTGTCAGCTCTTGTAAACTGCAGCTAGAAGTTCTTCAGTATTTTGTCACCTGAAACCCCATCTGCTGTTAGCATGGAAGTCACTTCCTGCAAGAAGCACAGATTTTTCATTATGTCGCATCTGAAAAACACCACCCAGAGGATACCATATCTTGAATTAATAGCATTCTCAAAATTTGACAGTCTGCAGTCAAATTCATTCTTTATTTACTGCATGAGAAGACCCAGTTCATGTCATGCAGGCTTGCAGAGCCTTCTGGTTCAGAATTTACATGGAAGGACAATGAATTCTATCTATCATTCATTATCGATTAGCAGCAACATCTGAATTTTTAGACTAGCTTCCTAATAACCTGTGTGTCCATAATGTGGATAGTTGAAAATTAATTTATTATCTTCAGCTTAGATCATAATGGACTAAAGTAAAATGACTCATTAAACCTTTTGTGCTCTTTTCCATGGAGTAGTAGGTCACAAACGATTTCTAAATCTTGGGTCAACTCAAACAAGTTTCTCGAAATTGCAAAATTTAGGGATAAGACTACTACACCCAACCCCTCCATACCTCACCTGTGTAGGATGTCGGATTATTGGTTTTGGTTTCCTAGTTCCAGCCTACTCTATCCATACTGCACTCTCTTTGTGTGTGTGTGATCATGCAACTATATTTCTGCAAAAGCTTCATCTACCAAACATGGATCTTAACTGACATCTTCTCTGCTTCAAAATGTAAATCTATTCTCTTGGAGTTCCGTTCATCTGCTGCAGGACTTTTACTCGGCTAGCAAGTCCTGCTATACCTCAGACAGCCTACAGTCTTTCTCGCCTCCACTTTCTTCCCAAATTTGGATAGCCAGCAGTCTTTCATCATTAATTGACTTTGGTATTTGAATTCCTGTCTGGTTAATAGCCCTAGTCATGGATAATGGATTCTGAATAATTTTAGGTTTCCTTCCTAAAAGTACAAGAGTTTGATAATTTCAGGCCCCCTTTATTTATTTATTTATTTTTTTGAGAGGCAGTTGGAGTAGCTATTGACTGAGAACAAAGGACAATTGTGGCTCTCCATGATCTGAAATAACTAACCAATGGGAACCCATCCCCTTCTTTGCACCTTGTGCAGCATTTTTACATAATGTTAGACAGATTGTTGTAGTTGCTTTGCATCTTACTCAGCATCTTTGAGTACAAACTAAGTGTTAAAGGCAGTCAGTCCAAAGAGAAAAGAAATGGTAGAGTAGGGCTTTAATGTCTTATTCACATGGTTCCTTTCACAACTCTCATCAAACGAGTAGCAAGCGGCCAAGAATCACTCCGTGCTTTGCGTATATGTGATACATCTATGCTCCACCAAATAATTCAATCAACTACCTTATGGTGTTCAATATATTTCCAACATGCCACAGAAAAATGATGTTTCATTAAAATAAATACAAAAGCGTACCTCAGTCATCTGTTTGTGCCCACATAATACAGCACCAGTAGAGTTAGGGCTCAGAATCTGTTTGACTTTAGAAAAGGCAGCCTGTTCCCATCCCCGAAAGTAAAGAGGAAATGTTAAAAATTATGGCCAAGCTTAAGCAAAGTCATGCATAACTTAACTCCAACTCAACCTCACCTGCACATAGCCAGTTTCACCAGTCCATCCCTCATCTGGTTGTGACAGTACAGGAACAATCTTTACACCGGTAGATTCCCAGTATTTAAACTTGTCCTGTACAAAGGATAAAGCGGAATCATAAGATTTAACAGATTACATTTAGAGATAAATGGTAAACTGTAGCTCCAATCCATTCTAGTTTCAATTAAATAATTAATCCAGGTTGCAGTTTATATGTAAGTAGGTGATTCACCTGATAAGCCATTCTTTGTAAATTTCTAGCTCCATAATAAAGCCTCACATCTGACCTCTTGTCCGCACCAAAGCCAGACTCAATTAGTGATCTGATGGGGCTGCATGTATACAAAGCAAAAGTTAAGTTTATGAAGCAGACTATTACATACATCATGGGGATTCAATATTTGACTGAAGAATACTAACATACTAAAATAAGAACAGCAAAATGCCGAAAAAAGTGACATTTCAGTGCGCTGAAGAGTAACATTTAAGCCACAAAGCAAATGCCGTTTTTGAAATTGAAAAATACAAAAGAAAGAAGAAGACGATATGTAGCCGTTCAAAAGAGTGATATCCACCACAGAAATGATTCAATCCTACCAAAGCAAGTCCATAAATCTCTAGAAACACCAAGATGTTTGTACAAAAAGAAAAATGAAACCAATGTACTCCTAGCGGGGTGAAAAGCTGATGCTACCTAGGGGGGAAATGCCATCAATGAAGCCCTTCTGCAGTCACCACCTACCCACCCAACCCCTCACACTTGCCACTCATTTATATAGCCTACTTTTAGTTCTAATAAGCGCCAAAAAGAGTGCACCCCCAACACTCTTTCACGTTGAAGCCCAGCCCATTCCGGAAGGGTACGGCTGCGGGCTTTTATAGGGTTGTTCGGTTTTGTATTTTTTTTCCCCCAGGGCGAAAAGCGCATGTGTTTTTGCATCCTAAGTTGTTTCTGCTCTCTCACGCCTCTAGGTAAGTCTCTTTTCTTCCTCTTGTGCTCTCCTCCTTCCTCTTCCTATTTCGAACATTTCTGGCTAGATGGCCTCCTTGCCCTCCCCATGTTACCCTTCCCAGTTCCTTTCTCCATCTCTCTGCATTTTTTATGTAGCACCCTGTGTGGGAAAAGCTCAAGATTGCTCCTCGAGCCCTAGCAGCCTTTGCACTTCAATGCACTTTGCAGGCTTTTAATCTAAAGAGCCCATTCAATCACGCACCCCCAAAACAACCAAGCTTGATCGACTAAATGAGATTAAAAATTCGAAGCAATTGAGCTATTGATACTTGATAGAAGAGATGATTGACAATTGACATGCTTGTTGCAAGATGGCAGTTTTTTTATTTGAAAATTGGTAGCCCTCTAATCAATGAGAAATGAATGCTCACTTCTTCAAACCTTAATTTTAAAAAACTTGAAGCACCTAAAAGCGCAAAGGGTCCTAGAGCCCAAAGCGCGGACCTCAAGCAAAGGCGCATACTTTTTGGACAAACCCGCACTAATACTAATGCTTAATAACCATTTCCTAACTGTAATTTTCGAGAATAAGTTGGATATTGAGGAAGTGATTAAACTTCATTAGAACTATCAAAATAGCACATCCTCAGCATTCAATTGAGGTAGGGGACTCATTGAGACAAATTGAGATAGAAGAGAAAGGGAGAGAGAATATTACAAAAACAGAATAAAAAATAGGAGGGGTAGATGTCAGTCATGTCACTGTAAGACAGAAGGTTTGTTTGAAGTACTAGAAAGCAGATACTTTTGCTGTCAAGGTGTAGCAATCTGGGATTTGGGCTTTTGTGAGGCTATGAGGCATGCTTTTTTAAGCTAAGCTTCAAAGAAGAACACTTTGGAAATTACAATGCAGCATCCACGGCCATGAAATGGATCCAAGCATCGGCAGTCACAAACATGTTCACCGAATGGCCAGTGTTACAAAATATAATGAAGAAAACTGAAAACGGGCACACAATTTAAGTTTCATGCACCAACTAGAATAGCCAATGAAGATGCAAAAATCACGGAGAGAATCAATTGAAAGCAATGGCTATATTAACAGCAAGGTCATAGATGCTAAGATCAAGAAAAAATCAGGACTGCAGGGAAATCTTCACAATAATCCAACTTTGCTTTACAGTGGAAAAAACAAGGTTTTAATGAGAAAGACTGGAAGGAAATCTTTACAACAGTTTGTTTCAGCAGCAAGTGGCATACCATAAATCAGCCTCCTTTTCTTTAGAAGAGTGTGGGTAGATTAAAATCATAGAAGAGATAATGAAAGATCATGCTGATGCAGGATGATGCTGGTATTAATGAGCGAGGTAGCGAGGATGTTGAGGCTACTTTGGTGATCCACTTTGAGTGGTTTGCTAGCATAGAAATGTGCACAAACTGATGTTTATTACAACTTTGCTTAGTATCATCAGGCCTCAATACATGAACAGGTAGCTTATTGTGCGCTATTTACCTATGAATAACGCCATATAAGCAACAAGAATTCTGTATCCCACTGCTTGGGATACAATGGACATGCCAAATGATAGGACTCGTTAACATTATATATAACGGGGGAGCCTCATTTTTCTCAAGTAAATATTGTGAGGCAGTCTAGCCGAAAGCACGTGTCTGTTGGATATCTTGTAATCATTAACCCCAGGGAGGCATCTATCAAACCAAAGAGTTCATAAAAGATATATTGACACCCGAAGAGCTAGGATATTTCCACTTAAAGCTATCATACAACCAATGATCCAGTGCTTGAAGTGTATGTAGGAAGATCCAAGTCAGTCAAGAGCCAATATTTTTTATAAGAACTCTTTGCTGTGCATAATGAATATAGCCTCTTCAAGAAAAGCACTCAAAATCCATCCACTTACAATTCACATAAACCTGTAACCTACAGTCACTGCAATGTCTGTATTGTAGCTATCACGCATCTACTTTCGAAATGAATGAGCAGTGATGACCTTGAGGCAATGCAGAAATAGGACCTCTAAAATTATAATGGTAAGTAACAATATGGAAATAAACAACACTAAATGTGAGTCTAGCTCCAGCAGACTAGCAGGTCTAGGATCCATATGTAGGCAATCTCACCTTTACAAGCAAAGATACTAATTCAAAGACAACTTTTTTCTTGTTTGCAGAAAACACTCTTTCTTTGGAGAATAGACCTTTTGCAAAGCCTGCTAGTTGATAATACGCTTTTTTTGCAGCGGGACTTTTAGGGTATTGGATTACATTGCATTATCAAGTAAGTAGCCTTAGCTAATAAAACCTAACAATAGCCAATAGGTAAGAGAAATGCTCTAAGAAATAAGAATTCACAGTGAGTAGCCAACAAACTGAATAACAATATCATGTGACCAATATTTGATAAGTCATTAGAAGTCACTGGATGCTAATTGCCTCATATTGACAATCCTAGATCTCCTTGACTCCAAAACAATATCCTCCTGGGCCATGTCCTTTGTAAGTCACAAATGTCAAATATCCTATCTATTAACCTCACTAGAATTCTTCTTTTTTCTTGTTCTATTTCTCCCACATTCCCGAAGATGAATAACCTCAACCCTAGAGGAGTACATCTATACTCTTAGTATAGCCACACCATGTAAGTCTTACATCCCTTTACATTAGCCCAAGTCTACTTTTTCCTCTAATTACTTCAAGTATACCTAATCATCCTCAACTCTAAACCTATTACTTCCGGTCTAGGTTCTTTTTGGCTGGCCAACACTTCAAGCTCCATCCCACATTTAAATAAATAATGAAATTATCAACACAGGCTCTACAGCAAAGGTGTCACCTCTCAGCCTCTGATAAACGTACGTGTCCAAATGAAACCAACACTAGAAACTATCAAGTGTCACTGTCAACAACAGCTGCACTAAAGAAGAGTGACATTGTACCTGAAGGGTCATACGCTAGAAAACTATACAAACGGCCAACAATAAATAGCAATCAGTGTCCAGAGTTCAATATATGCCCCACACCAGGGTTTGGGGAAAATCTTAAAAGATCTTGCCAGTTGCCTCCATACTCTGGTAGCAAAAGCAAGAGGGGCACTCTCTAAGAAATGCGTGAAGAATGTTATTGGTATAGCGTAATATACTGAAGTAGCAGCTAATCAGTAGTGATTTGAACATTTGCTACTGAATACAATCCATCCTAATCTGACAAGAATCTGACAAGGTGTAATTAAGAAGGTATTTATGGGTTAGCGGGAGTAATAAGACTAAAAAATAACATGGAAAAGGCACTCCTAGGGTGCTAATCACTATGTACCAAGAAATGCAGAACCTGGAGTACTGGCTTATGGGAAATTGAAGCCATGTAACTTTACCAACAACAAGGAAACAAAAGAGGCACTTTAAAAGTGAAACAAGTGCCAACATTGTGTTATATAACATGAACACTGGGTTTCACTCTAGCCTAACTTAATGAGGGGTCCAACATCGTGTTATATAACATGAACTCTGGGTTTCACTCTAGCCTAACTTAATGAGGGGTGAAACGCAAGTGGATGTAAATGTTAGACAGTTAAACAATAAAATATGCTTATCAGTAGCTCCATTCATAGATACCGACTCAAGTTTCCTGCTTTCTCAGGCATCAGATAGCTTCACACAAAAGTACCCTTAATTTATTTGCACCCTAGTTCACTCAGGTTCAAGAATAGAAGTAATATATTTTCTTCCCAGGATATCGAACCATTTTGTTCATTAACACTGCAAGTTAGATTCCAAAGTCTCTCCCTTGTGTGAATAGCAATGCATAAAATGGTTTCTACAAGGTTCAGGCTCCTATAATTAAGCTTAAATTTTGATGGCTGCTCCACTAAATCAAAATACCCTGTAGGAACTAAACCAACCAAGCAGCAAATAAGCATTCCTTAATCCTCATGAAGCCCTGGAAAATTTAGCCACGAAACTTGAAAAAAATTCCCTGCAAATCCCAAACGAACAACTTTCCAGAAACTTCAAGACAAACCTCAATTTCAATCCAAATCCCAATCTCAGGCGGATATAATCATCTAACACCTACAAATTTTCGAAACTAAACGAATAATGATCAGGACAATTGATAATTACCTAATCCCAGACCCCGTAGCAAACATGAACACCGTATGATACTCCTCCGGTGGCGCAATCCGATCGACATCAAACCCGTTCCCCATGGCACCAGTCATCTCGACGACATCGCCTTTCTTCAAAGCACAGAGCAGCTCCGCCGTGGAGCCGGCGATGCTTTTAACGAGGAACTCAAACTCGCCGGCTTTCCCGGCGTAGGACGGCGGCGATGCGATGGCCAGGAACGTCGGCTTGGGAGACTCCGGCACCCGGAGCTGGACGTACTGGCCGGGGCGTGTGTGAGACGCGACGAGATCAGGCGAGTCGGAGATGTCGATGGAGACGTGGAAGAGAGACTCGGCGGCGGATTCGACGAGGGAGATCGGGGTGGGGGTCCAGATGGTGGTGTCCTGCTTGACGGCGGCTGCGACGGTGAGGTTACGGCGGAGGGTGCGGCGGAGGGGTAGGCGGCGTAGGGTTAGGGCAGACATGGGAGGAGAGGGGAGGTGGACATGGAGGTGGAGGGAGGGAGGGGCGAGAGAAGAAACTGACATTGTAGGAATGAAAGAAATCAAATGGTGGGTTTTTATAAGTGTGGATTTTGGAAGGGAAGAGCAGCGGCGGCGATGGCGGTGGAGGGCGGAGACAATGTCGTAGGGGAGATGGCCACTTAGAATGGCTAGAATTTTTTTTCGATTACCAAACAATCTATCTATTCCCACAACTGTAGGGTCCAAAACTTTCATAAATTCTCTCTTGTTTCCTGGTACAAATTGTGTACAAATTGTGATGTTTTTTGAAAGAGTAAAATTTGTCAAATTCTTACTACATTTGTATAGATTTATTTAATACTTGTAACTTGATTGCCCAAGTATCTGCTATCACTATTTGATTAATAATTTTTTTTACAATATTTTATTTATAATTGTAATATTATATTTTTATGATAGTATTTTTCATTACGAATCAAATTGTGGTATTTTATGTAATAAGGCATTGTATATATTGAGATATTTACGGTCAAAATTTTTAAATTTTCACGGCATAATTTCCCAAAAAGACAAATACTCCAATATGGAATGGAGGTAATATTTTTATATTTATTGTAATTTATTTGATCAATGTTCTTATATTACTTGGGTTGTATCATCAACTTGATTTTGATTAGGCTACGTAGTTTTATGGGTACTTTGCTCTCCAGTCTGAGGTCAAATCCTTATCTTGTTTCATCTATGGGAAAGATGGTTTTGGTGTCCCAAGTGCCGTGTTTGATAGAGCTAAGGCTGTTTTAGAGCTCTTATGTGAATTGATGGCTTTTTGTACCTCTCCATTTCTTCTAATCGCCCTGTTTCTCTGCTTCGTCTAGATCGGGATTCCTCTGTGGTTGCTTCTAGTAATTTGGCTACAAATTCTGTGAGGGTGAAGGGTTATGGTTCTTCCTTTTCAGTTTTTGTTGATAATTTACCGGTGGGTATTAGCGTTTCTTCGTTGGAAGGCTTATTCAAAACTTTTGGAGTTATTGTTGATGTTTACATCCCTCGTAAATTTGGGAGAAATGGGAACCGTTTCGGTTTTGTTCGGTTCAAAGATAAGCAAGCTGGGTCATGTGCTATTCAAGATCTTAATGGGAGAGTGTTTAGGGTGTTCGTGTTAAGTGTTTCCTGGGCTAAGTTTTGCGAAAAATAGCCTTTAGAATCTCCGTCTAGAAGGGTGTGTAAGGTCTGGAAGTGGGTGCCCAAGGCGGAAAAAGCTGCTGAGGGTGCTTCATCTGCAAATAATCTTGGTGTGGTTGGTAGATCTTTTGAGGTTGATGAAGACAGTTGAGTGAGCCTTGTGGCTGATGTTGGTTCCGACTCGAGTAAGACTTTATCTGATCTATTTAGTGCGTTTAAGGCTTGTTCTATTGCTATGAGTAAGTTTTTCTATAAAGACATTCTTTTGAGAAGCTTTCAGTCTGATGGTTTGGTGGGTAATGAAATGGTGGTCGCTTTTGATAGTGATCGTACCATTAGTGATCCACTTACTCCCCTTGATGTTGGTTTATGTTCTATATCTATTGTGCCTCCTGTTGCTAAGGGCTTAGGCCTCGAGGCTCCAAAGGTGAAGATTAATCGGGTGACGAATCTCAGTATAATGTGCAATCCTAAGTGGTGTTTAGTCAGACAAGCTTCTTGCAAGGTTGTTTCTTCAAGGCGTTCAGGCCTTTATAAAGGGAAGAAAAAACGCTCTACAGATTCAAAGTCCATCAGTGATGATGTTTTTGAGATTGGTAGCGAGGCTTCGGAGGTTCCCGTGGAATTTTGCTTGGATAAATTGGACAACGAGGCTTGCAGAGCGGCAAGGGTTGATTGTAAATTGGGTGTCATCCTAGATGATGAAGAAATTCATGCGAAGAAATTCAGAGACAACTTGCTGGAAGAGAAGAAAGCTAAAGTGAAGATTTAAAATTGCTTTTGCTGTTTTTGCTTCGTGAGCTTATCACTTTTGTCGTTTTTAGCTGCATTTCTTGTGTTGTTTCTCTTGTCTGTTTGACTGTGGTGGCTGTGATTTCTGGCTCGTTTTCGGGCAACAAATCATCGGAAAAAAATATGGGTAGAAATAACAATTTCCAATGAGGCTTCATTATAATAGAAAATTTCCAAATTAGTTAGTAGAAGAGCTCATTAATATGAAAGGGTCTTAATCAAATGTTGATAGTTACATTTCTCAAACCAAAAATAATTTGTAGGAAAAAATTTTGCTCATGATCATTTGATCTTCAATTATCAGAATACTAATATGTAAGACAAAATAATACGAGTTTTTTATACTTTGAATAATAAATGATAAGGCAATTTAATTCCAAAAATCGACATACTTAAAACTAGGCTAAAACTAAGGTTGCAGCCTTCAACCCACACTTTAGCTAAGATCCTTACTATTTTGTGTGTTGTAAATGCATGTGTATATGAAATTTCATTACAATGGTTCTAGTGGAAGGGGTGATAATTTCTTTTCTTTACTTGTGGACAATTTGCAGGTTGGGGTTGATAATGTAGGTTTAAAAAATTTATATGTGAAACTCGGAGTTGTTATTGATGCTTCTGGCAAATTGGGGAGGAATCGGAAGAGATTCAGTTTGTTCGTTTCAAGGGTAAACAAGGGGGTTCCAATGTTATTCTTGTTGTAAATGGTTGGATGTTTAATGACTCTGTTTTGAGGATTGTGGAGTAGAAATACTGAAAAAAATAGAGGTCCTAACCTTCAAAGAGAGACTATGTTAAGTGGATTTCGGTTCCTAAAGCTAAGCAAGGGGGCACAATCTCCATCTTTTATGGCCGGTCCGTCTTCTATAGTGATTGTTGAGTGTCTTTTAGGTCACATCTTATGTCGAATGCTTTCCCTAGTGGTCGCTCTATTGGATCTTTGGATTAAGATCAGACTTTCTCAAATCCTTTTTGTGCAAGTTTGAGTATCCCAAGAGTTGACTCAACTATTCCTAAACCACTTCGATTTATTTCTTCCAACCAGCGGTTGCATTTGGATATCATCTAAAGTCTTGATTTGAAGGACACTGAGAAAACTTTGGCAATCCAATATGAGTATGATATTCTAATTGTCTCGAGGATTCCATCACGAAATGCTCGAAAGTTGAAGTGACAAGTAAGAGTAAAGAGAAGGCCTTGCTGAAATCTATATGGAGGAAGGTAATAGAAACACATTGCAAGGCTAAGTTTATATCAAATAAAGCTCCTAATAAGCTCAAGGACTTCAAGGATATTAATGCAGAGATTGCTCACTAGAGGATAATGGTGAGGAAGATTTGTCGTTAGAAGGTCATTGATTATCACTGTATACTAGGGAATCACTTTAAGAATGATGCTAAAAAGAAAATAAGACAAATTGTTTAACTTTTGTCTTGGAGGGATATGTTTGATTAGGTGGTTGTTTTGCAGAACACTTGTTTTGTTTTTCTTTAGCTATTGTTGTACGTCTTGCTCTCTTTTTTGTTGTTTGTCGTCCTTTGTATTTGATGCGAACTTTAGCCTTTTATTAGCTTGTCAATTTTCAAAAGAAAAAGGGCATTTCATTCCGGTTATATATTAAGTAATATACCAATAATTTACGCTTTCTTTTAACCTTTTGATTTCCCCTTCTCTGCCGCCCCCACCCCAACGTTTTAGTCTAAAGTATATTGACCTAATCAGTTACTCCCTCCATTCTAAATTAATTGTCACATATTAAGTGTAACACAATCTTTCAAGTCCTTCTTTGACTGAAAATTTCTTATAGCATATTTTGTCAAAAAATTACAACATTATATTCCTATGATAGTTTTTTTTTTCAGTATGTCTTATGATAGTACTTTTGCATAAGAGAATATTGTATATGTTGAAAAATCAACGATAAAAAATTTTAAAATTTGCCTAACATGTACATCAATGTGCCAATTAATATGGAATTGAGGGAGTCCTTCTAACTTGTTTACTTAAAATTTTAACAACCACCACTAATCAGATGAGCATTGTTAGAAAAGTTATGGAAAATCTTAATCCATCTTAAACTTTTTTGAGAGTTTAGCTAGAAAAATTAAGCAACACGAACAATTCTTCAAATTAATCAAACAAAAGGTCAATCAAGATCAAGGAAATAATACCTTATTCCGGACCCACTTGCAAACATAAAAATTGTAGGGTATTCCTCGGGAGGCAAAATTTTGTCGACATCGAACCCACTCCCCATGATGGGGCTCAACTCGACAACATCTCCCTTTTCGTGAGAGGAAAGCAACTCTGACGTGGAACCTGCAATATTCTTGACGAGGAATTGAAGCTCACCAGTGCTGATAGTGTGTGACGGTGGCGAAGCGATGGCAAGGAAGGTAGGATTAGGAATATGAGGGATGTGGAGTTGGATATACTGCCCTGCACGTGTATGGGACGCGACGAGATTAGGCGCGTCAGAGATGTCAATGGAGACATGGTAGAACAACTCAGCAGCGGGTTCAATGAGAGAGATTGTGGTAGGCATTGACAGCGCAATGTCTCGCTTGAAGGTAAAAACGGTAAAAGTGTGACCTATGGACGAAATTATTATGGTGGCCTATGGGATAGTTTTTGTTTAAGACTAGGCGGCATAAGGATAGACATAGGACAAGTAGGAAAGGTGCAGATTTGGACATGGAGATAGTAGAGGAGAAGACAAGGGAAAGATTGACATGGTAGGAGGAAATTACATTTTTCTAATGTTTTTCGCATTGAAAGAGAGAGAAGTGTGGAAAACCGAAGGCCTTTTTGAGAGAAGCAGTTTTTGTGGTGACAATGTTGTTTAGGGAGGTTGCCCAATATTTTTTTCCCTTTTTAAGAATAGCGGTTCTTGTTGAATGTAGTTGGAAATTTATTAAGGGTGTTTCTCTTTAATGCTTGTTATTTTTGGTTGAATTTGTTTAGGGTAACACCACAAACTGCAAATGCAATATAATTTAGTGATGAAACAGGGCATGCACTTTTCTAGTACATTATACATCACTATTTAACTATTCGATTAAGATCTTATTGAAATCTTAGGTTGGTACCCTTCTGCCTTCGATCTTAATCATTTAGCTAAGTAGAACATATCATAATTATATTGCAACTTAACCATTGTTTATTTGTTATTTCCATGTTTTATTTATTATGCTTTGTGGCTCTCTCTCTTTTTCATGCTCTTTTATCATACTAGGTACCATTTGATGTTGATACTTTTCTGAACACGGAAAAGGGAAGGTAGCTCAATACATGAGGATCTCATGAAGTTGGCCATGGGAGTGCAAATATATGCAACCCTAGTGCCTAGCTTTAAAGATAGGTGGCTTCCTTAATCTAAACCCTTCAGGTCACAATGTAACAATTTTGTCTTTGCTACCTTGGGCAGATCCTTGTTTAACCTTATTGGCTCATTTACACCAACAATGTAAAATTTGCATATTCTAATTTAACCATGTTGACTCATTCATATATTTCATACATAATAATAATAATAATAATAATAATAATAATAATAATAACAACATAATTGGCAAGCCCTAGAAAAACAATTCAAAAATCATAGGAATACTAGACTAGTTGGAGGGTTAAGAATGAAGGATGAATGATAGACAAAAAGATTAACTTATAGCCAAAAAATAAAAAGAAGATGAGGGACAAAATTGTGACTGGCGGATACTATAGAGGCAGTGGATGTGCCAGTGTGGGTCAATCGGGTGGATTTTCAACATATTAGAGTTAAGGAACTATTGAGTATGAATAATGTCTATATAGAATGCGGATTGTGTAAAGTACATGGGCAAAAAATTATTGAACATTTGCCTCCAATTAAAAAAAAGTTTGTTGTTGTGAAGGCTCCAACTTGCACTCATATAGAAAAAATTAAGGCTTGTAGTTTTTTTTTTTCTTTAAGTTTGTTTATTTTAAAATTACAATGGAATTGCTTTGAGTTCACTGCCAAACACTCATAGAGTCATACCTCTTTAAAACAATCCATACCCCAAGACAATCATACTAGCAATTATTGCAACAAAATACTAAGGAAATTATGAACTTCCATGGCATATAATTCAATTAAAAACAACCCTCACAAATTACAAAATTATAAATATAGGGCGTTAGAAAGTAAAAGAAGTAAAAATAGACATCGAAAATAATGATTTATATTTCTTGCTGAGACTACCTCAATTGTATATGGTCTCATATCTAATCAGTCACTAGAGAATACCTTGTGATTACAGCCACATTCACTCCAATAATGTGATGCGCACAAAACTCGATAACTCTATGTTTTCCATAGATGGATTAACTGAGTATTTGATCCAAATCTTTCATTAACCAATATACTCAAATCAGATATGAACCACAAGTATAATTGATCAAAGCTACGGAACTAATACAGTTCAAAATTTTTACCATCCAAGAATCCATACCACAACCATAGATGGTCAAATCTACGGAACGAAAACAATTCGGGTGCATTTGGTTGGTCAATAATCCCGGGGAAATGGTCAATTTTTCCCGGGTTGACTTATTTTCCCCATGTTTGGATGCGAATTGACTTCAGGAAAATTTTCACGATGGGCCCACCATTTTCTCCATTTTCTTAGGGAAAATTTCCCTTAGGAGGAGTTAAGGGAAATTTTTCCCATGGAAAACTTCCCATGAGAAAATTTCCCTACGATTCCTACCAAACACTTCATAATTTATTCACAATTTTCACCATCGGAAAGTCTCCTTAACCAATTTTACCCGCCCTTTATGCAAATGGCTGATTTTAGTAGTCACCGTCTAATGTCACTACCACGCTGGCTAATGTCACTGGTCACTACCGGTTCCCGGCACCGCCACATTGATTCGTGGAATAGCAAATAGCAGGCAACTCAATTACTAGGATTAATCCCTCATAGTATACCTACCTTTCTATAAGTTTCAATTCTTATAATATAATCAAACTAAAGAAGATTACATGTTTTTCTATTTTTTAAGAAAAGAAAATACAACACTGATCATCACTTTCAGTAGTTTGTGTGGAGTACAGATTTAGAGTAAGTTTATATGATCATATTTTTATGTGCACTGTCATCTAAATTTAGGGAATACATAGCAAGCATTGGAAAAATCCAAAATCGCTGATTAAAGAAGCTTACCAGTTAATAGAAGTTTAAGATAGTGTGCGTGAAATTACCCCAAACGGTCAATTTAAAAAATTCAAAGAGCAGTTGGTTGGTCAAAAATCTTGAGGATGGTAAAAATCTCAGGAAAATTAGTGAATTTTTCAAGATGATCAATTTTTCCCATGTTCAATTTTATGCATAATTTGAGAAAAAATTTACAAAAAACCCACAATTTCTTATCTGCGCTTAGGGAAAATTTCCCCTAGGAGAGGGTAAAGGATATTTCTCCAAAAAAAATTCCCTATGAAAAACTTCCATTAAAATTTATTCCCGAAAACGCTTTCCCTAAGGTTCTCACCAGACTCTCAGATATTAGTCTGTTCACCTGTTGCAGCTTACCACTGGCGCAGTGGTACTCAGGGCAAAAGGCCAGATAAATTGAAAAAAGCTTGCAATTAGAGCCTTCAAAAAATGAGGTCAACAAAAAACATGAAGAAATATACAATGTCTGCCTTGCTATCCATCTTCCTCCCATTATTCAAAGGATCGGAGGGTTTAGGTTTTTCGATAGCAGGCTACCTCCCCCCTCTCTACTCCATCTCAATGGAGCACCACACTAAGTGCAACAGATAAGCAGAAGTAAAACAAGAAAATTCCCTTGTTCTTCATGTGTTCTGCTTCCAAAAATAAATTCTTTAAAACTCCTGAAAATGGCAGTGCCACTGTCAACTAAATTATTTTCGCAATTATCGGCTCCAAAGGAGAAATCCAAAAATAAAAATTCAAAGATCTCAGTTTTGATTGGATTAAGCTGCTGCTGATTCCTTGGCAATCTTGTCAGCCTTGGCAAGGACCTCGTCAATTCCTCCAACCATGTAGAAAGCCTGCTCTGGCAAGTCGTCGTATTTACCGTCCAAGACACCCTACAAATTTCGGAAAAAGCAACATCATGAAAACCACATCTGCGAAAAAGACAATGGCAGCAAAGATAATGGACCAGTAAGCCTGGATGAGATATAAGCAAGCAGCAGCAGCCTACTTGTCTGATCTCATGCTTGTAAAATTGTATTTGATTTGGTTTCCCTATTTATACTTTTTTGGAAAGGAATTGTCACGGTTACTTCAATGATGCTGCATCCTAGCAGCAATAGAACTGATCCCAAAAGCCACAAAAATGAATGGGAATTCAAGATGAATCTATAAGCAATCCAGTCATGTCCATAATTTGGATAGTTGAAAAGGATTATTATTTGTTAACTTATATTGTAATGGACTAAAAGTAAAATGTCCCATTAAAACTACGTCTATTCCGTTTCCATAGAGTAGGTAGCAAAAGATTTCTAAACCTTGGGTCAATTGGAACCAGTGTCGCTAAATTGCAAAATTTATGGGTAACACTGCTAAATTTGACCCCACCACACCTTGCTATGGGCGAGATGTCAGAATAATTGTTTTGGTTGAGCTCTAAACAATCCACTTATGTGCAAAGGAAAAAAATCATTACCTGGAAACTGTTGATGCTTTCCTTGAGCTCCACATACTTGCCAGGAGCACCCGTGAAGACCTCAGCAACATGGAAAGGCTGACTCAAGAACCTCTGGATCTTACGGGCACGAGCAACAGTCAACTTATCATCTTCACTCAGCTCATCCATACCCAAAATGGCAATGATATCCTGAAGATTCTTGTAGTTCTGGAGCACCTTCTGAACACCACGAGCAGTGTTGTAGTGGTCCTCTCCCAGAATGTGAGGTGACAGCATACGAGATGTGGAGTCAAGAGGATCGACAGCAGGGTAGATACCAAGCTCAGAAATCTGCATCACATAAACAATGAGAAAGATTGATAGAAACCCTAAAATTTTAGTAGTTGAGTCACGTTTATTAAGTCAAGTTCTTGATCCTTCAATTTGGTTCATGGGTTAGACCGAGGATCGAACATCATAATTTCATGGACCTAGAATTGGACCAAACTTCTCTTGGTCCAGTTCGGTTCAGTCCCTTTTTCAGTCCAAGATGGACTATCCATGGCCAACAAAAACACAATAGGAGGAATGAAATGTCAATCCAAAAAATCTTTGAATATGCAAAATATCTTTCTCGTTACCTGACGAGACAACACAGTGGTTGCATCCAAGTGAGCAAAAGTTGTAGCAGGAGCAGGATCCGTCAAGTCATCAGCAGGCACATAGATAGCCTGGACAGAAGTGATGGAACCCTTCTTGGTAGTTGTGATACGCTCTTGAAGACCTCCAAGATCAGTAGCCAAGGTTGGCTGGTAACCGACAGCAGAGGGGATACGTCCAAGCAGAGCGGACACCTCTGAGTTAGCCTGGTTGACAGCAGAACAGTGTTAGAGTGTATATTAATAAGAATGTGATCCAGAGGACAATAAGAAAAACAACACCATAGTTCAGACAAGAAACCATACTTGTGTGAAACGGAAAATGTTGTCAATAAAGAGCAACACATCTTGTCCCTCGGCATCACGGAAGTGCTCAGCAACAGTCAATCCAGTAAGCCCAACACGGGCACGAGCACCGGGAGGCTCATTCATTTGACCATACACAAGAGCACATTTGCTCTCAGACTGATGGAAAAACATAAGCAAAAGTCAGACATCGAACTCTAAAGTACACAGAAGTGAAATATGAATCACAGCAAGAGATACCAGACCTGCTTGTCACCTAGCTTGATGACACCACTCTCAATCATTTCTCTGTACAAATCATTACCCTCACGAGTACGCTCACCAACACCAGCAAAAACAGAGAAACCACCTGATCATGGAATGCAAAATTAGAAAAAGAAGATAGCAGGTTAAGATTCTAAATAATCAAGCATTGCTCTGTACAAACCATGAGCTTTAGCAACATTGTTAATCAGCTCCATAATAAGCACAGTTTTCCCCACACCAGCACCACCGAAGAGTCCAATCTTTCCTCCCCTTTGGTATGGGGCTAAGAGATCAACAACCTTAAACCAAAAAGCCGTGATCAGTGAAAAACTCAACCCTATCTGTATCACTCAATTAAACAAGATCCGTCATGTACCTTAATTCCAGTAACAAGAATTTGTTGCTCAGTAGCTTGGTCAACAAAAGAAGGTGCCTCCCTATGGATAGGTAGGTAGTGATCGGTCTCTGTCAATATTACAGCAACACCATTGTCACTACATGAGATAATTACCATATTACGCGAACAATTTGCATGAACAACTACTTACTGATATCTCCCTTCTCATCAATTGCCTCTCCAATGACATTGATGATACGACCAAGGGTTGCTCTTCCAACAGGAACCTAAGAATATAAAACGGCGTTCATAAATCAACTTACATATCACAGAAAAGAACACAGATAATCTAGGGATATAAATCATGTGCGATGTTCATATATAAAACAATATCACATAAAATGAGACAAGATCATAACATGCTCTGGGAAAGAACCTAACTTAGACATTGAACAAAGCTCAGCATACAACATATACCGAAAAAACCTAAGAAGCATTATGCACATGATCATGTCTTTCACTTATTAGTGACAACTTTAAGTGATAGGCATACAGCAGAGGTGCACACATCGTCACCAAAAATGATTAAGAGACAAGCCAGAGCAAAAGATTCAAGCTTCCAAGCCCCGAATAACAAAGGAAAACAAATCTATACTTAAAGAGAACAGCAAATTTAGACTTGTTTCTTCATCTATTGGGGCAGGAAAATAAGATTCCTCCTTTTAAATCTAATTTCAAAAGCATTCTCAATTTCATCAGAAGATCATCCAGATGTTTGAAAACAACCACATTGACAAAAACAGATACGTCTAATAAACAAGTCAACCCACATTGGATCAGAAATCAAGGGGATGAACTGAAGATTGTTCACCCGTCAAGATCCAATATTCTATGAACAGATCTGAATCAGAAAATACAAGCACTGCAATCGAAACAAAGGTAATTTAAAGTCCAAATTAACCAAATCAATCTGGAAAACCAGACCTAACATCTAAAACATCGCCTTTTTCAGATCAGATCAAAGTGAATCACAAGACATCAAATCAAATCGAGCAACAAATAGAACAAATCAAAATACGAAATCCGAGGAATTACTCACAGTAATTGGAGATCCAGTGTTCAAGACTCTCTGACCCCTGACCAAACCCTCAGTACCATCCATAGCAATAGTCCTGACCATGTTTTCACCCAAATGCTGGGCGACCTCAAGGACCAATCTCGTCTGGTTGTCGAGAACCTCGAGAGCAGTCAAAATCGGGGGCAAACCCTCTTCGTACCGCACATCGACGACGGCACCGATCACCTGGCAAACCTTTCCGATCGCGCCTTTTCCGGTGAACTCGTCGACGACCTTTCCGCCGGAAACAGCCCCGCCCTTCGGCGGAGAAGGCGGAGAGGGTTTGGCCGCGGCGGATGTGGCGTAGTCGACGGCGCGGTTGAGGAGGTAGCCATAAGGAGAGGGGCGGTGGAAGGGTTTGGGGGAGGAGAGAGAAGGCTTCGCCGGAGATCGGCGGAGGGACGACCGGAGAAGAGATGATAAGACTTTTCTCGAAGCCATCGGAGAGAGAGTGTGTGGGACTAGGGTTTGGTCGCTCTGTGACTTTGCGGCTTATATAGCAGCTGGTTCTACGAATCGTTTTGCTTCTCTTTTTTCGCTTTTTTGGTTTTTCTTTTTCTGAATTGATGCTTTTATTACCACTTTTATCATTCAAATAAAATTGCCTCCTTGAAACAATAAGAACCTAGTCCCTAACTACAAAATAGTAGTAATTACTTATCTTTATTGAATATTTGATAAATCGAATATTCAAAATTAGGGTTGGAAATAAATTATATAAGCTTGGAAATTAGCTTGTGGAAAATTTAAAAAGCTTATGAGAAGCTGGGGAAAGCTCACACTCAAATTTGTCATATAAGCAAGCCAAGCGATAAGTCTAATGAAATTCAGCGTATGAAACTCGAAATGTTCATAATCAAGAGAGGACAATACGGAAATCTGTATTTGGGCTCCATTCTTTTATACGGTTGGTGAGGTGTGGTAATGATGCGGTGCAGTGGAATTTGAAAAAGTGTGGTGAGTTGTTATGAGAGTTATAGTAGCTGGAGCAGGTGAAGAGAGAGAATTTGAAAAGTAAAAGAGAAAAGTGAAGAGAATATTGATAATGATTGTGGTGAAGTGTGGAGAAATTAAAGAGTGGAGTGAGGTGCGGTGTGGTGTGGTATCGCACCGCAACCTACCGCATAAAAGAACGGAACCTTAACTTATAATATACTTCAAGAACTGATTTGGTACTCAATTGGCACAAATATGGACATACTCGTTTAGATCATGTTCTTTTCTACGGTAGGTAAGGTGTGGTAATCATATGGTATGGTATTGTATGGTATGGTAAAAATGTGGATAGTGTGATGATATTATGTGGTACAATGTGGTAACCTGTAGTAAAATTTGTAGTAAGAATGGTAGGTATTGCAGGTGGGGCGAGACAAAAGTGAAAAGTAGTAAGGAAAGTCAGGAGATAGAAAGCTATGGTTTTTTTTTTTTTGGTGGAAAGCTATCGCCAGCCATTCATTAAATTGGAACTGAACTTGCCACATCAGAAGCTAACAATTCAGCAGCCTCCGACGGGCATACTCCAATCCAAGTTTTTGAACAACGATTGACAACTGCAATTCTACTTATAGTATGAGCAACCTTATTGCACTCTCTACTTATATGGAAAAACTGTACAAATTCAAAGTTTGCTACTAATCGTAGGCAGTCATTAATGATCATTCCCGCCGCTGGTTCAACTTTCAGCTTCCCCGATATACTCGCATATGTTGTCCTGATATCTGTCTCCGCCTCGATTTCTTTCAGACCCAGTTCCCACGCTATCTGCATGTCTTGCCTTACTGCCCTCGCTTCCATCGCCTCTATCGACCACACATGCTCCCAGAACGTGGTAGTTGCATTGTGTACTATCCCTTGGTGATCACGTATAACCACTCCTTATCCTCCATGGTCGTGCATATCGAGCGTCGCATTTGTGTTCACCTTCCACCATCCGCCGTTGGTTTTTCCCACCTTTTCTCTCCCCTCGCCATGCTGGTGTTTGATCCGTTTTTCTCCAAGGCTTGCATATAGCGGTTGTGAACATCCACCATTCGATCTAGAGGATCTATCCCAATGCCATCGAATACCCATCAGTTTCGCGCCTGCCACAAGGCCCAGATCATGGTGGCAAAGTGACAACGGTGCTCCACTTCCATCCCCTTCAACCGCTCCTCCGCCCATTTCCCGAAATCCACATAGTCCCGTTTTTCCATCTTGATGCGGAAGATACTGCATTCCAGGCCAGCTTGGCGCCACACAGTCAAGGAATACATGGTTGTGTGTCTCCATTCTTTCGCCGCACCTCGAGCAGACCGGGTCAACCTCGACCCCCCTTTTCGTCAAATTTACTTTTGTTGGCAACGCATCTTCCAGGCCCTACATATACAGTGTTTCACCCTCGGTAGGGCCTCCATGTGCCAAAAGAGCTTCCCAACTCCCTCATGGTCTCGGGAGCTTGACTCTTCATTCCCTCCTCTTTCTTTGTCCATGTCCATGGCTATTCTGTATGCCGACTTCACCATGAATTCTCCTGTATACGTCGGCCTCCATCCTAACCTGTGATGGTTGTTGTAAGAAAGTGTGGTATAATATATTAACATGTGATGATTTGTGATTAGTGTAGTTAATTATAACATGTACGGTATGGTATCACACTAAAGAATAAAGCCTTAGTCAAACACCATTTTTGTGTCTTGAAGATTAATAAATCCACGTCAATCATAAATCATTCTCATCATTATTACCAATTCTCACTTTTTTCTTCTATTATAATTATTTTGTCGTTTTAAACCACTTTTGATTTTACATCATTACTTGCCCTCAGAAAATAATTACATCATTACTTGATTATATTTTAGGTTATGTCCATTCTTAATTTTTATTTGAAGGCCGACATTTTGTTAATATTTTATAGGTTAATAGAAAATAATTAAAATGAATAAATTAAGGCATGTCAAAGTTTGCAAAGGCCCGTAAATATACACAAGTGCACCCTAAACCTAAATTTTCAAGATCAACCTAACTGCAAATCAAGGTAGGTCGCAAAGTAATTATAGCTACAAATATTGTTGCCTTCACCTCTGTTATCATGGGGGTCTAGTAGGCTGTGATTGACCTCGTACTTGTAGACACTAAATTTTGTACCGGGATAAGTGTACAAATCAGTCGCAATAAGAAAAGAGGCTAGAATGAAAGCAAAGCCACTGGGGGTCTTCCTCAATCAAAAGTTACCAGGTCAATCCACCACAAAGCCTTCATTTTTCATCCTTTCCACATACATGTGCTCACCCTTTTGAATCCCATTTTTTCCACAAGTCTCATTTGCCCTATTTCTTTTTATGAGAGTAAAGTGCACATCATAAGCTTTCAAACGCCTTTTGAATTGCCTCAATCGGAGTTCGGATGAAGGAATTATGGCTTGTTTGAAGTTGGCTTAGCCTGATAGCAAGGCCTTGCAGCCTTGCTCAGCTTCCAGACCCAAAAACTCGGCCCAAGGCGCGTACCTGGCCCGGAGAAACTCATCAAGGCCACAGGGCCTTGTTTGGGGCAAAATCCATCTTGCCATTGCTCGGGGCCAATACACAAGGAGCAAGGCCACTGAGCCTTGCTCAATATCCAGAAGACATCAGCAAGGCCCCAAGGCCGCAGGGCCTTGCTCGTGCTTGAAGCCTACTTTGCAATTGTCACACTGGCAATTCGTGTGGTGGGAAGAGATAGGTCGCATGGCCTTGCTCACTGATTTGATTCTCGCGTCAAAATTTTCCCTCCCATGTAATTGCAATCCCATGATCACAACCTTGACCTTTTGACCTTTGACCTGAGGAAAGTCATACGGCCTTGCTAGTTGATTTGGAGGGCATGATCTTTGGATCATGCCTCCCCCTCCTTCCATCTCCATCACTTCATCCCTCACCTATAAATACCTCATCATCCCTCGACTCATTTCATCAATTCTCACCATCAACTCTCGTCCACTACTATCAACCATCATCCATACTCATCCATAATCTTCATTCTCAAAATTCTCCCATCAAATTCTCTCTATTATCATCCATATCATCCATAAACCTCACTCTCCATCACCTTCAAATAACCCTCACTCCATCCAAGATTCTCAACCAACGCCATATTTAAGTGTTAGCCGTAAGGAATTCGATCTTCCTTCCATCACACTGATACTCGAAGTGAGGTTTGTTCATCCTTTTGTGTTTCAATAATGTAATTTAATCTTGAATCATCTTACTTGCACATTATTTTGTAAAAGGAATCGTGTTTTACTCTTGCATGTTTGGAATATAGTATTGTGAAATTTGTTAAGCTTTTCCCCGCTCATTTCATCTCAAGTTCGATTTTAGTAAAGTCTTGTTTTTAAACATGCAGATTCGAAAGTTATTTAACTCTCGAATCTGTAGCCTTACCCCCGGGCTCGGAATCTGAGTTCGTAGACCAGAGTTTTCTTTTTTTTTGGTTCATTGATTTCCTTAAATTAACTGGCGACTCTTTTTTCATTTAAACTCATTTAATTTCGTACGATATCGTGGCAGAATAATCCAAAATGTGTCAATAACATCCAATATCCATATTCGTAGGCCGAACCGTGAAGAAATGTGTAGAATCTGAGCAGTGCCTTGCTCAGGCCCTACAACTATTTCTCCATGGGCCAGGGGTAATGGGCCTGCCTGGGCACCTAGCAAGGTCACAGGGCCTTGCTGCCTAGTAGAGCCCACTTCCCTTTCTTCAGCCCGAATCTGGAATGGTTTGTTACCGGGGCATTGATAATTTGACACGATTTCGCGGTAATTAAAATGAGTTTAGTCCTCTTCTTTCGAAAATAAAAATATCCTTATTTAAGGATTAAGCGACCTTAGTCGGCTCCCGATCATTAAGAAGCACACTCGAGGAAAAACTGTGGTTTTTTTCCCGGGGTCCTACAGTAACTACCATGATCTCGTCTCCCCTTGAGTCTCTGTACATCACGCCTAAGTCAATCTTCCCAGGCTCGCTAAGAGAGGCATCAAAGTTGATTTTGAGTTGTTTAATGTTAGTTGTTTAAATTAGGCGTTAGTTGTTTATTTAGTTGTTTGCAGTAAAAGTCATCGAACAATGCCTCCTTAAGCACCACCAAGATGAGATTTTGTCAATTGGATTGAGCCTGACCAATATGACGGATTGTATAATGTGGAAATTCACTAAGTATGGTTAACTCTTGCTCATATCAGATTATATACTTGCACGAGATTCAGAGATAAGACAGTACATAACATAAAGGAGTGTGAAACCTAATGGGAGACGTATAGTTGTTGGCAAACCCTATGCTGCAAAAATTATGCCTAAAGTGTGGAGAGCTTGAAGGGATGCATTTATGGGATATGCTTATGCTGCAATCGTTTAGAAGCTAAGCCTTTGCTATTTTGACTTGGAAGCATGCAAAGTGAGTGAACTAGGGCGTTGGTTAGAAATTGGTTAATTACGAGGGTTGGATGAAGAATATAGGTGTTTCATACCAAGCATTCTATGGGGCATTTGGAATGCTTGAGACCTATGGGCTTTAAGAGATAAAAAAGCTACATCTTACGGGGTTATTGCAAAACAACGGGGTAACATAATATTTATGTCACTACCTAGGATCCTAGGGAGAGCACATCAATCGAGAGAAAATATATGAGAAGCGAATTGCACTTAGAGGATTATTGAAGCAACTATCTCAAGAGGATGGCAAGAGAGGTTGGGTACAATTGCTAGAGATAGGAGAAGAGGGGTGATAACTACAATGCATAAAAGCCCGACTTGGAATTCATATGACAAACGAGATAGGTATGAACCAGGCTATGTTCAAGACATATTGCCAAGTATAGAGCACTTGCAGCAGTTTAGAATGGTTGTACCCACAAACTCTCTAGTGTTGAGTAGGAGGCTTACAACATATCATCTTCTTTTAGTCCTCATAATACAGATGAAGCTACTCATATTGTAGTAAGAGTAATAGTAGATAGCACAAAACTAGGTGTTAGGTTAATGAGTACGGAGTTTGTTTTTGAGATAGTAAGTATGGATCTATCTACATTTCTTAATAAATGATTGCTATGTAATTCGTTTTTTCTACTGTCTTTTTCAAAAAGAAAAATAATAATGTTTATTAAGATGGGCTTAAAGACCCAATAAAAAGTCTCAATAACAACAACAAAAAAAAAATTATGCACGCAACATAACACCAAAATCTACAAATGAAGAGAGGTTTCTAAAACAATCTAGCAACACATGCTTATATTATTATAAAACCACATATTTACTAGTCAAATGTCATACCAAGCCATATTATCCTCGACACCATGGGAGACCACTATTCTCTTACTCATTTGACTACTACAAGGAGTCCATTTTCTTTCACGACTCTGTGAATATCATTAAGACTAACTCGTCCGCAAACCGAACTATAGAATTAGTATTGACCTTCAATTTCATGTTGATTTGACTAATACTTGAAGAGATACATGTGAATTCACACGTTCTTCATTTGATCATTTCCCATTTATTTAGAAGTCAAAATGAATAAGTTATTGATCAGTATGAATCATCCTCTATTTTCCTTTTTTATTGATACAAAATAGGAGTTATGTTCATTATAAGACCTGGATGATGTGCAAGAAGCTAGGCTTTGTCCAACATTTTGTGTTGAGAATGTTTCAAGAGTATATGAGCATCATAAGACATGTAGAAATCATGTAATACAAGTTTAAGGGTCATATATCAGCTTAACAATAAGAATACGATCAATACAGACCGATATGGACCTGACACGGAACGTGTCATGGTCTAGAGAACAATAGAACGACAGCAGACTTGACTTTATGTATTAAACAATTGGATCAATTAGCCGTTTGGGCATTAAATAGGAGTCTGGGCATCAGACCATCTTCGTAGTTTATCTTTGGGTTTGAGCGAGTTAGTTGTGTTAGGAGACATTTCTTTTCTGTCGGAGTCCTTTACATCTTGTATGTTTTACCATGTGAAATGAGAGGACAACTCTGTGTCCCATCACATGTTGAAGGTGGAACTTACCAGGGAGGAGCAGGTTTAGTCAGGAGTATGCCCTAACTAAATTAGTCCATATGTTTTGATAGACTAATTATCAATATAAGCCTCTCTTATTTCACGGCAAAAAATGTTTACTGCAAAGCTTTCAATATGTACCATAACAATGTTGTATGCTCATTGTCCAAAAACCTGCACTAATGTTCAGCTGCTCATCGTTAGCCCAATTGATGATTCTAAGATTATGACATTTTGTATGCTCCCAATTGACAATTCTAGAAGTGGAAAAGACCACCTATAGTGTCCTTTTAAAGAGCATCATGGCCATGTCTCTTTAGATAGTAACGGGGAAAGGGGAAGAAAACCCAGACAAAGTTTGAAAACTGGAAGCCTAGAACTGGAGCATTCAAAAAATCTGGTCAATACCAAAAACAAAACAAAAAAATATACATGTCCGCCTTCATTTTGTCCTCTCGTTATTATTCAATTGGTATAGAGAGCTGTTTAGAGGTTGTGCTACCAACAAACAAGACTACCTCTCTGGCTCCATTTCAATGGAGCATCACATTCACGCTACTTGCAACAATAAATAAAAACAAAAGAAGATTCCCTTCCAAGAAGATTCATTCATTCCCCTGTTCATCTGTGTTCGCATCAAAAATAAAACTCCTTCGCCTCCTTCAAGATGGATGGCGATGCCACTGTCAACTAGGATTATTTTCGCACTCATCGAGCCAAAGGAGAGAAAAAAACTAAGTTCGACTTGACTTGATTACGCTGCTGCAGATTCTTTGGCAATCTTGTCCGCCTTGGCAAGCACCTCGTCGATTCCTCCAACCATGTAGAAAGCTTGCTCTGGAAGGTCATCGTATTTACCATCCAACACACCCTACACATTTCACCACACAAGAGACCATTAAAACCCATACTTAACTAAGGCAATTGATGGGAGTCGATAAAACAGCAATAATGGCACATATGGCAGAATACTGGGAACGGGAAGTGTATTTAACAGCATTTTGAGTTTACATCCTTCGATCCACAGAAACTTTTTTTGAACTGTTCTCAAGAAATTTTGCATATTTTCATTGTAATTTGAAGTGTCGAGTGTCATACCCTTGTCCGGGTACCAAGGATCCAACACGGGTACAAGGAAAATGAAGAGTCGGAGTACATAGGTTACTGTCCCCCAAGTTGGACTATGAAATAATGGACCCCATGTACAAAAATTTCATATCCATTAAAGACAACTTGGGGCAGGTCAAGGTTCGCCAATTTTCCCAGGTAAAATATGCCAACTGGATGCTCCGTGAGACAAAAGAAAACTCCTAACAGAACAGTAAGCTGGCCAAAAACAAGGCAGCGATGTACAAAGGCACAAAGTCATTACCTGGAAACTGTTGATGCTTTCCTTGAGCTCCACATACTTGCCAGGAGCACCCGTGAAGACCTCAGCAACGTGGAAGGGCTGACTCAAGAACCTTTGGATCTTACGGGCACGAGCAACTGTCAACTTATCATCTTCACTTAGCTCATCCATACCCAAAATGGCAATGATATCCTGAAGATTCTTGTAGTTCTGGAGCACCTTCTGTACACCACGAGCTGTGTTGTAGTGATCCTCTCCAAGAATGTGAGGTGAAAGCATACGGGATGTAGAGTCAAGAGGGTCCACAGCAGGGTAGATACCAAGCTCAGAAATCTGCACAACGTGAGAATTGTTAATGAGAGGGAGTCGCA
This sequence comes from Portulaca oleracea, assembly GCA_029582165.1. Classification (NCBI taxonomy): domain Eukaryota; kingdom Viridiplantae; phylum Streptophyta; class Magnoliopsida; order Caryophyllales; family Portulacaceae; genus Portulaca; species Portulaca oleracea. The sequence continues at coordinate 9,180,382 of CM055880.1, forward strand.
AACAAAACCAATTTTAGGGGTACACAACCACATCATCTTTGCAGCTTACCTGTCGGGATAGCACAGTGGTGGCATCCAAGTGAGCAAAGGTTGTAGCGGGAGCAGGATCTGTCAAGTCATCAGCAGGGACGTAGATAGCCTGGACTGAAGTAATTGATCCCTTCTTGGTGGTAGTGATACGTTCTTGAAGACCTCCAAGATCGGTAGCCAAGGTTGGCTGGTAACCGACGGCAGATGGGATACGTCCAAGCAAAGCAGACACCTCTGAGTTGGCCTGAGGAATGGAGCGCAATCATAAGACAACAGTCGCGGAAAGTTCTGATGTAAAACTGCAGAGAAAGAAAAGACATACTTGTGTAAAACGGAAAATGTTGTCAATGAAGAGTAGCACATCCTGTCCCTCAGCATCACGGAAATGCTCAGCAACAGTCAAACCAGTAAGACCAACACGGGCACGGGCACCTGGGGGCTCATTCATTTGACCGTACACAAGAGCACACTTGCTTTCAGACTGTCACATAAACTAGGATAAGTAAGACGCTGAAAATTATGAATCAAAGAAAAGAAACCATGGGAAGCATAAACTAATGAGAGAACAGACCTGCTTGTCACCTAGCTTGATGACACCACTCTCAATCATTTCTCTGTACAAGTCATTACCCTCACGTGTACGCTCACCAACACCAGCAAAGACGGAGAAACCACCTGATTTATAAAAAGGCATGTTAGAAAACAAAGATAGCAAGTTTTGATTGTATGAAATGTTGCTCAATACAAACCATGGGCTTTGGCAACATTGTTAATAAGTTCCATGATAAGCACAGTTTTCCCTACACCAGCACCACCGAAGAGCCCAATCTTTCCTCCTCTTTGGTATGGAGCTAAGAGATCGACAACCTTGCACAAAAAAGCCAATATCAATGCCAACTCAATACTGCAACTATAACATTCCCATCAACAAACATATTGTATCAGTGAAGCACCTTAATTCCAGTAACAAGAATCTGTTGCTCGGTAGCTTGGTCAACAAAAGAAGGTGCCTCCCTGTGGATGGGCAGGTAGTGATCGGTCTCTGTCAACAATACAGCAGCAACAACAATGTCAAAACATGCAATCATTACCATATTACGCAAATGATAAGCACAGTCAGCTACTTACTGATGTCTCCCTTCTCATCAATTGCCTCTCCAATGACATTGATGATGCGACCAAGGGTAGCTCTTCCAACAGGAACCTAGGAATCAAAACTAAATTATCAGATTCATAAACAATATATAATATCACAGAGTGTAGACCAAGATGGTAAGACACTACCAAGGTGAAACACATCACACTCATAATTTGGAACCACCAAAAACTTTCATCAGCAGAATGCATAAGGAACAAGACCATCAAAATTCATTATTAACATTACAGGTGTGTGAGGATCATATGCAAACTATGTATCATAAAAAAAGACATAACAAATGCAGAATGCAACCAGCAAAGTCTTGAGCATGGGACTACATGAAAGGAACAGGGGAAAAAAAACAACTTTAAGCCATCCACACCAGCGCATCAAATCAATCCTCTTTTTATACCACGGACACAAGTAACATGTATGCATAACTCGTGCACACACAGTTGTTGAAGAAACTTAATCATAACAACACATCAAAAAAGAACACCATCAAAGCATTCAGACTTTCAGCCAACCATTATAGATGGATGCCACACTCACATCGGTAGTCCCATCGGACGATTCCTTCAATTTGTTAGGAAAGGTAACCCAATATCCGATTCCTAAACCTAATATCAAAAATTCCTATCATTTCCTGAGAATGTAGCAGATGACGATGTTCAACATTAAGCAAATCCGAAATCAGATCGACACAAAATCACATCCGCATTCAGATCGAATTGAATCGCATCAAACAGAACCAAACCTAACAACGAATAACAAACTGACGGTACGAGATCCGAAGAAGACTCACAGTGATGGGAGATCCAGTGTTCAAAACTCTCTGACCTCTGACCAAACCCTCAGTACCATCCATAGCAATAGTCCTCACCATATTCTCACCCAAATGCTGAGCAACCTCAAGGACCAACCTGGTCTGGTTGTCGAGCACCTCAAGAGCGGTCAAAATGGGAGGCAAACCCTCCTCGAACCGCACATCGACGACGGCACCGATCACCTGGCAAACCTTTCCGATCGCACCTTTTCCGGTGAACTCATCGACGACCTTCCCGCCGGAGACAGCTCCGCCCTTCGCCGGAGCAGACGGAGGCGACGGCTTCGCCGCCGCGGAGGTGGCGTAGTCGACGGCGCGGTTAAGGAGGTATCCATGAGGAGAGGGGCGGTGGTGAGGCACCGGCTTCGGCGAGGAGAGAGAAGGCTTCGCCGGCGACCGGCGGAGGGATGATCGGAGGAGAGATGACAAGACTTTTCTAGAAGCCATGGGAGGGAGAAGAGAGAGAGATGGGAAAAAGAAGATTAGGGTTTGAGAAAGGAGTGAGTGTGTGGTCAATATATAGGAGGGTGTTTTTACGCTATTTGATGACAAACGACGTTGTTTTCAGAAGATATGTGGTTGTACTAATTCACTGCCGAGAGCATAACATTAGGGAGTATTTACATGTTGATCCGGTATTTCTCACTTAATTTTCTCAATTATGAGGTTATTATCAATTAATTTTTCCGATTAGTGATGAGTTCACACCTCGTCGTTTCAAATTACTATTACTAACTCTCTTCCCAAATAATTGTTCATTTGACTAAACATTAGTCATTAATTATCCATAAATTACAATGAGTTAAATATGAAATATCACCATCAGAAATATATTGTACTAAAAATTACAATGATATTAATTTTATATCAGAACCTATCAGAAATAAAGAATCAACCACAAAGTTTAGTCAAATGGATAATTATTTAAGGACGGGGTAGTATATGTCAACATGGATTTTAGGGAAATTGGATTATAACAATTTTTATTATGGCGATCGGATAATGGTAGTATGAATTTTAAAATCTACGTCAGCGATCCTAAATTTTGACAAATTATATTTTTCTGCCCTAATTTAACTTTATATTTGGACTTTGTGGTGGAAACAGTCTCGCTCTCATGTGCCACGTCCTCGCAATATTGTTCATGTAGGGTGGAAATAGCATTGCTATGGTTGGATGAAGTTGAACTTTAATGGCTCCCTAAACCATCAAGGTTTGGCTATAAGATTCGTCATTTGTGATCATCTTGGTCGGCTTCAAAAAGTTGGCACTCTGCCGATTAATTCACATTCTATTTTGTTGACAGAAACCTTGGTTCTCCATTTTGGTCTTCAACAAGCCACCCTTTAAGGTTTCTCAAGAAATCAAATTGAAGGAGATAGTCACATACTCATCTAGGCTATCCAAGAGGTCGTCCACCCCTTTAACATATCAATATAATTGTTAGATATATCAAAAATTCAATCGAGCAATTGGAAGATTCAACTACGTGTCACATCCATCGAGAAGCAAACTCAGTGATGGATTGGAGGACTAATCTTGGTCATTCTCTAGATACTATCGGTCTTTGGATATGTATCCCTTCAGTGGCCTAGTCTTTTGTTAGGAAATTCAGAGAAAATAATTGCAAGGTTATAGTGGAAGCGAAAACGAGATGACGGAAATTACGAAAAAAAATAGCAATGAAATTTTAAACGATAAAACAAATACAAGTACACGTGGGAAACCAAAAAACTCGGAGGAAAATCCATGGACGAAAACAACCAGAAAATAATTTATTATGAGAAAAAGGGAGAAGTACAACTTCATCACTATCACAGGGTGTGATACGATCAATAATAGAGATTACAATACAATCTCTCAAACTTTCAACTCACAATCTCTTTTGGGATAACACTGGGAACTCTCAATATTTTATCTCTTATCTAATCGATCGTTGTTGACAGGATTACGCAATATCTAATACATAATTTTTTTTCCGGAAAAAATATGTTAATTTCAAAATAGTAATAAATAAAACAAATCTAAAGAGCGAACACAAACTAAATTAAACGTGTTTATCAATCATCATGAAGTCACTTGATTTGTTGAATATATAAAAATATTTATCAATCAGGAATCGGGGTCGGGAACGGGAAATGAGGTCAAGTCCACTCCCGGTCCCGTTGTTGATCAGGACTTCATTTTTAGTCCCACTCTCAGTCTGGGTCCCGCCAGGAACGAGATTTTGGGATCGGGACTTGACCGGGAGTGAAACGGGACCGGGATTCCCGAACTTTTAGCCACCCCTAGTTGTTGATCAACCGATGGTTAAAGTGGAGAAACTGAACTCTATTTACAGGGCGACTAAGAGAAATTAGAGTTACATTAAAACTCAAATAATCGCAAGTCGTAGTCGACTTGAAGAGGGACTTTAACACGATTCACGATACTTCGAGGCGCGGGTAGCACCCAAAGGGACGTTGGTAGCGTCTTCAATATGGGAGATGGCAGGGGTAGCATAACCTTGCTATTTCCTTATGTTAAGCTCTATTGGACACTAAGGCCTAATAAGTGTGGTCATACATAAGGCCTAAATTTCAACAATTACAATATTATCTTCACAATCTTGTCAAGTCCTTCAACATACAATTTCCATTCTATTGTTAGGGTTTATGAGACGATTTAGGAGATGAAGAAGGATATTAGTTTTAAAATAAAAAGGTTACTTGGGAGATGGGGCCTAGAGAGAGAATAGGGTGTAAAGGGGGTGGAAGAACCAGAAAAGATGGACTTAACTCCATCTATGTGGGCAACATCCCATCAACCCTGGATAAGTTTGGATTAAAGGGGATCTTTCAGAGGTTTGGGAGATTCAAAGAGGCATATATCCCTTGGAGAAAAGGCGGACATATGAGGCATGGCTTCATCCATTTTTGGAACCAAAGGGATGTGGAAGCAAGTATTCAAGTGATGCAGGGTAAATTAATAAGAGGTTGTAGATCATCATAAGCAAGTTAAGAAGTAGAAGTAGAGACAGGGGGAGGAGAAAACACAACAATGACAAGTAAATTTTGGGTATGGAAGAAGACTCATGAAGAGAGACTGAAGGCAATTGAGGAGGAAAAAGGTTTTAACAGTAAAGGTAGCATTCAAGGAGAAGATGTAGAGGAAAATTTGGAATGGCTACAACGAAGCATAGTGTGCATAAGTCACACTCCAAGAGATCTAGCTGCACTCATATCCGATGTGACTCTCAACTTTGGACCTGTTCCAAAAATCACTACAATGAGCTCCACTAAGTTTATTATTACATTGCAGTCAGAGGAGGAAGTGGTTGAAACCATAAACAATCCAAGAGAATTAGGTGATTGATTTTCGGAAATAAGGAGATGATCTGCATATGATACGAGTGAATCAAGAAAGGTGTGGCTAGAAGTTCTAGGAATTCCACCTCATGGCCAGAGCTTTGAAAACGCAAAGAGAGTAACTTAACCTTGGGGTAAGATATTTGCAATGGGCCAGAATTGTGCTGCAATAGATCACCTTGATGTTATGAAGGTTCGTTTAAAGTCTTAATCAAGACGGACATATTTAGAAGAATTGAAGGAGAAGTTTACTTAATCATGGGTGATTGTTCGTTTAAAGTCTTCATCGAGGAATGTGGATCGTGCGTCCAGAACCTCATAAGAACTGCCCCAGCACAATCAAATACATACTTTGAGGTTGATGCAAACTCATGGTCAAGTTAAAGTGCCAGGCCAATCTTAAATCAAAATCACTGTGATCACGAATCCAATGACATATAAAATGATGATCAAATTGGAGATCTGAACTTGATAAAAGGAAAAGAAGTGGAAATGACACGAGGGACTTGCATTTCAAATTTGGCAAATCAAGAGACAGGGGGGATAATCATGAGGAGCAAGAAATTGAAGAAGGCAACCCAAATGTTGGCCGAGGAGACGAATGGACGAATAGAGGAATGGATACTGAGCAACCAGAAAACAATGACGGTACGACAAACAATGAATTAATGGTGCATGATGAAGACATTCAAGATGGCACTATACCAAAGGTAGAGAATATCCAAGGATTTGCAACTAAAACAGAAAATGATAGCTGCAACAACTGTATAGGGAAAGCAAACAACAATCAATTATCACTGCCACCAGGCTTTGAGAGAGCCGATACAGTTGTAGAGGAAACAGGCCCGGTGAATGACAACAACCAATTTAACTATTTGAATCTAGGGACACGAGGGAAAGTGCTCAAGAAGCAGTAGAATTTTCTTCAATCATTAAATTAAAATTCAAAGGAAGATTACAAGATACTTTAGTTGCGCTGGTTGAGGACATCATATTAGAAAAATCAGCAAAAAAAAAAAAAAAAACAAGAAGAAAATGAAGAACAAGACCATTCCATGAAGATAGCAGCATGGAATGTCAGGGGGTTGGGATCAACTATGAAGAAGAAGGAAAGTTGGGGAAGCTATCCAGTGAATTTTGCAGATGTTGAGGCAGTAGAAGGTGCAGGAGGCCTAGTGGTAATGTGGGGAGAAGACAATACACGAGTAGATAGGGTGTATAGAGCTCAAATGTGGATTTGCTTGATATGGGAGTTTATGAATGATAACTCCACAAGTGCATTATGCTCTTATTTGCAACTTCTTGGACAATATGGCAGCAAAGGAACTCAATAATAATGGAGAAGAAGACACCAAACAGGGAAGAGGTGTTGGTCACTTCAAAATGAAAAGTGGAATTTGGGCAAGTACTTAAAAAGAAGATGTCATGCACTCCGCTAAATGAATAGCAAATAACTTTCGAAGAGATCCCTGCTTTATATGCACAAAGGGTTTATATCCAGGGGGCAAAAGATGATTCAAGCATATAAGTACAATCACGTGAAGTCAAAGAGGAAAAAACAATACATTGAAGGGGGTGGGGGGCTCAACTTTCAAAAATGGGTACAAGTTTGGAATTTGTGGGAAATATGTTGGCATCCATGCCGTGTCACAGTGCACAATGGGCCAAGGTGTGTTTACTGCATGTGATAGGAAAGCAGATGTAGATTGATTAGATTTCCAAATCCTCTTTTTGATTTTGTAGTAGTGAGACATTGAAATGTAATTACTCTTCCCATTTTTACAATGTTGGGTGAGTAATTTTGTAGTACTTGATGGTACTTGTGGTTGTTTCATGAATAAATAACAGTGACTTAATGACCTTACTTGATAAAATAAAAAAAAAGGAGAGGAAGAAGGATTGAAAAGAAGAAAGACAGAGAAGGCTAGAAGTACTCTTGCGTCTGACGTATGAAAGTAACAATTGAAAAAAAAAATACTAAATAAGTTTTTTGTTCCTTTTTTGTTCAATTCACAAATTTTAAAAACTATTTTTTCTCGTTATTATTAATAGTCTACAGGTGATAGCCAGTTAGAGGGTATTTTTGAGCTTTCACAACAAGTTTAGTGTTAATGTTAACAAAAAGTGATCAACGGTGGTATTTTTGGCATTTTAAAGTAGTTTAGTACTAATGTCAAATAAACTCTCCCTATATGTATACGATTCATTGTTTCAAAGTTGTGACTAATACATATACCTTTTACGTGTGCACGAGTGATGATGCCATCTAACCTTTTTAATTGATTAAAATTGTCACAACAACCTACTAATATGTGTGGAAGGAAATGATGTGAATACAATAAACAGTGGCATAACACGTGATTGGAAGAACACATTACTTATTTGGAGTGTTGAATTTTCTTTTTCTTCCATCCAATTACTTAGTTCATTTCTTTATTATTTTCTTGTGCACGAATCATTCTTACTTTTTTTCAATAGGTCAAAACATTTTAGGGTAAAATTTCCTTGAGATCGTCAACCAAACAAAACCTCTAACTCAACTTTGGTTACATTGAAGGTGCAATATGATAATGAAATTGTACGAAACTTAAGAAAATTGAACAAGACGAAGAAAAAGGAGAAATAAAATATCGGAACAAGTTTGTCTAGTGTTTAATTGAAAATTCCCAATTTTATTTACATTTCCCTCAAAAAAAAAAACTAAAGATAAATTAAAAGAAACTACAATAGCCGATTTCCATGACAACTTTAACCAGTTTAAAGTTAAGTAGCAATTATAAACAGTTTAAAAAGTTAAGTGGCAATTTTAACTAAGAAAAGTCAGTGCGAAAATCTAAACTAAAAGTAAAAGTTAGGTGACACAATCAGTCGCACACACTACTTTACACTAATGCAAAAAAAAAAGGAAAAGAAAACACAATCTCAAATAGAAAAACATTGATAGAATATTGCCCAATACTTAATAAAATGAACGATGATTTAATAAAATGAACGATGATATGTGTCTTACTTTTTATTTTTTATAGGTACTATTAATTATCAATTATAAGAAACATGAAATATACCAAAAAATATGAACAACATACTAAAAACTCTATCATCAAACATATATTATGCATCATTTTTTAAATTTTAAAAATTATAAATAAAACAATAATTTTGTACATGATATTATCATAATATTTTTTAAAATTTAATCGGTAAATTTTTAGGTTTTATACACACCTAAGGGTCTGTCAAATCCATGGGTAACTTCAATTTATCAAAATTTACCAGTTTTTGTCTAAGTTTACCAAAAAATACCAAATTTAAAAAAACAAAAAAAAAGATTTTGATATATTAGCGTAAAGTTGTCAAAAATTACCAAAAATTACTAAAAATTAACTTTTATCAAACTATTTTTTACCAATGAAGTTGACGGGTCTTAAATGTCTTGCATAGTAGCCTTGTAAAAAATAAAAAATCATTTTCATAACATAAGAAAAATTGTTGCGAGGCGAAGTCTAAACTCTAAACGAGTAGCAGTAGCTAGGAGCAGCAGAAAGAGGTAGAGAACAACTGAGGAGCTACTGAAAAAATGAACACCCAAATCCAGACCCAGAAGAACCCCCCAACTGATAACCACCAAGATCCATTGATTGAAGCCTCCAAAGCCACTGACGATCTTTACAGAATTCGCGACACTTACTTTCCACCAAACCCAGATGACAAAATCTCCAAATTGCACCAACAATCTCTTGCTTGTCTCCATATCCTCGATTCTATTCCTTCCGGTTAGTTTTTCATTTTCATCTTCATGTTTCTCTTTCCTGTGTTTTTTTCATTGAGTTTTGTTGAAAATCGAGTCAATGTGTTGCCGATAAAAAACGCAACGGTAGTGTAATGTTTGCAATTAGAGTGATCGATGTTGAAACTTTGATTGATTCCATTGGGCAGAACTGGCATTGGGTATGTGGTTTTTAGGGTTTAGTTCTTTTGGGTTAGAATGGAATTTTGTAAGGTGGGTAATTTGGGAGACTAAAGTATGTATGACTCAGTATTTTGGGATGGGGGTTAGCTAGGTTGTGGTTAGTGTATGTGGTTTTTCCTGGCAAGGAAGATGTGGGTATGTATCAATGTATGTGTTTGTCAAGTTAGTGATCTGTGTATGAGAATATGTGATTACTGTAGCAGGAAAACTCAATTGTGAACCTTATGCATTTGGTAATTGGTATGCCCTAGGCTCTTTATGGTTTTGTCTTGACAACCCTTTGATTATATGTTTACATTATGTGGAACTAAAGTTTTATCTGGTAGTGTTCACTGTATTCATGATCAACAATATGATAATTTGAGATAGATGGCATCCTAATGAGAAGGCCTCATGAATCCAAAGATAAATCCAAAGATACATCTCTCGCTGATGCCAGCTCTTCTGGTGATTGGACTGTAGGATTTTCAATTTGAGATTATTGTAATTTTTCTAAATAATTAGCTTAATTATAACCCTTGTCGTTTTGGGTTGAGATCTTTGGAAGTAATCAACTAATATGATTAGTAGGAATGGCATCATAATTATGTGATCACCATTCATTGTGATCCTCATAGATCAGATTATGATTGAATCCTGTGAATATGCTGTCAAAACCTAGGACAACAATTGCGAACACATCCAATGAAACTGATCACCCAATAGTCCTTGATATTCTTGGAAGTTGGAACCTTAGGAATAAGGGAGTGGTATTTGCATTGAGATTGGCCACCAACTATAGACTTCATAAACTTATCTTTCAAGCGTTGAAGAGGAGTTTCAACTTCCTCAAAAACCCTTTGGTTCCTTTCTCACCAAATAGTCCAAAAAATAACACGAGGAATAACCAAGGTTCTCTTCTTCTTTGGTTTCCTACCAAAGGCACTCTCCCAAGCAAGAAGATTACTTCTAATAGAATGGCGTGCAACCCAAGGAACGCCTAGGCGCCCAAAAACCAAATCCCAAAGAGACCAAGCAAAGGTGCAATGTAGCAAAAGATGATCTTGCCATTCAAGATCCCCCTTGCACATAACACACCTAGTTACCGAAATTCTCCTCCTTCTCTGTAAATTATCCCAAGTGAGAATACTCCCCTGCGTTGTTTCCCAAACAGAGAATGCAACCTTCAAAGGGGCCAAAGTCTTCCAAATAATGGTGGAAGGGAAAGCACAAATATCGGAAGGAGACAGCGCAGAAGAAAGTAAATAGCTTCCTTCTTGCTGATGAGGAAACCCATTGATGTCATCTCCATGTTTTGTAGTTCACACTGCCTATCTATGCCATCGCTAGCTCGTCCTACACTCCTACCTTATGCTATTGCTCTTGAATCTGAACTATACATGCTAGTAAAAGCCCCCAGTAATCAATCTACAACCATATTGTGAATAAATGATTGAGAACTCTCCACAAGAAAAGGACACTGGATGAATAAGTTGTTAACCCGGACATTTAATTAGTTGTTGAAGACTTTTCTTTAGGAGAATGCATATCCTTTGTATCTCCACGCCAAGAAACTTGTTTAGGGAATGTATCTTGTAACTGTTCTTCAAAGGCCAAGGCATATGAGGTTGCGTTTCACCTCCATCAATCTTGATTACTATTGCTCTTGTATCGCAATATTTACTTCCCTTGTTTGAAAATATGAGGCTTTGGCAAGAAGTGTCGTGAAGGTTACAAATAACAATGTCAAGGTCATACAGATCATGCACTTTGTGAGGGAAGAGAAAGAATTGGATGAATCAAGGACTTGGAGTGCTCCCATTAACAGTTGTTTTTTTGTCAAAGGTTTTTAAGGTGTTTTCTAGAATTTGTGTTATTGATGATCAATGGATTAACTTGAGTTGCACACTTAAATAGAATAACGACAGTGAGGTACATTCTTGAGAGCTGAAGAAGAGATTTGTATGTATGAATGAAGGATTTTAAGTAGTGATTCAAAATAGTAGGGTTATTGTATGTGCCTAAAGTACTTCACTTATGAAAAACTGCTTTACTGGTAGTGGTATGAATCACTGAAAGATGAGAATTTTATTTAGTCTACCACTCTGTAATACGTAGAGTTATTAAAAGACTATGATGCAATTGCTCTATGAGTAAATCCCTTCATAGGATTTGATATTTGCAAACACAGCCTTGCTTTAATCAAAGCATGCGACTCCACCGCCATGTGGCAGCTTTCAGACCTCTTGTTGTTAGAGATATTGAAAAGTGTTAGTGTCATACACTCTTGCAAATTTCTTAGTAGTGGCCTGATGGCACAATGCTTTCCTGCCAAATATTATTTGGAATGGAAATTAGTTTTGGAGCTAGAAAACTTTCTGTTCTCGTGCAATGCCATTGGATATACATTTGGTACATTAGAGGCTTAAAGCTTGTTGATAACTTGGTATTGGTCGGTATTGTCGATTGGTGTTCTGTTGCCCTTGAACGTCATTAATAATTCATCGATAGGTAATCCAAAGGCATATGTTCTTGCAGAATTTAGAAAATCTACTGTGCAACGTGCAACATATGAACATCTCAAAGGGAAAATATTGGATGTTTTTCCAGACTATAAGAAAGAGGCAGAAGATCATCTGTCTAAGGCGGTATGTGTTGGTGCCTCATAGTTTGTGGTTTCTTTTATGTTGGTTTTGCTAATATTATTATTTCTTGTTACTTTTTCAGGTTAAGTTGAATCCAGCGCTCACAGATGCTTGGCTATCTCTAGGGATCTGCTTTTGGAAGAAAGGAGACTTAGTTTCTGCAAAGAACTGTTTTACTCGTGCATTAAGTAAGGTGATTATTTTCTTGATCTTTCCTTGCATGAATAGAAAAAATAGTGTTCTTTGGTTGTTTATTTATTGCTTATTCCCTATAGGGTCCGGAGAAGAATATACTATGCCAGTTGTCAATGCTGGAAAGGAAAATGGCTCAAGGCATGTGTTCGTCCCCGTTCCTCTATGTTGTTTCTCACATTCTCTTTGGAGTACTTTTGGTTGTTCTACAGGGCAGTTCTAAAGCTACATTGTTTACTAGTTGTCTATTTCATCTTGATTATATCCGTGTTTAAGCAATAACTGTGCAACAGTTTCATGAATTTCAACTATACATGTGATATGCTCAGAAGGAACAAGACAAATCTAGCTTAGTTATGCTTCGTGTGGTTGTAGGTTCCCTTGATTGAAATTATTCTTGATTCTACCAAACTATTATTACCAGCTCGTTTTAAACTTTTGAATTACTTTTGCAAAAGCTTAGCTAGAATATCAAGTTGAATGGTTAACACAGGTAGAGAGGCTTCTATGTTTCTCTAAATTGCATGGAGTTGTAGGCGATGAACAGTTTTCAAATCTTAGGTCAATTGGAATCAGTCTCTCTGAATTGCCAAACTAAGGGTGAGACTGCTATATCTGACCCCTCCATACCTCTGCTGGTGGAGGGATTTGGAGTATTGGATTTGGATTTTTCGTAGGGAGGGCTCTATGTTGCTTGGAATTTGCTAAAAGCATGTGACTGTGTCTACTATCTACCATGTATTGTACTTAAAAATAATAATCTGGATTTCTCTTTGCCTTTGGAATTGTTGCTACTCAATATGGAGATAACTTCAGCGTCTTCGCCTGTCCGTATTCAATATATGGTTAGTTATTTCTACATGCTTGCAGGTAGTGAGAATCAAGCAGAGCTTGTTGAGGAGAGCATCAAACATGCTAAGGAAGCTATAGCTTTGGATGTGACAGATGGAAATTCTTGGTGTAAGATTTCAAATTTCACATTCTTTGAACTAACTATTAGCATGACAATTAAGCTGAAGTTATATTCACATGTTTCTCATATGTTAAAAATCCCTAAGTAGTTATGATGGTTTCCAAAATCGGGGAAAAACTCTACTTTGTTGGTTACTTCATCGTCTCCATTGTTTCATATTATTTCATCGATGTGAACTGTTTCATCATTCATCTTGCTATCTTGGCCAGATAACCTTGGTAATGCATGTCTTACAAGCTTTTTTGTGACGGGCGCTTGGGATCACTCAAGACTTTCTCAGTCATTGAAAGCTTACCAAAATGCTGTAAGTATGTGGGTTGACAGAACAATAACATTTCATGGCTCTAGTTTCGTTATTTCACTTGATTTTCTAAGGAAAGCTAGCAGTAGGTGCATTACAGAGCACTTCAAATCAGATCAAGATATTAGTCATGTGCTCAGCGCATGACTTGTCTGGCTGCTTTTATTTTGAACTTACAAAGTTGGCTGATATTTTGTTTTCGTGTGCTTTTAGATTTTCTTATGTTTATGTCAATGGCGTCATGTATCGATTTATTTTGACAATAGTTCAGGGGGCTTCAGAAAACTGAACCACATATTGAGTTCAAATGTAACATAGATTCCTTATACTGGATGACATGTGGAGAAGTTTGTTAAGGACATAGCTAGTATATCATGACACACCCCCCCCCCCCCCCAAAAAAAAAGAAAAAGAAAAAGAAAAGCCTAGATGGAGGGAACAGAAAAAAAAAATGTTGCCGGTTGACGAAGTATTTTAGTTTCACCATACTTTTTCAGTTCTGTTTGACAGTAACTTCCTGAAGTGGATGGTCATCATGAAAGATATAGCATGTATTGTTCTAGGAGGGATGGCACTTTGAGAAAGAATGTTAATTATGATTGCCTTTATGCCGCTTGAGTAACCCCTTACATTTGCAAGTATATCACAGGAGAAAGATGAAAAGATGAAGTTCAATCCTGACCTCTTTTTCAACTGTGCTACGGTAGGTTTCTTAATATGTTGGTATTCATCAATTGTCTATTGGCTTCATTTTAGTAAATTTGATTGTCAATCTTTCTATCTTTGCTTCTGAAGTTTAAACCAAGTTTTGCACAAATATTACATTTCGTTATGATTGTGGGTACCTTCTTTAATGGAATACCCCCCTCCTTTTTTTTTTTTTTGGGGGGGGGGGGGGGGGAGTGGTACTTTGTTCGGTAGCTAGGATGAGTTCCTTTACACAGGGCTATTGCACCCCCCCATTTTGGCTTGGATTAAAGAAATACGTCAGGAGGCATTTGTGGGGTCTTGGGTTAAGTTTTGTTGGTGGCATTTTCAGAGTGCATTGTTTTATTGAGCCTGAAGAAAGTAGTAGACAATCTAAGAACACAGTGTGCACATTGGTTTCAGTAGATGATGCATGAGAGACTCATTCCTAGGCTTTCTAATTCTATGATGAGCCCTTTTCAAGTTACAATGTCCATAACGGGTCTAAATGAAGAATTTGCCGTCACTTCCAGGTAAACAAATATCTAGAGAATTACGAGAAGGCAATCAGTGGATTTGAAGCAGCTGCTAAAATTGATCCTGGTTTAAATGCTTCTGAGGAGGTCCAGAAAATTGTTTGTCTTCTCGACAAGCTGGACAGTTTACTTAAGGTACATAAAGTTCTCCAATGACAGATCTTGGTCATCCATATGTCGTTGCTCAGCATGAATTTTGTGGGCTATTTTTCTATTTCATGAAATTGCATCTCTGTCGTGGTGACAATTTTGATGGCTATTGTTGGGTTACCTGATGAGTTTAATGTCATAAAACTAATCCACCATGTTAACGCCTGTTCTTCCCTAAAAGCGTATGGCTTTGGTTGCTTGTCAATGTCTAGGTTACTTTTTCATAGTAGTGAAAAGTCAGATAATATAACAGAAATTTCCTATCACCAGTTTGTGCAAAGGAATTCTTTTACAGTGGTTGGGTTTTGAGATGCCAGGAAAGGAGTAAAGAAATGGGAAGGAAAATAATAGTAATAGAAGTAGGAATGAGCAATCCCTTTGTTTAGTATAGTGGAAGAAAGGACTATTGCTAAACAATATTTTTGGTTGGCTAAGTGATAGTGAGAATGAGAGGCAAATCAACTGCTGTTGATTTCTCAGATATTCTTTCCTATTAATCCTTTCAATTTGGTGAGAAAGCGGATTTTGGATTGAATTGATAACTCTTTCCCATTAATCGGATTCCTTTCCTTTTTGTTTGCTTTATGGACCACATTTCGGGAAAAGGGAAACCCTTTCTTTTCCTTTCTGTGAGTCAAGACATAATGCTGGGAAGAAATTCTTAAGTGGGGCATGGAAAAGGCCAAGTTTCAACTGAGTCAGTTCAAGATGCCACTTGGAAAAGCCGAGGGAGGGAGGAAAGAGCATGAAGAATAATACCCATACATCTACTTTTAACTGTTTTTTGCGATACCTGCTAAAAAGATCATTGCGATGTTACAACATGAATTAATTTTCAAAAATTTTAGTTTCCTTTTTTTTTTTTGTGGGGGGGGGGGGGGGTGTGGTGGAAGAATAAGCAAATAAAAACCTTACAATGAGAGACCAAATCCAATATTGACTTGCTTGATTAATGGCGATGGGAAG
Source organism: Portulaca oleracea (assembly GCA_029582165.1). Lineage (NCBI taxonomy): Eukaryota > Viridiplantae > Streptophyta > Magnoliopsida > Caryophyllales > Portulacaceae > Portulaca > Portulaca oleracea. The sequence continues at coordinate 9,196,122 of CM055880.1, forward strand.
TGTAATGGCTGATAGTGAAATCTTGTTTCAGGGACCAACTAAAGCCAAACGACTTGCTTCTCTTGCGGCATCTTTAGCTACTGCTGATGGTAACAGATTTGATTCGACAGTTTACCTGTTTGCTGAGGCATACATGTTAAATTAGTGATTTGACTCACTTGCTTCCTTGCCTACTTTGGTTCAGTAAACACATCACACAGAAAGGCTAATGTAGATCATTTGTTTGAGGGACTGAACAAGTCCGTGGCAGTAGTTGGGAAAGTACTTTTCTTTGTTAAGCACGAGAACATTGCTCCTCTGTAAGTCCTCTTCTCTATGAACAACTGCTTTTGTAAACAGTTGTGAAGATTTTGTGAGCTATACAGTGTTGTAGTAGTGCTCATTGATTAATCATAAAATGCTGAATATATTTCTGGTTTGATTTTACAGATACTATGTAGCTTGTGATGCAAATCAGGTGTGCTTTGTGCTCTCGGTATACGGGGTACATGACAATGTGGTAAGATTGAAATGAAACAGTTTATCTTATTCTTTATGCTGAAGTTTTGCTTTCTCTTGGTGAGGTTTTTTTCAGTTTGTGTAACTTTCTTTTCTTCCTACACAGATCAAAGAAGGAGATCAGATAACAATGCTAGAACCCTGGTACAAATGTGTCGATTTCCCTTGGAATGGAAAAGTAAGCTTTAGTTTTCTGTTGCAACCCCCCCCCCCCCACCCACCCAAAGTACCCAATCCAGTTCTTTTTCGAGACAATTAAGGAAAATGCCACATCTAAACCTGCTTTTATTTTTGGGTCAGTTTAATTTTTAGGGTTAATTTTAGCATTGTTAAGAGTTTATACAATAACCTACAACATAATGCTCTTGTACGCATATAGCATCTTACGCGTATAACATCCACTTACATGTCAGCACCAAAACTCAGTTTCATTCTGGACATGGTATTAAACTGCGACCCTGTTTTTTTAACACATATTTTTATCGTAGCCTTTTCCTCAAGTTTCCCTTGCATATGTTTTTCTAAAATTTTGGAATACCCATTTACCCATTTCACCCATATTTCAACACTCAAGTTTTTAACTTTTACCTAAACTTACCGGGCCTTACCCCTCTTGAGAACAAAGCCTTAACTTGTTACGTACATTGATGGTTCTTCCAGCGTTACCAGTTCAAGTCAATTCGGGTGGACTTCAAAGAACAAATATTGGTGAATGGTAGAGCCATCTCAGCAGATCAAGCGGTGCATACAGCAATCTATGCCCAACACAAACCGACTTAGCACTTCCAGTTCAAGTACATATGATATTTCCCGGTGACTGCTCAACTTGTCTAACTGTCATTGATTTGTACATGTGTGTACTTCCCCGATCCACACCAACGCAAAATGCCAGATATAGGCTCGCTCAAGTGTTGCATATGGACGTAGGCTTTTGGTTAGGATTTTGACGCTTAGTTCTCTCGGCTCTCTTTTTAATCATGTTTTGCAGATTGCCATTTTGTATATCATCAAACAGGAACATATCAGAAATGTTGCAAATACCAGTAGTTGTTTAACCATTGCAGGTTGCTTATTCAAACTAGATGAGCTTCCTTGATGCAATTTATGCCTGGCTTGTATGTAGGTGAACTGTTTGACCAAATGCAAAGGAGCCTTTGTGTGTTTTTTCATGACATTTGTTCTGAGCTGAAAAGGCATAAGAACTGCTCAAGCCTAAAAGGATTTGATTTGGATGTAAGCCAGCAACCAAGAATCAACGTTACATTATATAGGATATGATGTTTGAAGGTTAGCAACTGTTACTTAAGAATAACACTTGGATGATACACCCTAGTGTACCAAGCATCGTACGCCCTGGTATACCATGGTGCTTGAATAGTTCATGATCATAGAAATTTGCTAAAAACAGCACAAAAACATCATATATAAAACCTAAAGATGTAGATTCCTCGAATATAACTATGAACAGATACAACATTACTTTGTGTTCATAAAAAAAAACATTTTAAATGCTCATAAAATAAGGTGGGAGATGCTCATAAAAAACTCTGAGTAATAATATCAAAACAAATAGTTGCTCATAAACTAAGATAAAAATAAATGCTCACAAGTTACCTTGTAAAATATTCCTAATAAAGTCGTTTATTGCTTTTAAAAATTGAGGATGCTTCCGCTTATTTGGGTCCAGACTCAAAGTCCAATTCAAACTCTAAGCTTCCAGAGTCTATAAATAGGGGTCATCTCCTTCAGTTTCAAGGCCCCGACATTTTCGACACTTCACGCGGAGCATTCTGCATGCTAGATTCGACATTCGGCATCCAACAACTTCAGAATATCAAACTGCAAGCTACCTCCAACTATCAAGCGTCAAAGATCAAGGTCTGGAAAAGCTCCAAACCTCTACTGCGTTAAGATCAGGAACTACTACAGAGTTCTTCGGCTAGACTCGCATTCAAGAGTCGACATTGGCTAACGTCTAGAGTCTCCAGAAGATAGAACTACCGACACACTCCAGCTGCCAAGCGACAAAGATTAACGTCGGCCAACAACTTCTATTAGGCCTGCGTTCAAGACTATAGTCGGCTTCTTCACCTGGTTCATTGATCGAAACCAAGCACTCAAGCCCTTACATCCAAGAACTTGAAGAACTACAGCCAACACTCAGCCTGCAAACGATTAAACTTCGAGAAGCCTCTAGCTACCAAATAGTAAGGGGATCGACGCTCAAGACCTTCAACTTAAGAACTACTCAAGAGTTCTTCAGTTAGACCTGTGTTAGAGAATGAGATTAAGCCTTCGTGCCCTCAACTCACCAAGTTTCAGGAGATTTAATACAGAGATTGTACCCACATACATTCGAATATTAATACAAATTAATTTGTTTTTCAATTTCCTGTCTTATTAAAATTTAGACTCGAAATTTGTATCAATAAATTTGGCACGCTCGTTGGGACATCTCTACCTCTCATCTCCCTCTCCAAGAAATCAAGTTCAACCTTCAACTCGAGCAATGCAATGAGACCCAAGAAAGTTGTCTCTCAACTCTTAAACAGGAGGATGGCTGAAACTTCATCCAAGGGGCCAACAACTGCAAGTGATACATCAAGCGGAGTAATAAATGGAAGGATGGCAAAAGTTGTCGTCGTCGCTGCTGCTGCTGCTACTGCTACTACTTCTTCTGCGCTGGGAGAACCGACCATCAATGTGTCGATCCAGTTGCAGAAGAATCAGGATGTCGACTCTGACATATTGGGGGCACTTGAAAAGACTCTTCATTCATGAAAATTAGTTATTACTACCTTCGGCTCAGTGAAGAGTACACCTCATGGGATGGACGTACTCCACACTCGCACAAACCCACTCTTTCAATTTGAAGGCTTTGAAGACCACAACTACTCAAGCGAGGATTTTCCCCCAATTTTTGAGGAGGAATCTGTCTTCTCCGAAGTTGAGATTGGGTCCACTCAAACTGTCATCATGCCAGTAATGAAAGTTGGAGCCTTTAATATGGAAGAAAAGATTGCTGAATTGGAGGCCACGCTAAAAAGGTTCGCTAGGGAAAGCGAAGAGAAATACAAGAAGATCAGCAAACAAAGTCAATAGACTGCAAGGCAGGTAAATAAAATAGAGAAGCGTCTGTATCGAGACTCCGACGAAGATTCAAACAAAGAGGAATCTAACAAAGATTCTTCCAAAGGTGATGGCGATGGGGAAGACAAGAATAGTTCGTCTTCAAGATCGCTCACTGTGGAGCATATTCAAAACTTCATGGCAAATGCGGTTAGGGCTCAACTTGGAGAAGGATCGAGAAGGAGTCACTTATACACGAAGCCATACACAAAAAGGATAGACACCCTTTGTAACGCCCCAACCTTAATCGCAAGATTAAGACTATACTTAGAATCCCAAACCTGTGATTAGCGCAGCGGAACACCTTAGGTCGAGGCATTACCGCCGTCTCCCAAAAGAGACAAGGCAACAACACCAAAGAAACTTCCAAAACCACAAGATAACTTACTAACTTAAAAACCGTCACATATAAAACTTATACAACCCTTGGATAAAGCATATAAACTTAAACATAGCTTAAAACTAAAACAACTTCTTCCATAAACATGGTTACTTCAAAAACATGCGACTCCCAAGTCGATCAGGATACTTTAACCATGACTACCTTGCTTGCAACACGCGATTACCCCTGCTTGCCTTTGCCTTTACTTTGGGTACTCGGACCCCCTAAAACAAAACATTAAAAACATTGCGAAAAGTGAGTGGGGAAACACTCAGTACGTAAACCTCCAACACGTCAAACCGTTCGAAAACGGTTTTAGTGCCGGCATTTAAATTCATTTTGAAAACGGGGAAGGGGTAATAAAACATTAACTTGAAAAGACATGAACATAGACTTATACATGAGTAAGAGTAACTTGAGTTCATAAAGAAAGAACCTGTCACATGAACTTAGAAGTAAATACATAAACTTAAGAGTTTTGGGTCCCCTTTAGATCGATGCAAAGCATCTCGCGCGCGCACGCCCAAACCGATCTGGAGTTTGGATGGGTGACTGCTAGACAGTCAGACACTGGCCAGGTCTAGGACACTCTGATCAGGAGCATCTAAAACATAAAGGCTAGCACTTCACGTAACTAGCTAGAACATAGAACATAGAATCCATAAAATGGGACCGCTTAAAACCATGAATAATCATAAAAGCATAAATTAGCATAAATCAGAACATCTAGCATAAATCGTAAACATTTTACATAAACCGTAAACATAAACATGAATCAAACATAATCATAAATCGTAAACCTTTAGCATAAACCGTAAATATAGACATAAATCGTAAACATAAAACATAAATTGTAAACATAAAACATAAACCGTAAATATTTGCATAAACCGTAGCCATAAAACATAAATCGTGAACATAAAGCATAAATCGTAAATATAAAACATAAATCGTAAACATAGAGGAGCGAAGAGTTGGACAATTCGCGTACCTTGAACGTGGATCGCTCGGGGTGATCTCGGCCGGGAATGGCTCGGTCGAGGCTGAACTTTGAGCTTAAAATGATAGAGTTCGGTATTAGAATAGAAGCTATGAAAAGGTGAGGGCATAGGGCCTCACAAAAGAGTTTTGGAAATAAATCGTATAAAAATTTCAGGTTTTTATGACAATAGTATTTTGGTCGTAATTCGGGCTATAAAATTCGGATTTCGCTATGCGAGTACTTTTCAGAAAGGGAAAAAAAATACACTCTACAAGTTTGTTGGCCGGGCCAGAGGCTAAAAAGGATGAGAAGAGCTCGGAAAAAGCTCCGGACAATGATGAAACACGGAAATATACTCTTATGCGGTTTTGTCGTTTAGACCAAATCAAAAGAACTTTGTAATTTCCTTTAAACTCAAAGGAGCTCTATGACTTAAAGAATACTTGTAAAATATAGACCTTAAATTTCTCAAAGAGACTTTAAAACTCTAAAGTAAAATGAACTCATTTCCTTAAATTTATGAGTTTTCGGTAAATTAAAACGGAAAACGTAGAATAGTTTAAAAGATCTCGGGTTCCTTAAAACCTTTAAAACCGAGTTCCATGGTTCCTACTTATGGAATATATCATAAAGGTCATATGACTTAAGTTATACACCCATAAAACCAATTATAAGCTCAATATAATAACCTTTAACCCAATTAATGCATTTATTAATTACCCAGAAAATTCCAGTTTCGCAGCCCCGCTTCCGGGTGCTATAACTCACTCTCCCGATATCGGTTTGACTCATACCATACATTTTTTGAAAGCTTGAAACGTCTCCTACAACTCTTATGTTGAACACTTTCTCAAACTCCAACTCCATATGGACGGAAAATGCCCAACAAAACACTGACTCCAAATTCGTATATAAAAACATACCTTTACGGTTTTGGCTCTAACTTGAGCTATACAAATCGAAAACCCGAAATTCCAAAGCCCGGTGTTTACTAACATTCTTGGCTACATTTTTACACCATATTCTGGGCTCAAAACTAATTTTAACATCTCCCATAAAAATCACATTTTGGGCAGAATGTTTAGGGTCAGATTTTGCCCTCATGCATAGCTTACTTTCATCCAACCTTTACACTAATGAAACACCTATTGCATATACCCAATTCCTCATAAATTTCCAGAATTTAAGCCTCTAAAATTAGCATCCACACTTGTAAAATTCACATGCAACAACACCAAGTTACATGCACTTAGATCACACCATAGCTTTCACAATTTTCCTCACTAATTACACATAAAAAACCCAATTAAACATGATTAATCTATTTACCCCTTTCAAAACAGAAACTAACCTTCAAATTGTCATCAAATACCACATGCAAAAACCATAAATATCAATCTCTTCAACAAGAAACACAACTCTCTCAAAAGATTCACCAAACCTCACTAAACACATGTAGTTTGTCCCTAAAATCAACTCTACTAACATATACTTTGAAATTTATGAAAAAGAGAGGTGATTAGAAGGATGAATAATAGATTAGTACATGTAAAACATCAAAAACTCAGATTGTATATCAATGGAGATGAAGGAATAAGATGAATACCACTTGAAAGAGATGACAAGAATGAGCAAGGAAGTGTAGAAATGGAAGAGGAGCAACCGGCCGCCGGAATCTTGGCCGGAAAAGCTGCCGGCGCCGGCCAAAACCACAGGGGCAGGGGGGTGTTGCTGCTCGGTGCTGTGGGAGAGGGGAAGGGCTGAGATGAGTTATCAATTTTTTTGAAAAACAAAGCCCCTTTGACTCCCTCTTAACGTATTAATACTAACCCTCCCAATTAACTTAACTAATAACACTAAAATAATAATATCATTACTCCAATTATAATACTAATAACTTAATTAAAGAGACATAAAATTGGTAGTAGATGATAGCTATAAAATGTATTTAATTTATGCGGGTTAAAAAGACGGTAAAATCGGTAAATTAAATTTAAACCGTTTGGCCGTAAAAATCGAAACAGTACTTAACCCGACTTTAAAATAAAGTTATAGAACCTACAATAATTATATTATAAGGTCCAAAATATACTGTAACAAAATTCGATTAAGAATTTTGATCGGTAAATTTGCTTCGCCATTCCTCCGAGACCTGTCACCTTTAGATAACCACAAGGTACAAATTATTTAATTAACAAATTATAACTAATTAAAATAGATTAACTATCAGAATATTTATGATTTAGGGCGGGGTATTACATCCTCCCCCCCTTAAAAGAAGTTTCGTCCCCGAAACTTGCTGTTGTATTAATCGTGAACGAAAAACCTTAGGAAAGCTCGTTAACATAAATAAGAGAAACTAGGCAAGGTGCGAGTCTCAACTATCTTGAACCTTATTCATTATAAAAAGGAACTCTTGTCCCTTCTCATAAACCATCCTAGAACCACCTTAAACCTTTGTGTCATATAATACCTTTCAACCTTTCACCAAACATTTTGATAAGGTACCTTGCCCTTATTTTGAGCTTCGCACCAATCCCACTTGGAATTGGATTTTATGAATCCTTATTTGAATTGATAAAGTCTCTTTTAAGACTAACTCAACATACTTCACATCTACGCTACACTCATGCTCATGACATACTTTTCTAGGTCCAATCTCTTACGTTGCCCTTAACTTGCCCTTTAATTTGCTTAAATTGCCACTAAACTCCCTGATTCCCTGGAAAAATTCGGCAGCACTTCCCCTATAAACTGGACTATCCCAAATTTTTACATATCTTCATACCTGAAAGAAAACATATACACCATATATATACATCCACTTAGAGCTTCAAGCTCAAGCTCATCATCCAAACCAACTAATGCACATATCTCTAATATCAGTCCATAAATGGACGCATAAACTACACATAAAAACCCAAAATTACCATACTCAACTCATACTTCCTATCAACTTCTAATCTTCCCAAATACTTCTTATAACTCCGCTCTGATACCACAACTGTAACGCCCCAACCTTAATCGCAAGATTAAGACTATACTTAGAATCCCAAACCTGTGATTAGCGCAGCGGAACACCTTAGGTCGAGGCATTACCGCCGTCTCCCAAAAGAGACAAGGCAACAACACCAAAGAAACTTCCAAAACCACAAGATAACTTACTAACTTAAAAACCGTCACATATAAAACTTATACAACCCTTGGATAAAGCATATAAACTTAAACATAGCTTAAAACTAAAACAACTTCTTCCATAAACATGGTTACTTCAAAAACATGCGACTCCCAAGTCGATCAGGATACTTTAACCATGACTACCTTGCTTGCAACACGCGATTACCCCTGCTTGCCTTTGCCTTTACTTTGGGTACTCGGACCCCCTAAAACAAAACATTAAAAACATTGCGAAAAGTGAGTGGGGAAACACTCAGTACGTAAACCTCCAACACGTCAAACCGTTCGAAAACGGTTTTAGTGCCGGCATTTAAATTCATTTTGAAAGCGGGAAGGGTAATAAAACATTAACTTGAAAAGACATGAACATAGACTTATACATGAGTAAGAGTAACTTGAGTTCATAAAGAAAGAACCTGTCACATGAACTTAGAAGTAAATACATAAACTTAAGAGTTTTGGGTCCCCTTTAGATCGATGCAAAGCATCTCGCGCGCGCACGCCCAAACCGATCTGGAGTTTGGATGGGTGACTGCTAGACAGTCAGACACTGGCCAGGTCTAGGACACTCTGATCAGGAGCATCTAAAACATAAAAGGCTAGCACTTCTCGTAACTAGCTAGAACATAGAACATAGAATCCATAAAATGGGACCGCTTAAAACCATGAATAATCATAAAAGCATAAATTAGCATAAACTGTAAACATCTAGCATAAATCGTAAACATTTTACATAAACCGTAAACATAAACATGAACTGTAAACATAATCATAAATCGTAAACCTTTAGCATAAACCGTAAATATAGACATAAATCGTAAACATAAAACATAAATTGTAAACATAAAACATAAACCGTAAATATTTGCATAAACCGTAGCCATAAAACATAAATCGTGAACATAAAGCATAAATCGTAAATATAAAACATAAATCGTAAACATAGAGGAGCGAAGAGTTGGACAATTCGCGTACCTTGAACGTGTGGACTGCTCGGGGGTGATCTCGGCCGGGGAATGGCTCGGGTCGAGGCTGAACTTTGAGCTTAAAATGATAGAGTTCGGTATTAGAATAGAAGCTATGAAAAGGTGAGGGCATAGGGCCTCACAAAAGAGTTTTGGAAATAAATCGTATAAAAATTTCAGGTTTTTATGACAATAGTATTTTGGTCGTAATTCGGGCTATAAAATTCGGATTTCGCTATGCGAGTACTTTTCAGAAAGGGAAAAAAAATACACTCTACAAGTTTGTTGGCCGGGCCAGAGGCTAAAAAGGATGAGAAGAGCTCGGAAAAAGCTCGGACAAAGAACAGTGAAACACGGAAATATACTCTTATGTGCGGTTTTGTCGTTTAGACCAAATCAAAAGAACTTTGTAATTTCCTTTAAACTCAAAGGAGCTCTATGACTTAAAGAATACTTGTAAAATATAGACCTTAAATTTCTCAAAGAGACTTTAAAACTCTAAAGTAAAATGAACTCATTTCCTTAAATTTATGAGTTTTGGTAAATTAAAACGGAAAACGTAGAATAGTTTAAAAGATCTCGGGGTTCCTTAAAACCTTTAAAACCGAGTTCCATGGTTCCTACTTATGGAATATATCATAAAGGTCATATGACTTAAGTTATACACCCATAAAACCAATTATAAGCTCAATATAATAACCTTTAACCCAATTAATGCATTTATTAATTACCCAGAAAATTCCAGTTTCGCAGCCCGCTTCCGGTGCTATAACTCACTCTCCGATATCGGTTTGACTCATACCATACATTTTTTGAAAGCTTGAAACGTCTCCTACAACTCTTATGTTGAACACTTTCTCAAACTCCAACTCCATATGGACGGAAAATGCCCAACAAAACACTGACTCCAAATTCGTATATAAAAACATACCTTTACGGTTTTGGCTCTAACTTGAGCTATACAAATCGAAAACCCGAAATTCCAAAGCCCGGTGTTTACTAACATTCTTGGCTACATTTTTACACCATATTCTGGGCTCAAAACTAATTTTAACATCTCCCATAAAAATCACATTTTGGGCAGAATGTTTAGGGTCAGATTTTGCCCTCATGCATAGCTTACTTTCATCCAACCTTTACACTAATGAAACACCTATTGCATATACCCAATTCCTCATAAATTTCCAGAATTTAAGCCTCTAAAATTAGCATCCACACTTGTAAAATTCACATGCAACAACACCAAGTTACATGCACTTAGATCACACCATAGCTTTCACAATTTTCCTCACTAATTACACATAAAAAACCCAATTAAACATGATTAATCTATTTACCCCTTTCAAAACAGAAACTAACCTTCAAATTGTCATCAAATACCACATGCAAAAACCATAAATATCAATCTCTTCAACAAGAAACACAACTCTCTCAAAAGATTCACCAAACCTCACTAAACACATGTAGTTTGTCCCTAAAATCAACTCTACTAACATATACTTTGAAATTTATGAAAAAGAGAGGTGATTAGAAGGATGAATAATAGATTAGTACATGTAAAACATCAAAAACTCAGATTGTATATCAATGGAGATGAAGGAATAAGATGAATACCACTTGAAAGAGATGACAAGAATGAGCAAGGAAGTGTAGAAATGGAAGAGGAGCAACCGGCCGCCGGAATCTTGGCCGGAAAAGCTGCAGCGCCGGCCAAAAACACAGGGGCAGGGGGGTGTTGCTGCTCGGTGCTGTGGGAGAGGGGAAGGGCTGAGATGAGTTATCAATTTTTTTGAAAAAACAAAGCCCCTTTGACTCCCTCTTAACGTATTAATACTAACCCTCCCAATTAACTTAACTAATAACACTAAAAATAATAATATCATTACTCCAATTATAATACTAATAACTTAATTAAAGAGACATAAAATTGGTAGTAGATGATAGCTATAAAATGTATTTAATTTATGCGGGTTAAAAAGACGGTAAAATCGGTAAATTAAATTTAAACCGTTTGGCCGTAAAAATCGAAACAGTACTTAACCCGACTTTAAAATAAAGTTATAGAACCTACAATAATTATATTATAAGGTCCAAAATATACTGTAACAAAATTCGATTAAGAATTTTGATCGGTAAAATTTGCCGCTTCGCCATTCCTCCGAGACCTGTCACCATTAGCTAACCACAAGGTACAAAGTATTTAATTAACAAATTATAACTAATTAAAATAGATTAACTACTGTAATACGTATGATTTAGGGCGGGGTATTACACCCTTCGAATACCACAAGGATATCAACCCCCAAGTTCGACCAATTTGATGGAAAGGGTAATCCCAAACAACATATTGCTCATTTCATCGAGACTTGTAGCAATGTTGGAACAGAAGGAGATCGACTAGTGAAGCAGTTCGTTTGCTCTTTAAGAGGCATCACATTCGACTGGTATACAAAATTTGAGCTTGAATCTATTAACAATTGGGAGCAAATGGAGCAAGAGTTTCTCGATAGATTCTACTACGTTCAAAGGGTCATCAGTATGACAGAGTTGACAAACAACAAACAATGGGAAAGCGGGAAAATCCTTGATTACATCCATCGTTGGAGGGCTCTTAGTCTTGAATGCAAGGACTGCCTCACCGAAGCTTCGACCGTCTAGATGTACACTCAAGGTATGCATTGGGGTTTTCCCTATGTCCTCAAGATGGTCAAGCCAAAAACCTTCCAGGAGTTGACGACCAAGACACATGATATGGAGATAACCAAAACAAGTTGCTTTAGAAAAGGAGTCCTTATGGGTGAGGTGGGTCAACCATATCTACCTGAAGGGGGCGACTTCATATGGGAGTGCGGAGAAAGGCAAAATTCCAATTGATACTGGAGGCGCCTGCTGAAAGTTAGGGATACTTCTCACATCGCGCACCTACAGAATGTGTGGGGTGACCACCACAATTACTCAATCGGGTAGGGATATAGTTGGATCAAGCGCGGGGAGGAATGGGTCAACTAGCACAAGCTCATTTGGAATGATTTCAAGGTTCCCAAATTCTCCTTTGTGATTTGGCTGATGCTTCAGGTTAGATTACAGACTTACGACCGATTGCGGAGATTTGCATTTGCACCTGCAAACAGTTGCACCTTGTGTGGGGGTAGCGAAGAAACAACTTCTCATATGTTTTCTTTTATTATAAGCTTAGTGCAACAATTTTCGAGAAAGTTCTGGGAGATCTTAATATCAGGCATATCACTACAAGTGGTTGGCTTGAGGACTCGAAGAACTCCCAAATGAATAGGAAAAACAAGAGTAAGTTGCTTTGGTTCTTATTGTTTTAATATACAATATTTGGCTTGAACGAAGGATCTTTCATGATCATGCACATAGCACATATACCACAACTTATAAGAGTATATATGACACCAAAACTAGGTTACACAGTTTGTAAAGTTTCTTTTCGGGATTTGTTGCCTAGGATTTCTACTCAATAACTAGGTGCGTCTACACCTCTAGGCTCTAGGTATGCATAGAGTAGTTTGTAAGAGTTAGCTTTGTTAATGAAATATATATATATATATATATATATATATATATATATATATATATATATATATATATATATATATATCTCACACACACACTTACACACACACATATATAGATAGATAAACACACACGTGCATGCACACGTGCACACAAATATAAATATGTGTATGTATTAAGCACGAGAAGAATTAGAAGAAAGAAAGATAATAACCCTCAAAGACAAAGTCTCATTTAAAATGAATCAAGCAATAGTATTCATTGTATAGAAGACTAATATAATCTCTATTTATATAATTGTTAAGAATAGTAATGCAATAATAAGATGAAATCTTTTATTAACATTCTTCAGGGTGTGGTAGTTTTGTGTGGAAGTAGTTTAGGCATGTGTAGTATTATCTACCATCCTTATAAAAGGAGCTAAGGCCATGTATGTCACAAATATTGATTTTCCAAAATGTCCCTACCAATTTTTAAAATTTTCAACCCTACCCTTTTTTTTACTACTACTACTACTACTACTACTACTACTACTACTACTACTACTACTACTACTACTACTTTTTTTTTGATGGGAAATATCAGCAAACTTTATTGCGTCAAACTAAGCTGACATTACATGGGTCATCAGCGAGAAGTTCACTAATTTCCGGAGGCCCCACTTCATCCCATACCCTCATGTTTAGGGTTATGGGTTGCAAATGGGCTAGAGCATGAGCAACTCTATTTCCCCCTCTCTTAACATGAGAAAACATACAACTATCAAAACGTTTAGCTAAATCAAGACACATCGAAACAAAAAGACCGATTTCAGAGTTTGCTTTGAAGCTTGTTTTTAACTTTGAAAAGAGAGATACTGAGTCCCCTTCCAGAATCACCTTTGTGTAGCCTCTTCTTCTAGCTTGATCCAGTGCAAACCAGGCAGCCCGTGCTTCTTCAAGCTCTGGGCCTCCATATCCGGCGCCTTGCTGAGTGATTGCAAGTTCCATTTCCCATTGATCGTTCCTGAAAATCACCCCCCATCCATGATTGTCTCCCGGTAATTTCGCCCCGTCAAAATTTATCTTGGTGAAGTCATGTGTTGGGGCCTTCCACTCAGCATTGAGAGTTTGAGTTTGGCTCTCCAATGTTGAGGTGGTGCTCTTGTAATCTCGTAAGTTATCCAGTGCTTGCTTCGTTATCCGGGATATGTTTCCTCCCCATTTGCCATGCACAACTTTACTACTACTACTACTACTACTACTACTCTACTACTAATATTACTTTCAATCCATATTTATCACTCTATACCTCATCAAAAGTTACCTATTTCACTTTTATTTCATTGTTGTTGTTGTTGTTATTGTTGTGGTTGTTGTTATTATTTTTGTTGTTATTAGTAGTACTATTATTTGCAATCCATATTTCAATACTACTTTATTTCGTGTCCACTTTTTTAACATGATATCGTAGTTATATTGCATGTGATGCCTAAATAGTTATTATTATTATTATTATTATTATTATTATTATTATTATTAGATTTTAAAATCCCCAACTTTGTGATTTGTTTATTAGAATATCCCGAACATCAAATTTAACACGACTATCCCAAACTTTAGGAGGTCATATTTGGCAGTAGCCCAACACCAACTTAACATCAATTAAACTCAGGATTTTCTGGGATGTAACAATATTTTTTGAGGTGACTTCTAGAATGAAAGTGTATCTTAGCCAAAAAAAAAAACCGCTACATTGTAGAAAAACCCGAATTTAATTGATGTTAATTCAACACTGGGATGCTAATAAATACCAACCCCCAAAGTTTGGAATATTCATATATATCAAAAATAAAATTTGGGATATTCTGATAAACAAGACCCAAAGTCAGGGATTATAAAACCAAATAATAATAATAATAATAATAATAATAATAAATAAATTATTATTATTATTATTATTATTATTTTCATGACATATTTATCATCCTTTCCTACCTCATTAAAAGCTACCTACTTTATTTTACTTTATTCCATTTTTAGTATTTGACTTTTATTTCCTTCTTCTTTTTATTGTTGTTGTTTTTTTTTTTGAGCAAAACACAACCACAATTTTATTGCAAAGCCATTAAAGTAGCCCAGTCCTGGGCAGCTACAGCAGCCACCTCGGGGGGCACAATCACACCCAAGATATGGATGTTCTTCTCCTAATAGCATATTGTGCATGAGTGTGGGCACATGCATTCCCACTTCTCTTAGAAAATAAAGGAACAACCGAAAGAAAAAACATCACTAAAGCGAGACAATCCTCAATAATCGGTTGAGCATCCTTCTCAATTTTCGTCTTTCTCTTCAACGCATAGAAGACAGATTGACAATCAGTCTCGATTGACAGATTATTGTTGTTAATGTTGTTGTTAGTAGTAATATTATTTGTAGTCTACATTTGAATACTACTTTATTTTACTTTATTCCATTTTTTAACATGATATCCTAAATATATTGTGAATCTGTGATGCTTAAATATTAAGTAATAGTACAAATATTTTATGTCAATACTTTAAACATAATTGTGGTTCATAAAGATAGAACTTTGCGATAATGTCATACGAATATTGGTTCGATTTAAACTCTATTCAATTAAAAAATATTTTTAGCTATTTAATTAGTGATTTTATTGCAAATTTAATTTTTGTTACTGAGATTATAATATGTGAAGATAAATATATCATGGTTAGTTTAATTGATATTATATTTAAAATTACCAATATAAGTATGTGAAGATAGGAATAGACAAAGTGAATTATATATTGTTCTTACATCGAAAATTATTCAACCATATATGTGAGTATATATTAGTTGTAAATAATATTATTTTTTTCAATAACATTCCTTAAATTATAAGTGTTTCATTGTATAAGGAAATACAACCTTTTTTAAGATTCATAAATGAGAGTTGTATGTTATGTGATTTGGTTACATTGGTCATTAAGTCTTTCTTCTATAGTATCATAGCTAAAGCATATAACTATGTGTTCACCTATTTGCAACATAATTTCAATGTGTATCATAAACCATTAGTCATTAAATAACAATATTATTTATTTTAGACTTGTATTTGTATAAAACATTTTAGTAAAGGTACTAAAACAAAATATTTATTTTATATCAGTTAATTATATTTGGTTAATTTAATTAGATGTTTGTTGTATTTTTTTCATAAACAAATAAATGATCATTGAATCAAATTAAATCTTAAGTTTAAGTTTAAATAAATTAAAATAAATGTTAAGTTTTTATAATGTGTATGAAACTTTTATTTAATATATTAAAATTTATATTTATAATTGTCGGATTATCGCGTGCAGAGCACATGCTGACCATACTAGTTCAAATAAATGTATTATTCAAAAGTAAAATTCTTCTCACCTAATTAAGTAACACAATTTAAATAATTTCCAAGCATATAGCGTTAACCATTAATTTAACACATTTGTAATTATAATCATAGCCCTTCACATAAAATTTAAGGATTGGTAAATTTGACGATACAAAAGTTATACATCATGACCCTTCTCCCTTTATATATAACGTAGATATAAATTGTGACTAGCAAGAAAGAATGAGATGATGTATTTTTCAAAAAAAAAAAATGTAGACAAAGTTTAAAATAATAAAGGGAAATTTCATTTGGTAGACTTCAACTTTTGCCTATTCCAAATTGTCAACCATTTTTTAAATTATTTCAAATGGTAGACTTATTTTGAAAATTATTCCACCTTGTGAGCTTGTTCTTATACTGTTATTAAAATATTACTCATTGGGGCCCTTGAGAGGGGGTGATCAATAGGTTTGTTACAGAGTTCTGTACTTACAAACACAAGGACGTTAATAACACTTGATTAAACTGAATAATACTTCTTTATTAGATAAACGTTGAGGTACAAGAGAAATAGAGGATGTTAGAGAACTTAGCAGAATCAGGATAGTGAGGTCCTTGATGATTGCTTACAAAAACAGAAACTGAGATTCAATTTCTGTTGAGGGGCCTAACAGACACAGATGAGGCAGAGAGGAGGAGCCTCACAGACGAGGCAAAAAAGAGGAGCCTCACAAACAAGGCTGAGAAGGGGGTCCTCACAGATGAGGTAGAGAAGAACATGACGGATTACAATGGATATCAAACTCACAAAGCCTTAGTACTTCAAGGCTTTGCTACACAACACATCACCAACATAGTTGGCTACATAACTCACCAAGAACCTTGGTTACACCTCACCAGAAGTACCTTACTGGCTACATAACTCACCAATGACTCGTTGGCTACACTCAGAAATCTCACACGATTTCCTACACTCGATTACTTGCTTGTAATCGACTACTTGAGAGAGGAAGACAACCGTTCTTTATAGGAGCTTGGGCTTGCAACGACTAACTTGGAGTTTCCTTAGTTGAAGATTCTTTCCAGATTTGCTTGATCCTCTATCTTCATTCTTTGGAAGCTTCAATATTTGCTCAATAATATATATTATGTGGAGTTAAAATCAGAATAAGTATATGTGATATTTTAGGAGAATATTTTGATTTAAGGATAGAGATTATTTGGAAACTTCCCTTGTTTGTTCTTTCAAACAAAACATTCTGGCGTCGCTTGGAGGTTCTCAGCAGTAGCTGCGGGGAGGACGTCAAGGCGTTGTCGCAACTTCTTCACCCGCAAAACTTTCTTCCTCTCTCAATTTCATTTAGCTATGCCTATCAATCTCACAATCGACTCGCTTGGAATAATATTTAAAGTGTTTGATAATTAGAAATAATTTTTAAAGTGGTTGAAAACTAGAAATAATTTTTAAAGTTTTCAAAATAAGTCTACCATTTGGAATAATTTTCAAAATAAGCTTATCACTTGGAATAATTTCAAAAGTGGTTAACAATTTGGAATAGGCAAAGTGTTGGGCGGTAATGTCCGGTGTATTGTTTATTGTTTTGATTTACTTCAACTTTAATTAGATAATTCGAAGTAGTTCCTTTAAATTGTAAAATTTAGGGGTAAGAGTGTCACAAGTAACCCCTTCATATATATCTCGCCCCTGTGACACAATTTTGGAGTATTGGTTTCGGTTTTAAAATTTGCAGCTAGACGAATATTAGTGTTCAATAAGCTAGATTTGAACTAACATTTCAAGTATCGCTTATTTTTCAAACAAGTTTTTCAAACGTCAATTGAGTGAACTTTGTCTTTAGAGTAGCGTATTATATTGGCACAAAATATTCTTTGAAAATTTCACTTTATAAATTATTCATATATGTTTATGTTAGTTTCCAATAATAAGATATTCAACCGCTAAATTTACTGAATACATGTTCAACAATAGTCTGAATTATTAAACTGCTCGCTAAGTTGATTTTATCAAAGAAAGTGTTTGGAGATGTGTGTCAAATTACAATTTATTATATTGAAATATATATATTGAAAGATAATATACACTATGCCAAATACATACATCTTCATTCTTCACTGCGCATATGCACACCTAAGTCCTATTGTCTCGTGTTCAAGAATGATTCCCATATGGGGATGGCCGATGGAAAAGAAAAGAAGAGAGAGAAGAAAAAGAAGAGAGAATGCTCAAATAAAAATAAGCCACTATACATACTCAATCGCGTACATTCCTCACATTTCATTACATCAATCGCAGAAATTAACAACAATTGCATCACTTTATATTTAACATCATCAGTTTGTTTGAATTCAATCGATTTTGATGTGAGATGGTGATCTGATCTAACACAACCGACCTTCCCAAACTCACAATTCAAGCAACAATTTCAACCTAATTCGTAAAAATTGAGTGGTTTCCTCAAATTCAATTGTCGTTGTAAAAAAAAATCAATCAAAACAGTCTCAATATATGATCAATAAACAAAGTGTTCAATCATGGGAGCCGCTGAGAGAAAGAGGTGGTTATTCATACTATTTTCTGCATTGGTAGTCTCATTCCTCGTCTTTCTCTCTGCAATTTCTGGTCTCAGCGCGTCACATGCATTCGCCCTCTGGAGTGACAATGCTGGCTCATTCTCCGACCACACTCCATCGAAGCCGCCGTCATTTGCATACTACATTTTTGGCAGTGATGGCGACAAGGAGCGGATCCTACGGTTGTTGTTAAGCGTGTATCATCCGCGAAATCGTTACTTGTTGCATTTGTCATCGGAGGCGTCGAAGGAGGATAGGGAATGGCTGGCCGCGGCGGTGATGTCGGTACCGGCTATTCGGGCTTTTCGTAATGTGGATTTGATCGGGAATCCTATGTGGTTGACTTACATGGGCGCCACCAATGTGGCGACGACGCTTAGGGCGGCGGCTATCTTGTTGAAGCTTCATGGGAGTTGGGATTGGTTCATCACTTTGAGTGCGGTAGATTATCCTATTGTTACTCAAGATGGTACGTGATCGAGTTTCCTCTTTCTTGTGTGTGTCTGTGTATTTGTTTTGATAATTTTGTTTGTTTTACTTTGGAATTGGAGGTTTTAACTGCATTTATTTGATTGAAATTAATAGTTGATGCCAAGATACAAGTCTAGTCTTTAGGTATAATTGTTTCTTAAATTCTAAAGTTGTTTTGGCAAGTCAAAACCCTAGCTAGATACCAAGACAGAACTATGTTTTTCTAGAATTACAAAGCCTTAAAATAGTAGCCCTTCATGTGGTAAAGACCATTTCTTATTGGAGATGCGGGTAAAAAAAGTTTTTATTTTAAATTATAAGTGATCTAAATCAAGTCAAAGTTTTCTGATTCTATTCAATCAATCTTATAATACATAATCCAATATGTATCTAGTTTCAAGCTTATAGCTTTTGGCTCTCATTGTTATCTTTAGTTCATCACTTAATCAATAAAATTCCTGAGCAAAGCTGGAAAATAATGAATATGACTTTATTGTTTTTGATAATACCATACTTTCAAACTTAAATTTTTTTATCGTATGAGTAGAACTCATAGATATAGCATTAGAAACAGAAAGAATAGTGATAGTAAGATGGTGTGATGGAATATGATCTTATTCAATCTTACAGGTTCATATCTATGCACACGCCTAATTTCATTCCAAGAATATTCCTGCTCAAGTAGGATATGGGGTAGTCCAATGCGGTAGCCTTACCCCTAAACTTGATATTGCAGGAAGCTTGGTTCCATTATACTCAAGAATTTAACAAGTGATGCTTGCCTACTTATGCTTAAGAAGGAAATTTGGAGATAGTGGGTAGATGCAGTTTGTAGTAGCCCTTTTTCAAACTAAAAAATGAAAATATAGCCTAACGTAAATTTTGTCTGTGCAATGTGCATACATATTAAATATATTTGATTAATTTAAGAATATAGAATTCCATCTAAAATGAAGGAAAACTAATATGATAGGATTGAGAACGTGAAATTTGAATCTAAGTCATCGTCATTTCGAATATCTACTTTAGGAATCTTAATTTGACTTTGGAATACCCCAAATATGACACAATCACGAGTGAGAGTTAGCTAATTTTTAGAGACATCTATCATATGGACAATGCAAAATGAGCGGTAAATAATTTCAGATCCTTTTCACACATAATGTCTTGGATTTTATTTAATTCGAAGATTGAAGTATCTCAAGAGTTAAAGGTTAATTAATAAAGGAGATTAATCATACAAGCTTAACGTTGATAGTAAAAAGTCATTGGGTGTGATTGGGGGTTGTTATGGATCGTGCCTTGGTAGCCACGAGTCGTGTCAGCGGGCAGAGAACAAGAGACCAAGGCACAACGAACCATAGTGGCCCTAACATGGATCGTGGTTAGGTTGCCACGGTCCGTGGTGAAGCCCAACTCTCTCGATTTCAAATCTCCTTGATTCAATCTCTTATATAATCTACGTGGGGATTATATCTTGGCTATTTTTTTTACTGACCCTTTGAACTTTTCTTTAACCTTTCATTATGATCATAATTGTATGGATTATGCTCTATATCATCGGATTATTGAGGCAAGTTTGAAGCTCTCACTCCACTATAAAAGGGGATGAATTCCATTCAGTCTGACACACCACTCATCTTTTCTTCTCCTTCCTAGAGAGCTTCAACACACTCCTAAGGCTAAGGTGTTGAAATGCATCACTTCCTTGTGGGTTTTTGAGAGGCTTTGTTCCTTTATTCACAAGAAGTTAGGTTTTACCATTGAGTATTTTCACGATTTAGTGAATAAGTCTTAAATGGAGCTGGCGTTTACCTTCGACTCCTAAACACCCAAGTGATCCATCATCTTTTTTCCCATCTTTGTTTCCAACAAAGTTTTGCATTGGTTTTTCTTCAAACACAAAAGATTTTCTAGGGCTATTAATTTTTGTCTTTGATTTACGTTCGTGGCTATCTATGTTGAGATTGTCCAAATTGAAACATAATCATGGGCTCTTAGATCAAGCTTTGCGTATCTTTTCTTTATAACATAGTTGTTGAGGAAAATAATCGGAAGTTGACTGCGATTGAAAATGTTGCAAAGGAGCTTGATCAAAATCATCAAGGGTCATGGTCAAGAGATTGCTGCACTCCAGACTCCTGTGGAAGAGCAAAGTTCTCGTAAAGATCTGATGTTGCTGTTGAACATGGCCTTGATTCATCGCGCTAATTCGAAGGTGTCAGTAATTGGCAATTTTGTTGAGGATAAGGCAGGAATGGTAGAAGAAAGCTCTTGTCCAAATGTGATATCGTATCTTCGTGTTTCGTTAACTTCAATGGCTTACATTTTCGGGTTGGCTATTTCATCAAAAACTTGTCGGAGCTTATGACTTATGGTCAGTTTTCACTGCATCAACCATGGCTGATAGTTGATGGTTGTTTGATTGGTTGATGATGATTTGATGATGATTACGTGGTCGATCAAGCATGTGTTGTGCATAGTAATATGTCTCGAGGTGTTTCTTTTGAGGTTGCAAGATGTCCTTTAACCAAATATTTATTATATTTTTCCCCTTTGAATCACTAAATCTATAATATATTAAAATACAATCTATAATGAAAGCCTCCTACCACGGTTATCACAAAAAAAAAATTGAAAAAAAAAATAGGGAATACCAAAAGAGAAAAGCTAAATATTTTTCCTACTTTTCACAACTAATTGCAATATTTATTTACTCATTAATCCCTAATATAGCTAAAAATAATAATAAATGCTCATAAATCTGAAGGTAACAACATCTTCATTTGCCAAACACAAAATATGTTAAAGGTTATAATCACATAACGAAAAAAATTTCATTTTAACATTAACTTGTAACGTAATAAAAAAATCAACAAGGAGATAAAATATTTGTGCATTGCACGGGCACAAAGTCTAGTTATGTGTTTGACACATAATGAGATCTTATATCTTGGATCACATGTACTAGTATTCTAATAGGTAAGATGCAATTTTAATCGTTTCAACTAAAAGCATGATTTAGCATTGAAGATGGAAAGCGCTTGCATTAAATCGTTATTTCCCTAAGTTTGGACACTGAAAATGACAATAATGAGTTGGAGCAACTCACAAGTAAATTGATATTTGAAATAGAAAGTGTGTGTCAGTGATAGATCAAAAGATCGTCAATATCTGTTTAGGGTTACACATGCACAAGTATATATTGTCATCATTTTTGTTAATCTTTATGTTTATGTCTTTCCAGACTTAGCTTACGTGTTCTCATCTATTAGAAGAGATCTTAGTTTCATTGATCACACCAGCGACCTTGGTTGGAAAGAGTAAGCGCTCTTATCGCAATCATCATTTTTGTATAAATTTCTATTTGTACTTATGCAACAAGTCTTCTAAAATTTAACACATATCACTACAGGAAGGATAGATTTCAACCTATTGTTGTTGATCCTTCACTTTACTTGGCTAGAAAAAGTCAAATATTTATTGCTACAGAAAAGCGAAATAAGCCTGGGGCATTCAAACTTTTCACAGGTAATTCATATTTGTGTCAAACGTGCGATTATTTTAATTTTTGGAATAAAAATGCGCTTTCTATATTGCTAATATTGTGGTAGCCAAGTGACTACTACCCAATTTTCGAAGTTTCCTATCAAGGTTCAATTCTCAGTGAAAAGGGAAAAAATTCCAATAGTTGACAATTGTGGGGTATATGGGTAATTTTTATCTTGTGCAATTTGGTATTTACTATCCGCCTATAAAGTTTGTTGGTCATTACTCTCGAGATAAAGGCTCAGTGAGTGGGCTGCCTTTACTCGGTTAAAAAAAATGTTCCTAAGATTCTTTTTGTTTATTTACAGGGTCTCCATGGGTAATTTTGAGTCGATCCTTTTTGGAGTATTGTATATTGGGTTGGGACAATCTGCCTCGCACTATTCTATTGTATTTTAATAATGTTATGTTACCCCAAGAAGGGTACTTCCATTCGGTCACTTGCAATTCACCAGAATTCAGTAACATGACTATTAACAATGACTTGAGATATATAATCTGGGATAATCCTCCCAAAATGGAGCCTCAATTTTTGGGAGTCTCAAACTTTGACCATATGATCCAAAGTGGAGCTGCATTTGCAAGACAATTCAGAAAAGATGATCCAGTTTTGGATATGATAGATGAGAGAATACTCCACCGAAAACATAACCAAGTTGCTCCAGGGGCTTGGTGTGCTAACCAAAATAGTTGGCTTATTGATGGATGTTCCCACCAAGGCGATATGAGTTCTTTAAAGCCTAGCCCCCACGTGCAACGACTTGCAGACTCCATCACTAAACTTATTGATGATTCCAAGTCAAACATGGCATCATGCCTGTAATCTTGACATGTTGGTATGAACAGTTTTGTGTCCAAATATCAATGTTGGATGTGCTATTACTCCCTATTTGAAAAAAAAGTTCATTTGATTTTGAACTGTTGCAGAGGTATATAGTCCTAATGCCTAACTTATATAGGGACCCTTGGAGGCATTCATTGTGCCTCAGAGTACCGTTATTCTTTGTAGAGTAATCTAATCATTAGAATAACTAGCATATCTTTGTTTTGGAGTTGTGTATATGCTGATTCTTTGTATCCTCTTGTATGACATTGAGAACCAATCATTTAAATGTCTAAATGGCTCATTAGCTTAGACATGTTTCATCAGATGCAGATGAGAGATGATAATTGTACTAAACCTTGTATCAAATTTCCTATATTTTGATGCTATCAATTGTGATCATATGAAACATAGATTTCTTTTTGTTTAGGTTATCATTCCCTGTATTAGATATCAAGCCGACTAGGCTACTAATAGTTTTCTCCTTATTTTGTTTTATATATTAATCCAAAAATTGAATTGTTACCGTCCTTAAACTAATCAAAGATACTATTTATATGAGTTCGAATATGCATGAATATGACTTTCAGAGTAATTTAAGCGTAATTTAAGATGATTAATAAGCATTTTGATTCAAGACACTTATCATCGTCTTCTAACAATTATATGTGTCTTTATTTAATCACTTAAATATTATTTGAATCATAAAAGCATAATCATTAAAATCATAAAAACATAAGTTATAAAAGTATAATTATTTAAATCAAGATAGTTATTTTAAACGACTTGAATTGTCTATAATCTATGTTTTCATGATTTACATAATATTTTTAAGGATTAATGATTACTTATATTAATCAACAACAAGTGCATATCACTTATTAGTTATGTCGACAAATATAAACGATACGCTAATCATGTTAAACATAATAGAAAATGCATATTTTTACTAGGGTTGTCCAGGAAAAAACGAAAACTAAACCGCAAAATTAAGTCAGAAAAACCAGTTAACCGTTTGAGTCTGTTGGAACTTTGTGGTTTGGTTAACCAAACTGTTTTAATTGGGTTCGGATACAGTTTGCCATTTTTGTCACATGGTTAACTGTGGTTAATCAGTTTTGATTATTGAAAATAAACCCTGGCTGGCATTTGACTTGAACATGTTCGACATTTTTTGTTTTCCTTTAAGTTTCTAAGCACCATGTTAACTAAAAGGAAAAATAAATTTTTTAAATTAAGCTGCGATTAACCCTAAAAAGTAAGTAGTCAAATTGAAAATGCACTTAATCCAGGATTACGATTCAATTACGGTTTCCGTATTCAATTTTCAGTTAATCGAAAACTGGTTAATTGGAAAGTGGGATTTAAGTTACTTGCAATTCTTATGTACCAAATTTTGGCTAACCGACTTTTGAAATTTATTACATGCTGTTGGAATATGTGCTCCAAATATAGTTATTGTTTATTCTCAATGACATAACTATTTACTCATATCTATCCATTATTCACTCTCAATAATATAATTGTTCACTCCTAATAATATACTACCTCCGTCCCAAATTGTTTGTCCATCTACTTAACTCCCTTGTCCCAAAATGTTTGTCCATTTTATAGTTTCAATGATTGTAATTCCTATTATACCCCTAATAAATACTCTTTTATTTCTTTTTTATTTTTCTTCACATGTGAAAAGTAAGGGCAATCCTGGTACATTACATATTTTTCACCCCATTTCCCATGACCATTGGACTTTTAAATATAGTTGGATGGACAAACAATATGGGACGGATGTAGTAATTATTTAACCATATATACCCGAAACATGTAATACTACCTCCGTCCCAAATTATTTGTCCACTATTCCATTTATGGATGTCCCAAAATTATGTCCACCTTCCTAAAATAAAACTTTTATTTTATTGAAATTACCAAAGTACCCTCAATTTGAATTTTAAAAGTATTTTAAAATGAGAGGGAAAAGTATAAATAGTAGTTTTGAATTCAAAACTAAGGGTATTATTAGCATTTTATTGCTAATTGAGATTAATTTATTGATTTTTTTTTAAAATACGTGTTAAATTAAAAGGGACAAATATTTTGAGACGGTGACTAAATCCAAATGAAAGTCTGCATCACGGCATTTCCATTGGCCGCACATAATATTGTTGTCTCATCTTATCCTCGCATCTGACACGTGTTAGCCTTTCGCCCTGGCGTAGCTTCCGTTCGAATTCCGCCTAACGAACAATTCCAATTCCAAAAGGCCTAACACGACGCCGTTCCACGATCACTCACCCACCTTTTTATCGTCATTCACCAATCACCATTGATTCACCATCCTGGCGGAGAACACTCTCTCAGTCACTTCTACTTCACTGGGCCACAGAGAAGAGAGAATCAGAAATGGCGGGAATTGGCGGGAACAAAGTGGGGGAGATGGTTGGGAAAATCGGCGGGAATAGCGTCGGCCAGCTCCTCGCCGCCGTCGCCGCCGCGCTCTTCCTCCGATACGTCTCCGGCCCCGGTCCGGCGTTGTTGCCGGAGGATGAATTCGACGACGATGTCGACGGCCATGGAGAAGATGCTCATGAGAACGATGACGGAGAAGCTCCGGCCGACGGGAAGGTTGTTCCGGTCACTATTCGTTGGAGCAACATCACCTGCTCGCTTGATGATAACAAGTCGAAATCGGTAAGTTTTATGGATGTTTTTAGGGTTTTGAATTTCAATTTTGGTTGATTTGAATGTTCAATCCAGTTGTTGATTGCTTGCTTTTGAATGAGTTGTTCTTGAGCCTTGAACCTCCGTTTTCCACCGTGCATGGAGTTCGTTACCGTGCATGAAGTTGCATGCTTATGATCCTTGCTCACTGTGCCTACAGTAATAGATGAGATTATGAGAAAGCACATTTGAAAAGAATGACCAGATTGTGGGTAATTGAAGCCATGTACATGCTATTTTGTAACTAAAGAGCTGAGAAATAGGAGAATGTTTCATGGTGTTGAATTTCTCTTGACTGCAGCAATGTGTAGAGGCTGTAGATTCTATTTTGTTGGGAGAAGGAGCTCTGTTCCTGTTTATATGATGATGTAGTGGTGGCTTTGAGGAGGAGGAGAATGAAGAATTTCTCAGTTTGCGTGTTTGGAAGATGATCCCCTTAACCATTTGGTAGTGTATTTGGAAGGAATGGAATTGCCGGGTTCGAGGAAAAAGTCTTGCCCTATAAAATTTCAAGCTCTACGTTTTGAGAATTTTGTATGGAGTTTTGCGCTTCATGGTCACAGTAACTTGAGTTTTTTGAATTGTAGATAGCCTCATGTACGAGAGCTTGTGTGCATGGTGAAGGTGGAAACCCTCTTGATGTCTCTCTAGTGCAATCTTTTGGTCACTGATTAAAAAAAATATATAAAATAAAAAAGAAAATGTAGGGTTAGTTAGTGTATTGGCTATGCTTATTTCATCTTCTATAAATAACATGTGAAGTTTTCATGGCTATTTTTGAGAGTCTCATCAAAAGTTTTAGATCATTACTTGGAGTTATAGAACCTTATACTATTTCGGCTTCTCTGAAATATGTGCCCCTCCCCCTCTACAAACCTCATATCTTAGGAACTGTAAGCCTACTTTTGACAGTTTTACTTTTATTGCTCTTACAAGGCTAGTGCCACAGAGCATTGTTAAAATTTCAGAATTCGGATGCTAGTTGAATAGGTTAGGCAATTGGATAACTCACAACTGGATATACGCAAGGGGTAGGTCTCTCCCCTTCGAGTATGCTTTATGCACATTCTTCTCCAATAAAGTTGATCAATTTCTTTGAGCCGAAGCTTCTCATGGATGTATGAACTGATGATATAAAGAATGTCATTGCTTGTAGACTTCTTGAGATGAAAATATGGCACAATCTCAGAAAAGAAAGTGCGTGACCAAACCTATAATTTGCTGAAGTGCATCTTATGTGGTTTATTGACAATAATAGATTCATTCTACGGGGTTGACTTGCTTGTATGGCCACTTTATGTTTGTATTCTGGATAAGTGATAAATCCGTATTGGATATTGTTGCTTTTATTGTTACTTCCCATTGATAATTGGCCACTTTATATTTGTATTCTGGCTAAATGAAAATAAAATGTGTGACCTCATATCTGTTATCAGTTGCACCTTCTGGCTTTTGATTCACTTTTGTGTCATTGAAACCATTTTTACCTAGGTACGATTCCTGCTAAACAATGTTAGTGGGGAGGCTAAACCTGGAAGATTGATGGCAATAATGGGTCCATCAGGATCCGGGAAGACGACACTACTCAATATTTTAGCTGGGCAACTTGCAGCGTCACCGAGGTTACATTTATCTGGTCTCTTGGAGGTCAATGGACGGCGCACTTCAAAGAAATCCTACAAGTATGAATATTTTCAGGAAGGAATCTTTTAGTGTTCAATTACTGCTATTTATTTCATTATCCACTTCCCATCCTTATATGTGAAGTTCTTGCTATCCAGGTTTGCATATATAAGGCAGGAAGACCTGTTTTTCTCGCAGTTGACAGTTCGTGAAACACTATCTCTTGCTGCTGAACTCCAGCTTCCTCAAATATCTTCTGCGGAGGAAAGGGATGAATATGTCAATGATCTTTTACGCAAACTAGGCTTGGTAAGTTTTATGATCCTATGTCTTATTGTCTTCATATATTTGCATAATGACAACCTGAAGGAGTACATCTTTGATTGCCTTTTCCTTTATTTCTATTTGATTTTCGTCTTTTATATGGTGGCCCTGGTTGGGGGAGGGAATGTTCCCTTCATCCCAGATCACTTTTGTTATTTTATGTAAACTAGGCTTGGTAAGTTTTTTATTTTTATTTTCTTAATAACTTTTGTGTTTGTTTTGGGAGGGGGAGGGAATGTTCCCTTCATCCCAGATTACTTTTGTTTGACATATATCTGTGGATCATCACTTACCTATCAATATTTTAGATTGATTTCAAGCCACTTCACAACTTTATTTTTTAACTCGTTGTCACGGTTATAGTATGAAGTCTAAAAAGTGATCCTGGGTTGATATTTGGATTGGTTTATCAAATTGTCAGTTCATGAGTGCTCTGGACAATCAATTTTTATGTCAGTTGTTTCTAAGAAATCTAAACCTTATGTTTCCAAAAAGGCTTATGCTTATACCGTACGTGTATGTCATGTCAAGAACTCTTACTAGAATTTGTTTGTTTTCTGTTAGTTTTCTTATTCCTCCAAAGGTCAGTTGTGCAGATTCAATCGTTGGTGATGCAAAAGTGCGTGGAATTAGTGGCGGTGAAAAGAAACGTTTGTCTCTTGCATGTGAATTGATTGCTAGCCCTTCAGTCATATTTGCAGATGAACCAACAACAGGTATACAATCTTATATTAAGTGTAAGATTATAGGTCCTGTTTTCTTTTTTCTTTTGTGCATTATCTTGTTAGCATAGTCTACATGGCTTTGTGATCTTTATTTTGATAGAAATGTGATAATATTTAATGTTTACTCCTGGTATCTCTCATCTAAATTTGAATGCATTATAGTCCATGGACAAAAACACAATCAAACACTAAACACCTGGTTGAAGGTTACAGGGTTATTTGTAAGTAATATTTATTGTTTCGTGGCAGCTTTTATAGGCTTTAGGATAAAGTTTGGGTAGCCTTTTGAAAAAAAAGGAAAAAGAGACATGCTGAAGTTGAGGAAGACGAGAAGGGGACGGGTTTCAAGATGGCATGGTTTAATGGTGAATGGCATGAAACATTTTCATTCAGAAGGACCTGTCTGTCTGCTAATATTGTTGATATGTGCTTGTTTTTACAGTCGAAAGGATAAGCCTCGGCATCTTTTCTAGTAGAGGCCTTCTCTTCATTCAATTTTTACCTTACTGCTATGTTCACCATCACCATCTTTCAGTCCAATATCTCGGTGGATGCATGTCATGATGTGGATGCATTGTGGTTATGTGGATCTATTTTGATACATAGAGATGGCCTTAGGATCTTGCAACACAGGCTTGTTATATAGCACACATCAAGTTGCAGTTCATAACATCTGAGCAGATGAGAATAATGAATCTTTATAGGAAAATCCTAAAAGCTAATATAGCAGACGATCTATCACATGAAACTTTTCTTTTGATCAAAATGACATGAATTTAAAATTGGTTTTGTTCTCTGATTTCATTGTCTGATTACAGGTTTCTTGGTTATGATATTTTGTTCAATTGTCTGACTTTTTTCATTGTCCTAGGGATAATTTGTTCTGTGAGTATTTTCTTTAATGACTTTTTATGAGGAACTATTGTTGTGCTGTGAATGACAATTTCTTTCCTGCAGAGGGAAAGCGAAATGTGCTATATCTTGGAAGATTTCTTGGATGTCATATCTTGGTTTATTGCTTAGTTTTGTTGTTGGAGAGTTCCAAGATTGTCTTAACTGCCCAGGCTTGAAATCTAGCTGGGAGTTTGACCACCATAGGGGTGCTTACCAAAACCAAAACTGATACTCCAAAATCCCGCCCGGGTGAGGTATGGAGGGGTCAGATATGGCAATCTTACCCCCCGAATTTTGAAATTTAGAGGGACTGGTTCCAATTGACTCAAGATTTAGAAATCGTTTGCTACTGTAAGGGTGCTTTGTCTGAGATAATCCAGCTTGTGGTATTCTGCTCTGCTGAGGCAGCTTTTTCTTTTCTTTTCTTTTTTTTTGGTTTTTTTTTTTGTGGGGGTGGGGGGGTGGGGATGGGGATTTGGGGTAAGGTTGTCCCTCTGTTTCAAACTGGGTATTGTGGCACATGTCTCATCTCATTACACCCGTTTGGATGGAATTGTTTATTGGTATTTGCCATTGTTATCACTCTCATTGATTGTTTGGTTCCTTGGGCTTGAGCTTAGAAAGTGTGTGTGGCAAGTGGCCACTGGCCATGATGCTGTCCAAGGGGAGCCTCCCCATTGTATGTATTGATCTATGCAATTCTGTATCTATCATCTTATGAAAATTTATGTCGTTTTCAAGTTAGCTATGGTCTTGTATAATTTTACTTTTTTGATGCCTAGTGATGGTCATGTGACCTGAATGTTGTGCATGCTAGTTGGGTCAACTTGCCAATTATAAGTTATAACAAATGCTTTTGTTGCCTGCAGGACTTGATGCCTTCCAGGCAGAGAAGGTAATGGAAACACTCAGTCAACTTGCACAAGAGGGACATACTGTAATCTGCTCGATACATCAGCCTCGAGGATCTATCTATTATAAATTTGACGACATTGTCTTGCTTACGGAAGGTTCCCTTGTCTATGCTGGCTTGGCGAGGGATGAACCCTTGATATACTTTGCAAAGCTAGGGTTAGTAAAGAGCCTTTCTATTATCTTTAGCTTCTAGCTCAATGTGCATTGAAGTGTTGTGTTCGGAGTTCTGATCATGATGCATTTTTTCTTATATTGTACAAGCACATAAGAAAAAAAGTTACACGTTCTAGTTTCACCCCTTCTTCCTGCTAAGTTTTTACCAATTTTGTGGCCTGTTTCGTTGTAAACATGCATAGATCCTGAGAAAGGGTGATGTCAAAGAAATATTAATGCTTAGTAATCGTACTCAATGCAGAAAGATCATCCCTCATGTAAAACCACATCCTTCAAACATAGGTTTTTCTTCACAATGTTGCTAACTTCTCGGCTCTCGCACAACCCAAGCAGTGTTCGCTAGTATCCCATGTTATTTGTAGCGTTAAATATTGTGCATTTTATTTATAGACCTGGTCACTGGCCGGACCCGAGCTGACCTGAAAATTTGCGGGTTAGGGGCAGACTTTTTGAGTGTTGACCTGACCCAACCCGAAAAAAAAGTTGATCTAGCATTTCCATTGATAGTTGTCTATTGTGTCTGGAGTCTGGATGCTATGGATGAGTCATTTATTATTTTCTGTAAGATTGATAATGTGTGATGGGTGGTGGTGGGGGGGGGGGCAATTGTACTAGTGTTGATTTTGTCTTGTCTGGTTTAAAATTTTCTGCAGAGCTATGATGTGCGTGTGCGTGTATGTGAAGCCATGAATGTTTTGGATACACCATCATCATCTTCTAGTGTAGGTCCTGCCAAAACAGGTCTGGAGATCAATATGTTGGTACAACCCCCCAATCCCATCCCACCCCAACCCAACCCCCCCAAAAAAGAGAATGTTTTTGAGTCGAATTTTTTTTTTTTTTTTTTTTTTTTTTTTGGGAAACTTTGACCATGTTGGAACCTTTTTGATAAGAAAACTGCGAAGCAGTTAGAGGGGAATAGCGGCAGCAGGTATTCACCCTAGTAAATTAATTTATAAATGCAAGTAGGATGATGCCTACCAATAATGGTAAATGAACATAGTCCTATGAAAGTAAATCAAATCCCGTGGAGTGTGCAGTACTCTACTAGGGGTAGGCATGCAAGCACATCAAGAAAGGGCTACACCATTCATAATGGTACAATGATATTTGAAATTAAAACAGGTATTAGCTGGTAACCATGTCAACTTATTGATGAGATCTTGAGGGCATGAGTGTTTTTGTCTTGTCGCTTTTGTAAATGGGCAGAATCCCCTTGGTATCCTTGCTATATATCTTTTGATAGCTTATCAAACAAAAAATGAGCAGACTTATGGCTACAAAAGGTGTGCTAACCCTTCATGGAAAAGCTAATAAGTGCCTAAAAAGGTGCATATTGTTGGTACGGGCTAACGTTAGTGGCCTAACCCTAGACTTTCCTGCGCTCCTATCTGGGGCTTTATAACTTTCTATGAAGCTTTAGAATTTCTTCAAGGCTTTTATATAATGAAATGAATATAGCCATGATATGCATGCAAGAATGTTTTCTACCAGAGGAATCAAAGTCAACATTTCAGGCTTCTGTCAAATAATTTGGCTTCAATGATAAATATTGATAGGAGTAGAAAAAATATATATAAAATTCCAATCAAATGGATGAAGTAGATATATCTAGTAACTGTTCAATAATAAAGTAAAGGTTTTGATGATGGTACAAAGAATACCTTTTGGATTTCTAGGTAAGTTGCTTATAGAGAGCCTAGTGGTTTGAGGCTGCGAGTCTTGAGATTTTCCTACTGTAAATGGGTGACATCCCTCCGGTATCTTTTGATTCCGTATAAAAAAAAATTAGTAATTTGCTTGTTATGCGTTCAAGTTTTGTTGAACCAAACACATTGAGCCATACCTGTATCCACCAGTTCAGTTGGCTATATGGCTTCTCTGCTATTCAGCTAGCTGAATATTTCTTTAACATATATTTTATTTGTGTGTTCTTCATTTCATTTCTCGAAATGATGCTTAATTGTTAATTCAATTTGACAGGTATGTTTGCCCTGGTCATGTGAATCCAGCTGAATTTTTGGCAGATCTGATATCGGTTGATTATAGTTCTTCTGATACTATACACAGTTCACAGAAAAGGATAGATAACTTGGTCGAAATATTTTCCCAACAAACTGAAAATTTTATATATGCAACTCCCCTTACCAGTCCCCTTACCAGTACTGGTAAATTCATGGATGGAATGAAGTTCGGGAGAAAAAAGGTCATAAAGAAGAAAGGAGGGTGGTGGAGGCAGTTTAGGCTCCTACTTCGACGTGCATGGATGCAGGTATTTCATCCGTTCTTTTTCTATTTAGCATTTTGCTTGTTCTAGCTTCCATCAGTGAACCTTTTATATATGAGTCGATCTTTCAAAAATGAAGGTGGACCTCATAGTTTGTGTAAGTATGACTAGATTGATAATATATACTGCCTTCCAAATCCTAATCCAAATCCATGCCCTTGGACTGCACCAACAAAAGTGCTACACAATAGACAACTATTTATTTACTGTTCTTCTAGAGTTTTGATTACTCAAAAGAAAATATAATATTTTCTGTAATAGAAAATTCCTTTACTATTCTACTAGAGTTTTGACGAATGTTGCATGACTAGGCTTCTCGAGATGGACCGACAAATAAAGTACGAGCCAGAATGTCAATTGCATCAGCAATAATATTTGGTTCAGTTTTCTGGAGGATGGGAAGATCGCAGACCTCTATACAGGACAGACTGGGATTGCTGCAGGTACTGAATTTAACTTGTATTTGGTTGCCCTTCTTGTTTCCATGAACCATCGCATACATTTTTTCCCCTGTTGCATAGCAGCTCACTTAAAGTGGATAACTAGATCCTACTAGAAGAATATTATCATTCATTGATTTCGATGTTCCTGGTTTCCGTACTTTTCAACAGTGTTGAAGCCGAGTTTGTGTTTCAGCTTTTGGTTCTTGTAAAATGCATCCATTCCATTTCTGCCTCCAGGGGTTCATGCAATTACTAATGTAATTGTATATCCTTTGTGTTTGATGGGGAGGGGGATCATTTGGAATTTCCTCTTTATGTTGATTAGGAAACAAATGTCCATGGAGGCCCCTATTGAGTATATCCTTCCCACCAGGAAGCAGCAAGTCTTATATACTGGTTTAACATAAATTTGAAAATTTTAAACTATGTCATGAGAAATGACCCACATACATTTTCCCTCTTCTATCCCCCGTGACCATGCTTCAAAGGTTTTTCCAGCAGGTGGTCTCTTGAAAAACCACTGATTTAATGTAGCCACCACTTACATTGCTATCTTTTTTGCTTCTAGTTTGTTTTCACTTCTACTTATTACTTTTCTAATGTAATTTTGACCTTCGGTTTTGGACTTTTGTAGCAAACAAAAATGATCCCCTTTCAGTTTGTTTTACTAAACAATAAGACGCCCCCCTCTTCCCCGCAGCCCAACAACAAAGGCAGAAAGGATTAAGGTCCATTGGAGTCGGCTTTCTGAAATTGGCCTCTTTGCTTGTACGATTTCATTGTAGTGGAGCAATTTCAAGGATTTGGATTCTATTGATAAGTTGGGTAAGCTAGCACAAGTTACTAGGTATGGTGTGGATTCTTCTAAAATTGCTGTGGTACTAGTGCTAACCTTAAGCTGACCTCTTACTTGATCTCTCTGGAATCCTATAGTGTCAGTCTTCATATTGAAATTGTCTTAGAGTTGGAACAAAAGCCAAATAGAATTGGTGGGTGACATGAGATTTGTAGTTTAATTTTTATTTTAAACCACTAGATCCAGCTACTTTTCTGATTTTTGATGTTTTGATTGCCTGGAGAGATTGAAGAAAACTTGGATACTTGGGGTTTGGAAGTTGGTCACTTAGCTACTTGGTAGTGTATGTGGAAAGAAAGGAACTGATGGATTTTTGAGGCAAAGCCTTATCTGATTTTTGAGGCAAAGCTTTATCCCTTCTGGATGTCAAGCTTTGTATTTTAATGTGAATGTTGTATAGTTGGAGGCATTTTGTTTTAGTTCATTACAATCTATGTTGGAAAAATAAACTTTTCCAACTATCTAGATCATGGACAAGTCTTTTTGATTACTCGCCAAAAGAAAATATAATATAAATAAAATCGCGTTGCCAATCTTAAATCGAGTGTATAATTTCTAGAAGCCTGGTACTGATGCCTTGATGGTGCATCCTATTCCACTTAAGGTGAATTGGCTTCAAACTGCACCTTTACGTGTTTGGGTGGAACTTGCTGTGATATATAATCTAGCCAAAGCCAGTTGCTGAACGTTAGCTAGGCCACATGTTTGTGCTGAAGCTCATTGGTCCTGAAAAGGTTTAGGTTGGGTTTGGACAGCAAAGCTTTGAATCGAGGTTGGGCTGGTTTTTCTGCCCTCCTTGGAAACCATAGTCTCAAGATCTTTCTATTGAAGGTGGTATTATGACACCACCCACATGCATAAAGCAATATATTGGTCTGCGCTAATTGAAAATGGTGGATTTACGACCATATATTACCAGAGTATTTATTCAAATGGAGGCCAATCTCATGAAGAAAATGGAACTGGAAACACATGATGAGCTTACTCTGCACCCACCTTAAATTGACTAGGTAATCTTCAAAGAACCTAAATTGATTATGCTGCGAGGAATACTGGAACCAATGTTGTAGCTAAGGCCTAAGGGAAGTGGATCAGGGCTGGACATGGCAGCTACATGGGCAATGTATGGTGCCCTAAGAATGCTGAGCGGAGGTTGGACTAGAAAGGGGAGGAGGAGAAAGAAAGAATTGGGTGAAAGTGTCAAACTAGAACTTTTAAACTTAAGGCTAGCGTAAGATGTCAGCATTTATATTATCTGAACCAATTTGGAGCTTCCAATCTTGTGTCGAGCCACAATGGAGTTCAGAGTCTGATCAAACCAAGCACAGGGTCTCTTGTGAAACTTTAACTCTACAAAGCCCTTGCCTGCTCTACTTAGATATGTGCTATACCTACATTCATGTGTACAACTAATAACTTTCTAAGGTGGTGCTGGGTTCCTGTTCATAGCTTTATTTTGTATGCATTGTAGGTTGCTGCAATCAATACTGCAATGGCTGCCTTGACAAAGACCGTGGGTGTGTTTCCAAAGGAGCGCACGATTGTTGATAGGGAACGGGCAAAAGGATCTTATACATTGGGTCCATATCTGCTCTCCAAGCTGCTGGCTGAAATACCTGTTGGAGCGGCATTTCCATTATTGTTTGGCACTGTTTTATATCCTATGGCGCGTCTTCATCCTGCGTTGTCCAGGTGAAATTCTTGTGTTTGTGAGTAATGTTAACCAAAGGTATTATAACAAAAGTGTGGATTGTTGAGTCTAAGGGTAAATCAGTTTCTATGCTGACTAGCCCAATAATGGATGCACTACTAATTCTGAGATCTAATTGAGTGATCTCAAAGTGTAGCCGTATTGGTATTGGGATGGAAATTGTTTCTGGATGTGGTTTCAGTTCAGGTTTACGTAAGTATATGGGGCGAAATATGCTTTGTAAATACAGTAATTCATATGCATAGAACTAATAATATGCTCTTGGTCACATAACAAATGCAATCTATTTGTGCAAGAATGAAAGGAGCAATTGAGGGAATATACAGGATACAAAAGGCGCTTTTGAGTTGGAGACTTGGAGTAACTGAGGGAGTATATAGAATGCAGAAGGGTGTATTTGGGTTGGATAGGTCTCCAGCCAATCACAGCTGTAAGGAAATCTGATTTGATCACAAGTTGGAGGCCATTGTGGTTTCTGCCATTGTGGTTTCTGATAATTTTTTTATTTATTTGGTCTCTGTTATCCATTTCTTATCTAAAAAGTAAGTATACCTATTGCCATATCAATGAGTTCAGTATTGGAGTATGAGAGTTATAACACACTTTGTGGATACTAGAAGAGAAAGCCGACGTGTTTACATAAGGAGTGATGCTTAAAGGATTTTTCATACAGTGACTTTTGTGGGTGCGGGTGTGAGTCGGGGGCAGAGAGAGGGAGTCCTTGTTCAAGAACACTATGCCTATTCTTTTTCAGCTGTAGAGAAAGAGTAGAATTCGGAGGCACCTGCATGCTGGAAAAACCTATGGGAAAGGGCTGTATGTATGGAGCTCCACGCGACTGTTATGCAGAATTCTTGTGAATAAGTTGGTTTTCATGGAACTGCATTGTTCTTTGTAGAATTTCAAATTGACATGGGTCGAAGCAGACTATTATATTTTCTTCATTTCTCTCCTTTTTTCGGGTTTTGTTTTTGGGTTGATGTGGAAGGTGAAGAAAGAATATTCAGATTTGAGTTTGTATTTTTTAAAGTATCAAATTAAGGAATGGATACTTTTAAGACATTTGTGGTTGAGAATCATGGCATCATAGAGTTAGCTAGCAATACTTGTTTTTAAGGTAATTGTTTTGATGTATTCTCAATTTGCTAGAAGCTGTGGAACAACTCTAAAGATCATTTCTTCGTAATACTCAATATTGATTGATCAGATAGACTATTTGATCTGAGCTTGATATTTTGGGGGAACTACTCTGGTTGTAGTCAATATAAATGTCCTGTGAATTTTTGTGATATAACCGAGGATGAGCTCGACTAGGTTTTCCAGCATTTATTTTTGAATGTGTAGACTTTGCAGTGAAGGTAATAGATTCCCTTTTCTGTCATTTTGGTCCTTAAAGAATTGTTTTACTAAGACCAATGGTTTTAGATTGAGTGTAGTCTGTACAAGGTCCTCGCTAACATGCTTCGCTTAGTTTTCTATAGTAGGCGACTTATTCGGCACAAACTTTCTCAGTAGATGTCCATTAAGAGTCTGTGTTCCTCTTTAGTGTCCATTGAAGTGGTAACGATGTGAGGAGCGGTGTGCATAATTTTAACTGAATTTTTGATAAACCTTTGGTAGAGCTCGTTTGAATTCTTGGACAAAGTCTGGCAATGTAAAAGGGTTTGGGTTGGAAAAGGAATTGGAGTAGTCAAACATATGGCAACTGCTACT
The DNA here is from genome assembly GCA_029582165.1 of Portulaca oleracea. Classification (NCBI taxonomy): domain Eukaryota; kingdom Viridiplantae; phylum Streptophyta; class Magnoliopsida; order Caryophyllales; family Portulacaceae; genus Portulaca; species Portulaca oleracea. Next base: position 9,233,973 of record CM055880.1, read on the forward strand.
GGATTATGTTTTGAACGGTGTATCCTCTTTTTTGTGTGTTTTATTGTCTGTATTTTTCATGAAGTTTAACCTGTTTGGGTTCCTTCTCAAGAGAGAGTCAGAGGATCCAGCAAATTCTGTAAGAAGTTGGCTAAGAGTATAAATGAGCAATGGATGCATTCTCCTTTCTAGAGGCCAGACGGCATACAACTCTTATGCATAATATATTGTTTTCCTTCAGTGTCTTCCCACCTTAGTTACTCTGTCCTAAATTCGTTTGTTTAGCATAGTTCTGAAGGTAACAAAATATATATATATATATATATATATATATATATATATATATATATATGATTTTGTTTTCAATGTGGGGTTGATGAGAGGTTGACAAATCATTTGGTGCTTGGGCATGATCCATATGTTGGAGAGGAACTTTGGTTCGAGAAACCTGATTTGTGAAAGCAATGCTGGACTGGGTAAATGGGTGTTTCACAGCTCTTATAGCATAGCGTGACTCAAACTTTATGTTTTTCAAGGCAGATAACAGATGAGACAGCTGTCATTTTTGACAATTATATAAGTCCATAGTATACATCTGTCTTGTTGCTTATTCACATTAGTTGAAATTTCAAGTCATTACCGACTAGAATATTATTGCATGGATGAACTTTAGAAGCTGAATGCTTTATTCAAGGTTCTGTGGCATTATCACTTCTGTTGCCCATAACCTCCTCCTGATTGTTTGCACCATGGGTAGCACTAATCTCTTTCTTGCAACTCATTGCATGGAAATGAACTGCTTCTTATATTGTCAGAGATGTTTCTAGAAATAATGTACTTCGTACTTTGGGAATTGGTTCCTTTTGCTTGGTCGGCTACTTGGAGGCGAGAAATCAACGGTAGAAGAAGCTTTGTCCCTTCATGATTTCAAGCTCTGCTTTTTGAGCATGTTGCAGAGTTGGAATGTTGTGCGTGGCAGTGATAGGAATTTGATTTTCTGGATTTCATTGATAAGATCATGAATGAGAGCTTGGGAAATAGTGCTTTTTTATTTGTCCCTTAGTATATGGGCAATTACTCCAAGCTGCCTGTGTTTGTGCTTCAGCTGTGGTGTATCAGTGCCGTGTGTGGTGTTTCCAATGGTTACTAAGTGGTTTCTTATTGTTGCGTATGGAAAGATTTTGATCATGCTCCCAACAAAAGAGGGTTTCTCCTGAAAGTTTCTGATAAATTCTAACATGTAATTTTGACTCTTGGAAGGTTACTGTTTCTTGTTCAAAACTTTTCATTAATGGCTTTGTTATTGGTAAGACATGTCAGCTTTAAGAGTTTATCCACTGGAATCACTGACTTGATCTTTTTAACTTGTAGATTTGGTAAATTCTGTGGAATTGTCACTGTGGAGTCTTTTGCTGCATCTGCCATGGGTTTGACTGTGGGAGCCATGGTTCCTACAACAGAAGCAGCAATGGCTGTGGGGCCATCTCTTATGACTGTCTTCATTGTGTTTGGAGGATACTATGTCAATGCAGAGAACACACCTATTGTGTTCCGCTGGATTCCCCGTGTGTCCCTGATAAGATGGTAATTGCACTATGATTCTAATACACTGTCATGCATATAGCCTGCATTTTTTGGGGGTGGGGTGGGAGGGGGTAACTTTCTTGCCTCAAAGATATATGCTGACTCAATTATTCCTCATTTCTGTTTACTTCAACAGGGCCTTTCAAGGACTTTGTATCAATGAATTTAGAGGCCTTGAATTTGAGCATCAACATCCATATGATTTACAAACTGGTGAACAGGTAACTCATTATACTCTTTCATTTTCACAATTTCTGATAAATGGAGGTACTTAGTGGCAGCAAGAACTGATAAGTACTGTTGGAAATAATTAGACCTGAAAAGATGGCAACTTAATACACCTGAGTCTGGCAATACCTTCCAACCCTTATACTAGTCTATCACAAGAGAAAACAGTGTAGAGTAGTTAAATTTGCTCCTTGTTGACGATGCTCTATTTACATATTTTTCTAGTCCATCAAGGAGTTAGGTCAATAGAAGGGGAGGATTTCCCCTTGTCACCCCCCCTGCAATTCCCCCTGCACTTTGGTGAATGGATATGTTCTGCTTTAGTGCTTCCTGCTAAGCTTTGGAAGTTGAAAATCTTGTTTTTGGACCAATGCTTGCAGATTGTCCTGTTAAAATTCCTTGACTATCATCCCTCTAATGTATATTTCATCTAGAGCCTTTTCCAACTCCCCTGCATCTTGCAATTTCATTGCTAGGAGCCTGGGACTGTAACAATTAACCCCTTTGAGGGTAGCCTATTGCTACAGTGAAGAGTTTCTAAATGCAAGACAAGCCTTTGATTCTCCCTAGGCTGTGTTCGGATTCTCCCTAAGCTGTGCGTGCGTAAAAACTTGACCGTTCAAAAAGGGGCTCCTATCAGCCAGGCTCTATTTCTTTCTTTCTTTCCATTACTTTATATTGATTTTTTAATGTGTATTCAGGAAGTATATTCATTGAAGTACCAAGGGGCTGCCTGCTTAGATGTCTTTTTCTTATTTTTTATTTTTGCTGGAATGTTGATGTGTTTAGCTAAGTTTAATATAAGGTAGTTATGAGTTGCCCTTGCTGCACAAACATGATTTCTTGCTTCATTTCAGAGGTCTACAACTACAAGCACCATATTTGACCATTGCTTTCTCTAAATACATGTTAAATTGAGCTTCGAAATAGTGAATTGTTGGGTGATATTTATTTATTTATTTATTTATTTAATTAAATATATTCTCTTTTTCAAAGTCATTTATTTAACATTTCCCCTTTGCTGTTTGGTCAGACACGCCTAGCTGAATACTTTTGCCACAAATTCTAAAACTCGAAACTGATTATGTTTTTAAAGATTTATGGTTTTAAAAGATAAATTCATATCGATAAAAGGTGTTAGCTAGTATATTATGTTGAAACAGAGGGAGTCTGAATATGATAATAGTTTGGCATGTATCATGCGGATTTTTGAAATTGGTTATTTGCCCTTGTCATATGCTGCTAGAGGCACAGATACAACGCTAGATCAACATGTGGATATGTTAATTTTAAAAATAAGTATACAACACATATACTGCATAGTGGCAAAAAGATTTTATTTTGTTAGATATGCTGCAAAAATACATTTATTTTGAGTTTGCTTATTTGCACTTGTCGTATGCTGCTATATTTGCTAATAAGAAGTGGAGGCACAGATACAATGCTACACCATGTGGATATGTTAATTTAAAAAATAAGGATGCAGCACATATACTGAATGCATAGTGGGAAAAAAGCATTTATTTTGTTACATATGTGTTATATAACTTGTTCTATGTTTTTGAAGGTTCTGTTTGAATGAAAATCATAGCATATTGCTTGGTGTCTGAATCTTGACTACACATAGCATGACTTGACAATCAGGTCATTTGGGTTGGGTTTCGGTTGGGGTGGGCTAGTTTGGGTTAATAAGGTTTGGGTTGGAATTCCTTTAGGGCGCTTTATTTGTAGTGAGATAAACTTGTCTTGCGAAAGTGAATTGACTTTGGTAGAGATAATTCAGGTAAAGTCAGTTCAGGTTGGGCCATTTCTAGTTTGCGGTTTTGTGTATATTAGTTTTGGCATTTTTAGGTTCTGGTGGGTCATTCTGATGGGGTCAGCTTTTGCTAGGTCTACCAATAGCAAAATTCTATTTCTTTATACTGTTTATATATTTGGCAAGTGTTTGAGAGTGTGGAAAGAGTGTCTTTTCCAGTAGGTGTACCACACAGATGTAGGAGGCTGAATGTCGGTGCTTCTTAGGTTATTTGATATCAATTTTCTACAGGAAGGATGGTTGGTTCCATACTTTATGTCATTGTGCTCTGATACAAGGCAATGTGGAAAGCTGTTAATAGATATATGTACTGCCCCTTCAAGGGAAAAAGAAAATAAATGAAAGTCTGACTATCCCTGGCTTATAATGAAAGTCCGAACTATCCCTGGTTATTACTATTAGTTAATAGTTATTAGTACTAGTATTTTCTATTGACTATCGTACTTGGATGTTCAACTTGCAGGCATTAGAAAGGTTATCGTTTGGCAAGAGTCAGATTAAAGACACTGTGATAGCACAAAGCAAAATATTGTTATTTTGGTATTGTACCACGTACCTACTGCTGGAGAAGAACAAACCCAAGTACCAGCCTCTCGAGCCTCCTCCCATTGACCGATTGCAATCAGAAAAACCATCTGAAGACGTGGAGGATAAATTCGATCAACTGCAATCGGAAAAACCATCTGAAGTTGTGAAGGATAGAGTGATGGATTCTCTACACGAGCAGGTTGAAGATGTGGAGGATAAGTTCGATCAACTGCAACCGGAAAAACCATCTGAAGTTGTGAAGGATAAAGTGATAGATTCTCTACCTGAGCAAGCCGATTCAAAAGACCAAAAGGAGGAGCAAATCCTACCGTTTATGCTCGAAGGTTTGTAGACTCTTGGGTACATTAATGTTGGCATAAGATGCAAGAGGAGATTTATTGATTTATCTGATACAGGTGCTAAGTAAAAACCGGAAGATACATATGCACTATAGCTAACGGAAGCTCCGTGCCTTGTCTCATCTCAGCAAGATCTCATGGTTAATCGGACACACTATCTGCTCGACACCGTGATCGGATTTGAAAGAAAACAAAATTACGTGTAAAATTTGACAAAATTTGGAATGCTGCTAACATAATATGCTTGAATAAGAGCTAGAATATGCTTGTATGTTTGAAGGTATTGTGAATTTGTGGTTGCCATTTGTCTCCTTTCTTGGGGTCTTCTTGGCATTGAGCATGAAAATCTGTTAGGTACTGTGTTTTAGTTGCATTTGTAGTTATTATGAGAAGGAAGAATCACTTTCTTGGTTATGGTTCTGCAATGGTGCTACTTATGGCTATGTCTGGATAAATTCTTGGTGATGGGATTGTATTTGCTTACTCTCTTTTAATGAGTTGAATTACGAGATACATGAGGGGCTTTCTCATCTATAAACCAGCTTAATAAATATACACACAGAGGAAAAATGTTAAAAGAGATCTAAATACTTTTAATCAGCTCGGATTGAGCTGAGCCTCATTATGTTCGAATGAACTGTTTGAGAACATTCCACAACATACATACTTATCATCTTGGAGGGAGAAAATGTAGCTTGTGAGAAAATGTAGCTTGTGACGACGTTTTTTTTTAATGTTTTTTACAAAGGTAAGCGAAAGGAAAGGCAGGCTACCGACGCTTTCTCACAAGAAATCGACTCGCCCTATTAAGATCAACTAGGTTACAGAGGTTGAGATTATTTAGGATTGTGACACTATCCTCAACCCCTCTACCATGTCCCTGATGAGCTAACCAGTCAGCGACTGCATTGGCTTCGCGAAAGATGTGAGAAATTTTAACCTCTTGAAACCGCTGAAGTAGAATTTGAGCATCCTGGATGAGCCCTTTTATTTGTCAAGGAATAGAATTTGTGAAGACGTGCGTGTGTGGCATTGTTACTTTGTTAGTTATATATGTTGTGCTCAATGCATATTTTGTAGTTGTCTATAATGTGCTAGTGTACATAACTTATGTAATCAGCATATAATCGTCATATGAATAATATAAATAAATAGAGTGATAGAGGAATATATGTAATAAAGTATATGGAAGCTGTGCATATACGTTCATGGGGATTGATAATTTGTACCAAACACACCCATAGTTCCTATTGTGTTCCAAAGATGAGATGGATGTTTGACAAAAAGAGAGGTATTTTAAGAATACCTCTTGGAATTGGACCATCCTTTATAGTAAATAACCCTTTTCCTTCATCTCTTTCTCTTTCACCCTCTCCCTCACCAGCCCTTGAACCCCTGACCTCAAGGCAACCAGATCATTATGAATGCCAACAATGTACAAGGAGGGCTATTGCTGGCATTGTTTACAATTTATTAAAATATATTAGAAAACAGTTTTGTCCCTGCAGTAACTTGCAATGCGGTACCGCAACACTACTCCATATTCTACCACACTTCACCATACTTTTTCAAATTCCACCACACCGCACTGTATAAAAGAACGGAGCCTGAGTGCTTGGATAAAAATGCCCTTAAACTTAAACTTTTCAATTTGAGCAAAAATGCCACTTAATGTTAAAAACTATAAAAAAAAATGTCATCTAACTTTTTTGTGAATAATTAATGGTCAAAATTTAATCCAAGTGTCAATTAATATGGAACGAAGGGAGTAATAGATAGAGTGATAGTTTATGCACAACTTCAACCATGCAAAAAATATAATCTTCCTATTGTGTTCCAAAGATGAGATGGATGTTTAAAAAAAGAGAGGTATTTTAGAATACCTCTTAGATTTGGGGTCATCCTTCATGGTCAAATAACCCTCCTCCATATATCTCAATCTCTCTCTCTCTCTCTCACCAACCCTTGAAAACCTGACCTCATGGCAGACAAGGTTATCAATGAATGCCAACAAGGTACAAGGAGGGCCGGTGATCCATTGTTTACAAGTTTATAGATATATAAAAAAACAGTTTCATCCCTGACGCAGGTCTGAAGATTTCTTTTTTTTTGAGCGGAGTAAAATTTTATTGCAACTAATATTCATTATTCCGGTTCTATTTTTTAAAAGGACAATGATACACGTTTTGACTTAATATGGGTACCATTTTGAATTATACATATTTCATATTTTTGTAACTTTTAATAATATTTTCTCTAACAATTATATATATTTATCAACTATAAGCGTATAATACTTAGTAGTATTAGTTAGGTCAAAAAATATAAATAATAGCATAATTTTATCAATTATAGCAGAAAATACACATTTTATGCATAATTTTATATTTATGAAAAAATATAAATAAATAATTAGTTTTATATTGTTTATAAGTTGTAATAACCCTCAAAGTAATGAAACATACCTTTATAGTGATTTATATATATATATTTTGATTGAATGATTTAAATATACTTACATTTAACTTTATGAGTGATTTAGGTTAAATTCAAGATAATTAATAATCATCTTGTATGAAGATGTTTATCATTTTGCTTTTTAAAATTATACCATAGTTGAAAAGTTTCATACCATTAATTTATAAAAAAGTAATTCACATTCGTTGAAAAGATTTATGTCTTAGCAAATTGTTGTAACAAGTTACTTTGATAAATATACATTGATTTTGATTTTTATAAATACCTTATACCGACACTTTTCAACTATGATAGTTAAAAAAAATCAATTATGATAGAATTTACTAAAAAAATACTAAATTTGGTAAAAATTTATATCTCGACTAATAAAATTACTTATTATAATGTGTTTTTTATCAATATATATTAATTTTGACTTTCTTATAGGTAAAAGTAAGAATAATTTTGATCAATATATATCAATACAACAGTTTATTCCCTACTTTGTGCGTCTAAAGATTTTTTTTTTTTTTTTTTTGAATGGGGCAAAATTTTATTGCAACTGATATTCGTTATTCCTATTCTATTTTTGCAATCTTAATTTTGCAATTCAGCTTGTAAGGTTATTTCAGTTGATTAATGGCATTCACAACATCACCCTACTTGTCAGAGATATGGTGTTGTGATCGAATGGACATGTCAAATTCGTGGAAGAATGTTACTGCATAATTATTTATCAAAATTCTTTAAAGTTAACACGTTTATTTATGCTCATTTTCTCATTAAAATCTACAACCTCCTTCCCAATTTGTTTGTCACTAGTGTAATAGTGTTAGATATTTCAATCGCGCCATCGCGCCTACCACTTTACTAACAATCCACCAGTCTCCACTCTATCACCAAACCTTTGGCCCATCCTCGATTTACTAGCTTATTGGGTCCAAAAAGCTAATATAAAAAACTACTTACCAAACACTTCAAGTAGCTTTTTAACCTTGGTAAAAAAGCTAAAGCTACTCAAAAAACTAAAAGCTATCTAAAAAGCTTGTTTGCCAAACACCCCCTTTGCCTCTGCTTCTCCTTTAGTCCTAGCCCAGCCTCCACGGTGCTTGTAAGTTACTTGGACTCTTCTTTTCTTCCGTTCTCTGTCCAGTCTAACATTGTAATGTCTATGGCATCTAATATTGTTATGTTGAACTTCGCTTATACCCTCATACATTGATTTAGATGTTTTAATTGTGTTGAAAACAAATGTATTTAAATAGAATAATTATCATTATACAGGTATGCAAGTATAAAATTAAAAAATTGATAAATCTTGTAAAAAGTAATATAAGAATATTGTTGAACCCATTAGAATCCCCTATAACCCCACGGACCCATTGGAATTGGATTTAACTCGGATTTTTGGGATCCTGCGAGTCTCAAATTGGATTTGGATCCAAAAAAATTTACGAGTTTGAATCAGGATCCAACTTGACCCAATCTATTCCCATCTAGAGCTGGCGAAATTTCGTCCGACCCGGATTATCCGAATTGTCCGACCTGGAAAAACTGGGTATGGACATAGATTTTTCATCCAAATTTTGATATTGACCGAATTGACCAAATATTCGGACATAAAATTTATCTTTTTTTATTGTCCGAACCCGATTTTAACTTCATCCGAATTGTCCGACCCGAAATAAAATCGGGTTTGGACATAAATTTCTCGTCTGTATTTTGACATTGACGAAATTTATCCGAACCCGAATTTTTGCCAGCGCTATTCCCATCTCTCATTTCAAGTGTTTGAGCATAATATACAGGCATAAGATTATCCAATATACGTTAAAGGGAAACGTACACGTCCAAAAGATGTGAGATATGAGTATTTGAAGTTGTAGATCATGGTATTGGTATGTGATATTTTACACGAAATTTCTTAATTAATACTCAAAATCATTACTTGAACATGTGACACCAGAATTTTGGTAATTGTCGGTGAAACTTGGAATATTAAATAATATATATTACAATGAGTCTAATAATTAAGAAACTACTTGGAAGACATGGATGACGATAGTAGATTTGGTTCAGCATTTCCAAGCGTTTAAGCAAAAATTCCCAGTTCTAGGAAACAACCAATTAACCATCCAATACTCCACATCCCATCACCATACTGTTTCTATACACCTGGATTAATAATAATAATAATAATAATAATAATAATAATAATAATGATGATGATGGGGGCCGGCTTTACTTGTCCCATCGCCCTCCTTTGTTTGAATCTGTAACGAATTTGCCAAAAAATTATATATGTAAAAATATAATTTTTTTTTTTTTTGTAGAGAGTTCATTTAATTTGACCCATATTAGTTACAATTCCAGTTAAAATTTGATTGCTCCATCATGCGAAGAACATTTACTATTTTTTTCAATTTGCAAATGGAAGATCAGATGATAATACTTTGAATTTGTTCCATACTTCCATGAAGAGGAAATAATTAACTTAATTACTTTACTTTGTATGAAAATTTAAAAACAATGTTTATCCAATTACTACGAGCCGAAATTAGCTTTAGGTGATATTCCACGAATGTTGTGTCATACTATATTGTTTGTCTTTATAAAGCATGATTGCCGGCGTTGGTGCTATATGTTGAACAAATGAAATGTACATTACTTTTCACAATAAAATAAATAAAAGGTCGACTTAATCCTTTGTCAACTATCATAATCCATATCCAATTATATTTCTCATCTAAAAAGAAATGAAAATATATCCAATTTAGGGTGTGTTTAGTTGGTCAAAATTTTGAAAGAAACAGTCAATTTTTTTAAATGAACTTTTTTTTTTATGTTTGGTTGTATATTGACTTTGTCAAATTTTGTACAGGGAGCCCACGTTTTCCAAGGGAAAATTTCCCTTATGGGGCGTTTGGTTGATAAACTTTTCCGGGAAAGTTTATCAACTTTTTCAAATTAACAAACTTTTCATATTTGGTTTTCCATAGTATTAGGTAAGTTTTTATATGGGGTTCATTATTTCTCTCACAACCTCAGGAAAAAGTTTCCCAATGGGGAGTTAGGGAAAATCTTTCAGGGGAAAATTTTTCTTGAAAAAGTCTTTCCCAAGAACCTACCAAATGCAACATTAAAAACGTGTAAGAAAAATATTTCCCCTGAAAACGTTTCCCCTAGAAAATTTCTTTAGGGTTTTTAGCAAACGCTCCCTTAGGAATAAAAATACGAAAATGATAAATGTCCTGGGCAAGACATATATTAAATGTCTTGTCACTATATAAATCTATATATTTACAAAATTAAATTGAAAAAAATTACATGATTGACTTCTATAACTATAATCATATGTATATATATGAATGATATAAAATCACACTTTTATCTATTTTTTTTAATTTACAAAAAAGCGTCTAAAATATGCCAACAGATGAGGCCCATTCGTTAGGGTGTCATTTTTAATTGTTGGCGTAGCCAACAAGCTTCTTATAATTGATAATTAATAGTATCTATCAAAAAAATTATAGTTAAAATTAATAATAAATATTAATTTTATAAGGAGCAAAATACTTAAACAGTGTCTTACCCCAAAATACGTATCATCACCCATAAAAATATGTGATTGCCTATATGCATTCATGCACTTGGCATGCAATTATGTCTTCATCTGATGTAAGTCCACCCCTCATTTGCTTCTTGATTACACTTATAACGCGTCAACCAACGGAACACGTTTTTCCATCTCATCCCAATACCCTACCCATAAAAATCTTCCCTTTAATTTCTTCCTTAATTCCTACTTCAATCATTTCCTCATTTTCATTATACATAGCCCTATAAATATACCCCCTCAACAACTCCAAAAAAGACACCATATCATATCATACCATATCATATATCATACCATATCATATAATCTGAAACATATATTCTCTCAAACCTCACGGAATCAACAATGTCTCTTTCTTCATCTTTCCTCCCTTCCTTGCCCATTTCGGTCCGACCCAAGAGAAGAACCTCGCGACCACGACAACCCGTGGTTGTGGGATCATTAAGGAGGGGATCATCTAACAATAACTATAGCAACCGCGATTTTGAAGGAGGAAGGATTGTCGACGAGAACATGATAGTTCTAAGGAAGAGGATCCATGAGATGAAGATGATCGAAAGGAACTACGAGCCGCCTTCGCATTGGATGGAGTGGGAGAAGAACTTCTATGTGGGTTATGATGCCTTCATTTGTGATGTTTTGGGCATTTTGCAATCACAACTTATGAACACAAGGCCTAGTTTGGCTCTTGGGGTAATTACTTTGGTCACTTTGAGTTTGCCCTTTTCTAGTGCTATGATGTTGATTCATTTGGTGGAGATGTCTAAAGGAGTTTTAGGTGGCCTACACTTTTAGTATTCTTAACTATATTGGTGAGAAGTAATCACCTTCTCAAATATCAACCTACAAATATTAGAGTTTCAAGATGATTGTCCATGATGATTGATGATAGGCTGTTTTAGATAATCAATCAGTTGTCATATTAACTTCCTGTATATAAATGTGTAATATAATTAGTTGTTGTATAATTCAACTACAATTCTTTCTTTTTCCCTTTTTTGTGAACTTTTTTAGCTAGCATATTTTAATATGTATAGACTTGGATAAAGAAAATATTCATTTATGTATAGTTTACTCATAATTAAGGCTTCGTTTGAGTTTTGAATAATAAAAGGAGAGGAGAATACACAAAAAGTCAACTGTCCATCTATCCAAGGAGATTAAAAAAGAAAAACATAAATTCTATGGGCTGTGTCAACGAGATGCCAGCATTTTCTTTAGGGCCGGAAAAAATTCGAATATGGTTAAATTCAGGTTTGTCAATGTAAAATTCGGATGAGAAATTGATATCCTAACTCAATTGTTTTTCAGGTCGGATAACTCAAACGAAACTAAATCTAGGTCTAAATTGGGTTCGGACAATAAAACAATAAGAAATATTATGTCTGAATATTTGACCAATGTTAAAATTCGGACAAAAAATTTATGATCGAATTCAATTTTTCCAAGTCAGACAAATTTAAATATTTGGGTCAAACAAAATTCTGGGCGCCCTAATTTTCTTGAATGTAGAAATTGAGGCCCTAAACGCAATAATAACTTGTACAGTCATACTTGAGTTTCGGTAATCAACACTTTTGGACCGACTTAATTAGGCCCAATATGCATTACTGGAGCAAGAAGTTCTCACAAAACTAAGGCCCATGTAGGGGGGAATTAACCCGGTAAAGTTGATCCAATTTTAATAGAAACACCCAAATAATGTGATTACAGTTAGCTTCAAACTGCAATTAGAATGGGAATAATATGCTACAATCTGAATACTGGTTATTTTTTAGTTTATGTGAAAGAAATCTTAAATATTAAGGTGGGGAATCACATTTGAACGACAAAGTTCATGTAAGTATCATTATATGCAATAAAAATAGACCCAAATGATATGAATAAGTAAATGTTTAATAGTGAATGACTTTATAGTTCAGTTGATATGGGATGGAAGGTTTATCTCCCTATTAGAATTCAATTTTTATGGACTAGAAGGTTTATCTCCCTATTAGAATTCAATTTTTATGGACTATAATTTTTTTATGAAAATTGTTGATGCTCCTGGTCGGCCCATGATATTAGTGGATCGGCCAACTTACCATTTAAAAAAGAAAAAAGGAAAAAAAAATCTGTAGTGTGGACTATTAGGAGGAATTTGATTGACGACAAATTTCATGATTACTTGAATGAGGTGGTGCGTAAAACGTCGAAGACGGACTATGATATGGGCTTCATTCGTGATCATCAAGAGGCAATGGCTACGTATATTAAAAAGAAGCAAAATGATAAACATTTTGATGCAATATGGTTTTTAATCATCTTGCATTTTACATAAATCACTCATAAAGTTAAATGTAAGTATATTTAATTAAGTCATTATAAAGATATGTTACATTACTTTGAGGGTTATTATAACCTATAAATAATATAAAACTATTTTGGGAAATTGGATTCTAATAATAGGAACTTTTGGCCATATAAGACTTAATAATACGAACATTCGATTATGTTCTGAATAATGAACTTTGATCCCTTGTTGCCGCCAGTAACACGCCACCGAGTTAAGATTAACTTGACTCGGCGGCGGTCTGACGTGGCGGCGGAGGCACACGCCTTGTTGTTTTGACTTTGCCACAACATCCACGTTGACTTAAAAAAATAATACGAACTTTTACCTATGTTGCTCTGAATAATACGTACTTTTTTTTCTCTCTAAAAATTTCAGATCCCATTTTTTCGTTCTTCATCTTCTTTCATCCTCCCCCTCTCTCTCTCCTCCTCCATCAGAATCAAACCCAGAAAAAAAGGTCGATCTGGGTTTTCTAGGTGGCTAGGCGGGAGATCTGTTCAACCCCAGATAATCTGCAGAATTGACTGGTTGAATCTAGAGGGTAAAACCCCAGATAATCTGTTGTATGCCATCTTCAATGCAGTTAAAGATGGCAAATGAACCCAGAAATTCAGGCAAAGGGTCGAGCAAACTGCAATTTCCCAACGAGAAATTCACCAACTGAGTCAATTTCCCAACTTCAGGAGGTAAATTCAACCCAGTGGTGGAATTGATAGGGTTTTCATCGAGCGCTAAAACCCTAATACTAGTGAGTCCGTCGAAGAAATCCGAAGGAATCGAATCGAACCCATTGAAATCCAAGTATGCAGATTCAAGCTCTGACAATCCACTAAAAGAGGGCAAACTCCAGTAGAATTGATTCCTCTGAAGACCTAGATTGGAGAGCTTGGAGAGACAATTGAAGTCCTCCGGAAGAGTGCAACGTAACCCTAAACCCCGAACCTGGATCTGGGCGACCTAGAAAACCCAGATCGAACTTTTTTTCTGGGTTTGATTCCGATGGAGGAGGAGAGAGAGGGGGAGGATGGAAGAAGATGAAGAACGAAAAAATGGGATCTGAAATTTTTAGAGAGAAAAAAGTTCGTATTATTCAGAGCAACATAGGTAAAAGTTCGCATTATTTTTTTAAGTCAACGTGGATGACGTGGCAAAGTCAAAACAACAAGGCGTGTGCCTCCGCCGCCACGTCAGACCGCCGTCGAGTCAAGTTAATCTTAACTCGGTGGCGTGTTACTAGGGGCAACAGGGGGTCAAAGTTCATATTATTCAGAACCTAATCGAAAGTTCATATTATTAAGTCTTATATGGTCAAAATTTCGTATTATTAGAATCCAATTTCCCAAGTATTTATTTATATTTTTCCATAAATATAAAACTATGCATATATAAAATGTGCATTTTCTATTTATGATTGATAAAATTAAATTAGCTATTATTTATACTTTTTTTACCTAGCTAATAAATACTATATTCTTGTAATTGATAAATATACATAATTATCAGAGAACATATTATTAAAAGTTAAGAAAATGTGAAATATAGACAAGTCTAAATGATTATTAACCATCTTGATTCATTCCTAAAAAAAATGGTAAAACGACATGAGAGGAATGATTAATCTTAAAAGTTGTTTTATTTTGTCGTTTATGTACTATAATAATGACTGTTAATTTTATTTTTTTTACTACTGAATTGTTGCACTTTGCAAAATTTTACAACTCATGTTACCAACTCTATATAATGGGGAGGCTTTGAATAATTAGGAAAAAATAAATCTGATGTATAATGAACCATCCATAGCTAGCTAGAGATAAAGTTATTATCATGCATAATGATTAAGTGGTCAAATTTTTCCATATGCTTTTGATCCATAAATCTTCAGTTTAGATAAAAAAAATAATTTGAAAAAAAACAAGATTATATAAGAACAGGATATATATGATATGTTGTACCGGTGTACCCTGTAACACAAGTGAGGCAGACCCTGTTCTTTTATGCGGTATTTATTTGCGGAATGGTGTGATGAGGTGTGGTGGAATTGTGGCGGGTATGGTGGAATTGTGGTGGGTCATTGGTATGTGGGGTAGGTGAGGAGAGAGGATGTAAAAAGTAGAGGAAAAAAGTGAGGAGAGAGAAAAATAATGATTTGCGGTAAAATGTGACGGATTGTGGCAAACTGATGTAAGTGTGCATGATTCTTGGCCATGAGAAAAACGAGCCTTTAGTGGGCGGACAAGACCCCGGGTCCGCCTCAAATTTTGATACATTAGTTATTTTCAATAATACGACATTATATATACTCCTCATAAAAAGTTCAAATTGAACCCTTCATATCCCTTATTTATTAAGAGTTGGCTTAATTTACCCGAGTTTGTAAGCATATCTTTATGCAAATATAGCATGGTGACAATATTAGGCCTCAACCTCGCATTGACATTATTAGAACCATCAATTAATATTCAATATCCAACTTTGTTTTCAATTCGGATATATTTGGTTGTTTGCATTTTGGATTCAAATTTTATCCATATATTTTTTCTTTGAATCAAATTTTAATTGTGGATCAAATTGAATGGCCATGCGGACAAATAGGCAAAGAAAAACCTAAGTAATGCGAGATCATAACTCATTAGTGGAAATATACAATCTTATATACTTGAATTTGTAATATATTCAATCAATATTTAACCAACTCATTCGAATAAACAACTCAATGTGATAGTAGATATATTAAAAAGATTTTAAGCTAATCTCTTGTTTGGGCTGACTAAAAATAATTTACATAAAATTTTACTTTTGATACTTTGTATTTAATTGATATATGTTCCTTCCAATAAATTTATGCCACAATTTGGCATCAAAAAGCTGATGGCAGCTGATGCATGGTCAAAACACAAAGTTGACCTTTTTTTACTGACGCAGCTATATCCTCCAATAGTAAAACACACCAGTGATCTACCAAACTTGAAGAACACCTGCAGATATATCATATATAGGGGGACATGCGTTAATATTGTTAATTTAACAGGCGTTGCAATAGCCACATTTGTAAAAGGGCTTTTGGCTTACAATAATCCAAAGTCAGAGGTAGCGGCTGAAAATAATTCAAATTAATTTTTGGATTGAGAATGTGATAAATTTTTAACATATTTACTCTGAATAAACCAGAATTAAATCTGACTTCGCAAAATTTACTTGGCGCCATTAAAAAGTTTGGACTTGACTGAAAATAATATAAATGAACTGAATCAAATAATAACTCACTGCACACTTAGAGCATATGAAATGCGGAACTTCATCAATGAAATTTTTACACTCTCTCTCCCAGTTGTCACCCTCTCAGTGGAATGAAGAAAAAGCAGGAGAGAGAGGGTGACAACGGGGAGAGAGAATGTAAGAATTCCGCTGATGAAGTTCCGCATTGCATATGCTCTTAGAATCATATAATAGCTTTATGACGTAGAAATTCGATTTTAGTTTAGTTAGAATAAATACATTAAAAATTTGACTTTGTAGAAAGAAAGAAAGAAAACAACTTCGCATTTTTACTGTGTACCACCATTGCCCTATCAGGCTATCAGCTTTACAATACCAAAAGTGCACAGTACAAACCGTGACACAAAAAATAGGGATTCGCCGAAACCCTATTTAAAATTATTTTTGATAATTCAATCATTATTTTAATTTATTCGTTGAAATGATATTTATATAGAGATATTGGGTGATAATATATTGACCTTTATGGAAATTGGATTATAATATATTGACCTTTATTATTAGACAACAATATCTCTGACCTTTATATTTATGTGACATTATTATACCAACAGTGACGACTAACGGGGTAATGACTAGTTAACTAGTCTTGATTTTGACGTGACAGGCGGAAGCAAAATAATCGGCCCTTGCCCAATAACCCCATTAACCCCTTCATTTTTCTCACTAACCTACATTACAAAAAAATCGGCCCTAACACAATGACTAACGGGGTGGTGAACCGGTCTTCATACTGACGTGAAACACAACCAACCAATGTCTTGTAATGAGGGTTAGTAAGAAAAACTAAGGGGTTAATGAACTTATTGGCTTGGGACAAATTTTTTTCCCTTCGCCAGCCAAGTTAGTGCGCATGGAGACCGATTCACTACCCGTTAATTACTATTAGTATAATAACGTCATCGATGTATAAAGGTCAGAGATATTGTTGTCTAATAGTAAAGGTTGGTATATTACAACCCAACACCCCCAAAGATTGATATATTATCATCCAAAACCCCATTATATATGTGGTAATATGGTATACTCATATGCTATTAGAGCCTTGCTAAGTGAAAAGTCTCAAAGTTAACCTTAGACAATAATATTATACTCCCTCCATCCCAAATTAATTGATATTTTGACTAAATTTTGATCGTCAATTATTCGTAAATTACAATGAATTACAAAATGAAATTACATCATTGTAATTTTCTGTAAACTATCTTTCTAATGACGGTAATTTCATATTGTAATTTATTAGAATTTGTGAGTAATTAACGATCAAAATTTAGTCAAAGTGATAATTAATTTGGGACGGAGGGAGTAGTATATGGTATTAGAGCCTTGCAAAGGCCTACTATTCACAGTTGTCAACATACTCGCTATAATGGCATGAAACTATGTTTTAATTGGCCAAGGCTTGATCATTTGATTAAAGAAAATGATATTCCCTCCTTCCCAAATTAATTGACGGAATTGAAATTTTCACACATACCAATATATAACTATAATAACTAACAAATCTCAATTGTATTTGGTTTTTCTCTCTCTAATAAATAATATAAAATAATTGAATTAGGTATTGGGAATATGAAAGTGACAATTATTTTGGGACAAAATAAGTTAGTTAAAGTATCAATTAATATGGGATGGAGGGGGTAAATATCTTGGGGCAAGACACATATTAAATGTGTCTTGTCATTGTATAAAATCTATGTATTTGTAAATTAAATTGAAAACAAATCATATGATTGATTTTTATAACTAAAATAATACATATAAATGTTATAAATCACACTTTTATCTCTATATTTTAAAATTTACAAAAAGGAGTTTTAAATATGCCTGACAGATGAAGTTCATTCGTTAGGGTGTCAATTTTTGGTGTAGCCAACACATTCCAAACTTCTTATAATTAGTACTCCCTCAATTCCTCAATATCTGTCACTTTGATCAATTTTCTATTTTTCATAATATATGTCATTTCACAATTTCAATGTAACATTAATAACAATTTTTTTAAAATTTATCTCTTACTTTTATAATTCCTAATACAATCATATAACTAAAATAGAAACTTAACTCTTGTTTTTTACCATTTCCAATACAATTATCATTTTCAATACTATTTTCTTAAAATCTTCCCAAAACTCCAAAGTGACCGTTATTAAGAAATGGAGGGAGTAATCAATAGTAACTGTCAAAAATCTTACGATTAAAAATGATAAAAAGTATTAATTTTATAAGGAACAGGACATGTATCATCACTCTGATTAACACAGAGGATATAGTCAGGACACTTTTCTATTATTAACTTAAAGCAATATAGCTTAGTGAGAACGAAACAATAAGCTACTCAAAAGTGACTCAAAACACCAAATCCAACAGACTTTCACCAGGAAAATCGGTTAGATGTAGTACTAATAATTTTTCTCTCTCAACATCTTTTCAAGACTCTTCATTATTGTCTCTTTGTATAATCACTACTAGAAATTCCTTTATTTACGACCACTCTGTACGACGGGCCAAAAATTTCCGTCGCAAATACTTAGTTATTTACGACGGGGATTCACTTTCGTCGTCAATAACGGATATTAATGACAGGGTACAAATCCCGTCCTTAATGCATCAGCGACCCGTCGCTGAAAATTTTATATACGACGGGATCAAATCGTCCGTCGTTGAAAATACTGCGTTATTTACGACGGGGTTTCACTTCCGTCGCCAAAAAATGGATAATAATGACAAGGTGCAACTCCCGTCCTTAATGCATCAATGCCCCGTCGCTGAAAATATTATATACGACGGGAACGTTTCCTCCGTCGTTATTTATTGGTTCTGCCAACAGTTTTACAAAAGCCTTCATTATGGACGGGGTAGAAGACCCCGTCGTAAATATACTCATTGCAATAAAATTAAAAAAGTTCACCTGCTGGCCTGGTCTTGGGTACTGTTGCACATGCATGCTCCTATATATATAGCTAGATAGCTACATATAGCTCTCGGACCGATGAGAGACATATATATATACATAGAATTAATTGACCGCTTTAACTCCAAAAAATCATTCATTTACGACGGGTCTTGGATCCCGTCGTAAATATACTCATTGCAATAAAATTAAAAAAGTTCACCTGCTGGCCTGGTCTTGGGTACTGTTGCACATGCATGCCCCTATATATATAGCTAGATAGCTACATATAGCTCTCGGACCGATGAGAGACATATATATATACATAGAATTAATTGACCGCTTTAACTCCAAAAAATCATTCATTTACGACGGGTCTTGGATCCCGTCGTAAATATACTCATTGCAATAAAATTAAAAAAGTTCACCTGCTGGCCTGGTCTTGGGTACTGTTGCACATGCATTCTCCTATGTATATAGCTAGATAGCTACATATAGCTCTCGGACCGATAAGAGACATATATATATACATAGAATTAATTGACCGCTTTAATTCCAAAAAATCATTCATTTACGACGGGTCTTGGATCCCGTCGTAAATATACTCATTGCAATAAAATTAAAAAAGTTCACCTGCTGGCCTGGTCTTGGGTACTGTTGCACATGCATGCTCCTATATATATAGCTAGATAGCTACATATAGCTCTCGGACCGATGAGAGACATATATATACATAGAATTAATTAATCGCTTTAATTCCAAAAAATCATTCATTTACGACGGGTCTTGGATCCCGTCGTAAATATACTCCCACTTGCAATAAAATTAAAAAAGTTCACCTGCTGGCCTGGTCTTGGGTACTGTTGCACATGCATGCTATATAGGGGAATACTACACTGACTCACTGAGTCAGAAACTCACCTAGGTCTTGAATTACTGACAATGTTTGCCAAAAGGTTTGAATTATTCACAATGTTGTTTGTTTCTTCAAACTTTCTCAATTGTGTCTGTCATTGTAATTGAGGAATAAGGTAGGAGTGGTTTTGGTTTGTACCCTACATGTTCATCTCAACAATTAATGGTGTTGATGATTATGGTAAGAAAAATCAACATAGAAAGGTTATAGAAAAACGAAGAAGAAGATAAACAAGAAGATGTACGTACTACTCGAACCTCGAACCTACATTGTTGTAACTTGTATCAAGTTTCAAACCCAAACCACTACACATTTCACCAATGTTGATCAACATAAAAGGGATTATCTAATGGATCATAAAATGGACTTTCAGTCTCGCTCAATACGTAAATAGAATTCGCCACATACTCTCGGAAGACCTCCATGGAGTCTGTTGAATGATGTCCGATTTGCACCATTGGTTCGTTAACGTAGTCATATGGCGTCACGGGTAGTCCAAGTTTTTGGAGTTTCAGGAAGTTGTGGAGCGTGAACACAGCGAAGATAATCTTGACTTGTTGATCTACGTCGCATTCAGGCATGTTCTTTAGAATACGCCATGTTGACTTCACTTCCCCAAAAACCCGCTCAACTGTTCCCCGCAATTTGGAGTGCTTTTTGTTGTACACACGTCGGTATGATAAATTTGACACCCCACGGTTAGCCAACCGTTGAAACGAAGGCGGATGGTAAGGTTCCCCTTTGAAGGGGGCTAGATATCCTTCCGTGTTAACATAACCAGAGTCAACCAAGTAGTATTTTCATGTAATAATTAGTAATCAGTCATTCATATGTCATAACGACGTTGTTCGAACCCTAAATTGAAAAAGGAAAGGGAATATACACACCTTGGGCGGGGTGAGGGAAGTTCATTTCTAGTTTGTGCACAGAATCCCGGAGTACTGTCAAATCGTTGGCACTCCCTTCCCAGCCAGCATTTACAAACACGAACCTTCCGTCAAAGTCCACTACGACTAAGACATTGAAAGATTTATTTCCCCTTCTGTCAAAGTATGCAGTCCCGTCGTCATCATTGATGACACATTCAGTATGTGTCCCATTTAGGGCTCCTATAGCATCCTGCATTAGAAGGGTTTATTAACATTAAAATAATGAAAACATATAGTAACAGACTTATAATTTAATGTGTTTAGAAACAAACCCGCAATGGGTACAACCCTTCGTTTCCCAGTTGATAAAACACGGGGTGTAAATCATATTGGCTGCGGTAAGGTTTGATAATGTCGTTCGACAGGCTGCACAACGCGTCTATTATTTGGTTGTGGTAGTTCCAAATAGTAGACATAGATCGGTGGAAACGTGTGTGGACGTCGGTGTAGGAAGCTCCACGGGCAAATATGTACAAAGACATTGCCAGTATCTCTGGCATGCGCAATTCACGTCCTTCGGATATATTACATCTAGTACGTAACAAATCAACTAATGATTGAAAAGCTTCCCTATTAAGCCTAAAGAGCTTATGGGAAAGATCAGGTCTATTGCCATATAAAACCCGATGCACAAATTCGTCACCCCTTTCCCCACCTATAATACGAGGAAGACGAGTAAACCCACGTTGTCTCTGTCGGGCACGAAGCTCTTGTAGCGCATGACCAAAATAATTATCCAACGTATGTTCGTCCTCTTCTTCATCAAGAAATGTGTAGTAATATCTCTCTGTTTGATTGAACATTTTCTAAACAAAACATAAATATGATTAACACCATAACTAATGTTTACATCATCAATAAAAACATGTCCACAAATTTAACATAAACATTACAAAAAAAAAAACTTTAAAAACACAACAATCACCAACAAATGACAGAAAAACAGTTAGACATCATAAAATAACATGAAAAACACAACAATCATCCCCGCCACAAATGACAGAAAAAACAGTTAGACATCATAAAATAACATAAAAAAACACAACAATCATCCCCGCCACAACCACCATGAACCTGCAACAATGGGTCAATAACCACCATCAGCCCCCCCTCAACATCCACCGGTATTCCCCTTGTTCACAATTGTAACAACCCGCCCCAAAATCATGATTATTTACGTACTAACCATAGTAATTACCTAAATCACGTTATAAATTTTTCGCGTTTACCTTTATTTATTTATTGATTTACTTGTTTATTTATTATTATCGGTGATAAGTCTCGTGTAGGAGATGGCTAAGGTGTCGAATTATCGGTTTAAAAATTTACTTTACATACCCATTCAATGAGTTAAAGTATTTCAGGTTATACGATTTATGTTATAAATTTATTTACCGAGAATCGGCTAATAGTTATACGTCTCGGTTTCTATATATATTTTACCATCCTAATTTTAATTTATTTAGTTTCATTTCCTTTACAAAATTTTAAAGAGGTAATTTTTCCACTTTATTATTCTTAATCCAAATTCCATTGTATTTTATTTTATGTTACCCAATTATTACCAATATATCTTATTTCCTACAAAAACCCAATATGTCAAGTTACTACAACAATTACAATATATTTTATCCTATTGTTATCCTCTTATTTTATTTTAATTAAGGTCTTATTTTAATTATTATTAGTATTAGTTAATTAGATGGTAGTATATATGTGTATTAGTTAGGGGGAGGCTTAAGTCATTTTCATTTCACTCTCAAATTAGACAACTCACCAAGGCTCCCATCCTCCTCCCTCTCCCTCCATTCGGCCGGCCACCACCAGCAGCCCAGCCGCCATTTTCCGGCCATTTTCCGGCCAGCCACGGCCACCGTGCACCACCCCCTTCCTCTCTCTTGTGTTTTCATCCATTTTTTTTTAACCCCAAGGGTAATCTCTCAAACCCCAATTTCAAATCTTTTATGCCCTAATCTGAAAATTCATGTTATATATATGTTTCTTTTATAAATTCCATCTCTTTTACTCTCTTTATTCATGAATTCAAGTATATAATTGTATTGGTTAAGTTAGGGTTAAGTTTTGAAGTACATGCATGTTGATTTCTAAGTGTTTTGTGAGGTTTAGAGTTGAATTCATGGTGGATGATGAATTAGTGTTGATGCATGTGGATTCTTGAGAGTTTCTAAGTGTTTAAGGGCTGAGTTTATGTTGTGAAATTATAAATTAAGTGTTATCATGTTTAATTTGGGTGAATTAATGAAATTGTTATGCAAGAGTTCAAGAACATGTTTATTATGTTGAGTTTATGCTTAATTCATGAATGCATGTGGGTTTTAAGGCCTTTGATGAAGAGATTTTCATGGTTTATATTCTGAAAATATAGTGTATTAAGGTTAGATGAAGTTTGGTTATGTTTTAATATGATTAAGAGTGGAAAAATCCAATTAAAAGATGGGTTTTTGAGTGTTTTAAGCTGCTGTTTCGGTTCTGGAATTTTACAGATTTATAAAAGTGAGATTTTTGCCCAAAATTCTACTCCATTGGATAGCTTAAGGTGTTAGCAAACCATAGGCTTTGGAATTTCAAATTTCCGACATGTATAGCCCGAGTTACGACCAAAACCGTAACCTCACGATTTTATATACGAATTTCTGAGTCAGTGTTTTGAGGGCTGTTTTTCGTCCCTTTGGAGACCTCTTTGGTTTTTGTGATAAACATGAAAGTTTTAGGCCATGCTGCTAGCTTTCCGGAAAGGTATGGTTCATAGTCATCCGATATCGGGAGCGTGAGTTGCGATCCCGGGAAACCGGGCTGTACAGGACAACATTCTGCTCAAATTAACCTTTGTGAACTAATGTCTTTTGGGCCTCAAACCAACCCAATAAGGGGTTCTAGGTATAAATGTTTCATGGTTATATATTGTAATTATAGAGTTATGTGTTTAAGGCTAAGAGTACCATTTTTGGAGTCCTAAGTAAGTCTTAAGAATACCTTTCAAGAGCTAGTATGTTTAAGTAATGTATCGTGACTCTCATATTTCTTTAAGTATCATGTTCAATATCTTTGCTCTAGCTAAAAGTTCCTTCTAGCTTGATAACCTCCAATGTCTAATTCAATTCATTCCTCATTTCATAATTCATTAATCCAAGCTTGCTTTTATTCACATTTGGACGTGTATATCTTGCTCCATTTCGCCATTTCATTCGATATCGTATTATCAAACCATATTTGAACTCGTTATCTCGCATCCTAGCTTCCAATTTATAATTACCCTATTCATCATCAATTCAAGCTAATTGTCCTAAGTTCAAGCCCTTTTATTTGAATCACCTTCTACGTCATATTTCTCGTGATTTTTCGACCCGAAAACTCCAAAGTTTTATGTGCACAGCTTCTGTCCGGGCCCATTTTGGGGCCCCTCCACTCATTTTTAGCTTCTGGTTCTGTTGACAAAGTTGTAGATTATGTTTTTTCCTATTCCGGGATGTACTCTTTTACTTCGTTTCAATTTTCCTAACTCAAGTTATGCTTTAAACTCTATTTTACTAAACCTGAATTTTTTTCTTCCTAAAGTTAATTCATTTATATTACTAAGTTTCTAAACTTATGAGTCTAATTTAGAACCCTATTCGGTTCTTCATTTCTATTTATTCTCATCTTAGTTGACAAACTTCCAAAGCCATCTCCAAGCCGAGTATCACTAAGATCTTTAGCGTCCCAAGGTACACAAATTGTCCAGCTTTTACGATCTAAGTTATATTCATGATTCATTCAATTTATGACATGTCAAGCTTTATGTTTTATGATATCATTATGTTCGAAAGTGGACCCATTTTATGTATTCTATGTTTATGTTTTAGCTAGTTACGTGAAGTGCTAGCCTTTTAGATGCTCCTGATCAGAGTGTCCTAGACTGGTCAATGTCGATCACAGAAGCGTCACCCAATCCAAATCTAGATCGATTTGGGCATGCGCGTGTGAGGTGCTTCCACCGATCATAAGGGTTCCACGTATTTTCTATATACCTCTATTCTATGTTATTCATGTTTATGTTTTATGCACATCATTGCAAGTTATCGTTTTATCCCCTTTTCCCGTTTTCAAAATGAATTTAAATGCCGGCACTAAAACCGTTTTCGAACGGTTTACGTCTTTGAAGGTTTATGTCTTTGAGTGTTTCCCACTCACTTTGCGATGTTTTATGGTTTTGTTTTTAGGAGGCTCGAGCTCCAAGGCAAGGACAAGTCGGTTCCAAAGTAATTCAGTATCGAAGGTAGTTCTCTAAGGAAATCACCGTTAGCAAGTGAGCGAGGATTTTGGAAGTCGTTTAGTTGTTAAGCTATGTTTAAGTTTATGTAGTTTATCTAAAGGTTGTATAAGTTTTATATATGAAGGTTTTTAAGCTAGTAAGTTATCTTGTGGTTTTGGAAGTTTCTTTAGTGTTGTTGCCTTGTCTCTTTTGGGAGACGGCGGTAATGCCTCGACCTAGGGTGTTCCGCTGCGCTAATCACAGGTTTGGGATTCTAAGTATAGTCTTAATCTTGTGATTAAGGTTGGGGCGTTACAACAATCTCATCTCTCACCCAATACTCCAACAATTCGTCGGCATAATCGTACACATCTTGGATCTTGTTGTTTTCCTTGATGTATCGCAGACATTGGTGTATAAACTGAGGTCCCATGGAGGTGAAGTATGGGTGGGCCAACATCCTCCTTTGTATGGTTGTGAACATTAAACGGACGTTAGTGGTCATTTGTTGAGGTTCAGCTACACTTTGAGGATGCTTAGGTGGTTCCGGCGCAAAACTCCCAACAGTTTGTCTGTCGTTGGATTGCGGTGTTTGGTATGCCATGTTATCGACGTCAATGCATGGGCGCTTGTTACCACCCCCAACCCATTCATCCCAATCCCCAACCGCTGGTTCCTGATTGTAAATCCTTCAGGCTGGCACTTGATTCATGGAACTCCCTTCACCGCGGCGCGATCCACTATGCCAAGAGTTTCCTCCTGCCCAGCTTCCTCTCCAACCACCACTACCATCGCTGAAGCATGATGGGGACATTGCATGCTTCCCGGTTGCAACTTCTTCACCCCAAAGTTCAACCATTACATTCAGACCTGGTGGAGGGTTTCCATTTCTTATACAATTAAACTTGGCGTGTGAGTACGACTGTAATAAAAAAAAATTCAATCAGAATTGTCAAACTCAACTTGAACCAACATACAATTTAAGCATAATTAAGCTAAGTATTCAAATCAATAACAATCTTACCGCGTTGAAAGCTCTTTTTTGTGCACTGTTAAGTATTACTTTCCCTCCTCTAGCACACCCTATTCCGGACATGTCGTTCATAACTAACCATGCTTTATACACAGCCTTTAAATCAGTAATTCGACTTTGGCATTTGTTTGCGGTGCAGTTTTCGAAACCCCTCTTCGTCATTTGGGAGACTATATGTCTCACTAAATCAAGTCGATAAACACCATTTCTTTTTGCCTCAAGATATACTTCGAGCAATGCTATTGACTCTTCTTCACCCCATGTGGGCCTACGAGTCCTTCGTGGTGCTTGCCTTCGCCGATCCATTGAGTAACTACCCAATGAATCAACATACATGGTAACAATGTTTATTGAAACAAGTTGAATTATTAATAATAATAATTACTGATATTATGTTCTTTGTAGTGACATAATATTACCTCTTTACCATGAGTCACCAACTGATAATGTTTTTTTATTACGCAAACTTAAAGTATGGTCCTTGTTTTCACAGCAGTTGATAGCTAACCAAGGGAATCCACAACAATTGGACGGGCATACAAAATTAAAATTATACCAACAAATCTAAAATGGAAGTTGACAGCTAACCTTATAGAATCAACATACATGGTGACAATGTTTATTGAAACAAGTTGAATTAGTAATAATAATAATTACTGACAGTATGTTCTTTGATAGCTAACCAAGGGAATCCACAACAATTGGACGAGCATCAAAATTATACCAACAAAAAAAAATTTAGCATATACGAAATTCCAAGGATGTATATTCTATGGTCCTTTTTTTAATCTTGGAGCTTCTAGTCAATGCTTAAAATTTATGGCCAAAACAAACACCTTGCAAATTTGCAATTTGGGATAAGATTGTATATTCTCTTCCTCTCTAGGTGTGACTTAGGCTGAAGTTTGGTTTGCTCTAAAAATGTTCATTCAACTGTGAGTAAAACTCTTTTTCTACTATGTTTTGCTGCTTTTACAAGTTAGAACTTAAAAAACACGAGATAAATGTTTATAAAATAAGCAATTCTATGACCCAAGTGAAACATCTTTCATATGTTCAATGCTCCAACAGTCCAACTAGAGTGGTTATTGAGTTCATCATATTATTACATTTCGCCAATGATTTTGTAAATTTGAACTTGTGTTGCTATGAAAATTGGTGGGTACAGTGTCATGTGTTACATATAAGGGAATCCACAACAATTGGAAGATTACCAACATACATGGACGGAATCCACAACAATTGGAATATTACCAACATACATGGACGGAAAATGTTTATCTGAAACGGAAGTTGACAGCTAACCTTATATAACAGTTTGAAATCAGTCCTTTAGGTAATCTTCTCCAAGCTGGCATCATTAATACATATCGGAGTCGCCGATTATCAATTCACCAATCAACAAAACTCAAGTCAATAAACGAGAAATACTGAACAAAAAAAAAAGTATAATTTCATGAATACTCAGAATCTTACCTTCACTTGACTCTTTCCCAGATCTCAACCTTGGCAATCGATACATGGATCTTACTGAATTTATAAGCGCTGAGTTCATAGCCTTCCTACTACGGTACCCTATCGACCTCCCATTGACATGGCCCATCGATGAAACGTGATGCAGAATCAGGGCCTTTAACTCACGCATGCCTGAACCACCTCCCATTGATATTTCACTTCCGCCTGACACTCCTAATCGCCAGCTACAACGACTCCTTTCCACCATTAACCCGTGTATTTATTCTGCACTCATCCACCGAC
This sequence comes from Portulaca oleracea, assembly GCA_029582165.1. Taxonomy (NCBI): domain Eukaryota; kingdom Viridiplantae; phylum Streptophyta; class Magnoliopsida; order Caryophyllales; family Portulacaceae; genus Portulaca; species Portulaca oleracea. Next base: position 9,261,932 of record CM055880.1, read on the forward strand.
AGCTACTGTGGGAGGGCAGCAGTGGAAATCGCGGAACCCAAAATCGCAGGATTCCCTGGTGATATCGGACAAAATCCCCACAGGACCTTCAATTATTCATGACTTTTGCGCTTTTGAACAATTAGGTTTTCAAATCCTTGCTTTGACCATTAATGGTTGAAAGCTACAAAAGGACTGATTAGGATTAGGGTTACAGCCATGAGAGCAACAGAGGGAATAAGAGAGAGATGGAGAAGCAAGGTGGTCATGAACGAAGAGGTTGAAAGAAATGGTGAAGAGATTGAAAGGAAAGAGGGATGGGGATCGAGGTTGTGTCGACGGTGGTGGTATTCAATGCCCCACCCATTTTTTTCACCCTTTTAATAACCCTATTAATTTAATTCCATATTTTTTTGATTGGTAACTCTTTCCCGTTCAATCCAATTCAATTTCTCTTTGGTAACTTTTTAACATTTTATTTTATTTTCCATTAATATAATATTAAAATTTTAAACAGTATCTGGGGAAGTGGAATTGGATTGGATTGAAAAAAGTTACCAAAAAAAAAACAGTGAACAAATTAATAGGGTTGTTAAAAAGGGGAAAAAATGGACTTAAAATTGAAAATCTGGAGGGAATTGATCTTGACCATCCATTCAAAATTAAGTCTGACGGTTGAGATTGAGTTTTTATTTGCCATGTCAGCAATCCCTGTTCACAACCAATAATTGGACATTATGTTTAGTGTTATTTTCATAAGTGTCATTTGACACAAAATTGTTATTGGTGACAAATTTAATATTTTGATTTCTACTGACTATTATTTTTAAAACAAATAGTTTATTTGTCTTCTTGACATATATTCCATGTTTTTTTTATTGGTAACTCTTTCCCGTTCAATCCAATTCAATTTCTCTTTGGTAACTTTTTAACATTTTATCTTATTTTCCATTAATATAATATTAAAATTTTAAACAGTGTCTGGGGAAGTGGAATTGGATTGGATTGAAAAAAGTTACCAATCCAAAAAAACAGTGAACAAATGCATAGGGTTGTTAAAAAGGGGAAAAAAATGGACCTAAAATTGAAAATCTGGAGGGAATTGATCTTGGCCATCCATTCAAAATTAAATCTGACGGTTGAGATTGAGTTTTTATTTGTCATGTCAGCAATCCCTGTTCACAACTAATAATTGGACATTATGTTTAGTGTTATTTTCATTAGTGTCATTTGACGCAAAATTATTATTGGTGACAAATTTAATATTTTGATTTCTACTGACTATTATTTTTAAAACAAATAATTTATTTGTCTTCTTGACATATATTCCATGTTTTTTTTGATTGGTAACTCTTTCCCGTTCAATCCAATTCAATTTCTCTTTGGCAACTTTTTAACATTTTATTTTATTTTCCATTAATATAATATTAAAATTTTAAACAGTGTCTGGGGAAGTGGAATTAGATTGGATTGAAAAAAGTTACCAATCCAAAAAAAAAAACAGTGAACAAATTAATAGGGTTGTTAAAGAGGGGAAAAAATGGACTTAAAATTGAAAATCTGGAGGGAATTGATCTTGGCCATCCATTCAAAATTAAGTCTGACGGTTGAGATTGAGTTTTTATTTGCCATGTCAGCAATCCCTGTTCACAACCAATAATTGGACTTTATGTTTAGTGTTATTTTCATTAGTGTCATTTGACGCAAAATTGTTATTGGTGACAAATTTAATATTTTGATTTCTACTGACTATTATTTTTAAAACAAATAATTTATTTGTCTTCTTGACATATATATACTATTTTTATACCGTGTGTGTGTTAGAATATTAGTAGAGTTTAATATATATGTGTAAATCATGTTTAAAATGTTTAATATATTATTTTTATGTTTCGTAATCTTATTATTTAGTTCGTAAGTCAATAAATTTCGTATTATTGTTAAAGTATTTAGAAACATACAGTGAGAATTAATTATTATTTGTTCATATTATTTGGATATACAGTCTGAAAATAATATCATTGAGTTGAATATAAGAGTATTCCTTCCCACAAGCAAATTCAGGGCTTCAACAGCAAAACATATGATTAAAATGACGAACTTGATTCATATGAACAAACAAACATGAACACCATCAACCCCAACATGAACTACAAGTTTGACTATGTTTGACATGGATACATACACAGTTTCCTACTTACAAACTACAATAATCAACACCACTATAAGCGGGAGATCAGATTTCAGTTGAATTAATACAGGGACGGGGACGCTACGTACATAAACACATATAGCTGATTCCAAATGCTCCAATAGCAACACAAGATACATAAATGATTCCATTGTATCAATAGCATTGACAACACAAAGTACATCACCTTAGTACTGGAAGACATTAATTAACAACACAAAGTCAATCATCTTAGTACTAGAAGGCACATAATTCTTTCACATATAAGTGAAATTACTAAGGAGATCAGAGTCAAACTACTGGAAGGCATTAACAAACACAAAGTACATCATCTTAGTAGTTCTTCATGGCTACAATGACAAGGACCAACACAAGATACATAACAATCGCCACTTTTACTACTGACTTCACATACTTGGTCTGTCTTGCAACCATCTTCTTCAAGATGCCAATGTCCCCATCGATGGGGCCTTGAACACTTGAAGCCTCACCATACCATTCACATCTCCCATTGTCTTTTCCATTAGAAATTATGTGTTCCTCACCAGCCCATTTGAAGAAGTAACAATCTCCACATCGAAAATATACCCCATTCGGGTTTGCCTCTGATTCAGATATCTTCAATTCAGCCTTCTTTCCACATTTCTTGCAATGTTGCGGTCTCAACCATAACTTTGCACCCCGCCGGAATTCGAATATCTAGAAGGCATTGCACCTGCAAGTTCATAGCATAATCAATAAACAAAATGTCAAATTTAAAATAGACGTTACAGAATGACAAATCAAATTAAACTTGCAAAAGACATTGTTAGAATGTTGCCATTTTTATGCTTCCAATTGGAAGAAATTGTTAGAATTGCAAAAGACGGTAGCTCGTACTCTACTACCTCAAATTAGTCAAATATCTTAGCCAAATCTTTCCGCCACAACCAGCCCCCATCATTGAAACCAAAAACCAACCAAATTCATGTCATATTTTACTCATTTGAGGTACTTGCCCCCATCTCTGATACATACGTTGGGTGCAGACATGCAGTGCAATGCACACATTTAAGTCATTTGAGGTACTTGGCCACAGAAAAGGAAGGCAACATCTCTAACTCAATTACTAAATAAGCACTATGTTATGTCAAAGACAATACCAACTATTGTAGCTTTATTGCTCATGTATTTTGATTCGTTCTCTAATTTGACAATAAGTTGGACGATTGTTAAGAATTTTGTTAAAATTCATGTTTGCTACGCCAATGGAATGAGAAAAGAATTATGGACAAATGGGCTCGAAGCTGACATGTAGAGGCTCAAGAAATATATAGTATCATATAGTACTCAACAACCTGTAGCAAATTTTAATGCAATATCATACACTCTACCTAATTCATACTCAATATCCATCTAGAAACCCTTGAAACCAACCCAAAAGAAACCCTAATCCTTAATTATCACAACTTGAAGATAGTTACCAAAAGAAAAACAAGAAAAAAAAGAAGCAAAAGTACCTTTCAAAAAACACAATAATCAAATTCAATATATGCTTAGCAACCAAGTTATTAAGGTTTTATATAACCCACCAACAGATGACTATATTTCAAATACTCAATCACAGGTCAACAAGCTATACCACGTGGATGAAATTAAGCAGTTGATATATCAAAGCTTGAATTATGAATAGAAAAGATAATATTATCAAACCATTCACAGCAAATCCCACCTATTCAACAAAAACTTCACATTTAGAATAACATAAGCAGCCCAATACATAGTGTTTATTCAATCATCATTAATGACTGCAAGAAAATGCAGCATATCAATTAACTTTCCACCTGTCAAATATCTCAACCATCTACTGCTCCTTATGACAAATTTAACAATTAAACTCCACGAAATCGACCAAGTAATAATGAATTCAATCACACAAATAACGAAATTAGCTTAAACTTAAAAGGAGCGATTAAAACGCACCAATTTAGTGGAAATACTTCAGAAGAACATAGAATCATATTTGAGAGAAGGTAAATTTAAAATCAGAGAACCCTAATTCACCAAACAGTGATCCCATGTACCAGGACATTCTTGCAAAGATACAACCTCCCTTTATTCCAAAAATTGATGACCCATCATATTCCAATGTCACAACAATGAGGGACATGCCCTATGGGTAAGTATCTACTTCTATATATAATCATCCATTCTATAGTACGAAAGAATTCATGTCATCTGTGTTGTGAATGATCTCTCAGGTACGAGGTTCTGGTAGAAAATCTCATGGACCCAGCTCATCTTCCATATGCTCATTACGGAATATTGGAAGTTCCACTTGACAACAACAGATGAGAACCTTTACTTTTTTTTTCATTTGCATATATAAATTAAATCGATTGCCTTGTGTTTCTGAAGCTTCAAGAACTAACATTGAGTATTAAAATTTTCACGTCTAAGGCAGATAGAGAGGGCGGAGAGCCTATGGAAATCAAGATCCAAACAATGGAAAAAAGTGGCTTCTATGCAACACAAGAAAGGAGCATTCACAAGTTTATTGCACCCTGTGTTTTATATGCTTCTCCCAGTTCTAAGTTCCATAGTTCCTTTAGATGGGTAGACTCACCAGACTCAGTAAAGGTAACAATCCTATTTTTTTTATTTTAAGTAGGGGTCTACCTTAAAAGGAGCGATTTTCTTGAATACTATCTTGTAGTTATCTCTTCTGCCCACTGAATGCATTCCCACATCTACACGTTTCAAACATCAAACCATAAAAACGGCTAACTGAAAAACTAAACTCGCTGTTCTAGATACTCAGCCATAAAATTATCCACCCCAAAATTAAGCATCAATCGGCCTCAATCAACAAAGCAACCACCTCAATAATCAAAATTTATATTGCCCAAAACTCAATTTTAGTTAGTATCCCAGAAAATTCAGTACATTACTCAGGTCAGTACAATCAAAATCCTAAACCCTAAACCCATTCAAAAGTTAAAAATTTTACACAACCTACCTCTGTTTAGGATCTACGTCCGCCGGCGATGGAGTGGTTGCGACCGCCGGAGACAGATTCAGGCCGGGGAAGGTTGCGACCGCCGGCGAAAGAGCTGTTTAAGGTGGCTCGTCTGGGTCAGGCCTGTGTCCGCTTCAACCGTCGTTCGTCTGCAACGGTCGATCGTCTGGGCGATGGAAGAGCAGGCAGCAGCAGTCGTTGGTCGTTGGTCGTTGGTCGTTCGTCTGGGCAAGCAGGCCAGGCAGAGAGAATGGAGGAGACAGAGAATTGAAGAAGAAGACTCGTCTTCGCTCTAGGCACAGAGCAATTCAAAACTCAAAATTTATTTATTTTTCTTGTTTTAAATGATAGATAACAGAAGTTAGATAGGAGGTCTACAGTTTGGATTTTTTTTTATTTTTAAGTCTACCACTTGGAAAAGGAAAGGGTGTCTACCATTTGGAATATCCAACAGTTGATGCCTATCATTTGGAATTTTCCTAGCTTATATGATATGAAATTGACTACTACCCCCGTTTCGTTTTATCTGTCGCCTAGGGAATTGTGGCAAAAATTGGATTGTAGTGAGATATTTTCAAGGTAATTATAGATTTTGTGTTGCATTTGATTCAAAACTTAATTAGTATAACACTTTACAATGATTTTTAATGAATTTACAGCGTTTTAGAAACTACAATTCATTAACTTTCTAGACGCAGGAACAAAAAAAAACAAAAACAATATAGTGTAGGAATGAAAAAAATTATGAAAAACCATTTGAAAAAAATTATGAAAAACCATTTGGAAACTACAATCCATTATAATTAACTCCATTGTTTACAGTTGGATGGATGCATGTACGCGCCCAAATTAACACATATATTATAATTTACTGATTTAAAGTTATTTAAAAATAAGAAAACTTTTTTTCAAAAAGTCAAAACCTACACCTATATGCCATCATTGCTATCTACACTGAGCCATAGATCAGTGAAACTCATCGATCAGTTTATCGCTCAATCTCCCCCCACCTTTTCATACTGTATCAGCTCGATCAGTGACCTGCTGAAGGACGTCACCAATCACCCCCCATTATCGCTGCTGCTTGCGAGGTCGATCTTCGGGCACCGACGTCACCGACGTCCTCCTTCCTTTCATTCTTCTTCCTCCATTATCACCGACGTCCTCCTTCCTTTCATTCTTCTTCCTCCATTTTCATCGATCGATATGCTTGGGTTTGGTCCTTAAAACCTCCACATTTCTTCAATTTCACATATTTTAATCATTTGCTAACAGTTTCTGGTTGAATTATTTCATAGTGAAATTCGGTCCCCTCGATCCTCGCCGGCGATTTAAGCACTGTCGATCCGGCCGAATTCACCACTCGCTTCTGCATTCTTCCAGTTTCTCTCTCGAGGTAATACATACTAAAAGTGCATTTCAATAACTGCATTGCAATTTCATTCTATGTCTGTTTCTTAATAAGATGATTTGGGAACGTGCATGAGATGCAATTTTGGGATGTTCTATTGTTAAATGTGAAAGGATAATGACAGCTTTTCTGAGTTACACTTTAGGGTTTGTTTTCTGATAGGGAATCGTCAGTGATGCTATCAAACCATGTGTATTGATCTCGTGATGGCTATATATTATGTTCACCGTTAAATTGGCATACCCAAGTGGGGACCAACAATGGCTTATCTAAAAAATTGGACACAAAAAGTGTGATTCATGAATTGGGGGAAAAAAAACTCAGACTTAGACTATGTGGTCTATTTGATGTTTAATAAAATCATTTGTCTGTTTTTATGTTCTGTTTTTGGTTGTTTGTGATGTTAAAGAAGTTCTTAATTATTGTTGTAACAGTTTGTAAATATTTCTTCGCTCATTGCTAATTGTTAATTGGTACGTTTTGGTTGTTTATGATATGGATGTCCTTAAGAAGCTAATGATCCGGTTTTTGAACGTGCAGATGTCTATAGATTATATCATCACATTGCACCTCCATTATGGGGGTAAATTTGAGGAAAGGAAAAATAAAGTTCATTATGTGGGGGAGTTAGGTTCGAAAACACTTGACTACGATTATGACAAGTTGTCTTTGACTGAGTTGAAATCTATTTTCAAGGAAGATTGCAATTACAAGGGTAATGTGAGTGAAATTTGGTGGAGATGTTCCGATAAGGGTAGTGAGGTGAGGAGGATATTTGGTTCGAAATGCATTATAGATATGGCACCTAAGCTTAAAAAATGCAGAGTAGTTCATATATATGCAGTAGATGAGCCAGTTGAAGGCCTTGCTTTGCTTTTGATTACTCGTAACTTTGTCGATGTAAGTGATGTCATAACCATTGACCATCATAGTTCTAAAGTTACACCTGCCGCAACCCTAGAATATGGGACACATATAGATTCACTACCACCAAGTAAACAAGATACCCAACGGTCATTGACTTCAACCCAAAACGGAGGTCTATCATCAACTGCTGCAGGTGTGGATGGTAAGCAAAATCCAAATGTATGCTGATATGTACTTGTGCACTTAAATTGTTTAATTTGTGGGATCTTTTCCTTTAGTTTTGAGTTGATATGGTTTTCTGAGGTCATGTGTTTTCTTTGATAGTAGACGTTAACATTGATGGATTCTTCCTCCCATGTAGATAGTCTGAATTTTTTGTGTCATTGTTATATCCTAATATGCATTGTTTGAAAGTACTATCTCCATACCATATACCCTAAAACTCAGTTTATTCCAATTTCATTGTTGACAAATAGGTGCGAATAATCAATTTCTTTGCACATTCATGGCACCAAATAAGAGTTGGATGACTTTGTCCTCTATTGATCGCCTTAGTGATGAATATAGCCAAGGAGTGACGGAGTTCCTTTCGTTTGCTTTCAGTCGATTAGGTGAGGGGATAGATATAGTCAAGTGTCCTTGTGTTAGGTGTTGTAATTCAAATGAGCACAGAAGAGAGGTTGTTGAGATGCATCTTATAGCATATGGGATACTTAAGGGATACACATATTGGTATCATCACGGGGAAGGGCCCAATGATCTTGATTGTGACGATCATGATATGGAAGAAGAATTTCATGGTGAAGAAGAATCAGAGAATGAGTCGAATTCACAAAGTGACGACGAAATGGATGAAATGGTGAGAGACTTGTTCCCAATTTACTATGGATTAACTGAAAAGAGCGTCGAGGTGGGAGCTTCTAGCACTGACCATAGTCCTGAGGTACCTAATGATGACACAAAGAAGTTTTTTATGTTACTGAAGGACTTGGACCAACCTGCTTATGCGGGATCTAAGTGTTCTAAGTTATCCGCAATGGTCAAACTGTTGCATATTAAATCTTTGGGTCGGTGGAGTAATGGATCCTTTACAATGTTGTTGGAGTTTTTGAAGGAGTTGTTGCCCTCTGGGTCCACATTAGCAAGTTCGTATTATGAGGCGAAGAAAACTATTAAGAATCTAGGTCTCTCGTACAACAAGATTGATGCATGTAGGAATGATTGCATGCTATTTTGGAAAGAAGATGCAAATCTTGATGCTTGTAAATTGTGTCATGCGTCAAGGTGGCAAGATGAGAAGCACAGCGGAGACGAAAAAATAGGGAAAAATGGTAAAAAAAAAATACCAGTGAAAGTATTACGCCATTTTCCGTTGAAGCCACGTATGCAACGTCTCTTCATGTGCTCTAAAACTGCATCTGAAATGAGGTGGCATCATGAAGAACGTGTTAAAGATGGGGTAATGAGATGATTCAAAAGCTTGGAAACATTTTGATGTGCTTCACAAGGATTTTGCTTCCTCACTCTCTTACATTTTGATGGGGTAATGTTTATCTGGCTGGAGTACGAAAGGAAAACTCGCATGTCCTGTTTGTCACAAATACACTCACTCTCTTAGATTACAGCATAGTGCTAAGGAAGTTTATATGCGACATAGACGTTTCTTGCCTGAAAATCACAGTTGGCGCAAAAAGAAAGATTGGTTTGGGGATGTAGAGCTTGAAGGTCCTCCTGTACCACTAGAAGGGAAGGATGTGGAGAAACAGGTACGCGATCTTAAGGGCATTCCCCTTAGCAAAGATCCCCGTGTAAAGGTAAAAATTGACCATCAAAAGAGGGGGGATAATTGGAATAAGAGAAGTATCTTTTTTGAGCTACCTTATTGGGAAACCAATTTGCTCAGGCATAATTTGGATGTCATGCACATTGAGAGGAACGTGTCTGATATCCTTCTTGGAACTTTGATGAACATGAAGGGGAAGACAAAAGACAATGAAAAATCTAGATTAGATTTGCAAGCATTTAATATTAGGGCAGACTTACATCCTCGTCAAAAGGGTACCAAGCTTGAGTTAGCTCCAGCTCCTTATGTATTATTGTAAAACCCCGAAAAATCCAACGATGTTGACCGTGACGTCGTTAATAAAATAGGTTGACTTCGTTATTTACTGTTGTTCGTAATGTGTTTATTTATGCTAACGCTTGAGCTCGTAGGACCGTTGAGGGACTAACAAGGGTAGATTAGTAATTTCCGCTGACTAATATTATTATGTGATTAATTACGTGAATATTATTTGTTATGTGATTATATGATTATTAAAATTAATATTATTATTACTATTATTAGAATTATTAGGTTTTTAGAAAAATCAGTTTTAATTGTTAATTGGGCTGAGTTAGGATTAGTTGGGTTAATTGGGCCTAATTATGGGTGTTAGTATATATACACCTCTCCTTCCCCTCTCAAACCCTAAACCCTAATAATTCCTCCCTCAAACCCTAACCCTCACCCCCTCTCCCTTCTCTCTCTCCTTTGGCCGACCATGTGTGACAGCCTCACCGCCAGCCGTGACCACCACCACCGCAGACCCCCTCTCTTTCTCTTTTCTTCTTCTCCTCTCTCTTCCTCCTCTCTCCTCTCGCCCCACCACCGGGCCGCCGCCGCCTAGCCGCCGAGCACCATCGTCCGCAAGCAACCACGCAACCACCGAGCCCCTTCCTTTCGCTTCTCTCTCTTTTCCTCTTTCTTCCTCTCGATCCCCTGTCTCTCGCCGCCGACCACCACCACTGCGCCGCCACTGCAGCGCGCCGCCATCCTCAGCGACCGACGCCGCCGCCGCGTCGCCTGGGCCGAAGAAAGGACCGTCGAAGACTGCCGCTGCTGTTGCTCGGAAAATCGACGTGAACCACACCCCTCCGACGAGCCCACGGCCGACGCCTGCCACCTGCGACCCCGACGCACCTCCCTCCGACCGCCGCCTGCCGTCGCCGTCGCCAGAAATCGCCTCTGCCCTAACCTACGTAAACCCTAAAACCCTAACCCTAACTATCTTATTTTTATCCTTCTTGTTTTTCTTTTCTTTTTCCTTTTTCTTTTCTTGTTTTTATTATTATTAATCTGAATTTATTTTGTAATTATTATTGTTACTAATATTCTGTTTTTATAATTATTGTATTGTTAGTGTTGTAATTAGGGAAATTATTTGTAATCTTTTTCTTGTTGTAATTATGTGTAAATTATTATTTGTTATGTGTAATTTGTTTACTTGATATATGTAACTTTATGTTGTAATTTTATTGTAATTAGATTAGGTTGTAATAGTTAATTCGTTAGGGTTGAATCGTTTATTGCTTCTTTAACTTATGAATTATGTAGAATTTAGACCACAATATTATTGTATGTACGAAATTGGAAATTTATTTACCTAGGATAATTCTTGAATCTTAGTTTTTTTAAATCGTTATGTTCTTTATGGTTCTTTAAAAGTAAATCTTGCTAAGTTTGTTAGATAAATTAGTTAACCTACTAGAAGTTGAAATCTTGTTAATAAAATCTTGAATTCTTAGAAATTAATTAGGTTTCTTGTCTCATTAAGTTAAATATTGTATGTTCTTTTATTTTTAGGACTCATTCATGTTAGGGTTTAGATAACATTATTATTGTATGCACGAATCTTTAAAGTATAATTATCTAGATTAATTCTTGAATCGTTAGTTAAATATTCATATGTTCCTTAAATTCTCTTAGGGTTCATTCATATTAATTTCATGTGTAATTCTTGACTAAATGAGTGAGTTGGTTAAATTACTAAAAAGGAATTCGATTCTTGTTATTAATTCTTGTTTCTTGATTGTTATAACTTATTTGTAACTAATCCATGTTTTTTTTTAATCTTTAAAATCTTGGTCAAGTAATTTATGTTTTAAGTAATTTTCATTTCTTTTATAACCTTAGATTTTATTAAAGTTATTAAAGGGTCTTTTATGTTTTCTAAATTAAGTTACTTCTACAAGTTTGATTGTTGGACCTAAGCTAAGTTGGACTTTATATCTTAGACCCTAATTACTGTTTTGAGCCCAAATTAGGACCCCGGGATCGAATGGTGGAAGTTAGAACCGAAAGTATTAATTAATTGATAACCGTTAACGGGACAGTTTTGTTAGTGTCTAAAGATCGGGTTGCCACGGTTAGTGTAGTCGTCTTTTGACCAAACCCTTTGGACTGGAGGTTCCCTTAGATGTTAGGAACCATAGGAATTTTACGGATCGAACGTTTGATTTGTATAGCCCGAGTTATAACTGTTTCACCGGAACCTGTCAGAACTGGACCAGCTGGGAAGATGGGTATTTTTGGAGTCCTTTGGGACTGAGTTGGGCTTAACCTTCAACATAGAAGTTTTAGTAGACATCCTGAGGTTTCCGAAAAGTCCAAAACCAGCCCCATAGGATGTCGGGAAGTCGAGTTGTGACTCGTTTTATGCGAACGTTATAATCTGTCCTCTGTTTGCGTTATTTATAAAGAATTGTTGAGTGAAATTAATGTGTAATCATGTTATGTGTTATCTTAAAGATGTTAAGTGTAATTTCGTAAATGTTAGGAACCTAAGTGTTCCTAGGGGATGGGTTAGGTAGTTAATAGATAATTCTAACTTCGTTAGAACGCGTTTTGATTAGATAATTACTTTTATTCTAGGCCCGAGTTAGTGCGAGACGTTAGTGAGCTCAAGTGTGTTCTTCTTTTCTTTGTCTTTGTGAAGTATATCAGGTAATTGTCTATGCTCTAATCCCCACCGGGATGCTCTTTAAATGTGTTTTGATGTTTTATAATTTATTGTGAGAATTGCATCCCGAAAAGGGACTTTTGTGGAAATACGACCATCTATTTTGATAATCTTTTTGATTCGATTGTGATCTTGGTTTATTTGAGTTGAGAAATTGGATGGTCTTTTATTCGAAGTTTTGTTAATGATTTTTGATAACTTGGGATGGTTTGACTTGAGAGTCGTGAGTTGAGTTTGAATATTGTTTAAATAATTCAAGTGGAAACGTTAAGCGGGTTTCGGGGGATAACCTGTTGTGCAGGTGTAACAACCTGCAGGGTTATGGACCAGGAGATCAGGGCTTCCTTCCCTGATATAGGATAGTATTTTGATGCCTTTGGTAGGCGATGTTCTTGATGCCTTTGGTAGGCGATGTTTATGCCTTTGGTAGGCGATGCTCTTGATGCCTTTGGTAGGCGATGTTTATGCCTTTGGTAGGCGATGTTCTTTAAGGGATTTGGTATCCGCGCAAATTAAAATATGGATTGGATGGGTTGAGGAAAACAGTTAAGGGTTAAAGGTTTGTAAAATGTTTGTTTCGATCCCTCTCCCCAAAATGAATTGAAATGAACTTAAACTGTTTTAAACGTTAGGGGTAGACATTATTGAGATTTCCCCCTCATTTTCTGAAATGTTTTGATTTCAGGTGAAGATCTAAATGCTGGGGACGGGAGTTAGAAGTGAGGACGACGAGTCTAGAAGTCCTTGAACCTTTTATATTGTTTCGTTATGAATTCTTAAAGTTGTTTTGAGTTGTTAGTAGTTACCGTTAGCAGACAGTTGTGTTTTCCTTTCTCGCCTTGTATTCCTTCGGGGATACGGCAGTGACGCCCAAACTAAATTTGAAGTCTTCCGCTAAGTTTTGTCTGTTAACGTTAGTTTGACTTTGACTTTTCTATAATTGAATTTCCGGGGCGTTACAATTATCCTTGAAGCAAAAACAAGAGTTGTGTAAATTTCTGAAGGAAGTACAGGTCCCAGATGGATTTTGCTCAAATATATCAAGGTGTGTAAATGTGAAAGAATGTAAGATCTCAAGATTGAAGAGTCATGATCACCACATTCTTCTACAGAGACTACTTCCCTTAGTCATTCGCACAGGCATGCCCATTAAAGAAGTTAGTGAGGCAATCATCGAAATGTCCATGTTTTTCAATGTCCTATGTGCTCATTAAAGATTGAAGACTTGGAGATGATCAAGGCCCAAATGCCACTAACTTTGTGCAAGTTAGAAAGGTGGTTTCCTTTGGCATGTTTTAATGTCATGCTACATTTGCCTATACATTTGGCAGATGAGGCTATTATAGGTGGACCGGTAACATTTCGTTGGATGTATTCTGGGGAGCAAAGCGTCTATGAACAAAAGTCACGTGTTCGTAATAGAGCACGTCCCGAGGGTTCAATGGCTGAAGGCAATGTTGCAAATGAGTGTATGACTGTTTGTGCAAGATATTTACATGGCAATGAGAAGCATTCGGGGCGATATAATGACGGTGGTGTACAATATAATAAAGTTCTAAGTATTTTCACATCCTAGTAGGCTACTTGGAGCTCCGAAACTGTTGGACATGGATGAGCGTGAAAAATGTAAAGCCCATATGTATGCTTTGATGAATTGCCCCGAAGTTCTACCTTTTATAGAGAAAGTTACATCTTTTATATGTATTTCATACATATTATAAGTATCAAAATGAAATACTAATGTTTTTAATTCCTTAGAGAACATGATTTTATGTTGGAGAATGATTCGAAGGAAATGACCCAAGATGAAAAGAATGATTACTTTGTCAAGTGGTTTAAGGTCAAAGTGAGTTGCTAATTACTGGATATATAGTGTTTTCATTCCCTTTTGTGTGAACTATTGGATGTCTTATATATATTTTTCCTTTGCAATCATAGGTAGAGGAGTTGGACCAAAAAGGAGCATGTCCCCATGGAAATGAATTATTATCATTGGCTCAAGGGTCAACTCCATATGTGAAGAGTTATAGCGGTTGTGTTACTAATGGCTATAAATTTCACACACTGAGTAGAGATACTGGTGCGAAGACACAAAACAGTGGAGTTTTAGTGGTTGGTAATGATGGGGATGGAGGAGCTAACATAGACTACTATGGGGTACTCACAGAGGTGTTTACTTTGGAGTATACGGGGGGCAATGAGGTTGTATTCTTTCGGTGTAATTGGTGGGATATAGATCCAAAAAGGGGAGTTAAGGTCGATAAGTTTGGCTTTGTGAGTGTAAATTCTCAACGCCTTCTCAATATTAATGATCCTTTTGTGCTGGCAGCTCAATCATCACAAGTTTTTTATGTGAATGATATTAGTCAAAAGGGTTGGCGTGTTGTGGTGAAGGTACAACCGCGAGATTCCTATGAGCCAGCTATCGATAGAGTTGAGGGTCAAGCAAATGAAGATGATAATGAAGCTTATCAAGAAAATGCTTCATTTACTACCCAAATTGGCACACATGCCTCCAATGATGACCTCGAATATACAAATGTTTGCCCTCCTGTTGATGCTCAAGCAGAAGTTGTTGATGTATCTTCATCGGCTAGAAAATCCAAAAGATCTAGGCGAAAATGAGTTCCAAAAACCTTATGGTTATGTAACAAGACATACATATGATATTTTGGTTTTGGCTTGTGCACTCTGTCTTAATTGTAATTTTATTTTATATTTTGGGGTGAATGTCATTATGTAGGAAGTTATTTATGTTTTGAATTTCCTTATATATATCTTGCTGTTGGTTTTTTATGTCCTGATTTATATGGTAATATGTTTTGGTTTATGTTTTGCGTTTTTGCCCGAAATAGGGAATACAGCACCCCAAGGGAAAGGTTCAAGAAAGTTGAGATTTCTATCTCTTGGTGCACTCTCTCGAGGGCGACTATTGGGCTTAACACCAACAATGCATGAGACAGATGTGGTAAGTGTTTCCCTTACCATTTATGGGGGCCATAATATGAAAAACCAACTCAATTTTATCGAATTTATAATATTGCATGGCCATAAAATAGTTTGTCTACAAAAAATCGAGGGTTGGAAGCTATGAGGCTTAATTTGTATTTTTTGTTGGAGTGTATCATTATATCTAAGTTATATTTAGACTGCATGATCTTTCTTATATATAGATAACCATCTGTGCACTTACCATTCATTTTCGCATTAAAATGGATCAAACGTACAAGGTGTCAATAGAGATGCACAACCGGAAATTCCAGAATGGTAATCAAGATTTACTTGCCTTCTTAAGTGTAATCCTTTGTCAGGAAAGTTGTATAAATGATAATGTTTTTGTAATTGTGAAATAGGGTCCTACGTGATGTTATAGGACCTCTTATGGAAAAGAATGGGGAATCTTCTGTAGAGGTGAATGGTGGACATGTCATCCACAAGAAGAATGGGGTGAGTGTCTCCCTCGAACATTAATTATTCAGGTTGAGTCGTATGCCTTGATAATGATATTTCAATGTTTGCTTATTTATTTTTCTGTTGGCATTAGAATGAGTCAAAGGAACATTGTTTGAATGGAGATGGCAAAGATGTAGCTAATGGGGATGCTGATCAATCTTGCCAAATGACTGAAGGTTTGATAACCATTTATGTCTTTAGCATTTGTTACTCTTTTTGATACAGTAGCTGCTGGTTAAAAACACAGTATTCAAATTCTGACCAAATATATCATTTCATTGCTCATTGGAATGGTCAGTGTGAGATTCTCTGTAAGTGCCCATTAATCTGTAATCATAACTGGTTCTTAATGATTTTACTGCTACTATGTGCTCATCTATTGTGTTTATTGGGGAAATTGTTTAATCGACATCGATTGTGAGTTATTAGCCCCCTTCTAAGTCTTCCCCTCTCTCCGATTTGGGTTCTGGGGTTTTGATGGAAACTTATTTCCTGATTTTTGAGCTGAAATTATGGAATTAATCTGCTCAAAATTGTTGTCTTCTAATATTATCAGGGAACCCTTTGAAATGTGTGTTCTTGGGATGGAAGAATCATGGTTGAGTTATTGCATGTTGTTGTTTAGGATTGTTGTTGAGTTGAATTTTATCTTTTAAGAATACATTTTGGGTGATGATCATATGAATAGAGCCTTTGGGGAAATCAACTAATTTCTGTGAGATTTGCATAATGACGACGATTAAATGTGCTTTCTATCAACAGCTGCCAGCTTATCAATTGATTGAGCTGGGTTTCCTTGATCCTGGTGTAGTAGGTGTTACTCACTGCAAATGAAGCTTATTTTGATAGATTTTATTAGAGTATAAGTTATTTCTGTTGAAGTACAATTAACTATGTTGTCTATTTTCTTCCCTGGTGACTGTTGTGCTATTATTGCCTTGAACAGTTTACTTTTTCACAACTATGATCTGCAGTTTCCAAATACTGCTTTCCTTTATTTGATCCTGTGAAGAACTAGTTACTTCATACTATTGAGACACATCTCTTTCTTAAAAAAAGAACTGGTTGGAGTTTGCAAACAATATTCGTGAAAGGGAACAAACTCTGATATAATTCTTTGTTGTATTATCTGTCCATTCAAGTTTCAACTTGGAACATAAGCTAATGGTCATTATAGAAACTTCAAGGGAATCAGTTGGCAGAAGATGTGGAAGATATTTGATATGCATATGACCAGTGAATTCGATTAGCTACCAATTTTGATTTTTGGTTATATGAATAATAATTTGTTAGCTAATATATTACTTCTCCATTATAGTTAATAATTTAATAATTTTATGAACCGTATTATCCATTTTAGTCTTTCATGAATTGATTAGTTTTTATTGCGTTTCTTTGCATCCAGTATTGCATTTCATTGGCATTCTTCAATTATTCTTAGTAAAGGACTGACTGGGTGAAGTGATTAGCATTGTACGTGGGAACGTGGGAGTGAAGACAATCTGTGACAAATTAATGGGCACTTACAGTGCCTCGTGCTAACGATTTCACAAATTAATATGGATTCAGGTGTTTCTTTATATCATTTGAGCACAAAATGCTTAACACCCTCTTCAAATTGAGTGCAGATATGATTACAGATGATGGTAGTGGTACTGGTGAAACAAGAAAAAGAAAACGAAATTCCAAAGGACGGGGTAGGAACAAGGTTCGGCAAGTGGCAACCCTTAAGCATGGCCAAAAACTTGAATTAGCTTTCTACAATAATGGTCCAGTAGGTGACAACCAATGCCCACTTTCAAGGCATATCGGCAAACTCGTTCGTGATCGAAACATGCTACCGATCCAAGTGCGTAATTGGAGTGCAATATCTTCTGAGGATAAAGAAAAATTATGGAGAGCTATTGCAGTAAGAGATCCATATTCTTATTAATATCTCCTTATAATATGATAAATAAATGTTTTAGTGATAGCTTGCCATGTTCGTATATTATTATGTGGGTTTAGAATTCATATTATATATGTGCAACAGGATAAGTTTCATGTAGAAGGTGGTCTTGAAAAGCATCGTACAAGCATCATGAGTAAGGCTCGGACTACATGGAACAAATGGCGCGGGGAAATGAGTCAACTACACCTGAAAAATGTGTCCACCCTTGACGCCATTGCACGGACAACATTCCTAAAGGTTTACTTAAAGAAGATTGGGAATGGTTGGTGATGGAGCATTACAGATCCGTAATTTATTGTACGTACTCGATAATTTGACAACTTATTAAATGTGAATTTTTATGGTTTCTCTCCCTTTTTTATGTCTTAGGGAAGTGGTCAGTGTCTATTATATCATCTTGTTTAACTCATCGAATTGTGCATGGAATGTAGATAAAGAGTGTAAGAAACTCTGAGAAAAGAGGTAACTTGACCAACCTTCCTCGCACCGGTAGCAAGCCGATTCGACAAATTATATACGACGAGCTGGTATATGTACAACGTTTTAATAAGAGTTTTTGGTGTTTTTTTTTAATCAAGCTAATGTGAAGCATTCTTTTAATGTCTTTTATATCTTTACGTTAGGGGGGAAAAGAGGGAAAGCAACCAAGCGTTGCCGATATCTTCAAAAGAACACGAAGAAGGAAGGATGGTACATTGACCGAAGAGGCAAAAGCTAAACATGTATTATTTAAATTTTGTCATTTTTCAACGATTTTGTATTGTCGAAGCATTGATTTTTCATTTACTTATCTAAGTTTGTATACAATATATTGAACTTTGAATATAGGATGACATTAAGATAGAATTGGAAAAGAACCCGACAGCTCCTACTATTGATATAGTGGAGAAGTGTTTTGGCCTTCAAACAAAGGGTCGCGTCATTTGCTTCGGAGAAGGGGTGACTCCTCGGGACTTTAGGGGTCCTCTACCAAGTAAGGCTGAATTAAGAGCCGAACTTAGAGCTGGCAAAAATTCGGGTCCGGGTAAATTCGGGTCGAACAAATTTGGACAATGTCAAAATTCGGACGAGAAATTCATGTCCGGACCCGGTTTTGTTTCGAGTCGAACTGGGTCGGACAATTCGGACGAAGCAAAAATCGGGTGCGGACAATAGAAAAAAGAGAAATTTTATGTCCGAATATTCGGTTAATTCGGTCAATATCAAAATTCGGACGAAAAATCTATGTCCAAACCCGGTTTTTCCGGGTCGGACAATTCGGGTAAATCGGGTCGGACGAAATTTTGCCAGCGCTAGCCGAACTTCAACAGAAAGACCAAGTTATTGCTGAGTTGAAAGATCGACTGGAAAACGTTGAGGGTCGTGAAGAAGAACATCAAAAAAAGATTGCTGAAATTGAAGCATCTCATGAAAAAAAATATGAATTGCTTTTCGGTGAAATCTAGAAGCTAAAGGACAAACTCAGTCACATCGAATGAACCGGGTCACCATCTTCTAACCCGGTAAGTGCAACTTCTCTCTTCTTTCAGGGCTGTGAATTTTACATTGAGTTGGAGTTATAATGACTTTGGATATATGAAACTTGAAGGATCATAGTTACTTGGATGTGATTGACTGTTTGAGTTGAATAGGGTATATATTTGGTTGAATTGGGGTGTGCTAATTGAGTGAGTAGCTTAGTGATTGTAATCTGATCCATTATTTATGGGTTTTCTTATTTATAGTTGATAAATGAGAGATTAGCTAATTATTAAGAACACTAGAGAGAGAAAAGCAAACCCATCGATCTCCCTTTACAATATGGCTTTGGGTTATCTTCCAATTAATGTAGTTTGAAAAACCTAGATCTATTCTTCTGCCATGGATACTATAAAGCATCCAGATCGTCATCATCCAGATCGTCATGCTTTGTCCAATTCTTTCGTCAGTCCCATCACCCTTCTTCCCATATATATGTTTGTCTTGCTCGACCACCGCCAAGTCAGTTCAACCATGGCACATAAGTCTTTCTCATTTTTTGACATAATGCTGCAGACCCCGTTTTTGTCTTCAGTCTTCTTTCTTGCTTGAAAAAAAAAAGAAACCTTCTTTACTACCGAAATCAGCCTAGATCGACTATATATGCTGTGAAAATTGGACACAACAACTCAAGTTCATCTTTGAAGAGTCGTTTTCGGCAACAAGTTGTCAAAAAGACCACTCCTTGGAGTCAATTTGAACGAGCTAATTAATCTCTCATTTGTAAACTATATATGAAGCAAAAATGGAACTTTTCTCAATATATATAAACTCTTTTTGCTTTCATATATGTAGGTACGATAATAGTGTACGTGGACATTTTGGTTGTTGAGTACAATCTACAGAACTTTTGGGACGCTTTGACTTGGTGACAGATCATATGCGTTTTGGGGTATATTATACGCAATGGCTTTATGCGCCATGGATATTATCAATTAACAGGATGTACCTTTTGTGGGGTAATGGATGTATTGGTTTGTTGCATGTGTTTTGGTTATGTCACCATATGCAAACTTGGCGTTGTAAACGTTACATTTACGGTCTATGAGAATGACTTATGATTTAGACTTTCATATATATTATATATATAATGTTTTATATGTGTGGTTGACAAGGAATAGATGATAATATTGACTGTTATTTAAATTTTATAGGTTAATTTAGCAGGATAATTTAAAAATACTATTTAGTGGGCCATCAATACTTTTGCGTCTGGGACAAAATCCGGTCGTAAATATTGTAAACAACGAAATAAGCAACAGATTTCTACATGGTCAGTAATGAATGGTAAACCCATCGGTAATGTTGATGAATAATTATGACGGGGAAGAAAACCCGTCGTAGATAAGCGAAAAAAACCCGTCGTAGATGGGCTCTGATGGGAGTACATGGGCGTTAATTTTTAGGACGGACAGGAGAAAACCCGTCGTAGATGGGCGTTAATTTTTAGGACGGACCTTAACACCCATCATAAATAAACTCAGGTCTTTTACGACGGGGTGGTTGTAAATATCTTTTAACGGCGAGGCCTTTTGTGACGGCTTCTGACGGGAGCTAACCCCGTCGTAAATTAGCTTTACCGACGGATTTCCTTCCAATTGCGACGGTATTTCCCTTCGTAAAAGACAAAAATTCTAGTAGTGAACCTTCAAGCCACTTGCACTGACTTCTAGGCCATTCGATGGATATTGGTGGCTGAAACATTGCTAGAATCCCGAGTGAAATAACCTTAGAGGGGGTGAATAGGGTTGTATATATAGAAAATTCTACAACTTAATCAACATGTTAATAACACTTTTATGAACTGAATAAACTTCTTTATTGATGAATTCAAAGTGCTAAAAAGTAGAAGTGGTTACAAACTCAGCACTGTCAAGGATTGTGAGGTCCTGATCAATAGGTGTTTACAAGTGCAGAAGATTTAGAGTGAATTTCTGCAGTAATGGCCTCACAACTGAGGCAGAACGAAGGAAATGTTTGAACTCACTAAAATGAGATCACTCAATCACTTTAGCTATACGACCCTGAGGTCCTCATCAGTTATCAACTAACTGGTTACACAACTCACTACTAATCCCTAGTGCTTACAAATCAATTTACTTGCTTGGAAATCGTTAAGGGTTCCTTGGAACTTCATATTGTATTTATAGTTTGAACTTCTTCAATCAGCACATTCTCTTTCCTTGGGTGAAGATTGTTTCCTTTCTTGTTTGATCTCCAATCTTCTTATATTCGGCATCTTGGGAGATTTATTCCATTCCGTTGGATATCTTCAAGAGAAGATTACTTGTCATAATAAGAACAGAGAATCTGAAGTAAGGGAATAAAGATAATGTAGATAACTTCCCTGATTTTAAACTTGATTGCATTCTTTCAAACAAAATCTTTACGTTGACAATACTGCCATTGCTGGAGGTCCTCAATGGCGGAAATCCGGAGGTTCTCAAAGCGGGAATGGGATTCTTCACAGAGATTTAGAGCAACATAGTTGGGAACGAAAGAAATGTAAGAAATTTTTAAAAACTAACACAAAATAGTGAGTCCTAGTGAGAATCGATAATCAAATAAATCAATCGAAGTATAGGTTTGCATTGCAGCACCAACCATTGGACAAGACGTCAACAGTGTGCAGATTCAATACCAGAACATGATTAGTAAAGGAATATTAGGGCTCCTGATCGAAGACAATTGGCATCGCTGAAGGGAGAAAACCCAACAAGACTAAAAATACAGTATATAAGACATCTTGCTAATGAAACTAAGCATCAATTGGGATCAAAAATAGTTATACTAGAATTAGAAGCATCATTAAATTAAGGTCACTATTAAGACCCTGTTCTTTTATACGATGCGGTGTAATACTATATGGTACCACGGGTCCGCAACTCACCATACAACTTGATATTCTTCCACATTTTACCATATCATTCATACCACACTTTACCGGAATCATTATCAAGATATCTCCTCACTTTTCTTCTCTACTTTTTACATTCTTTCTTTTCACCAACCACATCAATCATACTTTCCATAAATTTTACCATACCATTCTACACCTCACCGCCCTTTTCATAATTTCACTATACCGCACCATTTCCGCACCATACCGACGATACAAAAGAATAGAGCCTAGAAGGATTTTGACCCAACAATTAAAGTTTCCTATTACCTCCGTCCCAAAATGTTTATCATTTAACTTAATTTTAACCATTGATCATGCACAAATTATAATAAATTACAATATAAAACTACCGTCATTAGAAAAACAACTTACTAAAAATTACAATAAGGATAATTTCATATTGTAACTCATCATTATAATCTATGAGTTATCAACGGTCGAAATTTAGTCAATGGACAAATATTTTGAGACGGAGGTAGTAGTTAGCACGAGGCATGGCCAAGTTTTAGGAAATTTGATATATATATATATATATAAGAGCCCTTCCACTTCTGCGATTTTGCCCAAAAATAGTTAATTTTACGGCAAATCATTACTTTTCTCTCTCCTTATTTTTCTTCTCTACTTTTTACATTCTCCCTCCTCACCTACCCCACATACCAATAACCCACCACAATTCCACCACACCCCACCACAATTCCACCACACCTCACCACACCATTCCGCAAAATACTGCATAAAAGAACAGGGCCTAATTAAAGGCACTATTTTATATATATGTAAAGAAAAATAAACGAAGTGTACACAGACAAAACATTATTTGGGTGTTCAGAATTGGGCAAGTAATCGCCAACCCTAGAGCTTCTGTTGCACGTGAACTTCAAATCCAGAAGAAGAGTACGTACGTGCAAAGATAAAAACAATTCACTTGTAGTAAACGTGCACGTACGTAGTAATTAATACCACTGCTAATGTCTATGTAAGTATCTACCCTCTAATTCCTATAATTTTTGTTTTTTTTAATTTAGGTTCACTGAATACTTGGCCATTTAAACAACTTAATCTTTAACCTAATCTATGGACTAAAGATCGAATAAATTAGGTGCCTACAATTATTTCAGCAATCTTTATTGTTTCTTTTCATGTTTCTGTTCATGATCAAGTTGTCGCCGCAATATTATATATTATACTCGTTTTAATTTTGATTTTGGGGTCTAATCCCAATTAGTACAGTTAAAAAAAATTATTGTAACACTATGAATCATTCATTATTAATAGTGAAAAGCAAAATTATAAATATCTTGATATAAGATGGATGATTATAATCATCTTTCATTTCACCTAAATCACTCACAAAGTTAAATTTAAGTATATTTAAATCATTATAAAGGTATATTTCATTACTTTGCGATTATTACAACTTATAAAAAATATATAAATAATTATTTATTTATATTTTTTCATAAATATAAAGCTATATATATAAAATATGTATTTTTTTACTATAATTAATAAAATTAGGCTACTATTTATGTTGTTTGACCTAGCTAATAAATATTATACTATTATAGTTGATAAATATATATAAGTATTAGAGAAAATACTATTTAAAAAAAATAGAAATGTGAAATATGGACAATTTAAGGTGGTTACCATCTTGGTCAAGATGTGTATCATTATTATCCAAAGTGAAATTAACAAAGTACAGCTCATTGAGAGAGTAAACAACATCAATCTATTGCTTCAATTCCAATTGCAAAATTAGAAAGGAGGGGAAAGTGGAAACGTACCTCATGCAATGCAAGGCTCAACCATATGTACTGATAATGTAATATCATTTAGGCCGTGTTCTTTTTTGCGGTTGGAAAACTGCGGTGCCACAATCCATCGCAATTTGTCACAACCCACCACATTTTGTCGTAAATCATTACTTTTCTCTCTCCTCACTTTTCTCTTCTACTTTTTACATTCTCTCTCCTCACCTACCACACATACCAATAACCTACCACAATTCCACCACACCCGACCACAATTCCACCACACCTCACCACATCATTCCGCAAAATACCGCATAAAAGAACACGACCTAACTGAAAGATGTATCGAACATATTTTGGTAACCCAAACAAAATAAAGACTAGCCGATAAATTAAAGGTGAAGAGGGAGCTCCCTTCAGTCCAAGACGTGACAAAGATAACAAAGACATGGCTCCCGCTTCATTGTATCAGTAACCTCGTCCATCTTATCATACATATATCGTGACGAGGCTCTTGAAACAATGACTCAGCAGCCACGTCTTTTGTTATTTCCATGCCAGGACTGGACTGAAGAGAGCTCCCTCTTCCTAATCTCGTACATATATATTTCCTTCTCTAATAAAAACCGTAATAATAGTTCCTAACAATTATCGATTAATAAAAAGGTTACGTTACACAAAATTTGAAGAGCGAACATAGTAACGTAGAGAGGGAGCTCCCTTCAGTCCAAGACGTGACAAAGAAGAACAAGGACGCAGCTCCTACTTCATTGAATCAGTAACCTCATCCATCTATATCATTCTATTATAATTGATAAGGCTATTGAATCAATGAGTTAGCAGCCAAGTCTCTTGCCTTTTTCCCTGCCTCGGGCTGGACTGAAGAGAGCTCCCTCTTTCTACTCACATGTTCCCTCCTCCTTTATTCCCCCTTATTGTCAATAACAACAATCATATATAGAATTGATAACTACTATTAGGCCGGGTTCTTTTCTGCGGTATGGTTCGGAGAGGTGTGGTGGAATTGTGGTAAGTTATTGGTATATGGGGTAGGTCATGAGAGAAAATGTAAAAGTAGAGGAGAAAAGTGAGGAGAGAGAAAATTAATGATTTGTGGTAAAGTGTGGTGAGTTGTAACGAATTGCAGTATGCTGTGGTACCGCAGTTTGCCAACCGCAGAAAAGAACAAGGTCTTAGTATAGATTTTACTGAGATAACCTAAGGTACAAAATGGAATATACATGAAAAACTCTTTTAAGCCCCGTTATTTTACGTGGCTGGTTGGTTGCAGTTCCACACTGCATCACAACTTTCCATA
The DNA here is from genome assembly GCA_029582165.1 of Portulaca oleracea. NCBI lineage: Eukaryota > Viridiplantae > Streptophyta > Magnoliopsida > Caryophyllales > Portulacaceae > Portulaca > Portulaca oleracea. The sequence continues at coordinate 9,287,058 of CM055880.1, forward strand.
TTCCATTTTATTAAAATTAAACTAACTTTTTCCAACTCACCACAATCCACCACATTTTTTCCCCACCGCACACAACCAACCAGAACCAGCCGTATAAAAGAATGGGGTAAAACCAATAGGGTAAGAAAAAGCAAAGTTAAGAGGTTAAGATCAACCCTAATTGAAGACTATGAAGTGTTGTATGTGTGATTAGACCTAATACCAAATCAATTTGGAAGGAAGATGGAAAACATAAGAACTTTGGTGGGTGTTTGAGAGAGAGAGGAAGATGGTAAGAGAGTGAGGTAATAGTAATAGCAAGCAAAGAAGGGTTGAGGTACGAGGAAGAGAGAAGGGAAAGAAACCCTATAAATAGGGCAAGGAAAAGGCAAACTAGTACAATAATAAGCATATTAAAATAGACAATAAAAATAAAAAATAAAAAAAAGTTGAGGGCTGAGGCATAGGGGGACATAAAAGGACATGAAAATCTAAAGGCAAAGTAAAGAGGAGATTGAGGAGGGAACATGACGATGAATTTGCTACTACAAACAACTCTGTCAATATTCCCTGCTATTATACATTTTTCATATTTATATTTTTGGTACGTTGTAAATTAAAATCTGAGCCTGTTTTTCAGCATAAATCTCTCTCTCTTTCTTTCTTTCTTTCTCTGTGAAGTGAGCTGTGAGTGGTCTTTTCCCTGTAGTACGGTACGAGCTGATTGCATACATCAAAACCAATCCAAATCAAATCATCCAGCTGTATGGTTCTCTAATTAACTTGCACTGCTAGGGCAAAGCTGAGCTTTTGCAGTCTACTCAGTTTCATGGATAATAATAAGCATCGTTATCCCTATATGTCTTTTGACTATTTTCCATTTATGAAATTATAGGATGTAGAATCATGACCTGTTCTTTTATGCGGTATTTTGCGGAATGGTGTGGTTAGGTGTGGTGGAACTGTGGCGGGTATGGTGAAATTGTAGTGGGTTATTGGTATGTGGGGTATGTGAGGAGAGAGGAGGTAAAAAGTAGAGGAGAAAAGTGAGGAGAGAGAAAAATAATGATTTGCGGTAAAATGTGGCCGGTTGTGCCAAATTACGATAGGCTGTGGCACCGCAGTTTGCCAACTACAAAAAAGAACAGGGCCTCAAAGGGAAATTACCCCTTTTTAGAAAAATTAATTTCACATTTTGTGTTTGAAATAAGGAAAATTGTATTTTAATAATCCCTATTTTCTGTGTTTTGTATGGTAATAACCCATACTTTATTTTTATATTTTGATAGTTTAAAAAAATATAAATTGTATTTTAGTGGTGCGAAATCAACATACACATTTTTTTTCATTCATGTCCCATATTGTTATAAAAAAATTTCATTCCTTCCTCTTAAAAGGTTATAAAGTGTAGTTACTAAAAAAATTTAAATTATTTTTTTAAGAATCCGAGCAATTACTATGATTTTTTTAAATGAGTAAAAGTGAAAAGATCGAATAAAATTGGAACAAACATTGTAAATTCACTAAAATTGTTGGCAAATATTGTGCAAAGTTTTGAATCAAACGCAAATTAAAATCAATGATATTTAGAATATATATTCGGTGGTGTCCTGAAGAATACAATTTTATTTTATTTTTACCACCAGAATCCAAAAACAAAATATAGATTATTGACATACAAAAGCTGAGAGTAGAAATTATTATAATTTAATTTTCCTTGAAATAAGGGTTTACTTGTGAAATAATGGATCCAACATGACTCAATTTAGATATGAATAATTCGACAACCAAACTTAACAAAACTTGCCTTGATTGCCGAAAAGTGAATGGTGCAAATTTAGTTTATATCAACCCTAAGAAACACTGATACTTTGGGCGTGGTTCGTAACAAGTTTTTTGGGTAGCGTGTAGCTTTTCGGACAGTGTTAGTTACTTGACCAAACAAAAAGCTATTTGAAGTGTTTGATAAGTAACTTTTCATATTAGTTTTTTGGATTCAATAAACTAGTTTTCAAAAAATACTTGAAGAAACTTTTTGAGGTAATTTTTCACAAATAACTATTTTATCAAACACTTACCTACAATCAACTAAACCCAAACAACTACTAATTGATTGTCAAACATGTCCTTTATCTAAATTTACATATTTGTGTCCGACACGCATCAAATACCGACACTCTTAAACACATAGAAAACATGATAACGTAAATAAACTAATAAACTTTTGTTATTTGTAGTGGTAGGATGCAAATACCATGAACATTGCTATTGTTTTTATACAAAGATAACCCTATCAAAGGGTGGAAACGTACATTAAAGTTTTGAAAATCCAAGTATTATCGTATGTTAATTATAGGTGTCTATGTTTCTTAGATAAAAACGGAGTAATTGTGATGAAAGTTAAGTTATACCAAACGTAACATTGTGTTGAATTTGCTAAAATACATAGGAACATATATTGTTGAATTGTACTCAAAACTGTTAGAATTCTAATGATAGACACTTAATTATACTGGGTGTGTTTGGTACAATGGAAAACTGTTTTCTAGGAAAATGGTTTTCCTTGGAAAATGATTTTCTTAGAAAATGAATTTTCATTTGATATTTTCCCGTGTTTAGTACACGGGAAAATAATTTTACTGGAAAACGATTTTCACATGTTTGACAATAAGGAGACAGAGATTAAAATGCATATGTGTGAGAGAGAAAAATATTAAAAAGGATGCATGAAAGAGAGTGGTGGAGAGAGACTAAAACGGGTGTAAGATAGAGTGGTGGAAAGAGAGAGAGAGAGAGAGAGAGAGAGAGAGAGAGAGAGAAATATCAAAATGGGAGTAGGAGAGAGAGTCATGGAGAGAGGAAAACGAGAGAGAGAGAGAGAGAGAGAGAGAGAGAGAGAGAGAGAGAGAGAGATATCAAAATGGGAGTAGGAGAGAGAGTCATGGAGAGAGGAAAACGAGAGAGAGAGAGAGAGAGAGAGAGAGAGAGAGAGAGAAAGTTGAGAGATAAAATATTAAAACGGTGTAGGAGAGAGAGTGATGGAAGAGAGAAAAACGAGAGAAAAATATTAAAATGGGTGTATGAGAGAGAGAAAGATGAGAGAGAGAGAGGGAGAACATGATTTTCCTTAAGTTGGAGTCAAGAAAATAATTTACAAAGGGGTGGGGGGAAATCATTTTCTTGGCAAATGATTTTTGCCCATTTTCCAGTCACCAAACACCGGAAAATGGGAAACATTGGAAAATGGGGAAAATGATTTTCATCTCAACCAAACACATCCTAAGTCAAAAATGATACAGCCCCTAATAACAAGCATGTGTTGTTCCATTCTATTTCAAGCCATATTTACCAAGTATGTTGGATATAATTTAACTCAATGGCATTTTACCTCCATGTTAATTCAAGTTGGAGGGTCATTTCTGGTCTAATTCAAATCAATGATGCTATACGTGTCCAATGTTGGAAGAAAATTTTGACTGCATTTGGATTTGTATGGCTTTTAGGGTAAAGTAAGATTAAGTTAGACTATTTTGGAAAACCTGCTCAATCAACTCAGTGATTACTCGTTAGGACATGTTTATCAGGAAGTTAATTTTATGGCAGATTGGATAGTCAATTAAGGCTACATTTTAAATTTACAACCGTCTGAGACAATAGCCCATTCCCGGAATTGTCTTCTAAAAATATACTGATAATTTGGGGAGATGCTTTCGCAGAAATTGCAAAGTTGTACAAAGTTATCTTTTATTTTAAAACTGTACAAAGTTGTAAGAAATTGCAAGAAGCGGCGAAAATTTATAAGCAACACTACAGAGTTGTAATAAGAGATATGAAAGTAGCTTAAAAAATTGGTCAACAGTTAAAAATTATAAGGCTATATATACAAGTAAAAAATATAAATTGAACTATATATGTGGTGGTTTATCAATAAAAATCACATTGATTAACGTTGAAAAGTTTATGAGATTCACCTTTGTGTTCCACTAACCCAAAGACTCTGAGTGAGGAAGTTGAACAGCCACCAGGTTTTGAGAAAAACTTTGTCACTCTTGAGGAAGTCTCAACGGATGGAGAAATTGAAAAATTGCAAGGGAAGGAAGTAGAAGAGGCATTACAGCTCAACCACGACATTGGAGTCAGAATTGTAGGAAACAAGAAAACGTTTGCTCATCTCATTGAACAAAAATTGAAGAAACCCTCAGAAGGTGCTCGAAAGGACAAAAAGAAAAGGAAACAACCGTCTGAACAGAAGTGATGCGTATTGCAGCGTGGAACGTGAGGGGCATCGGGCGCCCTCAAAAGAAAAGAGATGTCCGCAGACTGATTAACAAAGAGCACATTGACTTGATGGGTTTGCTTGAGACAAAGCATGACACATTCAGTAACCTGGACCTGATGAGATGCTGGGGAAACTACCAGCTTGATTTTGTCGATGTAGCAGCTATGGAAAGATCAGGGGGCATTATAGTAATGTGGTCTAAAGAAGAATTTGAAGCAAACTCGATCGTGAAACAACAGAGATGGGTGGGGATTGAAGGGAAATTCTTTAAGGAAAATTTTGAGTGTGTGATTTGCTTGGTCACTTTGGATGCATAGAAACTCTATTGTGCATGAGGGAGCACAACCAAACATGGCTAATGTTGCTCAGAGCACCAGATGGCGAGTCGCTGTGTGGAGTCAACAATGGAATGCAAACATCCACTACAAAGCCGATGACTTAGCCAGAAACTTCAGCTGCATTCCTCTCCTATTTCCATGAATTCTCCACCCTCACAGGCTGTTGGAAGCACCTTGCTCGGGGTGTGACTTTGTTGGTCGCTGTTTACCTTTGTTTTCTTGACTCTGTCGTCTGTTTCTGTTTTGCCCTGTTTGTGTTCTTTGTTTGGTGTTGTTTTCTCTGCCTAGCGGGCTGGACTTTGTCTTGTGTTGGCCTTTGCCATACCAATCAAAAAAAAAAACCCCAAAGTGAGATTGCACTAATCAAAATTCCCGTTAATTAGGGTGTGTATTCACCTAAACCTTAATGTAATTAAATATCAAATAAAATAAAATACCCAAATTATATATTGTCTATGCCCTAAACTTTTTCGGCTGTTATGTAAATTTAAATATCAACAAAGTGTGATTGGAAATTTGAAAAACAATTTTACCGCTATATATATGTATATTAAGAGATGAATCTGGCCCAGAGACTCTATTTGTGTAAACTAAAAGACGATTACGCACTTTATATATATTTGGAAGAAAAAACCTTCAATTCCCAAATGTGCGATGTCTCATTTCATCACTCATCTTCTCTAAAGTCGCCAGGAACTCTTCCCCTGTCATAAACCTTAACCAAAACTTGTGATTCACTCATAAATGTTGAGAATGTTGGGTTAATTCTTACGGTTTGAGAAAGTTAAAATTTTCCAGTTAGTGGTTAAAATATTTAAAAACTCTGGGTATGTTTGAGGAAGATTTGAAGAACTTAGACACTAGACTCTAGGTGTTTCAGGAGGACAAAACCTACATATTGGGAAAGCAACATGACAACAGATTGGATCGCATAATGTCATCAATACAATGTGTTAGGATGGTGTCCTAAAATCATGTAAATTGATCAGAAAGTTTGTTTCTTAATTATATTAGAAAATTATTTAGTTTTCCTAGTTATATTGAATTTCCCAATTATATTAGGTTCGATAAATCTAATTGGTGTGGCGACCAAGGTTTGGTTGTAGCTTGATGGCCAAATTAGGTTTGATTTTCCATATATATATACCTAAGCTGTTGAAGGTGTGTGCCTAGCAAGAGGCGGAGAGACTGAGGAGAATCCTTAAGCCAACTCCATCAAGAAGCAAATAAGAGGTGTGAGCATATTGTGCTCGTATGCAAGTGTTTCACCTCATGAGGTTAGTCAATTCACTAGGATCGAAGAGTTGTATTTGTGAGGATTTTGAGGGTGATCTATTGTCTTAGATCAGTACCTCACCTATTGATCTCATGACAGAGCTGAGATGTGTGTTGTAATTTGGATTTTTCATGTTAATATTATCTCTGTTTGTTTTTGTTGTTTTTATGTTATAATTCTCAATGCTTGAAGCACTCTCACTCTTCACACACACATATATATAGGAAAATTGGATTATAATAATCCCTAATTTTATGAATTGGACAATAATAATCTCTACTATCAATTTGGATTCTGGTGGTAAAAAAAAAATGGATTGCAGTGGTACCAAATTCACCTCCACATTCTTTTTATTTTTTTTCATTCCTACCCCATATTGTTTTTGTTTTTTTTGTTCCTAGCTACCCCTAGAAAGGTAATGAATTGTAGTTTCTAAAAAAAAATTTTAAATTAATTTTTTGAGACTCTAAGTAATTATTATGATTTTTTCCAAAGGAATAAAAGTGAAAATATGGTAAAAAATAGTAGAAAAATTGGAAAAAAACTGGGAGAAACGCCGTAAATTCATTAAAAATCATGGCAAAGCGTTATGCCAATTTTTGAATCAAATGCGACACAAAATCTATGATATTCAAGGTATTCTCTCAATGATGTCCCACTACAATCCAATTTTATTTTTTTTTGGAACACCAAAATACAAATTGAAAGTAGGGTTTATTGTCATCCAATTTGTAAAAGTAGGGATTATTAATTTATTAGAATCCAATTTTCATATATATATATATATGTATATATATTCTTATTTGGCTGCAGATTTACTCCAACATTTCATTTCCAACACAATGATATGGGCAAAATATAATTCTAAAAAAAATCTTAAACATCTTAAGAGATGATACGATTGGGCATATCCTTATCAGAAGAGACATTTAACAGAAAACATAGGTGACAATCTGACTTATTAGGATAAGCATGGTAGAATTCTTCCTGCCTTTATTCCAATTAGTGGACTATAGTTAGGTGGATTAATTTGTTGATCTCGTAGATTATTGATTGAGGAGTACATGACATTCAATTCAACCATCCATCATTATCTATGATCTTAAGTTTGGTATGTCGGTACGTTTGATTGGTTTTTTATAATTGGGACGAAAATAACTATTTAATATCAAATTACATCGAAAACTAGGGTTTTTCCTAATCCGATTACACACATAATATAAGCAATTGCCAAAATCTTCCGATGCCAAAAAAAGTAAAAAATAAAAAATAAAGAAATTTCATTATAGTCTTTTCTTTTGTGAAGTAAGTAAGAAATTACCTGCATTTATTTACTTTATCTATTTTTGTTTACCTTACGTATTACCTAAAATATTGTTAGAATATATCTATTTCTATATTCAAAGTGGTTAGTTAGTTAGTTAGTTAGTTAGGGTTTATATGGAAAATCGTTCTATAACTAACATAAGTCCATGAAGAAATTTATTCCGACGGAATGTTAAGAATTGTATATATGGTCAAACCTAAGTTTTAATAACTACCATCTTAAATGAGATTAACAGACATCAAATGTTATTTTTATCCCAAAATTATTTCATTACATGTTTAGTATGCTCATTACGTAACATAGATCAGATTCATAGCTTTGGCCCTTGCTTACGTAGTAGGTTGCATTGGTGAGATTTTCACATATTTTGACGAAGACAAAAATTGTGTAACATATATATCACAATAACAAGTTCAACTCATGGCTCCAATTTCATTTGAAGCATTCTAATAACAAACATCTTTCATCTTGCCTTTGTAACTTTAATGGTTTGTTCATTTGTTGTTTTTACGATCGCTATTAAATTCAAGAGTATGATCTCCAACACTTATTTTTAGGATAATTGGATTCTAATAATCCCTACTTTCACCAATTGGATAATTGTGGACCGTATTTTTACTTTGTATTCTGGTAGTCCAAAAAAAAAACTTGGATTGTAGTGGGATATTTTCGAGGGAATCATAGATTTTGTGTTGCATTTGATTCAAATTTTAGTATAACACTTTACAATGATTTTTAATGAATTTACAGCGTTTCTCCCAATTTTTTTTACTATTTTTTACGATTTTTTCACTTTTATTATTTTTAAAAAATCATAATAATTATTCGGAGTCTCAAAAAAATAATTTAAAAAATGTTTTAGAAACTACAATTCATTAACTTTCTATTGGCAGGAACGAAAAAAACAAAAACAATATAGTGTAGGAATGAAAAAAATAAGAAGAATGCGGAGGTAGATTTGGTACCACTACAATCCAATTTTATTTTATTTTTTTGACCACCAGAATACAAAGTGAAAGTATGGTCCACCATTGTCCAATTGGTAAAAGTAGGGATTATTAGAATCCAATTATCCCTTATTTTTATAGGGTGCTAAATATCCAATTGTACAAGAGGTATCAAGGATCAACCACATAGTATTCTTTGTTTCTTTAATCAAAGTTTTATCAAGAACATTGTTAAGTATGGATTGTTTGAGCAAATTTTAATCCAGCAGGTAAGGAAATGGATAAGATATATTATTGATTAATTTTATTATGAAACATTATTTTTTTATACATTTTGAAATCAATTACAGTTGCAACCTTTTCTTGTCACATAATGAACATAAAGAACAAGTTAGATTATCTAAGTATTAAAAAAATAAACATATAGGATTTATTTTTTTTTTTATGATGATAAATTGGTCCATCTCAGGGTGTAAACCCAGCAGGTAAGGAAATGGAGTACATACTGCAAGAGCAAACTAGGTCTAATATTAAGTGTAAAGCCCTCAAAGAGCTTCTAGAAGCATCAGGAACTGACACTAAGGCAATTATGGTCACTATGATTCAAACCTTGGTAGAAAGGGTAAATAGATTACGTACGTACTCTTATGTCACTTGAGTTACAAACTCTTAGGCACCTAATATGAATACATGAATTAAATTAAATTTACTATTTAATTTTTTCAAACCTAAATTTTATTATTTATCAATCACGTACAGTCATATTATTTAATCAATACGGAAAAAAACCTATATAGTTCAATCATTTGTGCATGTTAGAAGAAGTTGGAACAAATTAGTAAAAGTTAAAAGGATTTTTCAGAAACTGATAAAGGCTTAAGGAATTGGATGAAACTGATAAAAGGTGGAAGGAGTTGGAAAAAAAACTTATAAAAGTTAGCAGGAGTTCAAAAAATTAAATTAAAGTCGAAAATTCTAACTCAAAAAGTTGAGAAATCAATGTAACACAAAGTTTTAGGTAGAAATGAATTAAAATGACAAAAGTGCCCTCAATTATTGTTAAATTACTCCCTCCATTCCTTAATAATTGTCCTTTAGAGTTTCGGGAAGATTTTAAGGGTCCGTTTGGACATAACTAGGAAAATAGGGTGGAAAAAAATGAATTTGAAAAATGAGAATTTTTTCCTTTGTTTGGATTGAAGAAAAATGAATGGAAAAAATAGTTGGAAAACTACATGGAAAATTTGGGAAAACAAAGAACAAAAAATTTTCCCTTAAAAAATGAAAGTAAAGTTGAAAAGAAAAATTTTGGATCTACAAGTCAATCTCTCTCTCTCTCTCTCTCTCTCTCTCTCTCTCTCTCTCTCTCTCTCTCTCTCTAATGCTCTTCTCTCTCTTTCTCTAACTCTCTCATCTCTCTCTCTTTCTCTCTCTCTCTCTCTCTCTAACATTCTTCTCTCTCTCTCTAACACTCTCCTCTCTCTCTCTCTAACACTCTCCTCTCTCTCTCTCTCTCTCTCTCTCTCTCTCTCTCTAAGTTTCTCTCTCTAACTCTCTTCTCTCTCTCTCAAATCACATAATATGATCTAGAAAAATGAAGCTTGATATTTAAAAGTTTCCATGCAAATTTTATTTTTCCATGTATTTTTCCTCAAACCAAATAAGGAAAAGAAAGTTGAATAAAAAATCAACTTTTCCTTCAAAATTTTACTTAAATCAAACAAGAGAAAAAAAATTTACTTTACCCCCAAAATATTTTCCTCCTAATTTTTTTTCCATGAGACTTTATTCATCCTGTTTTTCTATGTCCAAACGGACCCTCAGAAAATAGTATTGAAAATAATAATTGTATTGGAAATGGTAACGTAAAAGTGAAGTTTCTATTTTAGTTATATAATTGTATTGGGGGAATCATAAAAATAAGAAGTAAATTTGAAAAAATTATCATTAATGTTGTATAGGAATTATAAAGTGACAAATATTGTGAAAAATAGAAAATTGATCAAAGTGACAGATATTGTGAAAAATAGAAAATTGATCAAAGCGATAAATATTGAGGAATGGAGGGAGTACTAGATTAAAACCCATTTATTAAGGGTAAAGATAGTAAAATTATTACTGAAAATGTAAAAGTGATCAATAATTAGAAAAAAAAAACATAGTTAAATAGACAAATAATGATAGACATAGAGACTACTTTAGAAGTAAGACAATGCAATTTTGTCTTGAAGTTGATCTTCACTTCCCAGCCTAGTTAGGAGGTTAATTAAAAAATCAAGGACATTTTAGATTATGCAATATGTTCAATTAATGTATAAACTGTGATTATAATAATTAATGAACATCCAATATTCTTTGTACCTGGCTTTGATGTCACTGAAAGTAAAAGACAATGGAAAATTGGAAACTCCATGTTTTGAGGAAGCTTCATTATTAATTTGGAACATGCATGTGATGAGATCATAACTCTGACAACTAACCCTAATTAGTACCATAATTAATCAAAACTAATTAAAAACGTCATCTAATTAATCACTAAGTTAATTGATCATACCACCACATACTGATCAGCCGAAATAAGCTTTTGGGCAATGCTTGTAAACATCAACAGGTGTAACTTTTTGCATTAAAAAATAAAGATTAGCCCTAAAGATAGGTTTAGAGCCGTAATTAATGAATACTTCTGGAAGCAGGGATAAATATGATGCCAAATTCAATGGAAAGTTGCTTTAAATAGGTGAGATAATGATGAAGTTAGACATTACAAAAATGAACAAGTCTAGGAAGTGTAGAACTGTACAAGACAGAGGGAATCTAAATTGTATGAGTTTGGCATGAAACCACCCAAACCTTTTTTTATAATTTCTCATTATTGAATCCAATTAGCCCAAATGTCAATTTATTACAATAAAATCATAAAGTTATGTTCGATAAATAGTAGGGCTGTCAAAAGTTCGGGTTCGGGTCAATTCGGGTACGTTCGGACGAGTCGGATACCGGACGAAAACTTGATGTCAAATACCCAATTTTTTGGGACATTTTTCAGGTTGGATAAATCGGACAAGCATGAATTCGGGACTAAACCGGGTTCAGACAATAGAAAATTGGAAAATATTGTGTTCGAATTTTCGGTCAAATCGGTCAATGTAAAAATTCGGACGGAAATTCTATGACCATACTCGCTTTTTTCCGGGTCAGACTGAACCGGACTTTCGGGTCAGACATTTTTTAACAGCCCTAGTAAATAGTGTTTCAACTTTTTCAAGAAATATAGATCATAAAATTTTTAAAATAACTAGTCCCATTAGCGTTTGTTGTGCACGCGTTAATCCGATAATAATCAATATCGACTTTAATATTTAAATACTGAATAGAAATTTCATACATAATTCAAAAATTTATTTAGTGCGATTAGTTGATTATTTGTTTATGGAAAGTACAATACATATTCAGACCATGTTTATTCACAAGTAAAAATTTAATATGTATTTGGACTTGTCCCTATCCTAATCGTAATATAATATAAATATAACTATGGAACTAATAATATTGTTGATTTAACAACTCCTTGTTTAGGATACACACTGAATCTATATACTATAGCAAAATGACTAAAAACAATTATATGGTTTAGTTTTATCTGAATAAAATATAAGGAAGTAACAAATTGTTGTCATCAAACTCTAACACATATAACTCAATAATCAGTATGTAATAGAAAATCAATAAGCATAACTAAAGGACGTTGGTCATCAAAATGCATCGCATATATTGTGGCTTAACAACAAAAAGAGCTTAATATTCTTGGTGTCTTGCCCCAAAAATTCAATTACTAAAAGTCAAACGTTAGACTAATGTACGTTAACCGCGGAAAATTAATCAATATAATGAGCATTATCGCCGTACCTCCGAAGAAATACAAGACTAAAATAAAAATTCCAAAACAACTTAACTCTTCAGCTCAAATCATCAAAAAGTCTAATTAAATGCAAAGTAAACCTCTTAAACCATAACATTATTCTCAACCAACTTAACAACGTTTAGTTATTCTATTCAACTAAACTAAAAGCCAACAATAACACCTTCCTCACGCTAGATCTCATTCTTTGCAGCATGATCATCACCTGAAAATTTAACGTTTACAACAATGAGATGAAACTCAATAATGTTTATCTCTAACTGTCAAAACAAATTGAAGTTCATTCCAATTCATTTAGGGGAGGAGTGAATAAGTCAAACAAGTTCACAATCAATTTTGCTCCCAACCCGAAACTCACACGACAACCTTTCAAAAACATAAACCAACTTTACCAGAACAGGAACAGGAAACACTACAAATTTATTATTATGCGGGTAGGACTTGTCGATCCCCAAGAATACAATAGCAAGACTAATCAATATAGGATCACTTAACCTCAAGATTTAATAGGATAGGACCTTAAGTCCTCAAGAACAGGAACTAGATGGCTATCCAAAAAAATACAGGTATATGTGCACACTTCACCCTGTAGGACTAATCAGAACAACTATTAGCACATCCTCTGATCTCTGATAACACCATGTTGGACAAATACTAGTCTTTGAGTTATTACCCAAAACCCACTTAGTTGTTTCACTTTTAATTATTAGAATCTTATGGATCTCTTGATAACACCCTGTTGGACAGATCCATGGATAACACATGTTATTAACCATGGATAACCATTATTATTATATGTGTTATCCACGGTTAATAATATGTGTTTACCCAACACATATTATTAACTATTATTATTATATGTGTTATCCATGGTTAATAACATGCGTTATCCATGGATACTATTATAGAAGTACACATGGGTATTGTTATGAATTTCTATAATAGTATCCATGGTTAACACATATTACTAACCATGGATGTACTCAATGTATTGTCGTGGGTTATCATGTATTAAAAACTTTTAAAGTGTTTTATTCTATGGATTGAAGATATTGTGTCATACATAGCTAGTTAGCTATTACATGTGTTTTGTCTTTCATCAACCATGGATTATCATATTGATATCCAAGGATTACAGATATAACAAACCATGGATGCATATATTAAATCTTGCATGACATAATTGAAGAAGAAGAAGAAGAAGAAGAAGAAGAAGAAGAAGAAGATTCTTTTATTCATCCAAAGACAAGTGTCAAATAGCACAACACACTCTCCAAGCATTTGAAAATGGGAAAGTGAAGACAAAATCAAGCCCAAAGAAACAACAGACAAAATGAGCACCTCACTCCCAAAAGCAAAAATTGTACAAATTGTTGGTGCTTTACTGTAAAAAACGAAAACATTGCAAAGAAACCAAAAAACTCCATCATCATCTTCTTGCTCTTTCTTCTTCTTCTTCTTCTTCTTCTTCTTCTTCTTCTGCATCCCTCTTCCTCTTTACATTCAACCCCATCTTTCTTCCTCTCCTTATGCAGATTGAGGGGAATTTTTTATCTTTTGCATCCCTCTTCCTCTTTACATTCAACCTCATCTTTCTTCCTCTCCTTATGCAGATTAAGGGGAATTTTTTAGCAGCAAATTCGGGCAGCTGGAACCAAAAAAATTAGACACATGTATATTTGACATGCCTAGTCATCAATTTGGGTCTCATATTTAATTGCAAATTAGAACCTCATGGTCCGACACTCCTGCTGAGCCTTTGGAGTCAATATGCTTCCTGAGCCGTCCTTCAAGCTCAATAACCCTTAATATTAATAATGGGCCACTATATTATGTGTAGACTTAGGTTGTACATAAATGGGCTTCAAATATTGGTCTCACTTGCCTACTTTGAAGTATAAAACTTGATCCAACATAGTTTTCATAGTCTTCGTCTTTTTAAATTTTATTTATTTATTTATTTATTTTTGAGAGAGAGACTCAGACAGAACATAGTCTCTTCTTCTTAAGAAACCATTCTCGTACAAGAAGTACTTTTAAATTTTATCTTTTTATAAGCACATACAATAATTTAGAATCAACTATGTTCTAACTTTCAAGTCACAAATGAACCATTAATAAAATTTATTGGTTCTTGATCATGCTTGGGCCTAGATTGAAATAGTGTCTTGATGACAGTTTGTTGAAAGGTTTACTTATAATTTATATAAATTCAAATTTCCAAGTCACAAAAAAGTTGAACCATTAATTAATTTATTTATTTATTTATTTATTTTTGTTTCCAAACAAGACAACACACAAACAACAAACATACAATAGATAACCAACTAAAAAACGAAGAAAACGCAAACTAGGTAGTTCTTGAATCAATTGACGGTAGTCGCAGGATTCCCGAATCCACTCCTCATCGCTTGTTTCGCCAATTTGTGCGTCGAGTCTACCACCTGTCTGTCTACCTTTCGAATAAAACTTGACACAAACCCCCTACACACCGAAACACAATTGTTAGGATTTACCCATGAGTAAATGTCGCACATGGTATATAAGTCAAGTGGGCTACTCCTCTTAACACCAATTGGTTTTAAAATGGAACTTCACTTAATTTATGTACCATGGGCCTTGATCGAAGTGGGCTCCTTCCTTGAATCTCCCATCCTTCTGCAGTCAACTGGTGCTGAGCTTGACATCTTAAAGAAATCAACCACCAATTTGGAGTCTGAGTGTATCACCACTCCTAACCCGGTTTAAACCTCCCTCTTCCCACTTAGACAAAACATTTATCCAACCTTGATCATGCTTGAGCCTATATTAAATTAGTGTCTTGATGGCACTTAATTGGAAGAGTTACTTTATATAAATTCAAAATAAAGATAAAATCCTCCTCCTTTCCTTAACTAATATAAAAGAGAAAGATTTGTTGCATTCCCTCTGTTCCATATTGCACTTTGTTAATTGTCGCGATTTCCAATGTCACTATTTGATTGATAATTTTATAAACAATATTCATATACAATTGCAAAATTATACTTTTATGATAAGATTTTTCGTGACAAATATAATTGTGGTAATTTTATATAACAAGTCATTGTATATATTGAGGAATTCATGGTCAAAAATTTTTGAAGTTTAACTGCACAATTTTCAAAAATGACGATTAATATGGAACAGAGGAAGTATTTTACAACTTGCTTATCTGTCTCTTTGTAGTTTGTGTTTACATATGAATTTATTTTTTTTTATCCTCAAACATATTATAAAACCAAACGCATAGCTATGTGGCTTATGTTCACACTCGAATTTACCTAAGGGTGGGAATTGATACTTATATATTGGGTACCCATCCTTACCCACCCATAATGGGTGGGTAAAACCGATTAGAGATGGGTAATTGGTAGGATGGGTATGGGTTGCCCATGATTTGGTGTGGGTATTGTTCGAGCTATAGTATAGCCGGGGTGTTTAATATCGTATCTACAGGGAGTTGGGGTACCGAACCTAAAAGCTATCGAACTCTCACCTACTAGGTCTAGATTTCACGATTTCTGAGTTTTGGAAACTACACTAAAAAGACACAATAAAAATCACAAACAAAAGAAGAAAAATGCTCGGGGGTTGATTTTAGCCACCTAAAGGAAATCTAATCGAAGGAAAATCGAAAAGGTTGTAACTAAGCTAGGATTGGGTCGCTACTAAATTAAATCACCCTAAGCACCCTCTTCCAAGGGTAACATTAGATTAACTTCCCAAATCTTACCCCTCATTTTCATGAAGACTAAAACCTAAGAGTATAAAGTGTAGCAAACCCTAATTAAATCAATCTCCATATCCATGAATGACAAACTTAATTATCCCACTAAAACCTCACACTAATGCTTTAAGGAAATCTAGCAACATCTCAATTAACTAAACCTCCACAAAAGATAGAGAGTAATGGTGAAAAATCCTAAACTAAGCAATCATTCCATTCCAATCAAACCTCAAATCAAATCCCTATTAAGAGCCTAATCACCCCCTAACCTAAATTAACTAGCCACTAATCATTTTATTTAAAAACCTAAGACTCAACTTAACTTTGATTTCTATTAAATTACCCAAACTAATAAACCAAACTGGGACCATTTCTGGCCCAAAAAAAAAAACTATCCTACTGACCCAAAATACTACGGGCTAAACTAACCTAATTCTAGTATGACCCAATACTCTAACCTAAACTGACCCAATTAAAAGAAGACTAGCCACTGCACTAAATAAAGACTTAATAATAAACTGACCCAACTAAAATTGAAATAAACTAACCCAACTAATTACTAAACCTAAATAACTATCCTAATGCTACTACTATCTACTGCCAGGAAACAAAGGAAAGAAAAAAAAAAAAGAGAAAGAACGAAACATAGAAACGAGAGACAGAAGACAGAAGAAAAACAGGGGAAACAACACAAACAATTCATATACAAAACGATCAAAACAGGCCACCAAAATGCAGAATCAATAAAATCAGATGAGAAATCCAAAAATTATCTATCAATCGAAACTAAACAGAGCAATATCTTTCAACATCAATAACTCAAATCAAATGGGCATGAAAACAAGATTAAATCTAAACCTAATACTAAGATCGAATTAAAACATAAATTAAAACCCTAAATCTAGACTAACCCTAAAGTTGGATGGAAGGCTAGGGGCGTCACTTTCCCCAAAACCAACCATGAAAACTTCAATGGACTTCTTCTTCCGTTTTATACCCCGATTCGAGCCCCTCCTTCAATCTTGACCCTTGAATCCTTCTCAATCTGGACGGCCAAGATGAATTTGATGGGTATGGAGTTGAAGATGATGGTATGCGATGGGGGTGGTGTATGTCTCTGAATTCTCTGCTGCTTGTACTTTCACCTGGAATGATGAGAGAGAAGAAGTTAGTGAGGGAATGAGAGAGAAGAGAGGGACAAAAAGAGGGAGAGGGTGATGGTTTTCGGTGGATTTGCACAGAAAGGAAGAATAAGACAAAGGGGGAAAAGGATGAAGAGAATGAAAATGAAATGGAAAAGGGATAAAAGGGGAAATGAAATAAGTGAAGTGAAAAGGAAAGGGAGTGAGAAAGAATCAGGGAGAAAGAGGAAAGAGATACGGGAAAGATAAATAGAAAGGAAATGGGGAAATTGAGAAATGGTTGGGCCGAACAAGAGGGGGAACTGGGCTAGAAATGGGTGTAGAATAGGTTGGGTTTTAGATTAGGATTAAGTAGGTTTAGTTTTTATTCTCAAATTAAGTAAATTGCATCTGACTTATAAAAATATTAACTAAAGTAATAAAATGAAATAAAATCTAATAAAAATATAAAATCAACAAAAACATAATAATAAACCTAATTTAATTATTAAAAACAAGCGAAAAGTCATAGAAAAGAGGGATAAAAATAATGCAAAATACGGAATAATCAGGTATCCATTATTCATGGGTAACCATATGCCCATTGATGTCTTAACTATATGCATATCGAGTTGTATTGCGTTTATATACTGAAATTTAAGGCAAAATTCAACTTTATCGGTTTGACATGAAACTTTGTAGTACGATAGTATTGATTGAAAAAAATATCAAATATGAATTTTGAGCTCTTAATTCTTTTTATTCGATAACATTTATCGCGACATATATAGACATTTTATGCCGCAAAAACTAACATAAACTTTAAATTAAAATTCAATTTTAATTATTTAAATTGAAACTTTATAATATGATAGGATAGATTAAAAAAAGTTCAAATATGAATTTTGAGCTCCAAATATAAATTTATTATCTAAAACGTTAAAAATCAAAATAAGAATAGTTAGTTGAATAGTTGGATACCCATGAATATCCATGGCCCAAGTGGGTATTACCCATGTGGGTAATATCCATGTGGGTATTAAAAGGCATGAGTAGGGTATGGATAGGGTCTTATAATCCACATTTGACAAGCATCCATACCCACCCAATTCCCACCCATAAATTTACCATTGCCCTCGAATATAATATAATAACAAGCATCTTGTCTTATACAATAGTTAACGATCCTAACATCAATTGAAAATTAAGTTATCTATCAATTCGGACGAACAGATCAAATTTGTATATGCCAAACTCAACAGAAAATCATTATTGACAAACAGAACACTCCACATTTGACAAATCCAGGGGAAACTGAAGTAGTCTTCATATTTAGAACAAGTTTTAATGATAACGAATAGTGGAAGAAGACAAAAATGCTCACTGAAGTGAAGAATACGTTATGGGTTTTGTGTCTCCAAATGGGGCATTGTCTTTACTGTGTTCATAAATGGGCTTTCAAATATTGGTCTCTCTTCCCTTCTCTGAAAATTTGATCCAACACCCTTCTCATATTCCTTTTTCTTTGGAAAACATAGGCCCTATTTGGCATTCAAGATGGAAAGGACGAGGATTTTAGTTGTTAACTGATAGCTGTTTGACTTTAGTTGTTTGGATTACCTTATGGTAGGAAAAGCGTTTGGTAAAGTAATTTTTTGTGAAAAGTTAACTCAAAAAGCGTCATAAATAGCTTTTTGAAAACTAGTTTAGGTCTCGTTCTTTTATGCGGTGCGGTGCGGTTGCGGTGTGGTGGAATTTGAAAAATTGTGGTGAAATATGGTGGGTAGTGGTAAGTTATGGTGGGAGTTGTGGTTAGGGCCGGCAAAAATCTGACCGACCCGATAGTCCGAATTTTACCGACCCGGAAAAATCGGGTATTGGACATGGCGATTTGACCGAATATGAATATTCAGTCATTCGGTAATTGACCGAATAAAATACGGGTCGGATTCGGGTTTTGCAAAACGGGTTCGGGTTGACCGAATTTTTGAAGAAGATTGAATTCGCTCAATCGGGTCCGGGTTGACCGAACTCGAATTTGGGCAAGAATCAGTGAATCACTAGATATATTACTAAAAAGAGTAAAAAGGTCATTTATGAAATTCGGTCAATCGGACACATTCGGTCAATTGGGTTCGGGTTTGATAAATGTGTCTGAATTAAAATTCGAGCAGGGTTAGGGTTTG
Organism: Portulaca oleracea; assembly: GCA_029582165.1. Lineage (NCBI taxonomy): Eukaryota > Viridiplantae > Streptophyta > Magnoliopsida > Caryophyllales > Portulacaceae > Portulaca > Portulaca oleracea. Next base: position 9,306,178 of record CM055880.1, read on the forward strand.
AGGTTTTTGATCGAATACCAAATTGACCGAACCCGGTAAGACCCGGACCCGATTTTTTGCCACCCTTAGTTGTGGTAAGTTGTGGTGGAAGTTGTGGTAAGTGGGGTAGGTGGGGTAGGTGAGGAGAAAGAATGTAAAAAGTAGAGCAGAAAAGTAAGAAGATATTTTGGTAGTGATTTGTTGTAAAGTGTGGTAAAATATTAAGTAGTGCGGTTTGGTGCGGTACCACACCGCGCTGTACAGCATAAAAGTACGGGGCCTTATTGACACCAAAAGCTAATATAAAAAGTTGCTTACCAAACACTTTAAATAGTTTTTTAACATTGATTAAAAAACTAAAAGCTACTCAAAAAATTTAAAGTTACCCAAAAAGCTGGATAGCCAAACACCCCCATAGTCTTTTTCTTTTTCTAAGAAACCAAACCATTTTCATACAGTAGTTTTTTCTCAAATTTTATTTTTTATGAACTCATACGGTGCATAGCTTAGAATCGACCATTTTCTATAAAATCAAAATAAACTTTATTAAGTCTATCACGCATCAAAATTCAGATTATTTAAATTCAATATCCCTTTTCTAAATCACAAAAGATTGATCCACTAATAAATTTATTGGTTCTTGATCATGCTTGGGCATAGATTAATAGTTTCTCGGTTAGTTGAAAGGGTTACTTATAATTTTATATAAGATCAAAAAACGGTAACATACTACTACCTCCGTCCCAAAATGTTTGTCCGTTGACTAAATTTTGACTGTTGATTATTCACAAAATATAATGAGTTATAATATAAAATTACCGTTATTGTAATCTTTAGCAAATTATCTGTCTAATGGTAGTGATTTCATATTTTAACTTATTATAATTTGTAAGTAATTAACAGTCAAAATTTAGTCAACGGATAAACATTTTGAGACGGAGGTATTATCAAAGAAGTTTTTACTCAGCTGAAATTTAGCAAAACTTTACCATACTTCATAGGAAAATAAAGAACCTTATCATAAATAATCTCTCGAGTCTTGAGAGACATTTGAAAATATCTATTAATAAGAATGTTATCGTTTTTCATACGCTAATAAGGATCTTTAGCTTTTTATGGAATTCTTAGTTATGACATCAATTTTACTGAGAGATTCTTATTGATGAAGTGATTGTGTTTTGTTTGTTCTTTGAAGAGTCATTTTCAGGGAAGAATTACATATTTATATCTATGATGATATCACAATTCTATACTTGTAATATACTTCCACCTTTAATATCTTTCTTTTATATATAATATTTTATAAAAAATACAATATTATATTCATAGAATAATATTTTTTATTACAAATTTGATGATAATAATCTCATATACTAGCTAAAACATTATATATGTTGTAAAATTAATTATCAAAACTTTTCAAAATTGACAGGTAAAATAAAAAGGATAAGTATTTTGAATTTCAAGCTTTTGATTTTTTTTTTGATACCTGTCATGATATTTATTTCTTTATTCATTTTTACTAACCACCCCCCCCCCCCCTCAAATGTGTCACATTATTTCATGCTTTTGATTTATTATTGCAACTTCGAAGATTAGTTGAAGTATATGCTAATATAAGTAATCTTACCTAAAAAAAGAAAATTAAACAAAAAACACCTAAGAAGATGTTTAGTAACAAGTTTTCTTTTTTTTTAGTAGTGTTTAGTTTTTTGAATGCTGTTAGTTTTTTTATTAAACTCAAAATGCTACCAAGGTGTTTGGTAAGTTATTTTTTTTATATTAGTATTTCTTTTACCCAATAAGGTTATGTTCTTTTCGGCGGTTGGTTGGTTGCGGATCCACACCGTACCTCATTTTTTGAATTTCCACCACAATTCACCATAAAATATCATTTCTGTTTTTATTAAAACTTAAAACTTTTCACCACAATCTACCTATCATAATTTATTTTTTCCAATTTCAAATTAAAATGCCATTTATCTTTCCTAATTTTTTAACTTAAAAATACCAATTTTTTTTTTTCAATTTCAAATTAAAATATACCAACCTACCTACCATAATTTCCACCACAACCGACCATAATCCACCATACTTTTCAAAATTCCACCACACCACATCGCAACCAACCATATAAAAGAACGAAACCTAAGCTAGTTTTCAAAAGGTTATTCGAAAAAGTTTTTTGAGGTAGTTTTTCACAAACAACTATTTTACCAAATATTTTTTTTCTTACAATCAGCTAACTTATACACTTAAGTCAAATAGTTAACTCAAACAACTATTTACTACCAGCTACCAACCGATTCCAAACAAAGGTCAGTACTCGTTACAATAAATTTCTCCTTTCTTTTAATAAATTTGCCACTTTTATAATTGGGAAATTGAATTTAAATAATCTGAAGGTCATAGTAGACTTAATAATTTGAAATTTAGATTTGGTTCTAAATAATATGAACTTGTGGCCCTTTAGATTCTAGTAGCACGCCACCGAATTAAGTTCAACTTAACTCGGTGGCGGGATAATGTGGCGATGACGACATGACATACCTAAAATGCCCTAGCATATGTAACCGTCATCACGTCATCCCGTCACCGAGTTAAGTTGAACTTAACTCGGTGACGTACTACTAGAATCCAAGGGATCCAAAAGTTCAGATTATTCAAACTCAAATATAAAGTTCAAATTATTAAATCTACTATGACCTAAAGTTCAAATTATTTAAATCCAATTTTTCATAAAAAAAATTAGAATTATAATGTTTGAAATTATAAAAGTGACAAATTTAAAAGAAAGGAGAAATGTATTATAATGACAAGTAACAGTTTTTAGATCTCATTGTCGATGTTTTTGAGTTTTGGCCTTTTGGGCCATAGCAGAAGTATTAAATTGGGAATGTGACAGACTGTGGTCCACCAAAACGACATCGTAGTCATGTGAGTATCCTCCCCAAATTCTAATTCTAATTCTAATGGAACTCTATGATTGCGATTTCTTATTGTCAAGGATGAGATGGTAACCTTCTAAAACCTGCAACTCAACCCCCACTTCAATACTTCATACTTCCCTCATCAAATCAACCCCTTCTTCTACTTCTACCCTCTTCTCCAACCCATTCTCTTCCTCTTTCTAGGACACTCTACTGCTACAGGTATGGCAAATTCTTATGAAAAGTTATGCTTTTTCAAAAAAGTTACGCTTTTTGAGTTCTCATTGTTTCTGGGTTTTTGTCTGATTGCGTAAAGTGGTTGGCTAGATTTGTGATTGGGTTCCATTGATTTTGCTTTGCACAGGGATTATTGCTTCATCTTTAAACCCTAACAAACAAGACTCAAACATGGGTGAATTGGTTACCAGATTGTTGTATGAAAACGCCATTAAATCTGAACGAGAGGATGTGTTGAGTGCTATTGTTCCTTTATTGAAGCTATTGAGTCTCACCTCGATTGGGTTACTTCTTGCTCGCTTTGAACTCATTCCCAGGGCAACTTTCAAGCTTCTTAGTAAGCTTGTTTTCGCTTTGTTCTTGCCATGTTTGATCTTCATACACTTAGGCCAATCAATCACCCTAGATAATGTCGTCAAGTGGTGGTTCATCCCTGTCAATGTGTTGATCAGTACTATTGTTGGGTGTCTGTTGGGTTACTTGGTAGTGATTATATGTCGCCCGCCCCCGGAGTTTACTCGATTCACGATTGTAATGACCGGATTTGGGAACACGGGGAATTTACCTTTAGCAATAGTTGGTTCAATTTGTCATTCTCATGACAACCCGTTTGGGGATGATTGCCAAAGGAAAGGGGTAGCTTATGTCTCGTTCGCACAATGGGTGGCTGTGATCCTGTTTTACACATTTGTTTACCATATGATGGAGCCTCCTGTGGAGTACTACGAGATTATCGAGGAAGGGGGCGAAATTGGGGGAGAACAGCAGCAACAGCAAGAGCAAGAAGGCGGGCCTGTGAGCGTGCCCCTTCTTGTGGAAGCCGAGTGGCCTGGGATCGAGGACAAAGAAACCGAGCATTCGAAACGGCCCTTCATCGCTAGGGTGTTCGGGAGCATCTCTAGTTTATCCTCTCTACCAGAGTTCGACCCAAATGATGGTGGGAGAGTCACGAGGGGCGATAGCCCTATGTCGATTAGGTGCCTTGCAGCTCCTAGGGTGGTCAGAAAGATGAAGGTTGTAGCTGAGCAAACTCCAATCCAACATGTATTTCAACCACCCACGATCGCCTCATTATTAGCCATAGTCATCGGATTGGTTCCCCATCTTAAGAGTTTCATATTCGGGTATGACGCCCCGCTTTCGTTCGCCACGGATAGCCTAGAGATTGTGGCGGCCGCCATGGTCCCGGCCGTGATGCTTATTCTAGGAGGGATGCTAGCAGAAGGACCAAACGACTCGAACCTTGGGATTCGAACGACCCTTGGGATTATAATTGCGAGGCTTCTAGTTCTTCCTTTGATTGGGATTGGAATTGTGACATTGGCAGATAAACTGAACATCGTGGTGCAGGGCGATAGGATGTACTTGTTTGTGCTGTCTTTGCAGTACACTACGCCAAGTGCGATATTGTTGGGTGCCATTGCTAGCTTGAGGGGATACGCTGTCAAGGAGGCTTCTGCTGTTCTTTTTTGGCAGCACATTTTCGCGCTGCTCTCCCTTTCTGTGTACATTGTCGTCTTCTTTAAGTTGCTAGAGTTTGTTTAGGATTTCTGTTGAAAGATGAGAATGGTCATCAATGTAGCTGCTACAATGCAATGGTGCTCTATAATGACCCGACTTTTTGATCATATGTGCAAGACTGCAACATTGCTCATCTTTGAGGTAAAGAATTAGGACATATGTGCAGATGATGGCTGTTTGTGTAAATAACTGAGAACTGGTAATAATAGGTCAAGGGTAGTTTGATTTATGTAAATTTTATCTTACGACTTTATTAGTAACAGGATGAGCTATACTCATTTTGTTCTTGGATTCTGATGTTTCACTATAATTGATGGTACTGAGAATATGAATCCGATGTGTGCAACCAAGTATGAACAATCAAACATTTGTTCGTCGAATGCAGCAGTGATTGTGCATGCTGTATGGGAAGTTAACGGAATCTCAGTAAACATGGTCGCTGAGAAATCGATTGTTACTGATTATTTACATTTATCTTGTTTACTATGAGTATGACTCGATTATTTAGGTCCCTACTCCTGTGTGAAGAGGAGTTTAGGTCCTATTCTTTAGAAATCGGCCTTTAAATTTTGAGGTAATGTCCAAATTGAAGTCATAAAACCCAGAATTTATGAAGACAGATGCGTATTCTTGACTTAAGTAGGCATTTTTGTTAAGTTGCACTATTCATTATCATTAAAAGTAGTTTTCAATATGATGACTACTTGAGATTCCTCTAGAGTCGTCAAATGTAGAGTATCTTGTTGTTTGTTATTTGTCAATAATGATGATAAATACATATGTTTTTGTGTTTCTTTGTTAGTCAATAATGATGATAAACACATAAATCATTAATCATTGTTGTTGGTAGGGTAACTTTGTGACCCACGCTGAAAATTGTCGCTTTCACTGTGTATATACAGGAGGTCTTACCATGTTCTATAATCATCTAGACCAACTCATCAAAACTATATGGCGGCTCAATAATTAACCACTTGTACTTTGGATTGCTCATTAAAAATAATACTTTAGCTTACCCAAAAAATTAGTCTTATATTCCCTTCATTCCATATTATATTAATTGTTGTTTTTGGAAATCATACAGTTAAATTTCAAAAACTTTAACCATAAATTCATCAATATATACAATGAGTTGTTATATAAAATTATCATCATTAAATTCCTAACGAAAAATATTATCATAAAAATATAATATTCCAATTGTTAATAACATATTGCGTATGAAAATTTTCAATCAAAAAGTGATATGGGAGACCGTGAAAATTAAAATTATAACAATTAATATGGAACAGAGAGAGTACTACTGCAATAGATTTGTTGCACTAAAAGTCTCAGGCATACTAGCTTTGTTCCTTTTATTTGTCACTCAGATTTCCGTGTAAAAAATTTTGACAATCATATCTTAATTGATATGACGTTTTATCATAGAAAATTGATGTTATTAGATTTGTAATAGAAAAATATTATTACAAAAATATAATATTATATTTTTTTATAAAAATTTTATGTGAGAAATTATTGATTAAAAATTAACATCAAAAATCGTAAACGACGTTGTGATATACCTCCTAAATAGGGAGACAAGAGGGATACATGAAGGTAATAATTTTTGGTATGACCTCCTATTGAGTCTAGCTCCTATTTATTTTTGGATTCTGTAATGGCCCGACTTCTATAGCGTGCAAATCCACTTGGACTAATGGATTGTATGAAACGATTTAGGCTGAGAGAAATGGTTGTAGGATTGGTTACAAGGGTCATTGATTAGAATGGACGACACAAAAGTCAAATTAACCATGAAGGAAATAGAGGACAATGAGGTCCTAATTTAAGAGAGAGGAAAGGACCTATCAATGCTGAAGTGACATCTATGGACAACTTTTTTGTTCCAATTGCTCTTCCTCTCACCATCTCAGCCGCCCACCACATACACTACCACCTACACCACCACCACTAAACGTCTGCCCACCATCACCTGCGCGCTACTCCGCCAACCCAAATTGATCGCCCATTAATAGCCATAAACCACCCAGAAGCACTCTGAAAAACATCGTGGAAGTGATAGGATCAAAGAGCACTCAAAGCAACCTCAAATAATGAAAAGATAATAGCGGAAAAAAAAAGCAGAATTTGACACTAGATATTTAACTTGGAAAAAATCCAAAGCGGGAAAAAAAATCACGGATTCGATGCACTGTTAATTTGAGGATTACAGATACAACTGTTGTGTTTCTCTCTATCTCACTTGATTATAAGGGATAAATAATAAGGAAAAACTGAACCAATTATATACCCCGCGACACCCTAGGTTACAACAATAAAAACCTACAGAACCCGTCCCGCAAAACTTGGGCTTCAAACGGACGCGAGAAAGCCCAGCACGATGCGAGCAGGGGGTGCCTTGATGCGGGTAGAGCCAAGGAGGCGCGGGTCGCAACACCATGGCCTACGTCTTCCCTCTTCTGCTTCCTCCTTCTCCTCACTTGGTCTCCACACACAACAATCTCCCACTTGGAGACCAAAACTTCCAACCATCCTCAACTTTCTCCACTAGTTCCCCTAGTGTACTGACCAACCTCTTTATTAGTCAGAGAGGACTATTGAGGCCATACAGAGCCTCAATTTCCCAACATCCGCTAACTTATTCTTGATCTTGTAGACCCACTTATTCAATAAGCCTTTCTTCCATGCAGGCAACCTGGTCAGCTCCCAGGTTCTGTTTTTCTCGAGTGAAGCAATTTCATCAACCATTGCGTGCTCCCACTTGAACCGAGCCTCAACCTGCACAACCATAATATATGACTCTGGCTCACCAACATATGTCAGTAATAAGTAATGCAAATATGGATAATATCTTTCAGGTGCATTACCTCTAGTAGCCCTCATGGATCTCCTCAAGGTGGGTGGTGGAGTGTTCTCAACATCACTAGAACTTTCATTTATATCCTATGGTTCAGGCCCTTCAGTAGTCTGATATGAAATTTGGTTAGAGCCTGATCTCGAATCTGTGAAGCTGCCTGTGGTTCCTCCGTTTCCATTGTTTTCTTCTTAGGCACACCAAGCCTGACAGAAAACCTTACCGTTTCTGGTTTTCTCACCTCATCTCCCACTAACTTCTTGTCACCCGAGTCACTTGATGTCTGTCAGTCTTTATACAACACAATCTCACTAAAGACTACATCATAGTGTCTCAACATCTTTTTACCATCCCACAACCTGTATCCAAAAGCGTCAGTCTCATAGCCAACCAAATAACACTTCTTGGACTTTGGATCCAACTTATCATGTCTGTCAGGATCAACCATCAGATAATCAGTATAACCAAATATACGAAAAAATGAATAATCAACTTTCTTACCACTCCATACCTCCTCGGGTATCTTCATATCTAACGGAACAGATGGACTCCTGTTGATTAGATAGGTTGTCGTGTTCATTGCTTCTGCCCACAAGTACTTGGACAACCCAACATGAATCCTCATGCTTCTGGCTCTCTCGTTCATAATCCTATTTATCCTCTATGTTATCCCATTCTGCCTTGGTGTCCCGGGAACAGTTCTCAATAATCTAATGTCATTCGGATCACATTATTTTACGAACTCGTTCTTTTCATACTTCCCTCCATTATCCGTCCTCAAGCATTTCACCTTCAACCCATTTTGTGTCTCAACATGTGCTTTCCACTTCAAGAAAACATCAAACACATCATATTTATTTTTTCATAAAATAAACCTATACCTTCTGACTGTGATCATCAATAAAGGTGACGTAATATTGGGCACCACTCATGGATTTGACTGGCACAGACCCCCACGCATCTGAATGCACCAACTCCAACCTCTCCGAGTTTGATTCCCTGCTAGTTTTGGTGAAACTGACCCTCTTCTGCTTACCAAGGACACAACTCTCACAGAGCTCCATGTCTACGGTTTTCAGATCCGATCCTCCAAAACGCCCTTTTAAGTTAGAATCTTCACGCCCTTCTCACTTGTGTGACCAAGCATGCAATGCCATAAACTATAACAAGAAGCATTGTTGACATTAGAAATTAGATTAGTGTTATCCCTGGTGGAGTACAATGTACCGGACCTCAATCCCTTCGCCACTACCAGAGCACCCTTCGCAATCTTCCATTTACCATGCCCGAAGCCTGCAGTGTAGCCCATCTCATCAAGTTGATTCACATAAATCAAATTTTTCTTAATCCCAAGAATATATCTCACATCTTCCAACTTAGACCACCACTAGCAGTCTTAATTGTCACATCTCCTCTACCTGTTATCTCATAATATTCGTCACCAGCAAGGTAACCCTTGCCAAAATTCTCACTCCTAAAATTACGAAATAACTCCCTGTTAGAGGAAACATGAAAGGATGCACCACTATCAACTATCCATGACCCTTTGGGACTAGACGCACTCAAAATTAGGGTTTCACAAAGGTCTTCAACAGAGTTGATAAAGTCACAATCATCATTGTTACCCTTCCCTTTCCTAGGCTTAGGCAATCCCTCTTGTAGTGACCCTTTTCACCATAACCATAACACACAACATCGTTCATGTTCCTAGACTTCAATCGCCCCCTGGAATTGTTCAAATTCCTATTGTTCTTCCTACCTCTGACACTCAAAGCACTTCCCGAAGGTCCACCACTAGAATTCATCCTATGAAGGCCCTCATTGAGCAACACATATTTGACCTCGTCAAATTTCATCTCGTCACTACTCTTAGCACTATTGGCAGTAGTTACAACTGTATCCCAAGAGTCAGGCATTATGCAGGCTTTAACATTATCAGCAAGTTGTGATAAAATCGTAGTAATCTCAATGATATGATCAGCCACATCACCATCTTCAAACATTTTACAACTGGTTAATTTGCGAAACAATTAATTGTCCTATTTGAAAACTGTGCAGTCAAATTTCAAAACCTTGACTATAAATTTCTCAATATATACAATGAGTTACTATGTAAACTTAACAATATTAGATTCATAACGAAAAATACTATCATAAAAGTATAATATTACAATCATTAATAATATACCGTATTATTTAAAAAATCATCAAACAAAAAAATAATATTAGAGATCGTAAAAATCAAAATTATTTGCCCATATCTATCCGGTAACATATGATGTTTGCATTATGTGTAAATGTCGTGCGAAGGCCTATGAATCGTTGTTGGGTGAACTACAACTGGAGGATGATGTACCGTACTGTTCGTGTTCCCATCCCAGTCCCAGCAGGAAAAGATGATCCTCATGTTTAAAATTATTTCTCCCCCTTTCATTATAGGCATGTATTTAAGACACAACAAGTTATTTTATTACTACAAATCTTCCTTCTGATTGATGTCTTTTTTCTGAAGATTTATCTTCATAGTTACCTTTCGAGATTGTAGTGGCACAAAATCTTTTCCCGTTTTCCACGAAGGCCCACAAATACTTTTACATAGTAACATGCAAGAGTTAGACGCCTATGCAGCACAGGTTAGCACGTGAATTTGAATATTTCAATTTCACGCCATTTGTTGTCAATTATTTATTTGCTAATTTTTTTGTTGCTCTTTCGTATAGCCAGAAGCTGCTTTAACCATGACGGACTATATAGATCTCCTACAACAGGATGACAACAAGCCATGGTGGTTCATAGTGGAGCCTCCAGGTGCCGATAGACGGGTTCGAACTGATGTCATAAACAGTCTATTTCGTTTTATCGTCCCATGTTCTAAAGAATGGGAGGAAGAATTAATTCACATGCGTAACACATACCGATACAAAGGGTAAACCTCTTCCACACTTCAAATTCAATATGTACTATTTGTTTCGTACAACTGTATTACTCTATAGATGATAACTCTAAATATTTTCTATTGAATGCCTCATGATAAGTATTACTTGACTTTTAAAAATTTTCTATTGAATGCCTCGTGATGTCAAATATTTTTATTGGACTATATTATATACACAATTTCCAATTCCCTTTATTATTTGTATCGTCATTAGTGTTTTATTCTAGCTGTATTGAACTTTTTATTTTAATATTGAGAACTGAAATATTTATTACGGAGTATATAATTATCTTTTTAACATTAAATTTTTTTATTTTAATATATCCGTGCATGACACAGTTTTAACACTAGTATGGAATCGAGGGAGTGTTTACGTACGAATTTCAGGGGCACTTACCGTAATTTGCAACAATAGAATATGAAAGGACGGGCATTTTCAGTTTTCCCTCCTCCCGCCCTCAGGCGCCGCGCCCTCCTCTTCACTCAGTCGTCATTCGTCAAAACTTGGAACTCCAAAATTTCAAACTTTGAACGAACCCCCATATAAATCCTTGAGCTCCAGAGTAAAGTTTGGAGCGTCAAAACTTGCGACCACCCCGGTTGAAAATGGTGAGGAGAAAGCGGTCTCCCGAGGTGCTATGGCGTCTGTTCGGCACCCAAACTCGCACTCTCGCAGACACCATCATCTCACTCCTTCCCCACCACTGCGATTGCACTCCCACTGCCTGGGCAAAGTGTCTCCGCTGCACTTTCGGGGTCGATGATGAAGCTGTGTTGAAGTACTTAATAAGGCCTGATGATCCCCAAGATTACCGCCGATTCATGCTTCGATGCTTCGTTGTTGTCCCTACTCATGCCCCCCTTCCGGATCTTCTATCCTTTTCTCTCCGATGGCCACAGTCACAGGTTTCTGTCTCTCTCTTTCTTTCTTTATCCCTTGAATTCTTGGGGATTTCTGGGTTGGGGGTTGGAATTCTAAGGGGAAATCGAGTTATGTTGCAGAATGATAATGTTGGTTTTGACAAGTATGCAAATGGGTATGGAAGGGTAGGTGATTAGGGTGTAACAGTTTCATAATTGTGCACAATTGTACATGTTTTAGTTAGTTAAGGTCGGATATTTTGGGATAAGGAGCTTCATAGCACTCTGGCAGAGACCACCATTTCACTTTCCCCCGAATTGTAGGAGATTTCTGGGTTGGGGGCTTGGAGTTCAAGTTTATGATATCAAGAGGAGTTCAAAACTTCAAATTATGTTACAGAATGACAATGTTGGTTTTAAAATGCATGTTTTGGACAAGTATGCAAATTGGTATGTAAGGGTGGGTGATTTGCGTGTAAATATTTCATAATTGTGCACAATTGTACATGTTTTAGTAGTTAACAGTGGATAGTTTAGGAAAAGGAAGGTTCATGGCAGTCGTCTAAAAAAATATTAAGAAAAATGGTTGTGGAGGTTAGATTATCTCATTCAAGTTATTCATCTACGTTGTTAATGGAACGATTGGGCTCTCATCAGTCACCATGTCATTGGTATAGGTAAATTCAAGTTTATGATATGAAGGGGGATTCAAGATATGTTGTAGAAGAAAATGCTATTCTTTAAATGCATGTTTTCGACGAGTATGCAAATGGGTATGGAAGGGTAAGTCATTAGCGTGCAACAATTTCAGAATTGTGCACAATTGTTCATGTTTTAGTTAGGACTTAGGACGGATATTTTGGGATAAGGAGCTTCATAGCACTCTTCCAAAAGCTATCTTAGAAGAAGGATGTGGAGGTTGGGTTATCTGATTCAAGTTATTTGTGTACTTTGTTAGGGGATGAATTCAGCTGTCATCTTGTTGCAATTGCTATATGGAAATTTGGGCTTTTGTTTGAATAAGAAATGCATTTGCGAAATTAGTCAAATGTGATGTTCAAGTTGATGTTAAGGATCTTAACAAGATTGTACTGCACTGAACTAGTGTTGTGCTGGTTTGCCAACTTACTACTATATTGTTTTCTGTTTCAAAATTGTGGAAAGGACTGTTGACATGTTTTTCAGCAATTGCAATTTGATGTTCCTGCGAAAGGGAAACCGGGTTTTTCTTGTAGGGAGTGCATTTTGCAGAATTCGTGAAATGCGATGCAGCGATGTTGTAGCTATTGTCAACATGGTTATGATAGATTGAAATGGCATCGTGCTACTTGTGGTTGCTTTGTTACTATTACTATGTGCTCATGTTTCTAATTTTATTTGAAGATTGTGGAAAGAGTCATTTTGACGTTTTTCAGCAAGAAAGCTACCAAGTCCAATTTAATATGCAGTGGTTATGAGAAGGTAGTGCTCTCTTTCTCTCTTTTCAGTATAGTAAATTGTTTTCTCGTGGGTAGACTAATGTGATCATTTCAGCCATTTGTTTAATAGGCTTAATGAAAAGTCTAAGAACAGGGTACATTTTACTACATTCTCTTTTGGTTGTGTTTTATGGTGCTCTCTTGCTATTACATTCATGATTTTATTACTGCTTTCAGTTAAGTGTTCATTTCATAATTTCTGTTATTGCTTAAAGGAATGTGTTCGAGGTTGAACTTAAGTGACATTCAAATGCTAGGAAAAACGTGTCTGCCAGTTTAACAAATTGTCTAGCTAGCAAAATCCTGTATAAAAAATGTTTGTCATTTTTTTTTTTTTGTCTTGATGCCTTTGTAAATGTGAATATGGAAAATGGATATGGATGTCTTGCAGTTCCATGATGAATTGGGTCGAAAATTTTGTTCCTGAAATATTATTCTTCCGTTCCTCATCTTTTGCAACTTAGTTAATTTTGTCAGGATAGACTCCAATCCCACAGCCATGCATATTTTAGACTTAACAAATTACACACTTTAATTCATGTGTGTATTACACACATACTGACATACACGCAAAGGTTAATTTCAGTATACAAGAGTGGTGATTTATAGAGCAATGAGTATCCACTGATATTGTTGTCTTCTCAATGTTGCAGTACAAAATGTCAAGTTCCATTGCAAAGCTTATTACTTGTTCAGTGTGGGATCTGGCCTGGAGAAGGGTATGCTATGCTCGGTGACCCACTTGTAGCTTATTTTCGCAGATGGGTTAATTTTGGATAGTTGTCTACTTTCTGCCTTTGCTCAGTTGCAAACTATATTATTCGCAGGTTGGTGACTGTCTCATGAATTACATACTCATGCACACATTGATATTCATGCCCATCAAGCATAAAGGTCTCTTGCAAGTAACTGGTGTTCCAGCCAATTCGCAGATTCTGAGGTTTCCTTCAACAAAGCCTGATTCTATGCCCTCTATATATTCAAGTAAGTAATCGTATGCTCCACCTGCATTTCAGGCTTTTAGTGTCATGCTTCTTGATTACTGAGTTAAGTTGTCTATTCAAAGGTAGCAAATAAAAAAAGAAAAAAAAAGGTAATACATTATATTTGCGTTCCTTTATGAATTTGGTTGAAATGAACTACTATTATGGGACGGAGGTAGTATAACGTTTTTTTGGGTCCCCTGCTCTGCGTTTCATGTATTATAGGTCCTTTTTCCTTGTTTTAAGTTTCCTTGTCGTCTGATTATTTGAGTTTATTTAGGGGAGATGTATAACTTGGAGTTTAGACAAGTTTATGAAACTTGCCAAATAATGAGTCAAGGGAATTTGGGCCAGTAACCCAACATTCGGTATGATTGGTATGACATGACGTACCAATTTCTGTTGATGTCTACAACTTCTCAAACTGTTTTTGACTGACTATTTTCATATTTACATCTTCTGCATCTAATTATGCCTTCATTCATATGTTTGCATATTACAATTTTAATGGCTGTTATGAAGTATAAATGGTGAGACATGGCTAATTGATGGATGCCTGCAGGACACCTGATAAAGAGGAAAAGAGTTGCTGAAAATGATTCAACTTATGAATTACCTTCTAAAATTGGTCAGTTGATTAATTAGACCATTTCAGCTCTACGAATAGGGATTATGATGTTAGCAAACACTATTTGGGAGTGAGCAATCTGTTGCACTTGTGCAGCCAAGCTTAGTTACTCTGCCGATTCATCTGAAATGGTTGTCTGCAAAGAACAATGCAATGAGGAGCTTGGAGTAAACCAAAGGGAGGGTAGCAAATTGAGATTGCCCCGTTGGAAGCGCAAGAAAAGAATCAAGATGGCTGTTCAACAGAACTCCAAAACTGAGGAGCACTTCACCAAAGTGGCTAATGATGACTGTGATCTATGCAATTCTCGTCAGAGTGATGTAAGAAACAATTCACACCATGATGACACATTTACTTCAAACAAACATAGAGGCACCCAAAGGACAATATGTTATTTTCATGTTTTCATTGTCAACCATTTGACCTTAATTATTGGATGGATGGATGGATGATGTCAAATAGCTTGTATCTTTTTAGCTCATGTTAAATTCTGCACGTTATAAGGGGCTTCAAATCAGTTTTATTAAGGGTTCTTTTTTTCTATCTTTTTAGATGTCATTGTTGTGTCCATTTTGCCGGGCGCTTCAATCATTATCACCGGTTCCTAATGATGCAAAGATTAAGAGCACTTCCATACTCTACAATACAGAGTGTTCATCTTCTCTTTTTCTGAAATGCCGTATCCTTTTGTTGCTTGGTTTGCTAACTTTACTAGTTGACCATTGTATTATTTTTTAGGCTGCAGACTGACATATGTGTTTGGAGGGATGTGGAGTTTACGTTTCTTTTTACTTATTCTCTGTTTGATTGTTGTCCTCAGCACTTTTAGATATAATTTACTCCTTGAAACCTGGTCGTTCTGGTACAAGACGGCTTCTTCGGCGTGTATTTGGTCTTTCCTGTACTGAAAAATTAAGTGAGTCAGCATGTGGGTCTTCTTGCCTGTAAGTGCAGTACTCTCTCCATTTCACAATGCATGTCACTTTGGATTCTTCAGATCTCCAATACTCTACTTTGACTATAATATTTTTGTTAAGATATTCCTCACTATGAGTCTAATGATAGTAGTTTCATATCATAGACCACTGTTGAGAAATTAGCAATCAAAGTTTTCAAGCAGATAATTTGAAATAGAGGGAGTAGTTCAATTACAATGCTCATATTCTCTTTTAATCGTGTCCTGCACTTGGTTATTCTGTTACAATTTTATAATTGAAGTGATAATATTGATTGGTCTTGCTAAGTAGTTCCAAAGCAATGACAACACATTGCATATTTTCCATGAGTTGCACCCTTTACCATTTCTTAGGTGTTATGTATTTCATGTTTTATGTGAGGAACATACCATGTAACATGTGCATCCCTGCCTGTATATACTGGTGTAGTGTTTGGATTGAAATTCTTTGTGAGAAAATATTGGGAGGGAGAATTTACATTGAGTCACTTTGAGGATAATTTTGTTCACTTCAGCATTCCAGTCTTTTGAAAGGATCTTCAGCATGTCTGACTCTGTGTACTGTATGATGCATTACCCAGATATCGCTCCCTTATGAAGGCACTCAGAGTGTTCGTGCGTAGAGCTAAGCGATTCAAACATCCAAAGCTACTGAAGAAGTATTGCTTTGCTCAAGATTCATCTTGGTTAATGGGTAAAGACAACAGTTCACTGCTTCAGGTTTTTCTTGCTCCCTGGATTATACCGTTCAATGTTTCCTGGTAGGCATACATGAATAATGTTACGGCAGCATCTTGCTTTTGAACTAGTACAAGTAGCTTCTCCCCCCCCCCCCCCTTTTTTTCACCTGCTGAATCTTCTATAACATGGTAGTTTTCTCGGATACTGAAAATTTAAGTTTCATCAATGATCATTTGCTTCCATCTCTCTCGATCTTATCGTAGAGGTGCAAAATGGAATCAGAAGTAGCAAGCTCTAAACAAGAATCAAGGAAGCGCAAGCGAACATCTGAAATCACCAAGCAACAATTCGGTCTGCCTCAGCCTTACTGCAGGACCGATCAAGTTGTGTCATTTGTTTGGGCTGTTTGTAAGAGTATAATTCCTTCTCAGCTTTTGGGAGCACGTTCGTTCCAAAGACTCTTGCGTGAAAATATATGTAGATTTATTCAACTGAGAAGATTCGAGAAATTTTCCCTAAAGCAGTGCATGCACAGACTTGACATCTCCAAGTTCCCGCTGCTGTCAAATCAGAATTCCTCCAGCCGCTGCACTGCTTGTGGAGCAAAGCCCGGGACTGAGGCTCAGCAGAGACTCTTGGAAAGATGGATATTTTGGTTGTTTGAACACATCGTGGTCCCTCTGATAAGATCCCATTTTTATGTCACGGAAAGCGAGCAAGGAAAGCAGAATTTATACTATTACCAAAAACCAATGTGGAAAAAGCTCAGTGCTAGAGCCACTATGGAGTTAGAGGGTCAAATGTATCGCCCCTTGTGTATCTCATCTGTCCGGAGCTGGTTGGGTAAGAGACCGTTTGGCTTCTCAAAGGTTAGACTTTGCCCAAAGGAGACGGGAGCAAGGCCAATAGCAAACCTAAAAGCGCCCTCCAGAATTGGAACTCCGCGTTCACGTTCACGTTCACATGCTCAGGTAGCGCAAAAAAAGAAAATGCGACAACCACAACAACAAAGAATAGTGAGACTTGATAAGGTTTGCTATCGAAAGGGTGTGAATACCATGTTGCGTGATTTGCATGTGGTGTTCAAACACCATAGGGTGAAGGAACCGGGGAAATGGGGCTCTGCAGTTTCTAGTTACAGCGATGTCCACAGAAAGCTACTCCCGTTTCTGAGGAGTGTGAAGAATGAAGAGGGTGGGTTGCCTTGTGTGTACATTGTGGTTGCAGATGTACAGAAGGCCTTCGATACGATCTCTCAGGATAAGCTTCTTGAGATAGTGCATGAGCTGCAGATCGAGGATGAGTATACCTTAAACAAGTCATGTGAGATATTCTGCAAGAAGAACTCAATGTGGACATCAGAGACTCTGAAGGTAGTCGATCATGATACCGACAACAGAATCGTAGAATCAACTGTCAGTGTACGTCAGAGATCTAGCCATACTATCCTTATTAACCAGGTAAAAACTAGTTCTCAACGATGAAACCCCACTTATATGTGTGTGTGGGTGTGTGTGGGTGTGTTTCTTCTACATGAAAATCAAGGGCACGTGCTATGCTAGAGATGTGTACAGTGTAAAGATGCTTAAGTATTGGCCCAATTTTGTTTGTGCAACGAGAAAGCCCTAAACATTGATTGATGAAATGACCTCATTGACTGTTACAGGGTCACAGCAAAACTGTAAAGTCCTCTGAAATCGAGTTCATCTTAGAGCAGCATGTGAAGTGTAACATTCTCAAATTAGGGCAACAGTACTACATTCAAAAGGGAGGCATATCTCAAGGAAGTGTCTTGTCTTCCTTGCTGTGCTCACTTTACTACGGACATTTGGAAAGAAATGCCATCTTTCCGTTTCTTGCAAGAAGTACTGACAGTGGCATGTCAGATACTGCTGTTACAGCTAGAGAAGACGATGCATCATTGCCCAAATACCTGCTACTAAGGTTAGTCGATGATTTTTTGTTCATATCGAATTCCAGAGGGCAGGCTGCTAGCTTCCTGGCAAGGTTGCAAAGAGGGTTTAGAGAATACAACTGCCGCATGAACCTTGAGAAATTCGGCATCAATTTTGATACTGCTGGCATGTCTTGGCTTGATTCAAAGAGGATCTTAGTGGACGATGATGGTGCCTCGTTTCTCTGCTGGAGCGGGTTGCTTATCAATTGCTGCAGTTTGGAGGTTCAGGCGGATTACACCAGGTAACATTTCCTATTTTGCTCAGCAAGAGGATCTTTAGTGATCATGGTGACCAAGGTTAACGTCTAATTCTTCTCGTATTGTGCTTTTTTTCCACCCCTCAATTTGAATCAGATATTTGCGTGATCATCTGAGGTCTACATTGACTGTGAGCTGGGACAGGAGACCTGACCGTGAACTAACAACCAAGTTGTGTGCCTATATGCGGCCTAAATGTCATTCTATATTCTTCGACCCAACTATAAACTCACCACCCACTATCCGCCTAAACATCTATCAAGCCTTCTTGCTCTGCGCCATGAAGTTCCATTGTTATGTTCGTCAGCTCTCCGTTATGTACTGGCTTCCTCCCAAGTCATGCTTCACTAGTATCGACAGGTCAATAAGGTACTCTGCTTTTCTACATCACCTTTTCACAAAATTTTTTCGATTCGTTCTTGAAGAAAGAAGTTGATTCCCGTTATCAGGTACATGTACAAGCTGATGAAGAGAAGGATATATGCAATCCGTCGTGGTTCTGATTGTCAACCGGTGCTTGAAGTTTCAAAGGAAGAAGTAATCTGGCTGGGATTAACAGCATACTTGCGGGTGTTGGAGAGAAAAAATACGCGATATAAGGTGTTGCGAAGGCTGTTACGAGCTGCATTGCTGCCAGTTTCAAGGGTTGGGAGGAACCCTGACCTCCAGCATGCTGTGGATGATTCTCGTTCTTCCATTCTGTGGAGAATTAGGTACTAGAGTTGTGTGTTGCAACTGCATTTTTTGGGGCAGATGAAGATAATCTTTGCAGAAATTTGCAGTAGAGAAGGGCATTTTTTGGCATTTACATTGGTCTAGCCATGATGAGGGTATAGTGGATAGATATGGCTACTGATGTTTCATTTGCCTAGCGCCCTAGCGTGCATTGATCCCATGCTCAATGCATGCAAATTTCATATGAGTTCGATATACTTTTATCCTTAACAAGTGGTCCGACATTCAATGCAGGTCAAAGTACATGGTTGTCTGGCTGGTTAAATGTTAATGAGAATAGTAATTTACTATTCTTAACAATAGGGCTTCGAGACTTTAGTTCATCATGGTATTGCTTTAGATTTACATATAACTATATTGATTTTAGCAAAAGGTGCTTTAAATGCACGCGGTTCCAAGTTTGCAAAGTCACATAGATATACATGAAGTAAATGAAGGATTTTTTTTCATTGTATTGATAAAGCAGGTGGATCATAGTCCCACCAATTATGACTTCTTAATTTTCGGTTGGACCTTTTGTTTGTTATTCCCTCTTTCCCTTGATAATTGTCACATTTGAGTTTTGAGAAGATTTTAAGAAAATACTCCCTCCGTTTCATATTAATTATTATAATTTTGACTTTCACGGTCTCCAATATCATTTTTTGATTGATAATTTCTTGCATAATATGTTATTGACAAAAGCAATATTATACTTGTATGATAGCATTTTTTGATACGAATCTAATGGTGATAATTTGATATAGCAATTCATTGTCTATATTGAAAAATTTAAGGTCAAAAATTTTGAAGTTTGACTCCACAATTTTCAAAGACGACAATTAATATGGAACGGAGGGAGTAGTATTGAAAATGATAATCGTATTGGAAATGATACAAGTAATAGATAAATTTCTATTTTAGTAATATATTTGTATTGGTAATGATAAAAGTAAAAGATAAATTTAGAATATTGTCATTAATATTGTATTGAAATTGTAAAGTAACATATATTATGGAAAATAAAAAATTAGCTAAAGTGACAGATATTAAAAAAGGAGGAGTAATTTTCTATAGCAATGTGGTTTATAATTAGGCTAGGAGCACACAATATAGTGATTTTAATCCCAATATCTAATTTCTAATGTTCACTGTTTCGAATTCAACTCACCCAAACCTTTGACTTTTTCACCCTAAAAAGGATAATTAACAGGAATGTTTTAGACCCTATTCTTTGGATTAGATAAAATAGGTTTGGATGGATTGGATTGGATTTATAAGTTATGATATTTTTTGGGGAATTATATTTTTAGAGAGAATTTTTTTTTTTGGGAATTGTGTAAGATTTGGATTGAATTGAAAAGAGTTATCAATCCAAAGAACAAGGCATAAGTTTTGTCCCAAGGGGAAGAAAAGACCATTTTAGTTAGATAAATTGTGTAGTTTTCGAATTCCTTTAATATAGGACCATAGAAGAGTGTGTGTGTGTGTTTTTTTCCCTTCACCTTATTTTTTAACAACTTTATGGTTAATTCATTTTTAAGCTTCATTAAAGGTTCACACGTTCACTTTGGAGATAAATGTGTTATCCTATTAATTTTAATTTGTATACTCTTTCCATTTCATGTTATATGTTGTGTTGAAAATAGTGATTAGTCAAACTTTAAAAATTTGACTATTGATATTTCAATCAATATAATAATTTGTTGTATAAGGTTATTACCATTAAATTCATAATAAAAAAAATTATATCCTAAAATTATATATTGTAATTATTAATAATATATTATAAGAGAGATTATCAAGAGGGAGACATTAGAGATCGTGAAAATTTAAATAAGTGTCAAATAATATGGAACGGAGGGAGGAAGTGGCACCAAGTAAAATGCTATTCCCTCGATTCTATATTAATTGTCACTTAATTGACCGTCATAGTCTTCAATGTCACTCTTTGATTGATAATTTCTTATATAATATTTTATTAACAATTGCGATATTATATTTTGAGAATAATATTTTTCGTTTAATAACTTTATATAACAAATCATTGTATATATTGAAAAACTTATTGTCAAAGTTTTCAAACTTTGACGGCACAATTTTCAAATATAACAATTAATATGGAACAAAAGGAGTACAATATCAATAAAGTGGTAGTCAAATTACAATTATCAACATTTTCCATGCTCCCTACCAAGGTTTAATTCTTGGTGGAAACAATATCTTCTCATTTGGGGAAATTGAAGGGTTGATTGTGATGTTTGTCATGGACACTAGGGCTTGTAAAGTTCGTTGGTGGTTACCTATGAGATAAGAGCCAATGGGTCGGCCAAATTCACGCAATCTTAAAAAAAATAGAATGTTTGAATCTATTACATATGTTATACAATTTATATAAATTTTTTAACATACTTTATTATAAAAAAATGAATTAATACTCCGAAATTTTGTCTAGACGAAATATATAAGAGTAGGATGTCGCAGCTTATCCTTAAAAATTTAATTTATTATTACGTGCAAAAATTATTTCCTCTAGCTGCCTTCTTGGTAAGGAATTATAAATGTTATAATTTATTATTTTTATTCTACCATGAGTCATTTCCTAACTTTGCATACAAAAACACATAAGCATGGGTGAGGTTAATTGGTAGATGAGTCATTTCTTTAGGATTTTACCTAAATTATATATTGTTATCCGCCTTTACATTATACTAAAAGTTTTCAATAAACACTAAAATTAGTGATAGAATTTTGTGACATTTCATAGCTACTTTTCCCTTTATGTAGTAGAAACTAGAAACTAGTTAGACAATAATGTTCTAAGTTTTAAATTTTGTTTGATGAAATATAATTTTGAAATATCAGGCTTCAAAAATTCATTGAATCACGGATGAATTAACTACAAAAGTATATCTTTAGATATTTGCTAGCATGCCCTTTGAATATCTCACCTTATGTAGCACTTAACTAAAAAAAATTAAAAATTATATTCAGTAAGATATTTTGATTTTCAGACTCATACTAATGTTTTATTTCAATTATATTTGGTTGGATTAAGTTTTTGTTAAAAAGCTCCAATGATCTCGTACCCTCCTTGAATTAAATTAAAAGAGGATTATTGAGACATGAAAATCTACTTTGAAAAAGAGTGATTATCACAAGAAAATACTGAAAAGAAGAAAGTAAGTTGTGATATTTGACTTATTACATTAGATGCATTTGCTTTTTGGAGCTCTAAGATGATGACTTTCTTAGAGCTAAACAAAATTCTAAATTAAATTAAATTAAGGCACCGATCTTTTGTGTATTAATGTAACTAACCACAACGCAAATTATCGCAACATACTACAATATACCACAAATTACCATTATCTTTTTACTATTTCTAACGCAATTCACAAAAGAACGATGCCTAAATTAGAGATGATAAATAAATAAATTAAATAAAAAGGAGATTATATATAAAATAAGCGGAAAGTGTTAGGCTAATTTGGGGGTGGGTGGGGTCAGGGGTGAGACTTTAGCGAATCCCCCGCCCCCGCCAAGGTATGATGTCACGTGACTGCACTTTCCATTTCTTTTTCTTTTATCTTTTTTTTTTGTTTGAGAGACACTTTCCTTTCCTTACTACGGCACCAAAGAACCGCATCATTCATGCCGGCTGCCTAATTACTAAAGGCAATTACTTTCATTTTTCTTTTTAAAAAAAATTATAGTTGTTTAATTAAAAATTACTACCTCCGTCACTGATTAATTGTCCTTGAAACTACTTTTATGACACCAAGAAATATAGGAAATTGGGCAAAAATTTTGTGCATTGTCCAAAATGTCCTTGAAAATATGTTTGGAAAGGTGCAAAAAGTATATTTATAAGGGATAGAATGAGAATTATTGTTATTGAAAATGTAAAAGTTAGATAATTGGACAAATAAAAAGGGACAGAAAAATTAGTTAATTGAACAATTAAAAAGGGACAAAGGCAGTATTTGCCCTTGTAGATGAACAGTATCTAATATCGTACAGTGTTCACACTTCACACAACGAAATAGATACGAGCTTAGGCTATAAATATAATATTAAAAAAAACAAAAACAAATCATTGCCGACGATCAGCTCATATGGTCCTTGGATGTTGTCAACTGTCAAGTTGTTTTGCTTAAATCAATGCATACTGTATTAATACAGTCATTCACTCCTTCCATTTCATATAGATTGATACTTTAACTAATTTTTTTTTTTTCAAAATAATTGTCACTTTTTTATTCTCAACACCTAATTCAATTATTTTACATTATTTATTAGAGAGAAAAAAACCAAATTCAATTGAGTTTTGGTAGTTATTATAATTATATATTGGTATGTGTGAAAACTTCATTTCTGTCAATTAATTTGGAACGGAGGGAGTAGCTTTTCAACCCCTTTGAGTTTTGTCGGGTTTGTCATGTAAGATAGCATAAGGAAAAATTAGATTTAGGCCATGTTTTTTTGGTTAGGTTATGTTCAGGTTTTGATGGTGGATAAGTTAGCATAAATTGAGATTAGTTATGATATTTTTTTTGGGAATTGTGTTTTTATAGGGGATGCTTTTTTGAAAAATTGTGTTAGGTTGGGATAGATTTGGATAAGTTAGGATAAATTGGGAGAGTTATGTCCAACTTAATCAAAGAACATGACCTTAGTAAGGTAAGATAACCAAAATAGTAAATGTATGTAAATGTTACATCATTTAGGGGAGGTATGTAAATATTACATTACCTATTTCTTTTATCATTTTAAAATAAATTTTGTAAGTTCCATAATTTTTTAAAAATAAATGATACATAAAAAAGTAGGTTGGATATGATAAATAAGGTAAGGTAAGGTGAAGTAAGAATAATATTTTACTATCTTCGTCCCAAAATGTTTGTCCATTGACTAAATTTTGACCATTGATTAGTTAAAATTACGATTAGTTACGATATGTAATTACCTTCATTGTAATTTTTACTAAAGTATCTTTCTAATGGTGGTAATTTCATATCGTAACTCATTGTAATTTGTGAGTAATCAATGGTCAAAATTTAATCAATAGACAAACATTTTGGGACGGAGGTAGTACCATCCAAAAGAACATTTCTTTAATTTTAGATAGGATTAAATATTTCTATGTATATATATATATATATTGCCTATAGGTTTAACCTCTTTTTTAAATAAGCTCATTAATGATAGTATTAAGTATAAAATATTGGAAGTGCACGATTGTAAGTGTAACACATATTTATGTCATTTTTGTAGGGACTTGTTCAACAACACATCATACTTGTCATCTGAATCATTGCTAAATCGATCGAGTCTTTGAGATTGTTTTTTTCTAACAAACTAATTCTAGCTATAAAAATTGTAAGTTATAGGGTTTAATAAATGAATAAAAAGGGATAAGCCTAAATTTCCTAACCAATCAACCAAGCGAATTGAGCATGCATTTCAATGATTTGGAACATTCAACGATCAATAATCGCATAATTTCTTTCGCAACAATATTTTAGAAAAGAAGCTAATTGTGCAGCAAAGTTAATCACCTATATTTTCATGGATATTTCAACTTTAACTAAGTTAATACTCAAATTATCAAATGACTCAAACTCGGAAGTACCTCTATATCTAGTCGTTTTAGAATCAGTTCAGCCTAAGCTTTCCAATTTTCAAATTCCTCGTGTAGCTGTTTCATTTAAGAATTTAAGACCTTTCTATTTTTAATCAAACAAAAACAATGACATATAAACTCGAAGGCTAATTAAATAGAATACATCCAAATAAAATTCATGCTTATTCAATTCAATCTAGATCAATTCATCAAAGCAACTATAAATTAAGGGAAACTACTCACTATTCATATTTATAACTACAAAACAAGTAAAATCTATTCAAAAAAAAAAACATGTAAATACTTAAAGGTTGGAAAATAAACCAAAGAATGAGGAAAATCTTGATGGAAAATTCAACAAGAAAGACTTTTGCTCCTCCAAACTTCAAAACCTACTTGATCGATCTTCAAAACTTCGATTGTGGCTGAATGGTGGAATATGAAGTGATGGTATATGATGATATTCTAAAGTGGAAGTAGTGGATAATGATGAGCAATGCTAAAACCCTTTGATTATATAGCAAAAACAACGAAAAAAAGACAAGATCTCAAAAGGCGTTATTGACACGGACCGTGTCAGGGCAACACGATTCATGTAGGGTCCAACACCCGTACGACATGTATTGATCAAGGCACGGAGCGTGTCACTCTAACTGCCCAAATTTGGAGTTTCTACGGATGCACCCGACTACACGATCCCTGTTCTCCATGAAGGATGCAAATGATCGTAGGCCTCAATTTTAGGCCTGGGGGTGACCCCAACTTCTTTCTTTCTTCTCTTAAACTTGTAACTTAGAACATATAGCTTGGTTTTTACTCAATTTTCTTCAAAATCTCCACATATTTCCTATAAAATCAATTAATATACAAACTAAGGATAATATGTAAATTTTGTGCATAAAATAATATATTTACTCTAAATATTTCTCAAAACTCGCATAAAATCATCCAAGTTAATATGTGTACGTCAAGCACTTATCAGTTACATATCAAGGACCATAAAATTGATAAACAGAACTAAACTCATTTTAATTTATTTTTTTTACAAAAATATTAAGTGAAGTTGATGGATTTGTCTTCTATTTTTTTTTAACAAAGGTAAGAAAGGAGGACTAGGAAACCCTTCTCTCAAGGGACAAAACCAATCCTATCCTCATACAAAATCTCATCTAACTCTATGTTCTCGTTCTGCTTCCAAATAGTCTCATCAGCTATATGTAGGCCTTGTTTGGCAGCCCAGTCAGCTGCACGATTCGCTTCTCAAAAAACATGCTTGACGTTGGATGAGGAGAGTCTTCCCAGAAGAGAACGAATGTCTTCAATAATCTTTTTGATTGTCCAAGGAATCTCACAAATGCCTTTGACTGCGTCTATAACAATTTTGTTGTCTCCTTCAATAAGAATGTTGTGAAAACCTAAAGAAATAGCTTCAAGAAGGCCATTACACAGAGCAGTGGCCTCCGCCAAGATGACAGACGCGTTTCCCAGATTGAAGGATTTGCAGGAGATTGGAAACCCAGCCCAATTTCGAATAATGAAGCCACCAGCTGCATTGTTTGAGGATTTGTCTTCTATTATTAGATGACTTTTATTTGTCTATCTTTTGGCTCAAAGAAATAGGTTGTCTACTTGTGGGAGATGGACCATGAGGTTTTTTTTTTTTTTGAAAAACGTAAAAAATAATAGCCATTTCTGATTATCCGTAAATCAAATCGAAAAATTAGTTAATTGTCCATTACATTTTGGTGTTCTAGCAAACCCAAAAAACGTTAATCGTAAGTCGGTGAACCTGACTCTTCGATTCAGTTCACGGTTCATGTGCAAACAGAAAATTCGGCCAACAAAATTTCGGTTAACCGAATGTCTTGTTTACCAGTTTTGGATACCCCAGCTAAAACAGTGAACACATGCCTTTATGGAGTGTTCGGTTGAAAATGTAGATGTGGAACCAACTATTTGACTTTCAAATTTAGTAAGTTTTTTCCTATGTGATGTAAGAAAAGTTATTTTTTTTTAAAAAAAAGGAAATAAATTCTCACTTTTTTTTTTGGCAATGGAGATAGAAGAAACAAAAAAATAAAAAAGCCTACATCTGCCACGATAACCTAGCTTGAACAGCCGGAACGTGCACATGTTAAACTAATAATTTTGAAACCTTAGAAATAGTAACCCGGCTGAACGAGAGCAACAATTGCCTGCAATGTCATATGATTTGCTTGATGTTCATCGGCTCACCATTGTGACGAATAAAACTCATCACCACCAATTGGGATCAGTCCAGATTTTAATGTTGGACCAACCCCAAGCAAGAGTGGTATTAAGAGCGTCCTCAATTGCAAGTGCTTCCGCTACAACAGCTTCCCTGACGGTAGCGCTCCAAGCTTTGTTGCACATAGTGCCCTGGTCTGAAGTAACAACCCAAGTAGCCCCAACTTTGACCGGAAACTTCCACGCCCCATCAATGATAAATCTCCTAACTAGATGTTGAGGCGAACCCAAAGTCCATCTAAATTTGCTCAAGCCATTCGTCGGTGATTGTACAAGTCCATCTCTAACATTTTTAACCATTTGCCCAGAGGTATGCCACATACACATGTTAGCCTCCATAAATCTCAAGATCAGTTTAGGAAGAGTTATCTTATTTCGGAAAATAAGTTCATTCCTTGCCTTCCCGATTTCCCAAATGATGACAGTGAACACTTGGGCATGCCACTGACTCTCTTTGTCTTGGTCAAACAAAAACACAAACCAGTTAGTAAACAAATTAGCGTTCGAAGGAAGAACATTGGCACACATCCTTAAGCCCAAAGGGCTAGCCCTCCAAATATGGTCCGCAAAATCACACCAACCCTGTAGATGAGCCAGCGTCTCTTGTTTCCCACATAAACACATAACGCATTCATTATTAGCCTTCATTGCTCTCTGATGAAGATTTCGAGCGACAGGAAGAGCATTTCTAGCACAACACCATAGGAAAATTTTCCACTTGGGAGGGACCTTAGCCTCCACGACATGCTCCAGAACTTGTGCTTATGCTCACCATAATCTCCGAGTTCCTTAGCTTTGAGGTAAACATAGCACGATCTGATAGAGAAATCACCATTAGTCGTTAATCCCCACTTAAGCATGTCATCTGCGCCCTCAAGCTCACGCATGGGTATAGCCAAAATTTCCAACGCCACATTATGGTCGAAGATGTGCTTGACAAGATTCTGATCCCATTTTTTGGCATCGTGGTGCCAAAGCTCCCTTACACATTTATCTTTCCAAGCTAAAGCTATATGCTCACTTCGCAACTTCGCATTCAGGTTACCATGCCACTTGGTATCCCCAAGTTTGATTTGATCTCCCTAGCCAATACGCCAACAAAGTGCCTGTGACACCTTCCTACATGCGCTAATTGGCCTCTCCAACCTTGGGACACCGTGGAAGGTGGTTTATAATCCTCCTACAACCCTAACGGAGAAGAAGCCCCATGCTTGGCATGAAATACTTTAGAGACCAAGGCTTCTGGATCACTCTTTTGTCTCCTCAGTTGCTTGATCAAGAGAGAATCATTCAAACACCTTACATCTCTTATTCCAAGTCCCCCATCCCCTTTTGGAAACTAAAGGGTATCCTTGCACGCCCAATGGATTCCCCTTTCCTTGCTAGCGAAGGCCCAGAAGAACCTTACCATGGCAGCATTGATCCGTCTGACCGCCCCGCCTGGAATTTTATGCACTGTCATCACATGGTGCAACATAGTTAGTACAGATTGGATAAGTGTAACACCCCGGGTATATGGTTAAGTGTGGCTTGAAAGGATTGAAATGACTACTTATATCACCAAGGCGCACCTTCTTTTATGGTAGCTCATCTGTTGGGAACTTTTCAGTTAAGCGTGCTTGGCTGGAAGTAGTCTCAGGATGGGTGGCCTCCTGGGAAGTTTTCCCTGGCAGCGTGTGAGCGAGGACGAAGCACGTTGGAAAGACTCGTGGTGATTTGTAGGGCCAATATACGATCCTTGAAGCGGTTATCAGTAATGTCAGCGGTCCGGGAGGGGTCATGGCGTTACAATAAGAACCAACCTTCTTATCCTATTAAGGTTCCTAGTCGTCCAGCTTCGCAATGTTCGTTCCACCTTCTCGAGCAAATGGTTAAAAGTCTCAATCTTCTTCTTTCCTACTATAGGTGGAACTTCTAAGTACTCGGTCCATGAGTTCTCAATAGAAAAGCCAAAAATATCTCGGACACCTTGTTTTTCCTGGTCACCCAGTCTCGGAGATATGAAGGTCGCTGATTCTTGAACATTTGTTATCTGGCCAGAAACTTTCGAGAACGAATCCAGCAAAGCCTTCAAATTGAGGAACAACCTAGCATCAGGCTTGGCGAAAAATAAGGAGTCATCGACAAAAATAGGTGTGGTATATGCAAAGGATGTCGACGACCCAATGCAAAGCCCTCCACTAACTTTTTCCTTTCCAGATCCATTATGTTAGCAGAGAGGGTTTCCAAAACGAGAAGGAAAAGGTAGGGGGACAAAGGGCCACGCTTGCGGAGCCCGTGCCCCGAATGAAATAAGTCTAATTGCTCTTCACCTGGACAAAATACGACACAGAAGAGACACACCACATGATCAAATTTACCATGTGGCTGGGGAATCTGAATCTTTCCAAGATCCTCTTGAGAAAGTCCCAACTAACTCGATCATACACCTTGCTCATGTCTACCTTTAGAGTAACTTATTGCTTTCCGGACCACTTCCTTTTGATTGTTGTAAGAATCTCATGGGCGATAAACACACTATCAATTATCATCCTATCAGGCACAAATGCGTTTTGGAAACGGCAAATGAGTTTAGGCATAATCCTCCTGAGCTGATTCATCATGCACTTGGCCAAGACTCTATATAGAACGTTGCAAAGACGGATAGGACGAAAGTCCAAAATCTTCTCAGCCTGACTATGTTTTTTTAGCAGCACGATGCTTGTCATTTTGATAGCCTTAACAAAATGCCCCGAATTTAAGGCATCAATAACAAAACTGGTAACCAGAGAACCTACCTGAGCCGCCCAACACTTCTGGAAAAGGACGGGGGAATGTCATTCGGCCTAGGGGTTTTATAAATTCTACCGTATCCTAGTACTCCTTCCATACCATATTATTTATGGCTTAGTTGATTTTCAAAATCTTCCGTGTCACTCTTTAACAAATAATTTCTCATATAATATTTTATTAACAGTTATTCTTTTAGGGTACTTTTAAGATCATCGCGAATCTTTTTGGCATATTTCGTCCTTGTTCACACGTTGTCTGGGAAAACTTCCAAGGATGTCACCCATTCTAAGACTACTCCCAACCAAACATGCTTAACTAAGAAGTTTCCAACAGATGAGCTACCTTAAAAGAAGGTATACTTCAGTGATATGAATAGTCATTTCAATTTCTTTAAGTCACACTCAACCATATATCCAGAGTATTACAAGTTGAGACATTAATAGTAAAAAGTTTTAAAATTTAACTAATACAATGGTGAAGGGACGAGTAATATGGAAGAAAGGGGGTAAATTGTTTAGTTGAATTCATAAATTACTCAATCACTAATCTTATATATATAAACATATATAGAGGGCATCTTAGTTAAGCCAAGACTAGGTCCAATTGATAATGGGGTGTTGGTGTGACAAAAGATGATGGATACATAGGATAAAAAGCATGGCATGTATACAATGGAGGCCCACTCGCAATTAAACAAACATAAATAATGACTTTATTTGACGACACCCATGCAACCTAACCCCACTCCTTTTTTTTTTTTTTTTTTGCTGCCCCTACATTCATATCTTTTTCTTATTCCATCATTTAACATCACTGCCCAGTCTACCCTACACAATTCATGCATCAGTTTCCACCTGCGATTATCAACTAATAAATTATGACATGAGTCACGTACCCTTTTCTCCAGTATTTAATTTCTTGATTAAGAGCTACTTGAGGCCAATGGATTGCATCATATCGAATTACCCATCTATTTAATTAATGGATTTATCCAATATTCATTTTTAAAATATTTGAATTTATCCCAAATAAAAAATAATACTCACCCTATCTAATAAATGGATTTATCCAATATTCATTTTAAAAATATTTGAATTTGTCCCAAATAAAAAATAATACTCACTCTATCTACTCAACAGATTCTTTGGATTAGTAATTCTTTACAATCCAATCAAATCCAATCCAATTCCCCAAAAAAGTTTTTTCTCTAAAAACACACCCCAAAAAAATATTATAACTTATCCAATTCAATCCAATCCAATCCAATCCAATCAAACCAATCCATCCAAACTTCATTTTATCCAATTCAACTAAGGTCCTATTCGATACTAGTTTTTGGCGTAATTTTTTGCGTTTTGAGCGAATCAAAATTCTAATAGCATAAATATTAGCGTCTGGTAAACTAGCCTTTTCCGATACATATATAAAGTTAACATTTAACGTTTGGATTAGCGTTTCATATTTTTTTATCAGAAAATACGTACCCTCTGAAATTTCTTTCTTTGGAAATTATATATCCATATCTTTTTATGTCAATTTACACTAATTTGCTAACTCAACCGCTGAATTTACCAAACACAGTTCTCATTGAACAACCATCCCCTACACACTACTTAAACTGTTATAAGTTGTCTAAACCATTATCCACTATCTAAAACGCTAAGTTTGTCCAATATAACGTAAAATTATAATTTAGTAGTTAGACAGTTTGGCCTTTTCTTTAATTTATTTATTCTCCTGTTTGATTATATTGATTAGATGGTTGGCCAATTGGTACTACCTGCTTCAATAAAATCATCTTGCCAACTTTCTGTTTCCTAAAATATATAGTGTGAGTGTGTAAAATAATACACTTGGTGTGTATATGTCTAACTAATCCTCTAAAATTAGTATACTCCCACCAATTTTTGTATTGTTGATTTGATGATTAATTGATTACCACCAAAGATTTCTGACTCTTTCCATACGGAATGTTACGGAGTGCAACTTTGTTTTGTCTTGCCAATTAAATTTTTATGTTGTTGATTTGGTGGTGCTCATGTGTCTAACTAATTTTTAATTGTAGGAAAAAGTAGGTATGATTTAGCACTAATTTAAATATCTGAATTTGTCACGTATGAATATTAGGTACTAGAGCACAACTTTTTTTTAAGCAAATTATATAGTCCACCGTAGTGGATGTATTTAGATACACTACACGTATTGAAATATATTAATTTTTTATATGGTGAATTTTTATAAAAGTTTGATGACTTTAAAAGATATTGATGAATTTGTAATAATAATGATATATTTATGATGAATTTTATAATTAATATTAATGAATTATTTAAAAAATTTAATACAAATTTCTTTTTTAGTTTTTTATACAGCTAGACCGCATTTTATATGCACACAAGCTAATGATTTGACTGTTTGAACCTGATTTTAATTTTAATTTTGATTTATGTAGTTTATCCAATCTGAAAAAATATTTTCTTGGAATTTATTAGATTTCGGCTAGCTAGTTTAATATACAAAATTTGAATAATCTTAGAGATTTATATTATGAGTTATGATAATTAAGAACAAACTAATTTTAGTAGTTCAATAAATTAATTCAAAAAGTTATATATCGAAACATCTAATTAACAAACTTTTTTGTCTTAATCAAAACAACTAAATACCTCCAAAATGTTATTCCCCCCCCCCCCCCTAAAAAGCTTATGAGTTAACGGGTTATTTGAATTTTGGATCTCGAAGTATAGGAGCATTTATATTTTTGGACCCTTGATTTTCATATTTATTTTTGGGACCTTAAAGTTTATGGGTTGAATAAAAAAGGACCTTAAAGTTTGTAGGTTGAAAAGAAGACCTGTGTACTGTTTTTCTTTTTCAATCCATGCATGTTTGAATTTATCTCCCGATTAGCGTCAAACTTCAGGAGTAAGGTTAAAACTAATATTAAAACTGTAATACACCTCTCTTATTCATATAGGAACTACTTTAGACCATAGGTACTTCAGGGCATAATTAGTTTCGACATGAATAAGAGAGGTGTATTATAGTTTCAATATCAGTTTTCACCTTACTCGTGAAATTTGACGTTAATCGGAAGATAAACTCAAACATAGAATGAAAAAGAAAAGTAGGACACGGGTCTTCTTTTCAACCTACAAACTTTAAGGTCTTTTTTTGTTCAACCCATAAACTTTAGGGTCCCAAAAATAAATATAAAAATCAAGGGTCCAAAAAATAAATACCCTATAATTCGGGGTTCGGAATGCAAAAAACCCATGAGTTAACCACCCCCAATAGACTGAAATCCTATACATAAACATGCAATCATCCTATACATAAACAAGCAAACAAAAAGACATGTACACACATGTATGTGATAAATATCATAACTTCACTGCTGTTGTATCCATAAGTATTTCTCAAAACAATGAAAAACAAATAGTGACAATTTTATACCAAAAAAGAAAACAAAAGTTCAAAATATTTCAATATAACAAAGCTATTGTGGTAAATATATCTTTGAAAATGGGGTAAAATTTATTTATTAGGAATAAAATAAATACTGAAACTGTTGAAATAGTATAAATTAGGTAATTTTATAAATATAAAAGAATGAAAAGATAATGGATAATGTTACAAATAAAAATAGAAGGAGAAAGTATAATGTAATTTGATTATAATAATTTAGTTAAGGTAAAGTAAATTGAATCAATAAAGAAGGTTAAATTAGTTTTATTTCACATCTACCTCCCTCATGAATGAGATTGGAGCAAATTGATGCGTATAAATTGGTGTAATTGGCATGCCTAATTCACATTATCACATACCAATACGATGACATGATGTCGATATATGCGCATTAAAACATGTATTCGTGTTCCTATTCTAAGCATAACACCAATATCTTCATAATTTGTTACCCACTGTACTCTTTTCGTTTTTTATTTATCTGTCATCTAGAAAATTATATTAAAAATTTTGATCGTTAATATTTTAATTTGTATAATAATTTATTATAAAAATTGATATTATTGAAATTATAATAAAAAAATATTATTAAAAAAAATATTATTATATTTTTTATAAAAATTTTAAATTAAAAATTATTAAATAAAGATTGATACCAAAAATTACAAATGACTAATAAAAAAGAACAAAGAAAGTAATAAATACTGTACAAATAACTAATGAATAATAATCCAAAAAAATAGCAATAATAAAAGTGGGAAAGGACAATACGAGTGGAAAACGAGTAGGGTCTTTGAAATTTGCTTTTACTTTTTGCTTTATTTATTTATTTATTTATTTATTTATTTGTGTACTTGATTTTAGGCTTTTCACTTTTTGTTAGTACCAACCATTAAGATTATCTCCCTTTTAATCCAATATTATTTTCTTCCTTTCTCTTTAAGTTTCCGAGTGAAACTACAAATGCTTCGCAAGTTCTGGCACATAAATAGTTAATCATTTATTTTTGGATTTTTATTTGATGGATGGCTATATAAATAATTGATAATTTGATATCGACATTTTGTGTATGTGGCCAACATTTATTTTCATCTGGACATTGTTTTTAATGTACGAAAATGATAAGTCTTACGATAAAATATATTTTAAGGCTCTGTTGGGTAATATTAGCATTTTAGATAGCAGATAGAGGTTTATGTAGCGGATAGCGGTTTAAGCAGCAGATAGTGGTTTAAGTAGCGGATAGCGGATAACTGTCCAAAAGAGAATTGTGTTCGGTAAATTTAGCGGTTGAATTAACAGATTAATGTGAATTGACATATATAAAAGGATATCAATAATTTCCAAATATAAAATTTTCAAAGGGTATTTTTTGACCAAAAAATATAAAACGCTACTCCAAACGCTAAACGTTAACTTTATTAACGTTTCACAAAACGCTCCTTAAAAAGCTTAACGCTTCTCAAAACGCTAGCTTATCGAACACCAATATTTATGCAATTAGAGTTTTGACTTGGTCAAAACGCTAAACTCTAAACGCTATTACCGAACACAGGCTAAATGTCTTACTGTATTATTAAAATCATATTATTATAGATTAAATTGAAATAAAATAGTATATATGATTTCTATAACTATAATATTACATATAAAAATTGTATAAAGTTATACTTTTATTGTTTATTTTTTTGTTTTCAAAAAAATTGTCTAAAATACATTTAATGGATGTGGTCGATATGTTTAGGGTATTAATTGTGCTCATTGGCGTAGCCAATGCATCAAAACCTTCTTAGAATTGAAAATTACTACTTTTACTGTCAAAAAAATTTATACAAAAAAATCTATTAAAGTACTAATTTTGAGAAAGAATAAGACATTTAAGGTCCCGTTCTTTTATGCGGTGCGGTTAGTTGTGGTGTGGTGTGGTGGAAATTGAAAAAGGATGGTGAAGTGTGGTAGGTTCTGGTGAATTGTGGTGAGATTTGTGGTAGGTGGGGTAGGTGATGAGAGAAAATGTAAAAAGTAGAGAAAAAAAGTGAGGAGAGAGAAAAGTAAGAAGATATTTTGATACTCCCTCCGTTTCATATTAACTGTCGTCTTTGGAAATTGTGCAGTCGAATTTCAAAAATTTTGACCATAAATTTCTCAATATATACAATGAGTTGCCATATAAAATTACCACCATTAGATTCGTGACGAAAAATACCATCATAAAAGTATAATATTTGCAATTGTTAATAATATATTATGTAAGAAATTATCGATCAAATACTAACATTGGAGACCGTAAAAGTCAAAATTATTACAATTATTATGGAACAGAGGTAGTAATGATTTGTGGTAGAGTGTGGTGAGTTTGGTGAAGAGTGGTAGAATATTGAGTAATACAGTGTGGTGCGATACCGCACCGTACGGTACCGTATAAAAGAAGGGGGCCTAAGAGTGTTTACAGCTGAAATAGCATCCAGTGGGCTGTTATCATTTCTTTAGAAAAAGAGTGATGATACGTGTCTTGGGCTTGCGCCTTATAAAATTAATACTTATTATCATTTTTAACTCCAATTTTTTTTAACAAATACTATTAGTTATCATTATAAGAAGCTTGGAATGTGTTGGTTACGCCAGCAATTAAATTTGGCACTCTAACGAATGAACCATATCCGCTTGATATATTTTAGACGTCTTTTTGTAAATTTCAAAAAATATAAATAAATGTGTGATTTTATACCATTTATATATATTATTATAGTTAAGCTAATCATGTGATTTTTTTTTCAATTTAATTTACAAATATATATATTTTATACCATAACAAGACACTTAATATGTGTCTTGTCCAACACATTTATCATTTTCGTTAAAAGAAATATTTTTAAACACTAAAATAAAAAATAGAAAATAAAAAACTAAAATGACTTGACAATATTTTCAATGTTTCCCATCACCATTTACCAGCAGCTGCATCCCATGTGAAAGCATGACACAACCCCCCTCAATTCCTCAAATCCTTTTTCACCCTCCACTTTTGACTACCCATACTTCAACTATACATAAACAACCATTTATTCAACTATTTATTATTCATCCTCATTCCACACCATAAGATCCCAAATAGCATACTATTTCTTTCCACTAATACCCATCATATCACATTTTTTAAGTCCAAATGGAATGTGCATAGAGCCAAAATCTTGCACTTCTTTGTCCAACAGAAACACTCTTCCTCCTCTTTCCCTTCATAAATTAATGCTACAAAGCTACACCAGAAGAAGAACAACCAAAAGAGACGTCAAATTTCAGGTTCTTCTTGTCATCCATGCCACTTCATTTGCATAGAAGACGGCAATGAACATCTTTCTTCCCGTCTTCTTCTTTGTTTTGGGTTCTATAAGCTGCGTTTCAGCTGGGTTTCATAGCCGACAACTTTCCATTGATCCTATCAACTTTATATTGGGTAAGTATTCATCGAATGTTTGAAAATTTTCTTCTTTTTGTTGTTTGATTGGGTTGTTTTTCATGATTCTGTATTGGGTTTGGTGGGTCGGATTCATCTGAGTTTTTCTTGAACTGGGTTTTTTTTGGGTGTGGAATGTTTTTGGGTTTGTTCATTTGTTGTTTGATGATTCTGGTATATGTCTATTGATGTTGAGATTGTTTATTGGTGCTGCTTAGCTTATTAGGTGATTAGTTTAATGATGTGTTGAGGGTTGGATACCAGCACAGTGTTGTAATGGAGAATATTTTACTTTTGGTGGACCAATGTGAAAGTGGATAGGAATTTCTGTGCTTTATTCAAGGGTCCTTGGATGCTGATTTTTTTGGTGTAATCTACGGTTTAGAATTGGGAAGGGTCAAAAATAAAAGATAAAAATATAAAAATATAAAGCGCCTGACTTTGGTTAGCTAGGAGGTGTTTATCAAGCACATATTGCTCCTGTTAAGGGCTGGTTCTTGATGCATGATTGTCTGTTTAGTTAAAACCTGATTTTGCTCTGATTTCTGATACTTAAACTCTGGACTGTATAATGTCATTTTAATCTGAATCATTTTTGTGGTGATGATGCAGGGAATAAGAATTTGGGTCCCTTGAAGGATGGAATATTGGGTGCAGCAGAAGCACCAGGCCCTGCATCTGATGAATCCAGGATCCCTCTCATCTTGGCAGAAAACCGAACGAAGCGACCCGATATTCTCCGAAAATTTAAGACATATGATGGTGGTTGGAACATTTCAAACAAGCACTACTGGGCTGTAAGTGGCTTTGTTTGGGTGTTTTGATATAGCTTTTCACTATGTTACTCGGACACGGATGATATGGGTGTCGGACTTGGCTATTTTTAAGAAAATTTGCACATTTTCATAGTAATTTGAAGTGTCGAGTGTCATATCCTTGTCCAGATATCAAGGGTCCGACACGGGTACGGCATAGAATATCAAGAGTTGGGGTAACATAGGCTTGCTGTGCTTTTTGGGTCTGTTGTTTGTTTGCTTGCTGTGCTTTGCTTGCTTTCCTTTTTGTAAGGATATTGGAAAGTATGTAATCTTACATTGTCGTCAGTCGTTTGGTCACTTATAATAGATCTAAACATGTTTGGTTGATAGATGATGAGTGTGGTTGTGTCACCTAAGCTGCATTATGACAGTTGTAGTGGGTTTGTTATTAATTTATCGAATGTCACTAAAGGTTGGCGGCATATGTACACTTTTAGTTAAAGGTTCTTGGAATGGTATTGATGGAGTGATTTCATTACACATGACCTGATGTTTAGGGATAGGACATGTGCAAATTGGCCTTGTTAGATCCAGATCTTAGATCATGATCACTGGATTAGGATTTGCAAATGAACCATCTGTATTTTGTGCACTGAATAAGCTATATTTTGGCATTATATTGTACTGAGTTGGATACCCCGCACCCCAAATACCGTGTTTGTCAATGCGTTGTTGTAAATTTACCGCAGTTACTTTGCTTCGGAAAAGAACTGATGAGATGGTGGGACTAGGATAGGGTTGATCAATGCGTTGTTGTGTTTTTGCAAGCTTATAAAGTTCAAGGTGCCTCGTGCACTGCAATCGACAGCTGTTTGATTTGGATTTCTCTTATTGCAGTCGGTTGGATTCACGGGTGCTTCTGGATTCACCCTGGCAGTCATCTGGTTGGTCTCTTTTGGTGTAGCGCTAATTGTGCATCATTGTTTTACATGGAGGATTAACTTCAAAGGGAAAGGATCCAAACATTCACAAAGGATTCGGCCTTTTCTGCTCGTACTTTTCACGTGTGCCTCTACGTAATAACCTCACCTCTATCTTTTAGCTTTCATTGTTGTATGTGCTCTTGAACTGTCCATTCAAATTTCACCTAGGGTGATCTTCATTTGGGGCATTCGGTCTTGAGATTGTTTCCTGACTCTCCGATAATGCTTGTGTGCAGGGTTGGATGTATTCTCTTAACTGTTGGTCAGAATAAATTTCACTGTGAAGTGTTGGACACGTTGAAGTATGTTGTAAATCAGTCGGACTACACAGCTCAGATGCTAAGAAACGTGACCGACTACTTATCTCTCGCGAAAACCGTTGATGTGCCCCAGTTCACGCTGCCTCAGAGTGCTTTGCAGGACATTGATGAGCTGAGTGCACGTTTGAGCTCCGGGGCTGACACTTTGACCCAGAAAACTAATGAAAACTCGGTCAAAGTTAAAAAAGTATTCGATATCATGTATGTATGGATTTAAATCTATTCCCAATTTAAGCACTTTATATCAAGATTGTCTCATTGTGTGGTCTAATGCATCTTCTTATTCCTCGGTACAGAAGGCTGGTACTAATCAGTGTTGCTGTTGTGATGCTTGTTTTGGCTGTTGTTGGTTTAGGTATGCCATATTTACGTTGCTTAATTATTGACTGTAGTGATTTGTTGCTCGTATATATGGTTTGGTTCCGGTGTTGATTTGATGATTGACTTTTCTTGCAGTACTTTCTCTCCTAAAACGCCAACATGCAATCTATATGTAAGTCACCATGCCTTTCTTTTGATTTTTCATCAGATTGTTGTAAACTTGTAATTTCATTGATTCTTACCCTACTCGGTTTTGACTGCAGATTCATTTTTGGTGGATGGATTCTTGTTGCTATTACATTGATTCTTTGCGGAACTTTTGTCTTCTTCAATTCGTAAGTCAGATTTTACTTTTGCATATTACCATTGCATTGATGTTGGTGAAAGTTAAAATAAAACTCGAACTTCCCTTGTCTGATTCTGGTTTCACCAGTGCGATTTCAGACTCGTGTGTGGCCATGAAAGAATGGGCAGAGAACCCTCAGGCCGAGACAGCTCTTGGCAACATTCTACCGTGTGTTGATGAGAGAACGACCAACCAAACCCTAGTCCAAAGTAGAAGCGTTGTCCGTTCCCTTGTAAACTATATGAATACTTTTATATACACTGAAGCCAACACGGACCGTCCACCTTCAGATCAATTCTACTACAATCAATCTGGACCGTTGATGCCGCCTCTATGCTACCCTTTCGATGACAGAATGCAAGACCGGCAGTGCTCATCCCAAGAGGTGTCGATGACAAATGCTTCTTTGGTATGTTGATGTCTTTTTCTCTTATTCTGTGTTGTAGAATGCACCTGAGACTTAAAACATATCTGGAGACTAATGATGCATCACTTTTGTGCGTCTAACCATTTTTTTCAAAATAAGTTCAGTTCAAAATAAGCTCAGATGAGTTTAGTTTAAAATAAGTTTCACTCCAAATAAGTTCAAGAAAACATGCCCTAATCACTAGTACCTCTTGTTAAAGCACCAAAGCATGCTATATGTAGATCCGTATCAATTAAAGCTTAAGCTGATGGTTGAATGCCCAATAATAACATGCCACCTCATGCAAATGCTGCAAGGCCTCCCTAACCTTGCGCTAGTAAACATGGGGATGCTGAAATTTGAGCCCGAGACCTCTTACTCAAAAAGACCGATGCCATGTAGAACCATCTGAACCAAACAACTGTGTAAGAAATATTTCAAATTTTCAACTAATAGCTTAAGTTAATGGTTGAAGGCCCAATAATGGTTTG
Organism: Portulaca oleracea; assembly: GCA_029582165.1. Taxonomy (NCBI): domain Eukaryota; kingdom Viridiplantae; phylum Streptophyta; class Magnoliopsida; order Caryophyllales; family Portulacaceae; genus Portulaca; species Portulaca oleracea. Next base: position 9,346,365 of record CM055880.1, read on the forward strand.
TACCGTTATTTGGTTATTTGCTTGGAGCTTGTGCAAGACAAACGGAAAAAGAAACCAAGAAAGCATTTGCTCGTTTGCTTGATCTAGTCTGTTGTTTGGTGGGTAAATACGGACATTTTTACCCATTTTAACTCAACCCGCATTCACCCATTCTTTCCACTAATTTTACCGAAACTTACCTAATATCACCAACCCAACACAGATTTACTCAACTTTATCCAACCTTATTGCAGGTGTGGGCGAAGTACATATGCAGTACATCCTCAGATCAGAGAAACTGCACAACCCCAGGTAGGCTAACCCCGTACCTCTACAGCCAACTAGTGCTGGGCGTCAACGCAAGCTACGCGGTGCTGCATTACACCCCGGCCATGCTCGATCTTCAGAACTGCAACTTCGTCCGAGACACTTTCGTGACCATAACCTCGACGTTCTGCCCTCCCCTGGAGCACTACCTTTTGGTAGTCGAAGTCGGGTTAGGCCTCATCTCGGCTGGTATTGTGCTATGTCTTATCCTCTGGCTGGTCTATGCAAACCGCCCCCAAAGGGAGGAAGTGTTTGTCAAGACTCAAGCTGAGGATCGAGGAAACGCCAAAGATGGGTCCGGTAGTATGGTCAATCTAGTTGTTACTTCTCCTGCTAGAGTTGCCCCTGATGTAGAACCCTAGTTTGTTCCATATATATTGATATATATGTAGTAATTTGATTTTGTATTCCTTTTTTTCATAGCCTACCCTTTTATATGGCGGAAACCGAGATTGTGCGAAGCGCTATCTTGAGATGAGGGGATGATAGTCTGATAGTCATAGTCATTGATCTTAGCTTGTAGTTGTAGAGCTGAGGGATTGTATAGTATATGTTGTAAGGAAAACAAAACAAAGCTTAATAGTTATTATTGTTTTCATGTCCTCATGCTTGTGTTCTGAAAAACATTCAGCTGGTTCCTTATTTTTGTTGATGGAGAGGCCTGAAGTGAGTGCACCAAAAATCAGAATATGATAGCATCATTCATTTGCTAATGGTCCTTTGCATTCTACAAAGTACATACATATAGACAGCATTCTCCATACCAGCATTCTAATACCACCCACAGTTAAGCATTCGATCAGTTTTTAAAGCAAATACGCTTCTATAGCGCTGACAAAATTTTGTCCGACTTGAATGTCCGAATGTTCGATCCGGGAAAAACCTATTCTTGTCTGAATCTGATTTTGATACTAACCGAAATTGACTGAATATCAGAGAAAATATTTCTCTTTTTCTATTGTCCGAACCAGATTTTGACCCGAGTTTAGTTTCGTCCAAATTGTGTGACCCATTTTCAAATGAAAAACAACCGAGTCTGAACACCAATTTCTAGTCCGAATTTGGATATTGACTGAACCTGAATTTACCGGACTTGAACTTTTGCCATCTACGTATCTATCTGTCCAAGACATCAGAAATGTTAGTATTAAACATTCTAACCCAGTCCACCATGGGGATAAAATATAGAGCTTTAGGGCTTTCTGCATACAGTGCAACCTTATTTATTGCAGATTCTTCCCATGTATGTCTCTGAGAAGGTATAGAGTGCAATGTATAGCCTCACAATGTGTACAGTGCAATGTATTGAGTTGATACCATTTAGGATTGCAGGATCTATAGAGGATCAGATTGTGTTGGAAACTAGTACCCACATTGGGAACCACTTTATTCATCACTATCTTAGTTTGATGCAATGTTATCTAACTTTATGGTAAGTTTGGATAAGTTACGTTGAAGAAGTTCCAAAATGTTTCAAAAGTAACAAAACGAACCAGATAACGAGGGTGGTCAATAATTCGAGCATGGGTCAATCGGTTACAGATGGATCAGACATTGGATAAAAATCGATTTCTGATACTCAGATTGTTCAGGTTTATTCTAGATTGGACAAATTTGGACGAGCCTAAAATCAAGTTTGGACAATAGAAATTAGGAAACTATTGTGCTTGTACCCCGAAAAAAATCAGTCAATAAAAACAATGAACATACTTGATTTTTTCTGCATCAGATTGAACTTGATATGATGTTAGGGGTGTGCTGGTTTAGTGATTTTGGCTCATAAGTCATAATAGTATGGCAAACCCAATCCTCATTGGGCCCATATTTAAGAGCAGGCCAAGAGGGAAAAAACGGCCCAAGGACCATTTTGGCTCATAATAGTACCACCCCTTTTTTTATTGGAAGAATAGTACCTTATTAATAAATTAAGAAAATTTGTTAATTTTCTAAAAATCAAAGCTAAAAACTGTAAAAATTTCTTCTTTTGGAATATTAAAATGTTAAAAGTATATAAAATTAGTGTTTAAACACTTTTTTTGTTGCAATGGTGACAGAAACAACAAAAATAAAATCAATCTAACAGTTGGTTTTTAGCTCATCTGGCTAAGGTGTGTGCTAGATTAAATTGACCCAATTTCTTTGAACTTTCAAGATCTTGCAAAACTTGAAAGATCTGCAAAAGCTTGTATGACTTGAACACGTACTATCAGTCTAGTTCTCTACTGCATCTTGCTGCAAATTGCAAAATGAGATAGATAGTTCATAGTTGTCAGTTCAGCCTGTAACGCCGAGAGATATGGCATGGAGATTTTCGTCGTTTCAAGCTCCATCTATCGCAAAAATCCAGGCAATGTTGGGAAGAATGATTCAGTTTCCAAGTGAAACTTTGACGACGAGTTCATTAACGGACATTTAATCATGTACTGTTGCTTGTTCCGAGCATCTTTCCAATCTGAATCTATCCATTCCTACATGAAGCATTTTAATTTTTAAGGCCCATTGAGGGTTGATAAAACTCCTTGGGAAAAAAAATACTACCTCCTTCTCAAAATATTTGTCCTTTGACTAAATTTTGATCATTGATTATTCACAAATTACAATGAATTACGATATAAAATTGCAGCCATTAGAAAGATACCTAACTAAAAATTACAGTAACAGTAATTTCATAACGTAACTCAATGTAATTTGAGAATAATCAACGGTCAAAATTTTGTCAAAGGACAAATATTTTGGGACAGAGGCAGTACTTCATCTCCAAGTTTCCATATCATCCAGAGGATCCCCTAGAATTTCTTAGCTCTCTTCAAATAACACCAAAGTATGGATTATTTTTAGTCGCCCACTGACTCTGGTTTAATGATATTATGTTAATTCTTTGGATTGGATAAAAAGGGTTCGGATGGATTGTATTGGATTGGATAAATTATGATATTTTTTTGGGAATTATGTTTTTAGAGATGATCTTTTTTGGGAATTGTACAAGGTTTAAATTGGATTGGAAAGAGTTACCAATCCAAATAACAGGGCTGCCTTTCAACCACCACTGACTTCTTTTCAGGTTATGCCCTTATAATAAGGTCTCAAATGCCCATTGAGCCCATATTTTTGGGCAGCCGAACAAGTTACTACTGGCCCAAGCAGCATTTTGGCCCATAATAATACCTTTTTCATTGAATAGGAAAATTTGAAATTCTAGTCAAGATTTAAAAGATGTAAGATTTTCTGTTTTCAATATCTTAAAACTATTTTAATAAACTATAACAAATTAGTGATTAAACAGAATATATGCTAAACCATTTTCAGTCAACCAATCACAATTGTTTGGTCCATAATAGCACCTTCTTATTTTATCGCTGGGATTTTTGACCTAAAAGATGATGTATTAGCGAATAAAAATCATAAAGTACTCGACAAGATTTTGAGGATTCAATTTATGAAAGATAGGTTTAGGTGACAATTAAACATATATTTAATTTTTTTTGTTTTATTAATTGAAACGTATGTTCGTGAATTAGCTGTCATATCATGTCAATATAGCGGGTCCCCACTACAGTTTACAAATTGAAACCTTAAAATGTAGCATAGTATTTTATGATTCATTTGCTTAATGAGTCATCCTTAAAAGTCAAAAACCCTGATCGTTGTATATATTCTTGCAATATTTGTTATTTTAGAATTATTACTTTTATTCTGTTTCTTTTAGTTAGTAAGCCCCATGAAAAGCATTGACATAAGGGAAATAGACCGAAGTCACCCAACACTTTCCATGGACTTGATCTATTTTGTTCACTACCCGACAAATGAAAGGAAAAGGGAGGGGGGGAAAAAACTCAAAGCAATGTACTCCCTACATTCCAAATTAATAGACGGAATTGAAATTTTTACACGTACCAATATATAATTATATTAACTATCAAATCTCTAACCCTAGCCTCCTCATCTCTTTTTCTCTCTAGAAAACTAGTCTCCACTTCCTTGAAGGGGCTACCATCGATTATTTTGTCGATGGTAAGCCCCAATTTGATTGTTTTCCACTCCAATTGTTAGTTTGGTTTTACGTTTATGCAAAGAAAGTACTCTTCTTTCAGAATAGTTTTTATCAGACTTTATTTAGGGTTTTTAGTTTCTTTCTAGAGTTTTTATTGTACCCTTATTTAGGGTTTTTAGACTCTTTCTAAAGTTTTTGTTCAGTTGGTGTGGTCTAATACGTTGGATGAAGATCTACTTTCAAATTGCTATAGCATGGGTTGTGAGGTTCTCCGTCAATGGTAAAGATGCAGAGTCATCGAAGAAATCGGAGCCGAACGTCAGTAAGATTAGTATTAGTTATTTGGAAGTTGAATTTCATATCTATGTTTTAGATCTACAATTGTTCAATCACGATTTTCATTGTAAGTGTCGTATGATTTGCCATTAATGAAATCGTTATGTCTGATTTAAAAAAAAAAAAAAAACTACCAAACCTCAATCATTATATCTATGTCTGATTTGACTTTTCTCTCTCTAATAAATACTACCTCCGTCCCAAAATGTTTGTCATTTTAATTAATTCTTTTGTCTCAATTTATTTGTCAGATTTACAATTTCAGTGATTGTCATTCCTTTTTTATCCCTAATTAATAAATCTATTTATCACTTTTTGCAATTTCAACAACTATCATTCTCAATTAATATAAGGGTAATTTGGGCAAGTTATAAACTTTTTACCTCATTTTCAATATACATTGGTTTTCGAAATTTAGTTAAAGTGACAAACAAAATAGGACGGAGGTAGTAGTTTTTTAGTTAAACCTTAGTGTATGAAAAATTTTGAAATATGTCAATTAATATAGAATGGAGTGAGTATTTGTATATCTACCTTCTATTTTCCACATCAATAATAAAAGGGAAACATTTGTTTTGGAATGAGGGAGCAATAAATACCATCTATATCTCCACGTCAAAAGCTGCCATAACATAATGCAACTATGCAAGAAACCAACAAAAAACACAACACCCCTCCGCGAAAGGTTATTTAAAGCAACACCGCCGAGTAAATTCTTGGTCTGTTGACTAGGCTGACTAGCTGGCTAACTAGGTGCGGTGTAGGAAAATGAAGTCACGTGGTGAAAGTGTTCCCTACCGAACCAAGTCCCGAACCATCCAGTTAGGCTCGGACAACCGTTTGGTCCCCGACCAAATCCCGAGAGACAGAACGAGCAAAAGCCAATAAAATAATCAGCTCTTCTTTGTTTCTTGTTGTTTGTACACTTACTTACTGCTGCTGTCTATGAGATTGACAAAGAAGAAGAAGAAAAAGCACGATTTCCCCCCCCCCCCCACTCTTCTCCCACAAGCCAAACACGCCACAATCTCCACTCTCTCTCTCTCTCTCTCTCTCTCTCTAGAAAGTTGCAGAGAGAAAGGGCATTGTTATTGCTTTGCTTTGTTGCTTGCCTGTGAAGCTGAGTTAGATTAGATAGCTGTCTGCCATTAAACCCCCCCCCCCCCCCCACGAGAACTTCGCTTACTCTCTCACGGAAAAGCATTCTCCATCCACTCTAAAACCCCTATAAAACCCCCCTTCTTTTTCAATCAAGCTCTGTATCAGAGCATCGATGGCGAATTTGACGAGGGTTACGTTGCTTCTGTTGGTGTTGCAATGGTGGAGCTTGAGCTTGATGATGATCCCGCCAACAATGGCGATCCTCGACCCCATGGATTTCCTCGCGCTGCAATCCATCCGGAAGTCTCTTTCCGACGCTCCGGGGTCGGAGTTCTTCTCGTCGTGGGATTTCACCGGCGACCCCTGCGGATTCCCCGGCGTCTACTGCGACTCCGACAAGGTAATCGCACTCAACCTCGGCGACCCCCGCGCCGGATCGCCGGGACTCGCCGGCCGGATCGACCCGGCCATCGGGAAACTCTCCGCACTGGCGGAATTCACCCTCGTACCCGGTCGGGTCATGGGCCGGATTCCGGACACGGTCTCGCAACTCTCCAACCTCCGGTTCTTCGCCGTCAGCCGGAACTATCTCTCCGGCGAGATCCCCGCCGGTCTGGGTCAGTTGAGAAAACTCCAAACCTTGGACTTAAGCTTCAATCAACTCACCGGTCCGATCCCCAGACCAGTCGGATCGTTACCTGTTCTCTCCAATCTGATACTCTGCCACAACCACTTATCCGGTCCGGTTCCGAGTTTCTCGTCCCAATCCCTGATCCGGGTCGACCTCACCCGGAACAACCTGACCGGTTTACTCCAACCGGACACATTCCCATCCTCAGTCCAATACCTCTCCCTGTCCTGGAACAAGTTCTCCGGTCCGGTTGACCGGCTCTTGAAAAAACTCACCCAACTAAACTACCTCGACCTGAGTCTGAACCGGTTCACCGGTCCAATCCCGGGGGAGATATTCTCGTTCCCGTTGAGCAACCTCCAACTCCAACGCAACCAGTTCATCGGACCGGTCTATCCGGCGGACGAAGTCGCAATCTCCACCGTTGATCTCAGCTACAACAGATTATCCGGGAGATTATCCTCGAATCTCGCGACGGTCCAGAACCTGTTCCTGAACAACAACCGGTTCATCGGAGCGGTTCCGGCGAGGTTCGTGGACCGGCTGAGGGAAGGGAGTATACAGACGTTGTATCTGCAGCACAACTATCTGACGGGGATGGAGATGAATCCGACGGTGGAGATTCCTCTGAGCAGCGCCTTGTGTTTGCAGTACAACTGCATGGTCCCACCGCCGCAGTCCGCCTGCCCGTTGAAGGCCGGCGACGAGAAGACGCGTCCCACTGCCCAGTGTTCCGAGTGGAAGGGGTAATTTTGGAATTTTGTTACTTTGGGGATGTTTTTTTGGGGGGTGATAATTGATAAAAGATTGATTGATTGATTTATTTTGGGGATTTCATTGGTTTAATTTTTTGGAGTTATATGTGGGTGACTGATGACATGAATCTTTTGGGAAGAATAAGAGAGAAAGATATGAGATTATCAATGTGGATAATTTAAAAGAAAAGGGGTAGGAATATTAGTTTAATTTTGTAGTTTTATTGTTATTATTGTGTGTAGCTTAGTAAGAGTAATGTACTACTTACTCGTATATGTGTAATTGATCGTGTTATTTCTATGTTGATCTATATATTATATGGATATGATTATTTTTTGTATATATTGTAGTATCCTATCCCCTCCCACAATTTTTTAAACTTCTTTCGTCATGTATTTAAAGCCGGTCTAAGATGAATTTTAGATATGTGACTGAGGAAATATCTTACTATTATTCATTTGTATATTTGTTCCTAATTGAAAAATTGGAATTGATCGATGATCACATTTGTTATATTATTGTATAATGAAGTTGTATCGTTTTAATTGATGAATACTATTGTGTTTATTTGTTGCACTTTTAAAAAAGTATAACATATATATGTAAGTTGATGATTAAATTTATTTTTCTAAGGTTGCATTCATTAAGAATGATGATCAAATTTAGGATAGTAGTGGGAAGATGGCAACAATGATTGATGAAGAAGCTTGAATCGAAGGCAAACATATACTCATGCAAATAACCAAGTTCCGCAACATGTCTTAATGATTACACACAAGTAATAAGAAAAGCTTTCTCCTACCAACGGCTAAAATTTGGTAAAAACAAATTTAGGATAGCAGAACATTTTAATGAAAGCTTTTTAAGCGGCGTGTCGGAACTTCAAGTCTTGGCCATGATCGAGAAAATTAGGATGGCAGACGAGCGAATAGTTTGGAAGTCGATACCTTGATGACATCGATGATAAGATAGAACGTTTAGCCGAGACTATTGGTAATGATATTGGCGTGCGATTCCCCGATGATTCACCAAATTGATGTTTTGATCTTCTAGCGGTGTGGTTTGAATTGTCTCATCCTTGGCAGTAGTGGACTTAATCGTCCTTTGGTATTGTTATGTTAGCAGTGTTTGGTTTAAGTTTCTTTTTGCGGTAGTTATTGGCTGTTTCTGCGGTTGTTGTGATTTGTAAAACTCTGTAGCCTTTTGGCTATCAATTATCGAAAAAAACAAACTGAAAATCTCATATGTAAAAGTTGGTAATTGCAATTTATTACATGCTCTTGAAATATGTGCTTCAAATATGATCATTGTTTACTTACGATAACACAATTACTGCTTCTGTCCCATTTTATTTGTTCATCTACCTAATTTGAGAAGACCAATGTGCATTGGTAATTGAGGTGAAAAATTTGTTATTTACCCAAACTAACCCTACTTTAATTGAAGATATGTTAATTAAGGGTAAAAAATGAATTACGGTTGTTGGGATTGTAAATGGGACAAATATTTTGGGAAAAAGAAATTAGGTGAAAGGACAAATATTTTGGGACGGAGGTAGTATTCACTTATACTTACATGTTATTCACGCTCAATAACATATTTGTTCACTCATATCTACCTGTTGTTCGTTCTCAATAATATGATTGTTTACTCATACCAACCCAGAACATATGGTTCAGGTGCATGTAATATGTATTGGTTGGTAACTAATACTTATTATCGTAATAGAAAACTTAATTCTTGTTCTTTACCTCTAATAATCTATAAAATTTATTAGTAATTGTCTATTTTGTAGAAGTCCAATGAACTAAAAGAAAAGAAAAAAAATGAGGGGGAAAAGAGTAACAGGGGAAGCTTAGAAGTTATTTTGGGCGCACGGGGATGATGAAGAACAATCATTTTACACAAACAATGACTTAAAAGTAACATGAAAATCATCACCTAATAATATAATAAAATAAAAAATGATAAGCAAAAAAGTTAAAGCCAAACACCCTCCTTAATCAAGTTAAGCTTAAGCTACTTTGAGGGGACAAATCCCTCTTTTTTAAAATCTTAATCCCTCTAATTATTTTTGGATTGTTTGGCTTTTTCAGAAAGTGATATTGTGTCCTGAGTTGACTCACTGAGCTACCACTTCATTTATTATTTTATTTGTTTTATAGTTTATTTATTGTTTTATAAGAATAGTTATGAAGGGTGGAAGTTGGAGTTACTGGGCCCCTCTCAAAAATTGGTCCAAAGGGTGAAAACGACTTCAAAAATTAGATGCTTTTAATGGGGTGGTGTTGTGTTGGCCCATTTTATATTTTTATGGGGTTTTTATTGTGATTCTGGCAAATTTTGGAGGTAATAATGCAATTATTATTTGGTAAATGTACCTAACCTTTGATCGTCGGATCCTTATATTCCATGAAAAGTAAAGAGACAACATGCTTTGTTAAAGCTATTTAATTCTTATTCATGGAGATGCCTAATCTAAAGCATAGCTTTGATTTTGGGTCTAGGCCTGGTTCTTTTATATGATTGGCTGCGATGCGGTGTGGAGGAAATATGGTGAGTTGGGAAAAGTTGTGGTGGATTGTGATGGGTTGTGGTATATTGTGGTGGATTGTGGTGGGTTATGGTGGAATATGAAAAGTTGCGGTGCGGTGTGCCACCGCAGCCTGCCAGCCGCATAAAAAAACGTGGCCTTAATATCATATTAACACATATTTTAGTCTAAGACTGTCTCACGTAAATTTATTATGGGACGAAGTTCTTGAATGATGACTTTTTTAAAATTTTATTATAATTAATACGTGATAGTTTTTAATATAAATCTAGTTAATAATTTATTAAGGGGTGACTTTTAATAGAATTATTTTCAAATAAATTAATAGTCGTTCCTATATTCATGAAAGTTACTACAAAGTTGCATGTCTCGGGATAGAGTTATAGTAAGATAGTCTCTCATAAAACTTACCATTATATTAGGAAAAGCAAGGGTTTTTCTCCTTAATGTCTCTCAAATTTTATTCTTATTTTATCCTTTACTCATTGGGGTGGTGTTAGCAAGTCAATTCCTTTATAAATTAGTGGTGCTTGACTTTATCTAATTTTGGAGGGATTGCCAGTTCTTAACATTGGAGCCTCCGTTGTCAAGTTCATATCAAGGGTTCAAAGTTCCTTCTAGTTTCCCAAAGCCGTTCCCGGGGGTAGGCCCAACGGGGGTCTACGACAACGGCGAAATTATGGGGAGTAAAAAAGGGGCCTCAACCTAACTACTATAAAATTATTGTAATGCAAATTGTATTGTATCAGATAATTTATCACAGTGGTTGTCATGGGTATTTTACTGTGATTCAATTGCCGATGTCAGCGATTTGATTTGCTTGAAATTTTGTCTGACCTTATTTAACTTATCATTATGTGTTACGTACGACAATTTTCTAAGATCAAACTCCTACTATTGATGTTTGTCCATCGTCTAGTTTATGTTTGTTTATCCCAAATTTTACTCCAAAAATTTATTTTCCTCCAAAATTATTTTCTTTCTAGTGCCCCTTGCTTAATTTATGTACTCGATAAATTGTTCGTTTTTTTAATACCATTTTAGCTAGCTCAACATGCTTTGTAAATAAAATAAGGAGAGAAAGAAGGGGTTCATATGTCACTTTGTAAAAAAAAAAAAAAAAAAAAAGCTTTTTGGAAGTGTCTATTTTGATAGGGAATAGTAATGATAAATTTTTCACTAAGTTTTCACAAAAGAACCACATTTTATAAATGGAAAAAACATTATTGTTCACATGTATATATGCATTTTGACTAAATTCTTAGTACCGTTGTTTATCATGAATATTGACGCAATTTTTTAAAAGGACCCAATCTAAAACATGGTCTACTATGTTGCCCGGGGCCCCAAAAATATCATAACCGAGCCTATAGTTTCCGAATTCAATATCATCCTCATCTTCAACTCAAGCCTCTCCATCAGCACCACGCCACGCTCCAGATAGTCTCACATAAAACTTATCAGTATATTAGGAGGGTTTCCACAAATTTTTATTTGTTTGTACTAACCGTTGAATGTTTGTACGAATATTGCCAATGGTTTAGATTAATAGTTTCAATAAGAATACTCGTAAATTAGTTGTGATGACAAGAAAACTAATTTTAAGATAGTTAACTCTAACAAGTTCATTATTTTGCATTTTCAAATAATGTTTTTAGACCCAAAATGTTAGTAAGCAAAAACATACAAATTAGTTCTTTTTATGAGGCAAGTAAAATTCAATATGTTGAACCCCTATTTTTTTTTTTTTTGAAAGAAAGCCGCCAAATGAGCGGACTAGCTATTATTCATTGATAATCGAGAAACATCATCAAGGGCCAAGGATAGAATTTCCTCGGGTCCCTCCTCCGACCAAAAGCGTAGAGAGGTGTTATAAGGTAAATGGTACATGTAAGTTTTTCTTTTAAAGTATCTTATCTTGATTTTTGAGTGAGATTTAAAAGTTCTTTTGATTGAAGAGGTGAGTATGTACCACTTTATTCATGAAGATTTCTTCAATTGAAAATCTGAGTTGCCTAAGAAATCATGAAGGGCTATACTTTGCATATTTTTTTTTATATAGGTAAATAGTTTAATACATTGGACCTCTATTTGACGTCAATTGCCCAAAGCTTAGCCCCCTCTCCTACTTGCAACATTCTCCGAAATGGTAAGAGAGAACGCCCCCTAGAATTCAAACTCCGGAGGTAAAAGGTAAGAAAAGGACTTCATACCACTAAGACAAGATTAACATTATACTTTGCATATATATGGTTCTCTAAGTATGACTTTTTCAAAGTCAACTTTCTCTCTTCATTTTGGTGAATTATTGGTTCAATAAGGATTAGGTTTACTAGTTAATTAGCAAATTCTTATGTTAATTGAATATCAAAAGCAACCCTCCAACGAAAAGGTGGATTATGTTGGAAATGAGGGACATGAGCACAATACAATATTAGCTAGAACAACTTAATTGAGGCTCAAATAGAAATGTTGAAATTAAAGAATAAGGTTAGAATTAGGTGAAAGTTGTTTAGGAGCAAGTGTAATCACTGATTAATGATAAGTATATTTATATATATGGGTTGAACAAACACATTCCTTATCTAAACTAAATGAATAAGTACCTTTTATTTTTATTTTTTCGCGTTAAAATACATCAAAAATACTATAGTGATCTGTAAAATAGCAAAAACAACAATAAAAAAACACAAGACAAAAACCCCAATGATTAAAGAAAATAGCCGAGGAAACACAAAAATACACAACACTAAACAGCAACATCGAAATCATGCCAAAGAAAGAAACGAAGATAAGACTTCACTTCTTTTCATCATTATAACCTTCAAACCACACGTCTCTCTCACTCTGACCATCATTTTAGTATTGTATGAAAAATAATGTCACTAACTTTCATCAACACTTAAAAACTTAAAAAGATAAAATTACTAACCAACTAAACCCCCACTACTTCAATAAATTAGCAAGTAGTTTTCTGTGGGCTATGGCATTGAATGTATAGCTACGGTTGAGTGCTTATCTACGATGCATGATGGTCCATGGACATACAAACGTGATGACCTTGACATCTGTATTTGGTAAATTTCATACAGATTCTTCCAAAGCTGAAAATACAAATTAAAGCTATACAAAAGAATAAGAAACCTTTTTCTGGAAAACAAAAAAAGATAGTAGAGTATGGAGTATGGAGTATGGAGGGACCAAAAAATGGTGAGAAGTAAATGGCATGATTTAGCATTTTGTTTGATAAAAATGATGAGAAAGAGAATAAGAAAAAGTAGTTAGGAGTCAACAAGAGCAGGTTCAAGTTCTAGTGTCGTCTATCCATACACATGTTGCATGTACCACAACTCATTAAGAATATAAAGATTCTCCCATTTTGTTATTATCGATGTGTCCCATGTAATATATGCCATGCCCATCCCACATATTGCTCCATCCTCAAAGTGAAAGAAATGTTACATTGACCTCTATTGCGTTTATACTTGCCAAAACTTATGGCATTTGAAGCCTCATCCCAATAATCCTTATTCAAAATGACATATGAAATAGGGCAATTGAAAAATAGACTTAAAATCTAAATCGACCTAAAACAAATCTTATGTAACTTAAATTTCTTACAATATTGTTTAGTTTTCTAAACAAATTTATTGAATCTAACATTTGTTGTTCCAAAGTGGACTGATAGAAAACTATCAAATCCAAACTAGACCGACTAGTTCAACTGGCCTAAAACATAGCAAAATTTGAACTTAACTTGAGACATAACTAAATCGAATAACTTGTTTGTTGGGTTTAATTGCATATGGATAATGTTGTTACATATGGTAGGAGAATAGGAGACGAATAAACTATACGGTCTCGCTCCCCACTCTTCTGAAACGGGAGCAATGCTTTGTTAAGAAGGCAATGGCCCTACATTAAGGGTCCCTCATCACCTGTCTGCCCGAACAACATGACGAAAGTAAATCAGGCTAACTCAAGGGCAAGGCGAAGGCGTTTGGGTCTAGAATCGAACCTGGGACCTTACATTCAAAAATTGCATCTCTCGCAGAAATCAGACTTGATCGAGTAGATAGCAACTCTGATTGCACTTTATTCAGTTATTGCAGATTTGCACTTTATTCATTAGTGCCGTAGACCTTCCAACTTTTTAAAAAACGATTTCAAAAAACCAATTTTGTTAAAAGAAAATGAACATGTCTTCACTGATTTGGATGGTGGCAAAATACCACAATTTCATCTGTTTGTTAAAATTCAGGCATACTCTGTGAAGGCTTTGCAATTGCAGAACTCTGTATTACCAATCATTCAAATCTATCCAGTGTTTGAAGGATAACATTGCCACTATAATTTCCATTGTATCTTACAGCAACAAATGAACATCGACTAAAGGGTTATGTAATGTAAGTGTACATCTACTTTTGGCGAGGTAGAATGCCAATTTCTGCCCATTGCTGCCAAAGAAGCAAACTGTGAAATCACATGTCCTATAACCTGCACAAACCATGCATCATACCAACACCTATTGAGTAATGGTACAAAATAGGGAGTCCCCAATATGCGCAATGGTCAAGCTCTCTCTACATGAGTGTAAGCGGTCTTTCGGCAATGCACTTCTCCAAAATGTGCTCAAATGTTGAACCTTCTCAGCTCCATCTTTGCTTTTGGCCTGAAACCGGCGGGACAGAAAACAACACAAGTCAACCCACAGGAACAGGTAGGCTTGTTCATAGCATACATCTTGTTTAGTTCGACTAAGTTTCCAGATTTCAATGGATTTTCTGTTGATTTTTTTTTCTTTAACAATATGTTGAAAAGAGCTCATTACCCTCCTAAACAGTCATATTTTCTTTAAAGAGTGTAGATGTCTATACTTTCGACTCTTTTGCTGTGAGCGCCAGAAGCAAGCGAGGGCTCCAAATGCACAGCTTGCAAGGGCAATGGCCAAAGCTGCTCCAATTGGCACAACTACCGCGTTAGGAGCCGTCACCTCTTCAGTATGAATGTGCTGGACCGTCTTGTTTGTCAGACTGTCATCACTTGCGATCAAAGATACCAGCATGTTGCCGTAGTATTTGGTCAAGAACGTGAACACTTCATCCTTGTTCCAGTTTGTTTCGTTGCTCTCATTATCTTTTGGCTTCAGTGGGAGATAACAAGCAGGGCAGAGCTGCTTTGGGGGCCAAATCATCTTTGGGTACTTGGGGTCACCGGTTCCCATTGTGGTTTCCTCTTTCCGAAGCCTTTCATTGACCGTATTGTGCGCACTCCATAACCAAAGGGCGAAGTCCTGTGTTTTGTTGAAAGGATTAGAGACGCTGCAACAGAAAAGCATAAGTCAGAAACCCAAGGCAATGCAACAGGTTCAGAAGAAAAGAGTTTGCTCTGAAGCAAAATTTGGTAAAATCTTAAGAGGATCAACCTCGAACACATCTCATAGAAATGCTGCCGACATTCGTCACAGATGAAGAAATTGTGAATGAAATCGCAAATGCTTGTGAATGCCATGTGGGCCTCTTCATCTTCAACCCTCACAGACACCGAGTGCAACAGAACCCACAATCCACAACTGCAGGTGAGAAGTGTTCCAGTTAGTTAACAAACACACACTGCAGTCTGCAGAACATCAGATGGTATAACAGTAGAACACAGAACAGATTTTGACATTGGAAATTCAAAAGCCAGGGTGAATCCCTGCAGGAACAAGAAATAGCTTTTTCATATTTTATATGGCAGTAATGCCACAGAGAAATCCACCCTATCCATTTGACACTAAACCCATATCTCCAAAATACAGAGAAGAAACTCCCCAATTGACCTGACCATCTCCCTTCTCGGAGCCTCTTTGGAAAGCGTAGCTGGAATATAAATATAATGGGGATTGTGATAGTTCTAATACCTGACAATTATTTTTGGTGATTGACTTAATGAATACAATTGAGAAGAATTAGAACCACCCAAATTTAAAAAGGATGAAATCTATCCCTCCCTCTTTTGTATTTTTTCAAAAAAAGGGAAATAATCTTAAAATCTCTTTGCATCCTCTCCCATTCACTGTGGGGCCACACTACCATCCTCTCCACTGGTAGACAGTTGGTCCCATCTTTTCCGGCGAAGAAAGTGACGGTCTCGGGGAGGGAGAGAGAGAGAGACACAGGAGACAAACAAGCACAGGCTTAAGGAGTCCGGCAACGTTGACACCATCACCAGTGCCTTCACTTCACTAACAGCGGAAACAACTCTGCCAAAAGCCTTTCATTTTCGACCAAGAAAAATACAATACTCTGTCACATAAATTTGTTCCTAGTTCCTTTCGAGGAAAGTCTAAAACCAGCACACATTAATAAATAATGATAAAAATAAAAAAGAAGAAGAAGAAAGAAACAAAGAAAGAAAGCAATGTCCCTAAAAGTCTTATCCTAATATTAGTGCACAAAACAACATTCTCACAATTTTATTTTCACAGCTAAGACTAACTTTAGAGCATGGTATTTCTTTTTATTACCAGTTTCACATATTATATGTTTCTCTGCTATCAGTTCCAGTGGCAGAATCCTTTTCTTTGTGGCTCTTTTTTTTACTTTCCCTTTTTTTGGGGGGGAAATGGGGGGGGGGGGGGAGATGGGGAAGATGCACAAGGATGAAGAATTACCTAAAGCCCCTTGTATCATTCCTACTTCCTCGGCAGAACATCTGCAATGTCAAAGAAAGCCAATATTTAAACAAAGTTGAAAGCTTAACACTTAAGCAAAACTGCATGTTTGGCAAAAATTCAAAATTTTCACTGGATTCCTCAAAAAAAAAATTAAAAAAAAAAAGACGCTCAACTAGCTGGTCACAACTAGCAAGGCTCCATCAAGGGTAATCCCCCCCCCCCTCCCAAGAGACCAGAAAATGCATTGCAGTTGATGCAGTGTTTTACCTCAGCCTCCTGAGACCTGACCTTGTACTCCACCTCCTGGATAATAATTCCCGAATGTTTGTGAAAGGTATGCATAGTATTATTGAGAAAATCCAATTAACTCGTATTTCTTCACCATAAATTATGTAACTTCTACACCTGTACCCCCCCTCAAATATGTCTCACTATCGGTGCCCAGACTATCATTCGCCTCAAAAGAGATGGCAAATATATCCCCCCCCCCCTCCCCCCCACAAAAAAAAAAAAAAAAACACACACACACACAATATATCTCTTTCCTCAACTACGCACACTAACTCCTATAGTCCAAACTCCAATGCAAAGGCATACCTCTACATAGACATCTGGAAACATAAAAACCTATCAGATCCTTCCCAAAAAGACACTGGAATTTCTTTTACAGTTAAAATCAACATTTGTGTTAAAAGGCACCAAGGGATGACCATCCACATAGAAAGCGGGGGAATTTCTTCTATTTACAGCCCTCTAGTCCAAATGAAAATTTCCACCATATTATTGCCTCGGTCACATTTTTCAATATGAAATTCATTTTCAACGAACATTCAAATCACTCAATCTTGATAACTTTGCCTGGCCCTCCCCTCCTACATTGGAAGGCACACATATCCTAACTGACCCCATTGAAATCATTAACTGGTTCATTATTAGTAGAAAGCCTCTCATAGCTGTCTCCAGATTGACATTGCCAGCTTGAATGGTAAACAAATAAATGGAAAGAATATGTTACACGCTGTGCAACAAAGTCAGCCTTCCCATCTAGACAAAAGCTTTGCTTTCCATCATCGGCCTTCTTTCACAGTGGGCTCATTACTGGTACATTGATTATCCACAATAACATCTAGCTGGGGTCTTTTAAACTACAATTTTGAAATTGAATTTGAAACATAATCTGATGAGAGCAATGACCTTATCCACCAAAGGTCAATCCAATAAAACATCACTATTCTGCTCCACAAAATGTGATGTACACATACTCATTTTCAGCCAACTATTGCTAGTTAATGAAAGAACATGTTCACGATCACGAAAGTAAAAGTTGCGATACATCATATAAGTCTTTAATGCTCCTGAACTTATGAATCCCCAAAAAGAAGCCTAACAGCAGACATTTGGAAGATCTCAACTGCCTTTGTCCATAAGGATTCAAAATTGAGCACCCATTTCCACAACATGTCCCAAACAAAAATATGTTCATGAACAATCTAGCATTCCTCTCCAAGTAAAGAGAACATAGGATGGCAAGGAAATCATCACATCAAGGAATTGCCATGTTTCTTTCCTTCTCCAAGCCAAAATAACTCAACTACAGCATGATGAGAAATCTGACTTGCGTTTTCATAAACATCAATCAACTTTTTCAACAAAAGCACAGCAACAGAGCAACTCATAGTGGAAAGGAAAAAAGGAAACTAAGTGCTTGCTTCAGTCCACACTCTTTACAGGCATCATTTGATAGAATGCTGCCAACAGCATGGAGTTCTTGCTTTCACTGCCAACAGCATGGAAGTTTTTGCTTTCCCTTTAATCCCTCCCCCTCCCAAGTACGGTAACCGCATGAGTATGTAAGGGGGACTTTCCTACCCACACAACCCCCCCCCCCTCCTCCTTTGAAAAAAAAAAGTGGAAAAAGAAGAAAACAAAAGAGAAAACATCAGATGTCACAATGGCAATCTAAGCCTCAGAGCCTGCATGCTGAAAGTTAGGGGCAACGACTATCAATTACTAGTTAAATACCTGTCAAAAACACGTCTGCAAATATTTGAAAAGCGTGCATTTTTTAAATGACCCAGGTGAAGAAGCTAATCAAGTAAATAAGGCAGAAATAAAAGTAGCAGCAATCAACCCAGAAGATGATGTTGGTTTCTATTTCTTTAAAAGAGAGCCATCATAGAAAATTGATGAAAGACTAAATTACATTAAAATACTTAACCGAAAGAAACAGATCTTGAATAGAGGTTCAGTTTACCCAGGGTCCAGGTACAAGCTTCCAAGAAAAATGTTCTATATCCATGAGTCCTTTTTCTATCACTGACACAAAAAAGAACTAGATTATACAGAAACAGTGGAACACCAGACAATTTCCCACCAAGAATGTCAATCACGAACCAAACCTCTCCATTCTACAGCAGCATAGTCTACAATAAAGCCAAAATACATAATGATCTCTAAAAGTTTTACCATCATGTTAGCAAAGACGTAAAGAGACATAGATCATAAAAAGGCTTGTTACATAGATGATAGATGTCACATCTGGTGCTCTGCACTCACTTCCCCATATGTAAAATGTTTTAGACAGCATAATCCATAAATGGCCAAACCAAACCCTCTAATGTTTTGACAAAAAAGAGAAGGCAGAAGTCCCCAGTAATGATCGCCAACCTCCAAGACATCCAATTATAAGACTAATGGAACATGAAAGAGGAAGCAATACTTGAACAGTTAAACAAGACACCACCTCCCTAAACTATACAAGCCCTTATCTTCGTGTTTTTGGTTCTTTTAACCATTCCAACTCTAATAGACTTCACCGGAGGTTAAAAAAGGACTTCGACCAAAGACTTTCATGAAAGCAGTTTCTGTATTGCCCAATCTCACAATGCAGGTAAACTATCAAGAGTATGCTGAATGCTAACCCCAAAAGATTTATCCTAGAGACAGGAACAGGAATGCAGAAAACCTGAAGGAAAGAAATGACATCTGGAGAACTCTCAGCATCAATTATATGAATCTAAATTCTACATTTGTCATCCCCTTTGGAAGCACCATACTGAACAAAATAGCTATAAACAGTTCAACCTAAAGAGATAGGACAACAGATTAGCCCAAAGCTAAGGCATCCTGAAGAATCAAACCATCTCTACATAACATCATCAACTATAAGCAAGAAACAAAGCAGCTGACCAACCACAAAGTCCATTCCTGGGAAGGGGGGGGGGGGGGGATGCACGGATAACCCTCATCCAACATTCACGAGATAAATTCATTTAAATTCAGCACATGAAAGTGGTCCTCAATGAAAATCATCAATTTCACGTGTTGTTTTTTTGATGGGTGATCAGTTATGTTAAATGACACCAAAGGGATGTCACCCAAAAAAGAAAAAAGGAGGCTTGAACAAAAATACAAAGTGCCTCAACCCCTTAAGCTCTCTACACTAGTCTTATCCACAAATCCAAAAGATTGAAAATCATGGATTTCGCGAGTCAAAACCTCAAGGGACCTCCCCCTTCCCCCAAAACCCCTCTCCTCAAGGGGAAAGAGAAAAGAAGCATGAAAAGGCCCTCCAAATCAAGACCAAAAAAAAACTAATATAAAGGAAAAGAAAAAAGAACCATCCTTGATGAGTGACAATGATTTCCAACATGATAAAATTTAGAGCTTTAAGAGAAGCACCCACCCAATATCCACGAGGAACTTCTTCTCCACAAATTTGAAAACCCTGAAGTGCACTCTTTGCCTTCTCAGAAAGCCCTTTGTCTTCATTTGCTGTCACAATTTTTGAGGGATACAAATCATCAAAGTTCACAAGAATCTCAGCACCTCCTTTGCGGCATCTGCACCAGGCACAGAGGAAACATTAAGGATTTAAGGCACATTCAGTGAATAGGATGAGTACACCAAATAACCTACCGCCGAGAAGGATGATGAGCCACCAGAAGCTGAAGGAATCTTATAAGGGAAGCCCTGGTCCCTGCTTTGATCATCTAAAACATGAATATGACAAATAATCAGAATCATTCAGCAGAATAAAGAAAAATAAAGGTACCAAAAAAAGAACAGAATGAGTTTAGCTACAAATTAGATGGTACCTTATGTCTCAAAATAATATCAAAAGCAACTGAAGTAGCCTCCTCGATATCATAAATTGCTCGTGAAATCTGTTATCCAATGTATAATAAAGTATCAATATAACAAATCAGGAAATCACATAGAAAACTATAAAACATTGCACTATCACACAAGAGTCATCTACTAAAACCTGTCCTGGGTCTGAAGCATTTGATTGAAGATGCTCGTGTTCATATTTCCGATCCTTCAGGCCAAATGAGCTGTAAAAGACATCCAAGAATCATTCACTAAGACATATCCATAAAATTAATGAAAAAGCATAATTCATATTGATGAATGATGAAGGATGGTGAAGACATTGAAATAAATCCCAAAGAGTCTCCTTCAGATTATCGTATAGGCAATGGGCAGTATAAAAGCTGAGCATGGGTCATTGCATTTACTGTCTTGCAGCAGAAAGTGGAATCACAAACGAGCACATACAGATTTTTTTTTTTTTTTTTGTTCTTTTACTAAGCAAATTTACCCTCAAGTTTATTACCAAACATTTGAACTCATCCTAAGCTAGCTCATTATTCCCTTTCTTTCTTTTCTTTATAAAATAACAATTGGCCAGCCTAGCAACAGCAGCTGTTCAGGAGATGTAGGACTGCACAAGGGGTCGAAAAGCTATCAGTGACCAAACTTAAGTGGAAGCTATGCAATGCATTAAGATCAATTGCGAACTACACAAATCAGATGATCTGCGAACAAAGTTCACAATTCCACAAACTATTGACATCTCATCGGACGGGGGTTCAGGGTCCAATGTGAACTCTAAAGTGCATAAACTGGAAGAGATGACAACCAAATCAAGGAAACAGATAAAACTATGGTAAATATTGTCCAGAAAGGCAACCTGTTATTTGGGGTACGGGTGTGGAGATGATGACACATTATGGGCAGCATATTTATCTATAGTGTGATTCAGTCCTACACACCCTCCAAGTGAGGTGGACTTTCACCAACTAGTCCATTCCTTGATGGCTCCAGAAAAGTCAACTTAAATCAAAGAAAATAACTTTTTCATTGTATTGCTTTTTCCATATTTGAGAATGCTTTCCAGTTTTGGGAAAAAAAAAAGTGGAATAAACAGAAAAATTACAAGTTTTCATGGCTTAGAGGGAAAAAGAAAATTCAATGGAAATCAGATGTCCAACAAAAAAGGAGAAGGTGCCTTCAGACCAAGACAGAGGTAAGGTGAGAAAAGGTAAATAAACAACCAATATTATTTCTTATTGAGAAGCCATTCAAAGACCATAACAGGGTAAGCCAATCATGGAAGCAACTTTTGGTCCTGTAGATCAATGAGCTATAAGTTGAACATCAACTGTGCAAGCAAATAAGTGCGCAGATTAGATCCGAACTCTACGTTGTGAAAATGTTGTAGAGTTGGAGTCGGTTCTTAAGGGTGATAGAAAATTGGATTTTTGGATTTGTTGATGATATTATCGATGAGAGCTTGAGACTTGAGAGCATGGATCTTTCTGTACTTACCCCCCTTTGAAAATGGGGGACATTCCCTTATCCTAGCAATATTTCTTTAGATTACTATCTGGATTTGTTGGTAACTCCTTAAGGTTGCCAACAAAGGCTTCAGTTCCATACACCCTTCATCATTGACTCTATAGCAAGCCAACCAAGGCATGAAATGCCAAAAATAAAGGGTATAGATGAAACTCTCCTAGACAAGTTTTGATGCCCTCAAAAACTCTATGGTCTCTCCCTCCAAATACTCCAGAAAAATCACAAGTAAACATAGGGGGTGTTTGGCTACCCAACTTTTTGGGTAGCTTTTGGGGGCATTTGGTGCCCGGCTTTTTGAATGGCTTTTTGGAGAAAATGGCTTTTTGGAGGGTTTTTGGCTGTTTGACTAGTCAATATATTTATTTGGGGTGTTTGGTAGGTTGGCGAATTCAACTAGCTTTTTCCCCCCCAAAAAGCCAATTTGTAAAAAGCTACTATGAGTAGCTTTTTGTAAATAGCTGTTGGCTTTTTTATATTTTAAATTACCATATTGACAAACTAATTCACAAAAATTACAAAAATTGTCATCAAAATAATTTAGGTTTAGTTCTTTTTATCTATTTGCTTTTCCTATTAATTTGGATAAGAGACTCATATTGTCATTATGGTTTATGTTGACAATGTAGTTACTAATTGATTATACATATACCTATCATTTAGAATAATATAATTTAATTTCTACAAATAAGTTATAAAATATCTAAATTAAATTGTAAAAGTACATCGGGATAAAAAATAAACTAAAAATGAATATAAAATCATAATGTCAAACCTAAAAATGAATTACAATATGGACAAAAAAACCTAAAAGAGAATTTAAAAAATCATAATGTTAAAAAATACTAAAAATAAAGCCAAGGGTACAATTGGAAATCAGGAGAAAAAGTCATTCTACAAACATCTAACTCTACCAAACACTGTTTTATACAAACAGCTAATACAAATAAATTGTGAAATGCCAAAGTCAAACAACTAACAAAATGCCAATAGCTAAAAAGCAATGAGCACCAAACACCCCCTTTAGCTTTTTGGCTAGCTTTTAGCTTTTTGACAAAGGTTAAAAAGCGACTTGAGGTGTTTGGTAAGTAGCTTTTTATTTTAGCTTTTTGGACCCAATAAGCTAGTTTCCAAAAATCTACTTGATGAAGCTTTTTGAGTTAGCTTTTCACAAAAAGCTACTTTACCAAACACTTTTCCTACAATTAGCTAACCCAAACAGCTAAAGTCAAACAACTAATCCAAACAACTATCAGCTAACAGCTACAAGCTAACAACTAACAGCTACCAGTTGGTTGCCAAACAGGGCAATAGCCTTTTTCTCCACCCTTTCCTTCCAAAGAACCCTTCCCAAGTCCCGAGCAAGAAGATGGTTTCTTAATGGAGTTCTAAATGACCAAAGGAGCACCCAGGCAATGCAAAGCTAGATCCCAAAGAGCCCTTGAGATCTGACACATTTCTTTGCACATAACGCACCAATTAACAAAGATCTTTGCTCTATCTTGTACATTATCACACCTCAAAAAGTTCCCACGTGTGGCTCCAACCAGGGGCAGGATGGACATCGATAGTACTTGGACTTCCAAATGATCTTATAGGGCAAGAAAAGATTGTGCAGAGGCGCATAATTTCAAGTGAAGGAGTCTCAGAAAATAACGCTTAATTCAAGTGTGGCTCCAAAGCATTAGCCTTCTTAGTAAGAGCACCTTAACCTATCATTACCATCTATCTACATTTTACTCTCCTCCACAAAATTCATTTGCTTCCTAATCTTCACCACGAAAATATTTAACAGCTTATGGGTTACAAACTTACAACCATCCTGCCTCCTTAGTTCATGGGTGCGCCTTCACCATACGGTTGCATTTACGGCTTACGCCATTACCCTTGTAAATAATAGAACTCCTTCACATTATTTCTTAACTTCACAGTTCACACAATTCCTGAAGGCCCTCTTTAACTATAACCAACACTTTATTTTTATAGGAAAAGTGAAAAGTTTCACTCTAACCAACACTGTCCAGCCACTATTGTATATTACAAACCCCACTCCTTCCTTCAAAAACATCCGCTTTGCATCAAATAAACACACAGCTTCAACAACTGAAGCCAAAAGTACTCAAATTGAAATAAAAATAGGAGGTCCTAAATAAAAAAATTAAAAGGATTTTTGGATGGTAATAAATCGACCTTAACGGGTATTGGATTGCAATATACCGACCTTTACTATTGGACAACAATATCTCTAACCCTTATACCTAGGTGAGATTATTATACCAACAGTAACTAAGAGGTGGTGAATCGGTCTCCATGCTGACGTGGCTAGCAAAGGGAAAGAAACCTGCCCCAACCCAATAACCCCATTAACCCCTCCATTTTTTTCACTAACCCACATTACAAGACATTGGTTGGTTGTGTGCCACGTCAGCACGGAGACCGGTTCACCATCCCCTTAGTCATTGTGTTGACGCGGGTTGGTGAGAAAAATGGAGGTATTAACAGGGTTATTGGGCAAGGGCCGGTTTTTTTCCCTCCGCTTGCCACCTTAGCATGGAGACCAGTTCACCACCCCCTTAGTCACTGTTGGCATAATAATCTCACCTAAGTATAAAAGTCGGGGTCATTGTTATCCAATAGTAAAGGTCAATATATTGCAATCCAATACCCCCAAAGGTCAATATAGTGTCATCCAATATCCCAAATTTAAAAAATTAAAGATCTTTCCAGTTTGAATGGCAGATAAAATCACGAACATTCTTTATCACATAAATGCACTCACAGTTCTAGTTTTCCATATTTCTTGCATGTATGTGCTTTCCAATATGAGGGTAACACGACCGTGACAGTGTGGTACTAGTAAAGCCTTCAAGGCTACCCTACTGGCTGTAAGCCAGCAACCTCTAAGTTTGTTTTCTTTCCAACTAAGTGGATATTTCAATAGTAGAGTTCATTCCAAACAACAGCTCAAGAAGCCCCAAAAACTGTTCATTGTCATCATAAACTAGGAATTAGTCAAACATGTCTTAACTATTTAAATGTCCATACATGGAAGAACGACTAGCCCAATAGTCAGTATAGGAGTATGAATACAGAAGGAGGCAGCAATGTTGAAATGCCCACAAATAAAGAAAAGAAGGCACTTCAAGAAAATAACAAGAAACTTTCAGGACGGGGCACACTTGAAAATTTTAGAACAAGCATGGCATAAAATTCTTCCAGCAATTAGCAAGAGCTAGCAAAAATACCTTTTCATTTTTTTATTGATCCAATCAAGCAAACGTTCAGCCGTACGTCCATCATTGATTGCCTCTATTTCGCCATCCTTCCCATCCCAGCTACTGATAGAGGCAAACTTACGAGGCTCACCCCAAAGAAGCAGAGGATACCGATCAACCGAAAATCTATCACAAAGTTTAGAATTTGCCTGTGCTGCCAAAAAAGACAAAAAGATGAGAATAGTCATTGGCAACATGCTTAAAGATCCATACAAGCTTTGATTGCTGAAAGCAATGCATAATGAATTCTGATAACCCAATGAACTAATACAAGAGGGAAAAGTTCAATTTAATTTGAATATAAGTTCTAAGGGTTAAACCTAATCCCCAGCAAAGAGGTACAGTTAAGTTCTAAAAACCAATGTACCATCTTATATCCTTGTTTAGTTGGTGTCAACATGAGTTAAAGAAAGAATCTTCCTTCAAGATTCAAAATGAATCAATCTCACCCTTGAGCTCCTAAAGAATTAAATGGAAAACCACATGAAAACTATAGCTGATGATCTATTTACAAATATGTTAGACAACAAATCACCTCCACCCTTTAGTTCCAATCCCTCCTTTTTGCCTCCAAAGCTTTTGCCATAGCTATAGCCTATAGGGTCCTCATAACCAAGATTTGTGAAAAACAAAAGGAAGTTGTTCAATTTAAGATACATTATAGACGACGACAATGAAGAGGAGGAGCTCATTACAATCGAGAGGCACAAGCCAAAAAAGTGTTGTCGGCCACTGTGTCCAAAATGACGTGTGATCAGCAGCGGTCTACATCACCATCACAACATGACACTCGCTTAGCTTACGAAAGCACACCTAGGGTGCAAAAGCATGGGATGCAGCTTGCTGTGCTTTTGCTCTTGGAAGCACATCCCATTCCAAAAGACCCACCTTTTGTGCGCTTTTCTTGCTTTTGATTCGGTTGCTACAGGGTGCATGAATAGTCCACTTCTCACATCTCAACTAAAAAGCCTGGTTCTCACTCTGTGTCGCTCTCTCACTGAGCCCCACCCCACCCCTGTGTTTTGCTCTCTCCCCTGAGGCTCCACTCCCCCCCCCCCCCCCCCCCCGGTTCTCTGATACCTCTCATTCTCAGGTAAGTCTCTGAACTTAAACTTTTTGTTACAGTTTTGGACTGCTGGCTAGCCTTCCTCTCCTTCTTGTTCTTGTTCTTGTTCTTCTTCAATTTCCACTGTCGAATTTCTTTTTCTTGCCTTCCAGTTTTTGTGTCTCTCCTCTCTCTTAATCGCCCAGTCTGTTAATTTATTCATTTTAATCTGAGAATTTATGATGAATTTTAGTTGACCATTAAATTCTGGAGGTGTTTTATGTACTTCTCTTCGAGGATTATGTTTTCTATTCTTTCTTATATATGACTATGCTTGCTTTATTCTTTGTATACTTCTACTAGTACCATCTTAGATGAGGGCTGACTGTTAATACTACTTGTAGTGCTATATCGTATGTTACAGAGTATTTCATAGTTCCAAAGTATTATTCCATTAAGTTAATTAATTGTTAGATGCCGAATATAACTTGGAAGTGATTTTGAAGTAGAAGTGTGTGCTGTGTGCAAAAAGAGCACCCTGAGCTGCTAAAAAAACTTTGTTCTTTTTTGCATGTCAGCTTTGAAATCTCAGCATGACAGTCAGTGATGTCAACTCTTAAAAAATTTAAAGATTCTAGCGCTCCTTCAACCGTGCAAAATGCATCCATGCCCTGGAAGGGCATGAGAATCCCCATCCCAGCTATCCGAACAGACAAACTTGGAGAGGGCTATGATGAATGTCATGATTATTCTTCAATTGAATCACATTCAATATTTGGCAGCAATCGCCACTTTGTGCTATTGACAAATAGGCGGTCACCATGTACATACACAGCTTAACATAACTGTAACAAGAGAGCAATTCAGTAGTACCTTCAATGCACAATCCACTCTTGTCATCAAAATGATACCAGGATGTGCCGCTCTTCGCCCATTAAATACCCTTGCAACTTTTTCATAATGAGGCTGCATAAAACGGAAAGCAATTTAAATATGACGAAAACAGTTACACAGGCATAAGATACTCATCCCCCGACCCAACAACCCTTCTTTCCTTTTACTGCCTCTTTTTTTAGGAAGTAGCGGGAAGACCAGTAGATTTTTAATAGCAGACATGCAGATACCTTGTAATTCCTACATGCTGGACACCTGTTTGAACACAATGAACATTTAATAAGTAAATGAAAACTCGACAAGCATAAGCTCTTGCAAGAAAGGGGGGGGGGGGGGAACATATCATTAGTCATGTACTCATGTCATGATACTAAGCAGATAAATTTCACAGCATGTTTTCCATGACTGTTTTCCTTTGTAATAAATTATAGGCTATCCCTCCCATGCCTTGATCTAACTTTCTCAAAGCAACCTTTGCCCTAGGGTCTTTCGATGAGAACCATTGTGATCATGCAACCTTTTTCTGGGTGACCAGAAGAGTACATAAACAAGCAACCTTTTTCTGGATTATTAGTGTCAAGACTCAAGAGTTGGCGATCGTTCAACTTTATCATGGAGCATTGATTAAGTAAAACAATAACAGTGTAAATACAACAAAACAGGTCAACAGAGACAAAGACAAAGACAAATACATGCACGATGCACTACTTCACTTGAACCAGTATTAATATACAAAAGGCACTGGATCTAAAATCTTAAGTTCTCAAAGATTCAAGATCACTCGGCCTTCTTACAGAATAGTGTGATCCTCAATTTGAGCAAAGTTTTCCCTAATCGAATACTCCTTTTTCCCAGACAAATGCTTCAATCACAAGACTCAACACAATCATCAAATCCAACTAAAAACGCACAAGAATCGCCTCTAGAATGAATCAATTTACAAAAGCACTAATCTCAAAACCTCAATCAGGCAATCAAATGCAACCAAAGACAATCAAACATTCCAAAAAGAAATAATCAAGCAAGAGTATCACAAACCAGTGAGCAAAGAATTCAACAATGGCGAAAGAAGCAGGGGTTTCACGAAGAACATCGTTGAAATTGGTCTCGTTCAACTCAACGGCGACATCGGGAAAATAACCGCCGGAAGCATCATTGACAAAAGAGCGAAGAAGATTGCGAGATCCGGCAGAAGTCGACGAAACTTGGAAGCTCAGATGAGGAAGAACCAGCAGAATCACCAGAAACGGATACATGGAATGGAATTAACGCCGGAGATAGAGAGAGATGCAAATTAACAAGCAAATCAATCTTCAATGGAGTTATGCAAGATTGGATTGAATTTATTGCGAGTAGTTAAATTGAAACTCCTTCATGAAAAAGTGAGAGAGAAACTCGAAACTCCTGCAATGGCTGCTCCAGAGAGAGAGACGGGTCGGAGTTTCGGACACCGGAAATTGATTTTCGGGGGAACGGGGAGGGAAAACAGCACGGACTATTTTTATTTTTGATTTATTTTTTGTAGATAATAAATTTTGTTTAATAAAGGGTGCCTTTGAAGAGAATGTAAATTATTGAAAGTGATTTTATTTAATTCCCCTTAAAAGGTGTGTAAAATGTGTCATGCCTCACGCCTGTTCAGCAATTAGCGGGCCACGAGGCTATTGCCCTATCGGCGATGGAGTAACTAAGCATTCTTGGTTAATCGCTTTTTCCATAGGTTTGTTTTCGGTTAATCATTTTCTCAGCTCAAAAAAAAATGTGAAATATAAATTGAGAGATAATGACCGTCTAAAGATCAAATATCGATCATTGTTTTAACAAAAAAGAACCTTAAATTTCTCAGGTTATCCAATCTACTATGAGGCAATTGCATTTAACAGGTCTCGAATTCAAGTTGACAGGAGAGAGAATACAAGTTTTTACACACAACATAAAACTGTCAGTAGTTTATCCAGTTAGTTACACGCGAATTCCAGAATCAGGCTTCAAATTTAAATAAGTAGTAACCACATGTAGTTGATCCAAGTAATTGCTTGCAGTTAATTTGTTGTTCTCGGTCTCCCCATTTTTAACTGACGGACTCTTTTCGTTTTTCACATAATACTTGGGTGTTTATAAGACAAATAGAAGACTCTGCCACTGGAGTAACCGAACCATCCCAGTTTTTGGTCGGAGTGAGTTCCAATCAGGGGGGAGTGTGCATACGACCCGATAGACACAATGAAGGGACGTCTGGTTGAAGCCAAGCCATGGAAGAGTGATAGATACCATTAGCAGCTGATGGTGACATTGGTGGAGTAAAAGTTGATGGAGACACAAGTGCTGAAGGCGATCCCGGTAAAAAGTTCATAGCAGCGAAAAATCCATGGAGCTTGAGGTAGTAGAACGAGTCGAAGGAACAGCAGAACCAGTCAATACATACAGAGGCCTCAACTCGTTAGGTGTGTGGGCAAAAAAGCAAACTATTCTTGTGCAGCCTGTGCCATCTTTGCAGAGGCGCATTTGGCACAAAGAGCTTAGTTAGAAGAACAAGGGCTTAGGTAATTGCTCTTATGTGGTTGATTTTCATTTTTTTTTCATGTTTTTAATCAGTGGCAGGCATTGAACCATATTTGCGATGAACATTCACATTTTGTAATCATATTGTAATGATTGATGTTTCAACAATGAATGACATAAAAGTATCAAGATACTCGTGTTTCTAATAAGTAATATTGTAATGAGTTGATTTTCCTTTCTTTACCTGTTGAGATGCTTCAGTTTACTAAGTCAAAATGATAGATTGAAGGCTCCATTAATAGCTAAAAGTTGTTCAGTAGATTACCCGGCAACATTATGACAGGATGCAAAGGTTGCTTGTGGTTGGGCTTCTTGATTCTGTTTTGGAACTTCAAAACCCAGGTATTATCCAAGCAATGAATAATCTTGTTATGATCAGACTGTGAACTCACTCCCTCCCAATGTCATTCCAAGCAGGATACCCCCAAAATTGAACACTAGTGTATCTATTGGTAAGGGAATGTCGGAATCTAATATTGACATAACCAAATGCACCAGCTCAGGAGGTACAAGTTGGTTGGGAATCCTATGATAACATTGATTCACACCACACCTGATGACACCAAACAAGAGCAAAATTACGAGTGCAATCTTGTAAGAGAAATCTTGATGTGAAATTCACCTAGTAGGAATAGCTTATTTTTAACTTGTATGTACAACTCCTAGTGAGCATGTTGATTCTTTAAAGCGAAGAGTAGTAATCTTGTAAGTTGTATCCTGGACATCCTACATTCAACTACAGTTCACCAGCTTATGAGTTATGAGTTATGACCTTGTCAACAATCTTTAGCCCTGGCAAAAATTCGGGTCCATGTAAATTCGGGTCAGTTAAATCTGGTCAATGTCAAATTCGGACGAGAAATTCATGTCCAAACCCGATTTATTCAATATCGAAATTCTGATGAAAAATCTATATATGGACCCAATTTTTTTCCGAGTCAGACATTTTGGGTTTTTTTGGTTGTACAAAATTTTGCCAGCTATAGCAATCTTTTATAGGATGTATAATAATCTAAGTTAATAACTTGCTACTTTTCTATACAAATTCACCGCAATCTGTATAGTAATTATGCAAAAAGCAATCTTGTATAGTAATCCGCAACAATTCCCCTCATGAAACAAATATATATAAGCATCCAACACACCATTCCACGTTATTAGACATGTTGAACTGGCAAAGTACCAATGGATATTACACATAGGCAATTGGTTGTTCAACTATTTTGATGATACTCATATGTAAAATTCTTAAGTAATTAGCAATGGTTCATATAATAGACTTTATATGCTGCCAACCAATCCAACTCATCCATCAACCCCCCCCCCCCCAATAGTATCAAACAAACAAACAATTTATAAAGCACACAGGAATAAAGAAGGAACAAGGAAAGAGAGATGGAACTGAGTGATAGAAATGAAAATATATGAGAAGCTACCAGCCACAAGGCCTATAATCACCACTAAGACTGGCACTCTGTCAGAAAGGACAGAAAGATGGGACCGAGTGACATAAATAATCTAGACAAATATACAAGTGAAGCCAACAACAATACTTTTCAAATCCCCCAAAAAGATTATAGACAAACTCAAATACAATCTTAACAATCTCAATCAACACAATGACCATATACATAACCAAAAGCAAAAGAGGCACAATCGCAACAACCTCAAACATCATCAATCAACAATGAGTTAGTCAATTTGAAGAGACGAATTTGAACTGGTAATGGAGAAAGTGAGATTGATGCAAAAAAACAGGCACAATTGCAACAACCTCAAACATGATCAATTTACAATAAGTTAGAAAAACTAAAACAACAATTTTAACTGATGAGAATAAGAGAAGAGAAATGGAAGCAAAACATACACAATCGCGAACACCCTCAAACATGATCAATCAACAATAAGTTAGAAAATAAAACAACAATTTCAATTGACAATTGGAGAAAGAGGAATGAAGGCAAAACAGGCACAATCGCAATAGGCTCAAACATCATGAATCAACAATAAATTAGAAAATATTGTTGACACTCACTCTAAAGGTGCAATGTAAAAGTTGTTGTTCAACATCAGTTTTGTCAAGATACTTAGATGTCCAACACAAAACCATTATAAAGAAAGACCAGAGAACATATGACATGTCAAAAAATTATTTTTCAACATCAATTTTGTCAAGAAACTTGATTGGCTTGAGTTGCAGGTAATGGGGTGCTCATTTAGTTCATCTTTTGGCTCTTGAGGGGTCTTCCAGTCTTTGGCATTTTTTTTCTTCTTGTATGTGCTTAGAAGCTTCCCGTTGTCAGCTCTTGGTCGCCCACAGGTGGTCTTGTTGTGACCAATTTGATTACATCTCTTGTAGCTTTGGGTGCCAATAAGGCGCACTCCATCTTATATAGGTACCATTGATTCCCTCCTCTCGTGTTTCTCTAGCCTTCCCCTTTTTTTTCAACTCAAAGGGTGGATCTAATTCAGGGAGTGTAGTTTCTTTATGTTAAAATTCACCCAATTTGGTGAAACTAAAAGAGAGAAGAAGGAGAGAGATTTGAGAAATGATATTATTGATGAATCTCAACTCATGAAATAAAAGAGGGAGAGAAATGCTATATATAGCTAATTTCCCATCCTAACAATCCAAGAAACAAAGATAAAGAAACAAAGAAATAAGATACAACATTGTCAACAAAATGGAAACAATACAAATATTCACTATTCCTAACACCCCCCCCCCCCCTCAAATTGGAGGGTGACAAAACCCCCAATTTGCCAAGAACCATTTCCAGGGAGTGTCTTGGACATATTGTTGACATATTGAACTGACATGGTTGCTTTTACTGCCAAAAGAATCGATGAAGGGCAGAACAACCTTGAAAACTTGAACTCGAACTCCAATAGCTTCCTCGCCATCACCACAACTCCTAATAGTGGGTGAATTGGACGTAGACATGGAAGAACTTGTGGAGCCAAACGACGAAAGAAAGAAAGATAATTGCCGAACTTTTTCCAGGTATTGAAGTTGTCTCCAGCGAATACAATGGCCTAATAGAGACTTTCCTGGTTGATCGGACGAGAGAACGAAGAGACGATCACATGGATCAATCATAACATGATGAACTTTAATGAAGGTAGAGGAGGAGAGAAAACCAGAAGACAAAGCAGGAATAACCAGTTTGAGATATTCGATACAAAGGACAGGGTAAGAAGCAAGATTGATGACACCGCTGAGGAACTTCCAGGAAGCCATGAGATAACCCCAGAAGGGGCCAAAGGCGTGCGATCGGAGCCATATGTCGATATAATCGACATGAAACGAGTGCGAACAAACAGGGAGAGTTCGTATGTAATCACCATCCTCAAATTCAAGAAAACAAACCGCACAGTCGTGGAATTCCTCCTCGATGAACCCTAATTTCGACGACAACGACGACGTTTTTCCCCAAATTTCATACGAGCTACAACAACCTTTCTGCCTAACCGAACTTCTTCGACACAACCAATTCGATCAATCAATCACAAATTCGACCTTGCAATCTCCATCGCAATTCACAAATTTGTTCCAGAAGCATTAAAGATTCATGCTCCTCCCCCGAAATTGGGGCTTTTTTTCCCCAAATTCTTCTCAAATTCAGAGCAACAACATCAGGATCCTCCAAAAAAACGATCGAATTAGGGTTTATGCGATCAGAATGGAGGCGAAGGATTGATCGGCGTTTCCGCCGCCGTTGCTAGAGGTGGCCGATCGATGGCGGGATTGGCGATGATTTCGTCTTGGCGCAGTAGAGGCTGAGAAGCGATCGACGTTTCTTCGATTTCCGACAGCGGCGACAGCGGCGAAGACGACAGAGACGCGAGTTCCGCAGAGGAATGAGACGAGCGCCACGTGGATGGAATCGATGACCTGCAGAGAGAATCCGGAGGATGAACAGTCGAAATTGGCGTCAGTGACGAGGTCTTTAATGGCGTCGATCAACTTCTTGAGGAGAAACCGCCGGTGACGAAGGAGATCCGAACTCCAAGAATCTGGAAGATATGAAGAAGCGGCTCCAGGAGCTCGAGGATGAAGCTGGAGCTCTATGTGAAATGCAGGCTAAAGTTGAGCAAGAAATGGGGATTTTCTCAAGAATCAACAAGTGCTAATGCATCTTAATCCTGAAAAGGAGGAGGTGGGGTGGCAGAGTTGATGATGGAAGATGATAATGGAGAACAAGATGGAAGATGATTTCTGGAGACTCTCCTCTCGTTTTGAGAGAGAGAGAGAGAGAGATAATCAGATCAGTAGCTACCCGGGCTCTGATACCATGTTAAATTTCACCCAATTTGGTGAAACTAAAAGAGAGAAGAGGGAGAGAGATTTGAGAAATGATATTATTGATGAATCTCAACTCATGAGATAAAAGAGCGAGAGGAAGACTATATATAGCTAACTTCCCATCATAACAATCCAAGAAACAAAGATAAAGAAACAAGATACAACATTGTCAACAAAATAGAAACAATACAAATATTCACTATTCCTAACACTTTCCAAAGCAGGGGTCCGCGATTGGGTGTAGACTGTTGTTAGACAACTTTCTGTATCTGTGAATAGTGAAGTGATGTACTCAGCAAAGCAATCCATCCAATATACAACGATTTCCAAGGCTGATAAAATGCAATTTATGTACCTGAAGTATTCAGAACAATAATCTTCCAATTTAGGTTGAGATGCTTAATGCAATAGGCAACATGTTTGCAAGGCAAACAAGAATCTACCACCTCTTACAATCATGGAACTATTGCTCCAACTTGATAATGAAATTGGTCCGACTTTCTATGATTTCAAACACGTCTTTGCCAGTTGGCACTAAGTGGTAACAATTCTTCAATTCTAACTCAATGATATAGAGCTTCTTGTACACGTATGGTGTCACCTTGTCATCTCATGTAGCTGACCTTTGGAATCTCTTATCAAACTAAGTAGCAATGAGCTTCCTAATTTCTTCAAGCATGGTAAAAATAAGTTTTCTCCTATGCTTGTTGATGGCATTGTTGAAGCTCTCTACAAAATTGTTGGTGTTATCAGACATCTTAAGTGATTCATCAAACTTAAATCTTGCCCAATGCTCAATAGGCTCATTGTCTTTCAACTAGTTGCATGTAGGTGTATCCTTCGCTTTTATTTTACCCATCGCCTTCTTAAATACATATTCATTGTACCCATTGCCAGCTAAATAGAAGAAGGCATGGAACCAATGGTCTATTTCATCTAAGACAAAGAACATATTAAACACAACTTCCTATAATTAAGATGTAATTTTTTCTCGCAATGAATGAGGTGTGGAGGAGATAATTATTCACAATAATATAAAGAAGTTGTAATTATACTAAACAAATATACAACATTGCACAACACACCCATATCACACAAAAGAACAAAAGCTTATCCAATGTCTTTTCCATATTGTTACTCGAAAATTAAGCAAGGGCTAATTCATGTTGCGGAAACACAAACACAAACAAAAAGCAAAGCAACAAAAATCAAAATCAAGCATAGTTTGAACACACAACCAAGCCAAACAAAAGGGTAGAAGGATCGTTGTTTAAACTTATTGCTTTTGTCAACAAATTCACAGCAATCTAGGTGGACAACCCAACAAGCGAAAATACAGTTGATGATTATTTGATAAACCAAAAAAATTAAAGATAGGAAAGGGCAAAAACTTTTTTATTTAAAAAAAAACACTTTTGACAAATTCACAACAATCTGGGTGGACAGTAAATATACATGACAGTAGCCTAATTAATTGGGAGACTGAACATAAATTTAAATTATGTTTTCATCTTTCTTAAGACTGCGACATAGCAGAAAGCCAAGCAATAAAAACATTATCAGGATATAAATTGATAAATTTTTGTGCAGGTGAAGGACACAAATTTTCCTTGAAGCTCGAGGCATGATATTTTTCAAAGCTGCAATAATACCCTTCAACATATAGAAAAACTTAAATGTTAATATTACACGAGAATGGAATTACACGAAACTATAAATGTTCATCATTTAAAGATTTGAAACTTACCCTATATCTATCAAACATTATCGTATATTTGTTGTTATCCTCTATTGCACCAAGGGCACAGCAAGACCAGATAAAAAGTGTATCCACTCTTCCTCATCTTCTTTTGGAGCCACTCCATATTCCAAAGGGAATTGGCCATTGTTACCATCTAAAGCCATGACAACCATAAAAACACCCTTGTAAGGACTTTTTAGGTGGCAGACATCAACGCCAATCAAAGGCCTATAATAGTCTTTGAATGTTGAAATGGCGACTCCCAAGCATATCTTACATCTCTTAAACATGGGGTTCTTTCCATCACCAACTTCATTTCATTTTATGAAACACAATGAATTTGGATTCATCTTCTGGAAGTCTTCCATGTAATGAGGGAGTAACTTGTACCCTTGATCATGCCTCCCATCTACAACTTCCCTCATAATTCTCCTAACTATCCAACACGTAGTATGGAACATCAGTAGCATATCTCCTCATCATAATGTTTTTCATTGTCTTCACGTTCATGTGTGGGTTATCATTAAAGTCATTCAACAGTTTCAATGCCACCCATCTTGAAGTGGCACTTTTGTTGCGCTGAAATTAAGGCAGTTGCATCCATCAATCAATGATCTAATATAATCTTCCATGTGTTGCCATCAACTGTAATCTTTGATGCATGAATCCTCCATGGACAATTCTCATTCATGCACTTCATTGTGTATCTTGTGCTTGAGTTCTTTATCTTTTGCAACTAAATACCATTCTCAACACAATAATCTCTCATCACACTCTAGAATCATACTCTATATGTG
Source organism: Portulaca oleracea (assembly GCA_029582165.1). Classification (NCBI taxonomy): domain Eukaryota; kingdom Viridiplantae; phylum Streptophyta; class Magnoliopsida; order Caryophyllales; family Portulacaceae; genus Portulaca; species Portulaca oleracea. The sequence goes on from CM055880.1 coordinate 9,382,958, forward strand.
AACATATCACTAACTTGCATACTGATATTCTCTTCCCTACCTTTTGACCACAAGTTCCCTTTCTTGTAAACCTTATCCATTTTCGCAACAACAAGATTATTATCCACATGATCATCATGTCCTAAGGTCATACGCAATGCAATCTCATCTTCTTAGCCAATGTCATCTAATGATTCTGCCTCATCATCCCCGTCTGACTCATCAAGTAACTCATCATCACTACTTGGTTCATCCCTAGAGGCTATGAACTTACCATGACTATCATCATCATCAGTGCCTCTGCTAGGTGTTTCTCCACCATCTACCTCTACATCACTATCAAACATATCACACTCATCTAGTTCTGGTTGGCATAAATGGATTACATCAAATTCATCTAACTCATGTAACTCAGTGCTCACTATACCCACCCCATCATACACCTCAGACACTTGATGGGTAGTGTTGGAGACTTGTGTTTGGGTAAGGGTGGGTTGTGAGGATAGGCTTGCATACATACTTTTGGGTTGAATTATGGATTGCGAGCTTGTGTTTGGTTGTGTTGTCTTTACATGGGTAGGCCCTGACTTTGACTTGCGAAGTGGTAGCTTTTTAGGCCTCCCCAAAGGTGACTTGGGTTGTCTTGTGTTCACATGAGCAGCTTCAATAATAGGGAGTCACAATTAAGGTGTCCACCCATTTCCCGATTTGACTTGGTGATTGGTCTTCCACATTTGATAATTTTCACCAACAAGATTTTTCTTCTCCAACGCTTCCAATTGCAAACATGTAGCCACTCTAAACTCATCCATGTAGATTGGAGTGCAGTTGGTCTTTACTTTTAACCAGTTTCTCAACATTAATGTCTAGTCTTCTGGAAATGTAAGAGGCCACCCCTGACCTTCTTTTCCAGGTGGCTGCCATCTGAACTCGACATATATTGGGAACTGCAATCCCTTCTTTAGAGCAAATGCATATTGTACAACCAAAAACAAATCGATGAGTTTGTAGTTTTCCACATCAACATCATCCAATGTGGTCATCAATCCTTTGAGAACAAGTAGAGATCGAACAACCTACATAGATCAAACAACCAACATATACATTATGTGGGGAGAGATCACTAAAAAAATTATAAATTATGATGGCATATGAAATCATAGAAGCAGAGTGTATACATTATGATTGTCATAGATTGTGAAACCCAAGAATATACAACAAAAATTTAACCTTCTAAACAGGGAGATAATGTATGAAATTAATGTAATACAGTTTGTGAAAAAAAAAATCTTTACAACACATAACAAACCAAATTCAACAATGGCCATAGAGTATGCTAAATTTGACCGACATTCTCCAACAATGGCATTAAATCACCATGACAGAAACTCTTCACCTTCCGTGCTCTCCTGTAAATTTCTTTCTAGTATGCTAAATTTGACCGACTGTAGACGCTGAATTTTGTATTAGTATTTTAGTACTAGTTTTAGAAAATAAGCTAACCGATTAATTTGGTAGCATGCAAGCCCCTCACCCACCTAAACCCGAAAGCGAACAAAATAGCCCATTACGGTCCAAACCGGCTGAGTTCAGCAAGGCCAAAAGCCTGCTTGAGCGGGGCAAGAACCCGTCTGGGTTCCTTGGGCCTGAGCCTGGCTCAGCTCAGCAAGAACCCGTCTGGGTTGCTGGGCCAAAGCCTGGCTCAGCTCGGCAGGAACCCGTCTGGGTTCCTTGGCTGAGTATTGGCGCGGCGGCTAAAACCTAAAACCTAGAACGCGCCCCCTACTCCCCCATTCCACTATAAATTAAACCCTTCTTTCCCTTCCAAAGACACCAGAACACACGAGAATATACTAGGAGTATTGACACTAGTGTATTCTCTCTCTTCTCTCCCCCTTTGCATGCTACTTCACCAAAGGTTAGCATAGTTGTTGTAAACATGTAGTTATTTATCGTTTTCGCTCTTCTTTTATTTTCAATAGTTGCATGACATTAATGATAAACTCGTGAAATTCATTCAATTCCTCCCTCTTTTTTCAATCTTTCGCTTTAATTTAATTCTAGTAGAGTCTATTCGCTTGAGTAGGCGGGTTTGATGATTTTGATTGTCAGATTCGTAACCTTACCCCCGAATCCATCTTTGGGTTCGTAGGCCGGAGTCTATTTTTTAACGGTTTGTTGTTTTTCTCCTAAAATTCAACTGGCGACTCTTTTCTTTTTGTACTTTGGTTTTCTTTTTTCCTTTTTTTACGTTTTTTACGACCCAATTCGTGATTAACACCCAAGGAACCCGGCTAGGTTCTTTAAGAACCCAGACGGGTTCCTGTTTCTTTTCTTTGCTTCTTTTTACCCTTTTTTGTTTCCCTTTTTGCGGCGAACCCGTCTTGGTTCTTCGGAACTCAGACGGGTTCTCTGGTTTTTTTTCTTCCTTTTTTCGTTTCTTTCAATCTTCTTTCTTTAAAAGGTAAACCTCGGGTGCATAATCGTTCTTAATCTGCTAACGAAAACATTCTTAAAAGTTCAACCTTATTTAAGGTTAAGCAATCCTAGTCGGCTCCCAATCGCTCCTTAAGTAGCGCCACGAAAAGGTCATCGATCAATTTTTCGGGGTCTACAGATTGGCGACTCCACTGGGGACTTAAACTTAAAAAGAGGGTAAAACTTGAAAGAATTAAATTTTAGTGTTTTTTGTAAAAAGGGAGGAATTAATTTATTTCGCATTTTTATCATCTTTAGGCATATTGCATACCAGGCTACTCTTGGGCCTTATGGCTGGGGAGCACAAAAGCGTTGGTTTAGGTTTTAAAACTAGGAATCAACCCCGAGAGCGGGAGGTCACTACTTGTGGGATGCACTTACATCGCCAAGCATTTGATCTCTCCTCTCCCCGTGTTACACTCTAAAGGTTTCCTTGAAACCCAAAGAGCAACACCCCACACATTCTTCCTTGAATCCCATACAAGGAAAATGCACCGGGGCGAGAACATGTGGTACCCCATTCATCTCCCTAAACCTAGAAAAACCCTGAATCTAAAGCCATGGTTAGGCTCATCCCACATCTGTATGTCATGTGATTTAATCCTGTAAAAGTTGAGTCCAAGTGTCTAGCCCAAACATGAGTCGGGAGTCGTTCTAGTCCGCGTAGGAACATGCAAGGTGCACTTTGACTTATCAGAAACCCAGACGGGTTTTACGCTCAAGCCGACCCATTCGTGTCAATTGTCCGTCAGTGTGGGTCCAGCGCGTCAGAAACCCAGACGGGTTCTTGGCCATCAGGACTGGCCCATCTGCTGGTAATTGACGGAACAGGGCCCAGTTAGAGGGAGAGGAACCCAGACGGGTTTCCTAATCTAGTCTGGCCTTCTCTCTTCTCTTGAACTTTGCCCTACTGCGACCCAATGCCTTGCTATTGATCCTATTCGGCCCTTTATGACGCCCCTTGAGTTAGTGTCAGTCCTGTCAGTCACCATGCTAGGTCCATATAGAGTTAGGACATGCACTCCCATAAAAGTGGATGAGTCATCCTTGTGTCAGCATATAGGCGTCATGTCCATGTCCTAGGTTCATATAGGTCCACTAAGTCAAGCATGCATCGGGTGGGTGGCGTGAAAGTTCTTTCGAGCACTAATCAGTTTCCATGCAGGCAAAATAACAGACCATCTCCGAGCCCGCATCCGTGACCCGCAAACCGGCAGGCTTATTCGCAATCCCAATTACAGACTGTCGGCTCAATCCAGTGAATCCACCATGTCAGGGTCTCCTAATCACAACCTTTTTGGGGAGAGTTCTGGTGACAAGCTACCTGATGGGCTATATGAGAGGATACAGGAAGCAATCGCTTTCTGCATGGCGGTCGTGAGGACAGAACCAATGAGAAACTGGAAAAGAAGTTCAATGAAAATCAACAAACCATGAATGGCGTGCTGGAAGCCATTAAACAGATCAACAAAAAGCTCGGCATCGGACTTGAGGAAGAAGAAAACTATTATGACACCGAATCTGAGGCCGAGGCAGATGATGGGGTTGGAGAATGTCACCCCAAGTCCAAAAATGGAGGCCCAAAACCTAAGTCATTTGGTGAAGTCAGGTCCAAATCTGCACTGAATAACTCCAGAACTTCGGAGGATCCTTACGTCAAGAAACTTGAGGAGAAGGTTGATATGCTCACTAGAAGGATGATGAAAACTGATCCAACCTTCACCGACCCCTGCATGGATTTTGCCATCCCCAAACATTGTGTATCGAGGATAAAGGACAAGGTTGAGGTGCCAAACATGAAATTTAGACCCTCTGAAAATCCATCACATCACTTGGAGGAATTCACGAGGTGGCTCCTCCATAAGGTAGATGAAGGTCTCACTACGCCTTCCCTTCCACTCTAGAAGGTAAGGCCAAGGTATGGTACCAAAATCTACCCCAGCAAGTTAAGACCAACGCAGATGAGTTATTCAGAGCCTTCGTAAGCCATTTCAGTCGCCTGCAGCAAAAGGAGGTCACTGTGGATGATTTAACCTCCATGAAACAAAAGGAGGATGAATCGTTCCTCTCTTATTACGAGCGATGGCACTCCATGTTATCTGAAATCGACGAGTCAGTCCCCTTTAGGATGCAACTAAGTACTTTCAAGCAAGGAATCCATCCCCGCATCACTCGGCATTTTGGTTTCCAATCCATCAAAGACTTTGAGACTTTAAAGGACTTGTGTGTTCAAATTGAAGCTGCTAACAATGAAAAAAGCACACAACATTCTGGTTGGAAAGGATCTAGCTCCAACAGGAGGGCCACTAGCGCGCCTAGCCCCCCTCAGAAAACTGTTGAGACTAATTCCATTCAACGAAGGCAATATACTCCGAGGTTCGACTCTTACCACCCGTTGGATATGTCCTATGCCAGGGCATTGGAAAGGCTGGTGAAAAAGGGTATCATCCAATTGCCCTGCCAACCCCTGAACCTGAGGTTAAGCCTCCGAGGTGGGATGGGAACAAATACTGCAACTTCCATCGCAGTCGAGGTCATGACACCGAAGTATGTTGGTCTTTGAAAAATAAGATCGAAGGGCTAATTCGAGACGGTGTTATTCCTCCACCAAACCCGTCTCGAAAACCCAACAACAAAGAGAACCCATTGCCCAATCACACCAATGCCGTCTTTTTGGAGGAGAACGTCTTCGATCCGTCCACTCTCATCACTGATATGGGTCAATTTGTCTCAGTTCTTCTCCCGCTTACAGAAGAACTCATCATCAACGGTATTTGGGACAGTGAAAGTGAAGAAGAAGGCGAAGAGTCCACTGACCTTGAAGCCAATAAGCATCCATTATATGACTCTTCTGACGAAGGAGGGGATGTGGAAGAAGTAACGATTCCTCAGGCTGCAGTTCTTACTCGGTCCGGCCGCTACTATAACAAGAATACTACCTTGCCAGCAGCGACCCCTAATCCCGAAACAGCGGAAACCCCTGCACCTCCGCCAGAAGATCCTTTCCTCACGCAGCTGAAGAAAACAAAGGCCGAAGTCACAATTTGGCAGCTTTTATGTGCTTCTCAAGACCATAGGCAAATACTGCTGGACGCCTTCAATAAGCTCATGGTCCCTACCTCGGCATCACCAGAGGACATCATCTCTCACATTACCTCCGGGAAGCCTACCATCACCTTCGGAGATGAAGACTTACCCGAGGAGGGAGGTTCTCACAACAAAGCTCTTTGCCTCACCGCCATGTGCTCTACTCAAACCATACCACTTGTTCTCGTGGACAATGGTTCGGCCGTCAATGTCTGTCCATGGAGAACCGCGCAAAAGTTAGGAGTTCAAAAACAGCATTTGACACAAAATACTGTTCAGTTGCGCGCGTACGATAACTCCCCTCGCAAGTCGCTAGGATCGATTGTGCTTCCCATCACCATAGACTACATAAGTAAAAACGTTGAATTCGTCGTTCTGGATATTCCGGCTTCTTTCAACATGCTGTTGGGAAGGCCTTGGTTACATGAGTGCAATGCTGTCGCCTCTACCTTACACCAGAAGGTGAAATTAATCATTCAAGGCCAAGTGGTCACGATCTCAAGCAAACCCCTCAGTGCTGTTTTTGACCCCAAGAAGCCCACACTCGAGATTGAACACAGCTCAGCTGACGAAGAGTTACACAGCTTTGAGATGGTAGCGGCTTTGAGCCAGGATCAAGCTCACTTTGACTTCGATCCCTACTCAAACCCTAATATCCATGCTATATTGAGGAAGCAAGGTTATTTTCCGGGAATGCCACTTGGCCGAAATCACAAAAACAAGTTGGCGCCAAATTTCAAGGTGTTCAAAAACAAAGGAAGGTTCGGGCTAGGCTACAAACCAACTAAGGAGGAAGTGAGGCTGATGAAGCTAGCCATGGCTAAGCAGAAAAGATTGGACAACCCTCCAACCCTATACCAAGTCAAGCCGTATCCGCGCACTCTTAACGGACAATTCTTGAGAGAGGGTGACGACTTCCCTTATTACGGCTTCCCAGAACCACATTACCTAAAATCTCAGGGTGTCCAAGTAGCGGGATTAGAAATCTTCAATGACTGTGCCGTCACCACAACCGCCACATTCATCCCGCCTAGGAGGAGTCGTCCGCCCTTGGAATGGACCCATCTCGCCGAAGGCGGCATCTTCGGAATGCTCTTTGGGGAAGAAGCGCGCGGGGAAGAAGTCGTCGACCCAGTCATCGCTGCACTTTCCAACCCAAGCTTTGACCCAAGTCTGTTGATCGGAGAAGATGGCGGTCATCGTGAGATCACCTGGATCGACGATGAGGAGAATAAATTTACGCTTTCTGTAGGAGAGTCTGTAGGAGAGTATGTAGGAGAGTCTGTCTCAAAGGTCATAGAGTCAGGTTCTAGTAGTCCTAAGTTGGTCGGGGTTAACCCGGAGTCTGTTGATGTACCCATTTCTGCATTTAATAAGATGAATATTTCTGCCTACTCGAACTGTTGTGCCAACACTGATAATAAATATGCTGAACCTTTAAAAGACCAAAATGAATTAACAGAGGCCATGGAAACATTTGAGGAAAAAATAGCAGTCATCGAAGATACCATAAGCATAAATGTAGGAACAGAGGACAACCCCCGGGAGCTCAAATTGGGTAAGTCCCTCACAGACAAGGAGCAACAGGATTTCACAACACTTCTTAAGGAGTTTAAGGACGTGTTCGCGTGGTCGTATGAGGACATGCCAGGTATCGACAGGGATATCGCTGAACATACCCTTCCATTATATCCCGACGCTAAACCAGTGCGGCAAAAGGCTCGTAGAATCAAGCCAGATTGGTCAAAGAAGATCGAAGATGAAGTAATGGAACAGTTAAAAGCCAAGTTTATACGGGCAGTGCACTACCCCGAATGGGTAGCAAACATTGTTCCCGTTCCGAAGAAAGATGGGCGAGTAAGGGTATGTGTTGACTTTCGAGATTTGAACAAGGCCAGTCCAAAAGACAGCTTCCCTCTGCCACATATCGACGTCCTAGTGGACAATACTTGCGGCCACGAGCTATTGTCCTTCATGGATGGCTACGCAGGGTATAACCAAATCAAAATGGCAGAAGAGGACATGGAAAAAACATCCTTCACCACTCCATGGGGCACGTACTGTTACACGGTAATGCCTTTCGGCCTAAAGAACGCAGGGGCCACATATCAGCGCACCGCGAATACCCTTCTCCACGACATGATGCACAAAGAGGTAGAAGTATATGTGGATGATATGATCGTCAAGTCCAAAACCAGAGAAGAGCATCTCCCCAATCTTCGCAAGTTCTTCCTTCGATTGAGAAACTACAACATGAGGCTCAATCCCCGAAAATGTGCATTTGGGGTTACGTCAGGCAAGCTGCTAGGTTTCGTGGTTAGTCAACGTGGGATCGAGGTGGACCCATCAAAAATCAAAGCAATACAAGAGATGAAACCACCTAAGACAGAGAAGGAAATTCGAGGTTTCCTTGGCCGCGTGCAATACATCAGTCGATTCATTTCCAAACTCACTATGACTTGTGAACCACTATTCAAGAAACTCAAGAAAGGAGCAAAAGTGGAATGGGATGATCAGTGTCAAGCAGCCTTTGACAAAATTAAAGAATACTTGACCCATTCCTCAGACTAAAGCCACGGCATCGGATGAGCCTCTGCTCCTTTACCTCACAGTAACCAACTCTGCAATGGGGGCTATGTTGGCTCAAGAGGTAAAAGGAAAGGAGAGCGCCATCTATTACCTCAGCAAGAAGTTCGGTGATTGTGAGAGTCGCACACCAACATTGAAAAAATGGCTCTAGCATTGGTCTGGGCAACGAAGAAGCTTCGACATTATATGTTGTCACACACGGTGCATGTGATCGCTGAGTGCAACCCGGTCAAGTTCATCATGGAACAACCCACAATCAATAACCGCATAGCTCGATGGGTAGTTATGTTATCAGAGTTCAGCCTAAAGTTCGTGCCTCAAAAGTCTATCAAAGGAAGGGCCATCTCGGACTTCCTGGCAGATTTTCTTGTCGAGAACCTCCAAGCACTAACTTGGAGTTCCCTGACGAAGAAGTCTTTCATACGGACGAGATCACGTGGGAAATGTATTTTGATGGTGCTTCTAACCAAATGGGATGCGGCGCAGGGGTACTCTTAATATCACCTGAAGGGGAGCATCATCCCGTTTCTGTTAAACTTGAATTCGACGCGACCAACAACGCGGCCGAATATGAAGCCTGCATCATCGGGTTGCAAGTAGCATTAATTATAGGAGTAAAGCACATCAAAGTGTTTGGTGATTCTAGTCTCATCATCAATCAAGCCAAGAATACCTGGAAAGTCAGAAATGAATCTTTGATGGCTTATCAACGACGGTTGTTGGACTTGGCAACGCAATTTGAGCACATTGAATTCAAGTACCTACCAAGAGATAATAATGAGTTGGCAGACGCCTTAGCTAAACTCTCCTCCATGATCGCTATGCCAGTAGGAATTTACGAATTTCCTATAACAATAGAGCGGCGTGACCAACCCGCCTATGTGTACTCCATAGAAGAACCCATCGTAGACTCAAATGCATGGTTCTTCGATATTCATACGTACTTGACAAAAGGAGATTATCCCGTGAGGTCGATTCTAAAGGTAAAGAGCGATCAGAATGATGGCAGCACAATACTGCATCATTCACGATCGACTTTACAAGAAGACCGCTACGGGTATTAACCTACTTTGCGTTGATACCAAGTCAGCAGAAGAATTAATGACCTCCATACATGGAGGAGAATGCGGACCACACATGAATGGCAGAATGTTAGCAAAAAAGATTCAAAGGGCAGGCTATTTCTGGTCCACCATGGAGGCCGACTGTCTCAACTTTGTTAGGAAATGCGCCAAGTGTCAAGAATACGCCAATCTGCAGCATCAGCCATCTTCCTATCTCACCACATTAACATCCCCTTGGCCATTCTCAGTCTGGGGTATAGACATAGTTGGGAAGATACATCCAACGGGCACTGGAGGACATGAATATGTATTGGTAGCCGTTGATTACTTTACCAAATGGGTAGAAGCTGCCTCCTATGCAAAACTCACCTCGAGGCATGTAGCTAAGTTCATCCTAAACAATATCATTTGTCGATATGGGGTGCCACACGAGATCATCAGTGATAACGGGAGCCATTTCAGGAAGGAGGTTGAAGTATTGTTGGCTAAGTACAAGATCAAACATCATAAGTCCTCGCCCTACAGGCCCCAAACTAATGGAGCGGTAGAGGCGACCAACAAAACTCTCGCGAGGATCATTAAGAAAATGGCAGTAACATACAAGGATTGGCCTGATAAGCTTCCTTTCGCCTTATGGGGATATAGAACTTCAATTCGAACAGGAACGGGAGCAAGCCCTTTTTCTTTGGTTTACGGAATGGAAGCAGTGCTTCCAGTTGAGCTCGCCATACCATCACTCCGCATACTTGCTGAAAGTCAACTACCAGAAGTTGAATGGGCTAGGGCTAGATATGAAGAGCTGACGCTTATTGACGAGAGAAGGCTCAGGGCCTTACACAATGTGCACTTGTATCAGGCTCGTATAGCTAGGGCTTTTAACAGAAAGGTTAAGGACCGGGTTCTTCAAGAAGGAGATTTAGTGCTTAAGGAGATGAGGGCACCCGTTCAAGATCCAAGGGGTAAATTTGCGCCAAATTGGAAAGGGCCTTATGTCATTAAACAAATACTACCGGGGGGAGCAGCCCGTTTAGTCACTACAGAAGGAGAAGAATTAATACAGCCCACCAACTTGGACCAATTGAAGCAGTTTTATGCATAACGAGATCGACCGAATCGGCCAAGCAACTAGAAGGAGAATTTCTAGATACTTGGCCGTACTAAGGCGGGTTCGGGCTTCGTGATGGGCCTCATAGAACCCAGACGGTTTTTGGGTTACGAGTTGAAGGACGCTACGCCTCAAACAGATTCGGGTTGTGTATTGACTTTAATTTTGTAAACTATGCAAAGGGAAGACTTCGTTGTGTTAACGACTGCTTTTATTATTTATAAAGGAAAAATCCATTACAATACTTGGTCTTTCAAATAATGTTGCAATTACTCTAATTGTAACTAATAAAGGTTCAGCTAAAATATTATCAAAAAAAAAAATTCAAAAAAATAAATAAAAAAAAATAAATTGGCACGCAGTTTCAGGCCCGTTTCATCTTCTTCTTATCAGCAGACTTTGGTCCAACCCCGGTCTCTTTGGTGTCACTAGTCCCTCCCTCAGTGTCCTTAGGACGGTATCTTTTCTTCTCATTTTCCTGAGAGGCTTTTCTTTTTTCAGTACTTTTCGGTAACGGGCCAAGCCTGTCCTTCACATCAGTTTTAGGGCCCAATCGATCTTTCACAGTGATCCTGGGACCCAAGCGCTGTAATACATCGGCCTTAGGGCCCAGCCTATCTGTCGCAGCAGCTTTCAGATTCTGTCTAGTTTCCTCGGCTCTCCTTGTTACCACTACGGCCGTCAGCCAATCTTGATAGCCAGGAACAGTCGTTTCAGACACACGCGCTTTCGAGGGAGCACGAACAGTGGGCTGTTTCTCCCAATATTTCAGCCATGATTCCACAACACTCTTCTTGAGATGGATTAACTTTGGGGCATCATGAGTCTTGTCAGGAATACGTTGCCTCAACCCCATTTGTCTCATGCCCCGCTCTGGGAAATAGAATGTCAAGTGCGTCGAGCTCATGACGCACACGTAGGGCTTCTTTGATCACAAGTGATGTACTCCGGAATGTGCCGCTTTTCAATCCACCAGCATCGTGATCTCTTCAGTTTCTTTAGCAATCGACCCATTCGATTCTTGATCGACGCCTTGGATATTTCCTTCATACGACAGAAGTTCGCCAACGCTGTTGCAGATTCCGCCTTTTCGACCAGGCTAAGGTGCTCCATTAACCAAACCTGTGCCGCAAAATAAGGTAATAAGTTATGTCGTGCATAAAAAAAAAAAACGCACGGTTTACCTGCAAAATCAGGGGGCTACCGCGGAAATCATGCTCCGGGTCAGAATCATCAAGGCACATCAGCGTTTCCCCCAGGATCACCGGTACCGGATTGTAACCACGAGCCATATCCTCTACCACATAGATCAGATTCGCGGGACCCGTCCTTCGGCCGCCATGGTAGAAGCAGAATTCTCCCAGCAGGCACAATACCAAGGCCCTCACACGTATCACGGGCCCGTACTCCAAAGTCTCGGGGGCTTGGAAGTATTCCACTATGGTTTGAAAGTGCACCTTATCCCCTATTATCGCGCTACCGATTACCCTAGCGGGGAGGCATAACAGCTCTTCATAGTCTTTCCTTGCGTCAGTCGTCAATGGGGGCACTACTGATGGAGCATAATGATTCGTCCCAAGGATAGAAGACCATTCTTCAGGCAAAGGAACCAATTCCCGCATGTGGAATCTAAACACATGAAATTCCTTATCCCAGTAGGTTTCAGCAGCGCGCAGGAAGTCCCAATCTATCTTCACTTGCCTCAAGCTAAGCAGCGATGTCAGCTTATACCTCCCCAATTCTCTCTTTTCTTCTTTGGACAAAGTACTCATCCAAGTGGCTAACTTCTTTTCGAAAGCCATGAGGTCGGAAGGACAGATTTCTTAAATCCGGGCAAGTTGGTTGTTGATTTTGTGGCAGCAGCGCACCCGGAACTGAGACGGGTTTTTGGTTATTTTTTCTGGCAAAAAAAAAAAGGAGTAGTGGCCTTGCAGTCTATGGCAGAAACTGGGACGGGTTCTCTTTTTGGTGGAGAGGCTTTGAGGTTTGTGATGATATGTGTTGGGGGAAGGATGTATTTATAGTAGAAAACTCAGACGGGTTTGTCCAAGCCGAGCCTAAGTCGGAAACGGAACGTCGGTCGTCCGAATCCACGTAGGAGATGAACTATCGATTGCACAAGCCCAAATAGCGAACTACCCAGACGGGTTTCTGGGCTTCTATTCAAAATATGTCGGCTGCCCAAGCTAGGCCGCACATAACCCAGACGGGTTCCTGGGTTTCCAATTGGGCCAATATGTCAGACGGGTTCCTGGGCCAAGTGGGATTCCAATTGGGCCAAGCTTTCTGACGGGTTCTTGGGCCAAGTGGGACTCCATTTGGGCTTAAATGTCAGACGGTTTGCTTAGTCTTTTGGATTCGATCAAGTAGCCTCTTCAACTCTACTCTGGGTCATGATGCGGGTCCGCGAGATAACTATGTGTCTTCGCTAGCCCTGAAATTGTAGTTCGAATTTACTTATAATACTTAATGTTTTGTTTTTCTTTTTATCATCTTTTTTTCCGTTTGGGGAAGTGGGAATGATCCCACCATGTTAGTCGCATATTGCATTGCATAAGTCTCTCGTCATGTAGGTCGCATGTTGCATCACATCAGTCTTAGTCGTAAGGTAAAAAAAAGTAAAATAAAGAAAATAAAAAAAGAGAGTCCTTGACCTTTTCTGAAAATCGACCTTTTTCCCAGCTTAACTTGCTTCACTTAGAAAAATCTGGATGATATCTCAAAAGTTTTTGAAACCTTTTCTTCAAAACCTTCTGATTTTGAGACCAGTAATAGAAGACGTATCTGACTGCTTTGACTATCTTAGAAGGTATAAATGTGCGTGCCGCAAATATTTGGGCTAAGTTTAGTTGATTGAGCCCCATCCCGTAAGCCCACATTGCCTAAAAGTCGAATTGATCATTCTCATCAATTCCATGATCCCCTGAGTGACTCACCCATTAGTCGCATCTCTAGAACTTGTTTTGCATCTTGCTTGAGACTACATGTTTGCATTGCACACCGTGACAAAGTGATTGAGGCATTTTGATTTTATTTTTAAGCTACATAGCCAAATAGCCTTCCCTACATTGTATTTACCGTTCTCTTTGCCCCGCCTAGCCTTTGCTTATCCCTTTTTCATGTTTGAACCCTGACAGTACAAACCTTAGCCTATGATATCCAGTATCCCTTTGCCTTGCTTGGTTGGATGAAAGTCCGTCATTTTTGGGAGGGAACAAATTGGTTTGGTGTGAGCAAAATATGAAGTCTGGGAGAATCTGAAAGTCCCATATCTTGAGTAAATTTGGTTATGCTGTTCAAAGTCAAAGTTATAATAGAGATTTCTTCTCCCCGATCACCCAAAAAAAAAAATAAATAAAAAATATAAAAGGAGTTTCAAAAATAAAAGGGCGATTGGAGAGACGCAACTTAAAGTTCAGAAAACTTTCGACTGGGTTGTACTCGGTTCAGATGTTTTAGGGTGGAAGGTAAAACGTTTTGCATACATTGAGTGAAAAGGAGAGTTTAGAAGATTTCATTGAAAATCAATCCAAGCATGGCTTTTAACTCCTCATTCCCAAATTTTACCGCTCCTTACCCTAGCCTAAGCCCCATTACAACCTGAAAAAGTCCTTTTGATTGTCGTTTGTGCATTGCATACCAGTAGTGGAGAGCGAGGTTCTTACCAAGCTTATGGTAGTCTGCTTCTATTGGTTTGAGTATGAGAGAAACCCACATAAATATTCAAAATCGAGTGTTTGAGTGTTCATTCTTTCCTATGAGAGTTTTGCTCTTTCTGGCTAGCTTACGTCCATAACCAACCGCGCATATTTGCATTATTCTTCGAACTGTTGGCAGACTTATGCCTCTGAGTTACTTGTTCTCTCCCTTAAGTTTCGAAAACTTCTTTCTATTTCTCTTTCGAACTGAGTTTTGATTTTGCCCAGATTAATCTTTGTGCTTGCTTGTTTGACTTTGTGTTGATCTACGATCCTTTGTCCCAGGTTATTTCAGTAGTATATAGAAAGGCATAACCGCATTGCATAACACCATCATTGCGTAAGCATTGCATCAGTAGTCTGCACTAGTACATAAAACATAAATGCATTCGGTTTAATACATCATTGCATTGCCATAGCAAAGAGTTGTGCATAAAAGGCCCTGCATCCTCATCATGCCTGACCTCCGCCACCACCGCTGGCACTATCAGCCCCATGGGCTCCGCTTCCTCCAGCTCCAAAGTAAGTGTCCCACTGGTAGTAGGAGGAATCTACCACCTCTGTATCACCACCTGAGCTGGACAGGTGCAACACTTCGGTATCGCCTGCGTTAAGCCAAGAATGTTCTGGAACTTGCCACTCTTGATTACCTCCAGGCCACCCCTGTGGAGCAGGCCAAGAAGTTCTTATCACAGGCTCGGGCGAGCCACCCGACCATTCACGGGTTTGCGTTCCCGTCCAGACGATCGAGTGCTCCAAACCCTTGCGAAGGAGTAACGGAACAATGGTTGAGGCGGAAAGCGATGAGGCGTCATCTGCGAGGCGGTTATACACCATAGATGCACCCGAATCACTGCAAAGCACCACGGTAGGATCGACCGCCCCAAAGGAAGTGCCAAAACCCAAATCCACGATCGGTGCGAGGCGTGCTCGGGCATTCCATAGAATGCGAGGCGAAGGATGAGAAGGTTGGCGCCCCGAATGATGAGATTCTGGAGGAGTGTCCAAATACAGTGAAATGCCTTCCTGCTCGCCACCCGCAGCTCCACCAACGGCGCTAGACTCGGAGCACGTCTCCACCATAAAGCTGGGAGTGCCGGTAGCGACTCGTGAGAATTCCCATGATCATGGGACCCGCACGATGCGCGCCCACCTAAAGACATGGATGATATGCTGTTCTCCACAGACCGCTGAAAGTCGTGGCCAAAATCCGTGTCTCCATAGTGGGAACTGGCTGAATGACTATCTTCAAGCAAGATGCCTTTCCCACGATCATCGTGCGCCGGCGTGCCCGTGCTCCGCCTACTCCTTTCCCCGTGCCTTCGGAGAGCACCATCACCCCCATAAGACCGTCTCGCGTCGGCCATAAAGGAAGAATGTCGAGGAGGGTCAATCCGCTCCGACCGGCCACGAGGCACCTGCGCATCCGAACGGCGAGGAGGATCCACAGGGCGAGACTGTGCATCGTCATCCACGTCCGCACCGCCGACCACAGAACCTGCAAGGTCTTTTTCACGAGCCCATTTAAGCGTGAAGTAATTCTTGAGAAAGCCCTTCGCTTGTTTCCATCGCCACTGCACGGAATGAAGAAAATCGGTCAAAGTTTGAGCAAATTGCAACTAAGCAAGGAAAAGATGGGAATCACCTACCGGCTTTCCCATGATCTTCTCTAATTCTGGTTTGATGTCCTAAACATGCCCTCGGGTAGCCTGGCTGTGTCCCTAGAGCTACTTTGGCTCTTCTCGTCATCCTTGCAATAGGGCCCCAACTGCAACAAACAAAGAATTGGTCACATTAGGCGGTAATAGAAGGGATATGAAAAGAATAAATGGAGGTCTTCTTCCCCACCTTTCTGAAGGCCAGGCGGTCCCGATATTGTTCCCATTCCTCCCAAGATTGGTCGGGCGATGCCATCGATGCGTGGTTAGTATACCAAGATCCCGTCTTGGCTGCTACAAACGCCTCGGCATGCAAGGCTCGCGGATCGTTCATGGTCTCAGGAGGGTCTGATGGTATTATCCACCTTTCATGACCCAGGGTTTGCCTCGTAAACCTCTCACCAAGGCTCCAGACCCAACCGGAAGGGCTCTCGATCACCAAGCGCAGGGTACTATCCCTATGCGCCGCATTTCGTGAGGGTATAAAATCTTGTGGAATCGCAAAGCCAACCCAGGCATTCCAATTAACATCATCCTGCACGAATAGAAGAAACATAAGCATCAAAGAAATACAAGAGAGATTACATGAAAAATGTACCTCTTCAAGGTGATCCAGGATGCGGCGCAGCTCATCCAAACTCCCAAATGGCTTCTTCTTTTGCTCGAGGTAGTTTTTGTGCCACCGCTTACTGCAATGGCCTTCGAGCATGTCGGGTAGGGATGGCGAATCCCTTAATATACTCGTACCCCCATACCTGCAAATATGTCAATACCGAGACTCACGATATAGGAAAAGAGAGAAAAGCATGTAAAAGAGAAGCGTCTCGAAGATTACCTCGAGCACCTTCCACATGCTCGGGCCGCTCATCTCCTGCGGACTCTCTGGCGCGAAGAATGGGTCCACATCAGTACCAGGCCGTACACCAACGCGAAGCCAGCGAATGAAGTTAGCATAAGCAGCTTTGGCCCAATTCCGGTGAATGACTTGCTCTAGATCAAGGAGATTTTTCATCCAGGTCAAATAGACATCATCACCTCGATTGGCAAACATTGTGGCAGAGATGAAGTATGCCAGGAAAATAAAGCGACGTTGAAACTCATCCATATGAGTAAAGTCAGCGGAAGTGATGACAGCCTCGAAGGAACCATAAGAGAGCTTCATCTTTCGACCAAATCGGCGCCGTTCGAGCACCGACTCTAATAGTTCCATCACCTGGTCTGGTACAACAGGGTCGAATTCTACGTCTTGACCCCCCAGCGTAGCCCGGTAATCATCACAAAATCAACAGGGGTTATGGCCATTTCTCCTACCGGGAGGTGGAAAGTGTTTGTAGAATCCCAGAATCTCTCCGCAAGTGCACGCCCCATTACCCGTGGTGTGCAAGGTTCCCAGGCCTTAACACATTTCCAGAAGAGGTCAAATCCTGACTCTTCCAAAAGTGTAAGCGCCCAGTTGTCTTCTGCCAAATGCTCCACCACCTTGATTGGCTTCCGCATATTGCCACCAGTCCTAAGGGAGTCCTCCTGAGGATCAACCATAAAAATTCAAAAAAAAAGAGACGAGTCCCCACGGCAGCCTATCAAGTGACCCCTAGTTTAGCAAAAGCTAAATTGAACTTCCACTAAACTAGGGGGCTAAAAAGAAAATCATCTTTCGGCCCACCAAGAATACAGACAGGTCGCTGAAAGAGCTGGACCACGCTTTCGGCCCACCAAAACTACGACGGGTTCCTGCACCCAGGTGAGTCGGGCCACTTCGACGATGGGCCAAGGCAGATGGGCTCACTTCCTGGAAGAACCGAGACGGGTTCTTTGATGGAGAAAGAGGGGCTGGGCCTAGCTTTTTCGTCCCAACCAAGAAGAACCGAGACGGGTTCCTAGGGGAGATTGGGCCTTGTGTTTTTCGGTCCGTTCACTTATACCCTCACTTATACCTTCACTTAAACAAGAACTCAGACGGGTTCTGTAGTTCACAAATCGGGCCAAGTTGAACGGACCCACGAATAAAAGATTGAGCCACCAGTTTTTTTCAGCCCAGAAGGAACCGAGACGGGTTCCTAGCAGAAAAATGGGTTGGGCCATCTCAACAATGCTAGACAACTCAGCCGGGTTCCTCAAGGAGAAAAGAGGGCTGGGTTTGGGCCTCACTGTTTCCGGCCCAACCAAGGCTAGACAACTCAGCCGGGTTCCTCAAGGAGAAAAGAGGGCTGGGTTTGGGCCTCACTGTTTCCGGCCCAACCAAGGCTGGGCCTCGGACAGAAACGCAGCCGGGTTCTTCTACGGGGGGCTGGGTTCGGCCTCGCTGTTTTCAGGCCCAATTAAAGCTGGGCCTCGTTTTCCTCGGACAAAAACGCAGCCGGGTTCTTCATGTGTTGGGCCTAGTTTTCGGCCCACCCAAGGAAAGAAAGTTGGGCCTCGGCCCAACCAAGAGTAACTCAGACAGGTTCCTTGACGGGTTCTTTCTCAGACAGGTTCAAGAGGAGTTGGGCCGCAACAGCCCAACCCAAAAGCATAAAAACGCAGGCGGGCTCTTAGTCAGTATCGGGCTCAAATTCTTGTAATATTTCAGACGGGTCATTCTTCAGACTAACTCAAAATGGGACCAGTCTATCATTTTCGGTTCTCTAAAGCTCGATTTGAACAATACGGGTAATTGACATAAATTACTTCAACAATATTAGCTAAATCAACAAGCTAGAATTTAAACATTTCTACTTGCAAATTTATGCTACAATTAAAGAGCAAAGTCAAGAAGAAGACATTACCCGGACATGTGAATGCTTATGCCATACGTGGTTCCATGGTTCGGGCACTAATTCCGACGGTTCCCAACCGGGCCGGGGAGTCCATGCTCGCCGGGAAGACATCTCATGTGCCCAGTTCGCCGCATGGGGTTGAACGGGCGGATCCCTTACTTTCCTAACCATTGCTTCCTAACTAATGAATGAAGGATGAGAGGTGTAGTTGAGTAAGAAGTAGAAGTGAAAGGTGAGGTGTGAGATTATAAGCATGAAGAGGCACCCTTTTTATAGGGAAATTGAATGCATACCCACCACACAAGTGGCTAAGCGGCGGGCCCCAGCAGCAAGATAATGGAGAGCATGCATTGGCCGGAAATCTATCCTAAAATCTATCCATGCATTGGCCAAAAAAAAACGCACCAATGCGAAACGCAGACGTTGCGAGTTACAAAGCCGCCAAGCGGCCCGGAAAGAATTTACAAACGGAAATGGGATATCTCAGACGGGCTCGTTCTCTTGCGAAGAGTCCAAATCGCCGGCCCAACGCGAAAACGCAGACGGGTTCTGTCGAGCCCAGCAAACCGGCCCAGTTCCGGAAAGAATGCAGACAGAACCAGCCCAACCCGTCTGCATTTTGAGCCCAATTTTGAGCCCTGCATACCGGCCCAATTTTGAGCCCAACTTACCTTGGCAGCTCATTTGAATCGACGGGTTCTAGCGCACTCACCCGAAGATAGGTCGCGAAATTGGGCATTGCATTTGCGATCCACTCGAACTTGGGCGGAGTTCTTGCGATGCCTGGTCGTAATCAGCCAAAACGAGCCCAAGTTCATGCTCTAATTCAAGCCCAAAGCAATGGCAAATTTCAGCCCACTTCCGAGAGCTAAAGCGCAATTGACGGGTAAATTCTCTAACTCGTTCTGATTTTCATCTAAACTAATGCCCTCCTCCTCTGTTTTGCAGAACAATACACGAGATACGTCGATCGTCAGGCGGTTACAAAAGACGAACCCACTTTTCAGCGGCCATCATCGGGCCCTCACAATGCGATGACAGCGGCCACCATCGGGCCCTCACAATACGAGGACACACTTTTCAGCGGCCGTCATCGGGCCTTAACAATACATGACATCAGCCGTCGCCGGGCTAATACGCGACACTTCATCAACAACGGCCATCATCGGGCCTTCACAATGCGATGGCGGCCATCGCCGGGCCTTCACAATGCGACGCCATCGTCAGGCCTTCACAATGCGACGACGGCCATCGTCAGGCCTTCACAATGCGACGAGGGCCATTGTCGGGCCTTCACAATGCGACAAGGGCCAGCATCGGGCCTTCACAATGCGATGAACATCACATCTACAGCGACGCAGGACCCAGCTTCCAAGCGTCAACAGCGGCCATCGTCGGGCCTTCACAATGCGACGAGGGCCATTGTCGGGCCTTCACAATGCGACAAGGGCCATCATCGGGCCTTCACAATGCGATGAACATCACATCTACAGCGGCGCAGGACCCAGCTTCCAAGCGTCAACAGCGGCCATCGTCGGGCCATCACAATGCGACGAGGGCCATTGTCGGGCCTTCACAATGCGATAAGGGCCATCATCGGGCCTTCACAATGCGATGAACATCATATCGACATCGACGCAGGACCCAGCTTCCAAGCGTCAACCAGCTTCAGAACAGGCTTCTGATTCATATCCAAGATCATCAAGACTACTTTGATCATCGTTTTACTCAAACTCGATCAAAGTGGGGGCTATCTGTAGACGCTGAAGTTTGTATTAGTATTTTAGTACTAGTTTTAGAAAATAAGCTAACCGATTAATTTGGTAGCATGCAAGCCCCTCACCCACCTAAACCCGAAAGCGAACAAAATAGCCCATTACGGTCCAAACCGGCTGAGTTCAGCAAGGCCAAAAGCCTGCTTGAGCGGGGCAAGAACCCGTCTGGGTTCCTTGGGCCTGAGCCTGGCTCAGCTCAGCAAGAACCCGTCTGGGTTCCTTGGCTGAGTATTGGCGCGGCGGCTAAAACCTAAAACCTAGAACGCGCCCCCTACTCCCCCATTCCACTATAAATTAAACCCTTCTTTCCCTTCCAAAGACACCAGAATACACGAGAATATACTAGGAGTATTGACACTAGTGTATTCTCTCTCTTCTCTCCCCCTTTGCATGCTACTTCACCAAAGGTTAGCATAGTTGTTGTAAACATGTAGTTATTTATCGTTTTCGCTCTTCTTTTATTTTCAATAGTTGCATGACATTAATGATAAACTCGTGAAATTCATTCAATTCCTCCCTCTTTTTTCAATCTTTCGCTTTAATTTAATTCTAGTAGAGTCTATTCGCTTGAGTAGGCGGGTTTGATGATTTTGATTGTCAGATTCGTAACCTTACCCCCGAATCCATCTTTGGGTTCGTAGGCCGGAGTCTATTTTTTAACGGTTTGTTGTTTTTCTCCTAAAATTCAACTGGCGACTCTTTTCTTTTTGTACTTTGGTTTTCTTTTTTCCTTTTTTTACGTTTTTTACGACCCAATTCGTGATTAACACCCAAGGAACCCGGCTAGGTTCTTTAAGAACCCAGACGGGTTCCTGTTTCTTTTCTTTGCTTCTTTTTACCCTTTTTTGTTTCCCTTTTTGCGGCGAACCCGTCTTGGTTCTTCGGAACTCAGACGGGTTCTCTGGTTTTTTTTCTTCCTTTTTTCGTTTCTTTCAATCTTCTTTCTTTAAAAGGTAAACCTCGGGTGCATAATCGTTCTTAATCTACTAACGAAAACATTCTTAAAAGTTCAACCTTATTTAAGGTTAAGCAATCCTAGTCGGCTCCCAATCGCTCCTTAAGTAGCGCCACGAAAAGGTCATCGATCAATTTTTCGGGGTCTACACCGACCTTCTCCAACAATGGCCTCTTGTTACCGCCGAAGAAGACGAGTTGGAAACTGTCATCTGCATTTTTTTTGGGGGGGGGGGGAGGGGTGAGGGAAGAGCATAAAATTCAAGAGGTTCGAAAGGTAGTACATTGGAGCGGGAGCTGAGTGATGAAAGCCATAGAGTACCAGCGTTGGACTTTGTATTTTTGGCGTTTGACTATTTAACTTTCAGTGGTTGGATTAGTGATTTGAAAATTAGAATGTGGGTAAGTTAGTCCTTTCATATTTTTAGTCAAATTCTGGCCATTTTTAGCAACATTATCCCCAAAAAATAAACATTAAACATCATTGTTCACCCTAATATAATTTCTAATAATATGATCCCAAAAATTTGTTTCCATAAAATAGAAGAACCTCCTAATAATTTTGGATAAAGTTTCACTTTAATATAAGTACACCAAAAATGTTTTTTCATTTTTTACAACAAACGCGAACCACGCCGTAAACTTCACATTGTATTATTGTTTTGGATAAAATTTTACTTTATTAAAACTACACCAAAGTTGACCCTACATAAAAAAAAAAAAAACATAACTACGCACTAATCTGGTGTGTCCAGGCAGCATGTTCCATGATGGACCAACTCATCTCAGCCGTCGAAATACAAAAATCCAACGCAAGGAGCGTATTTTCCACCCCACGATTGATCACGTCAATCTCTGACCACAAATACACGCCCACAGACAACGACTCTCTGTTTGTATCTAACCACAAAATATCTACCACAAATCATTCGAACAGCGACCCACCTCCTGGAAACCTCGCACATCCGAATATTCGTCGTTAGGGTTTCTTTCAAATATTTCGATTTCCGACCCACCGCAACGATATACAGAAGATTCAGACAAAGTGAGATTAAGAGAGAGAAGAGGAAGAGAGCAATTTTGTGTTGCTTACTTGGATTTGAATCCACTCGTATGTTGGTAGAAGCAGGTGAGTCGGAAATTAGGGTTTTTTTTTTGAATGTGAATCCTCTGTTTTTGATTCATGTTTGCAATTGATTTATTCTACTTGAATGTCATGATTTTGATCTGTTGACTTTGTTCTTAATAGGAGTCGCTAAAGACTTCTATTTATTTCCTAGACCGCATCCGCCCTTTCGTCCGCTGAGTTTCCGTGTGTGAATTTTGTTGTTCATTTGAAGATGAAGTTTCTCGAATACACTCAGTTAAATCGGTAAGTCTTTGCGAATCTCTTGATTTTGAATGTTTTTAGGGTTTCAAGGTGTTTTAATTGTTGCTTTTGATATTCATAGCATTGGAATTGGAAGTTTTCCATACGATTTGATTGATCATGGATAATTGAGGTTTTATTAATGCATTTGTTTGATTAGATTTCGTCGGTGGTGGGTTTCTACTGATTTCTTATTGGAATTTTGTTGTCTTCGAATTGTCTTCGCAGCATAAGTGATTTCTTGAGTCACCTAAATCTGGGCGAGAGAACGATAAAAGGATGCCTCGAGGCATATTCTTGTAAGTGAAGGGATCACATTGTATAATAGAGGAGTGATTAACGACTGGTATATATTTTTTTTTGCTTATGTCACTACTAATTTTGTTATTGATTCTCAGGTAAGCACACAGGGACTGATAAACGGCTATCGTTGAGCTTAGAGCATGAGGTATGTTGATCTTTTTAGCTGGTGTCTAGTGCTTAGGGAAGCGTCTTTATTTCCTGTTGCTTTGGATGTTTGCGTCTGAAATTGGAACTGATTTCATGTCTGAAATTCGAATTTTATTTGATGTCTACTACTTTGCTTGATCATGTGCATACATCTACTAGTTTTACTTTTGTGATGTGGATGTTCTTAAAGTTGTATTGAATGAGTGCTGTTTACTTGGTTAATCTAGATAAGGAAAAAAAACTGTTCATTTGTACTGAGCTAAGAGCATCGGAGCTTTGGTGCATATGTTGTAGAATTGCACACTTGGAGTAGGTAGAATAGGTTTTTAGTGTATGTCTTAGTGGATGCTGGGAAGAATTGTAGCAGATATGGTTTAATTGTGTAATTCAGAGACAGCTTGTTTTGTTGTTTTTAATGATGGGGAGATATTGTTTGTTAGTCAATTGTCTTGACGGAATAGATAGTTGTTTCAAATAAATGAGGCCCATGCATGCTCTTATTAAGTTTTACAGTCACAGAAAGCACTAATCTAATTTTATTGCACCAGTTTTTGATAATAATGTCCATTCCCAGCAGTTTATTTGAGATTGAAATGGGCGCTATAGAAGAGAACAGAGAAGAATAGTCAAGTTTTAGAAAGTAGTAGTTGTCTCTTGTTGTTGTGTTGAAATAGCAAGACATATGGCCCATATTTTAGTTTTAGTATTTGTTGATGCAGGCTTAGTATGCTGTTTCTGGTCTAGGGTATTGTATCATCTGATGCTTTAAATTCTTATATTGAATTATATAGGAGAAGTAGT